>CM054934.1:14421532-14614936 GCA_029168755.2 Tillandsia fasciculata | reverse complement strand
CATCAAAGGAACCATAAGTTTCGGAATTTGGTATCCTATGGGAACAAGTTTGGATATAGTTGGATACTCAGATGCCGATTGGGCTGGATTGGTGGATGATCGGAAAAGCACGAGTGGTGCATGCTTCTATCTTGGCCATTGCCTTGTTGCATGGCACAGTAAAAAGCAGAATTGCATAGCACTCTCGACTGCCGAAGCGGAGTACATTTCTGCAGGAAGTTGTTCAACCCAATTGATTTGGATGAAAAGCGTGTTGAGCGATTTCCGGATTTCAGCAACTTCGGTAACCATTTTATGTGACAACACTAGTGCTATTAACATTTCTAAAAACCCTGTGTTGCACTCTAGAACAAAACATATTGAACTTAGATATCATTTTCTTAGAGAGCTAGTTGAATCAAATATTCTTCAACTGTCATATATTTCAACTGAGGATCAATTAGCTGATATTTTAACAAAACCTTTGGATCAAAAACGTTTTATTCACTTGCGTAAAGCAATTGGCATGCTTTCCTTGAAATAAACTCTTTTGAAACCTTTGCTTAGATTAGGTTTTGTTTTTGTTTTTGTTTTGTTCTTTATCTATGTTTTGTACATAGGACATTAATTGAGCATAAATCATAATTGACTTTAATTGCATCCTTTCATGCATTTAGAAATTTATTATGCTTTTGATATCATAATATTTCAATGTTGCAATGATCATTTACGTTAATTAAATCATCTTTTAAGTGATCAAAGTCAATTTCTCTCTCAATGATCTCTTGGTATAGTCATTATCTTATTTGATTGCTTAGTCGAGTATGAATGCGAGATCAATTTTTGGTTGAATACCTTATATATTAAATAATTGATAGCCAATTGAGGGGGAGTCAAAGAAATGTAAAATGCTCAAAAGATGTGGAAAGAGTTACATCCCAATGAGGAGTGTGAAAACTACCACCACATGGAGGAAAAGAAAAAGAAAAAGATACTCCATGAATGCAAAGCTAATTTTTGTTTTAAAATTGTTGATGAAATGCATATTGAAATACTTGACTCAGTCATATTTCATGGTTGGTATAAGGTGGGATTTTTGATAAAGATGCTCAAAGAGCCACTCCTTCAACAGATTGTCTAGATATATTATCTAACTTATCTGGGATTTCAAACATCTATTGATCTTGGTATTTCATTTTCTTTACCAAAATTGATGATTTGATAAAGGCATTACGCATAAGATCAGGATAGATGTAATTGAAGTTGTTCAACTTTAAGTGTTTTAATTTCGTAAATTTTCGTTTCATTTTTGAGTATTTTTGATAGATTTTGTATAATCTATTTCTTGTTGTATGAAACGATGATTTTTGTTTAAAGTTGATATGGTAAAGTGCTTACATACTTTTTCTGGATTTTATGGAATTTTTCTAAATTTTTCTGAAGAAAAAGTTGAAGCCGATCCGGATCGGGTAAGTGATCCGGATCCCGAACGCAGGATTTTTCCTGCGGGTAGCCGATCCGGATCACATTCACGATCCGATCCGGATCACGGCTAGGGTTTTTATAAGAACAAAGGGATTTGATTTCTTTTACCCTAATCTTTTGTTCTCAAGTCTCTAGAGCTTCTCTCTCTAGATTTCTTGCATCTTGGAGCTTCCAAACTCAAAGTTCTTCGAATCCAAGTAAGTTTTATTGATCAAAATCTCGGTTTTTCACAGTTTTTTGCTTTTTGCTCAAACGTGAGTTGAAATCTTGGATCTTTTTCGTTTGTGAATGGTTTTTGATCAAATTTCTTTTGAAATAAGAACTCTGGGTGATTAGTTTTGATTATATGCTGGGTTTTCTCAAGATTAACGAGTTTTTGGGCTTCGATTTCTAAAAATTCGGTTTTAGGGCATAAAAGAGGAATTTTTGAAAATCATGGAATTGATCTATTTTTAAAATTCTTTTTGCAAAACTAATTTGATTCTTGGCTTCTCTACATGATTATGATTGTTGGGTACAATTTTTCAAATTTTTCAAAATTGACGATTTTTCATGTTCTTGAGTTGGTCTTCACAGGACACCTTCTCTAAACTCAAGGCACTTTGTTCAATGGCATTCTCATGGTTAATCCTTTTGTTGGTCACTATGGTGCACACTCGTGCAACTGTTAAAAAGGAACAAGAGGACTCACCTCGAGACAAGACAAAAACTGATGATGTAGATAGCTCAGACTTTGATGACGAGGAATGGGAAGAATTTTCAAAGATGTTCAACAGAAAATTGATGAGGAGGACAGGCAATATTTGAAGAACAAAAAGCTAAAGAAATCTGCTTCAACAACAAGCATATACAAGACGAAAAATGTCAAAAGAAGCGGAGTTCAGATTAGTGAGCCTCTTACTAGAGCACGCTCACTTTCTGGAATTCAACAGACTGAATCTCCATGGGTTGAGGGCCAGGATGCACCATCTGCATCTACGCAGAATCCATCACACTCCGAGAGAATGATGCTGAAACAGATGCATTGGAATCCATTCGCTAAGAACAGCAAAGACTTTCTGCTGAACAAGAAAGGCTGTCGAGAGAACTTCAGCACATTTCATCTGAGCACAAGAAGATCAAGAAAAAATATTCCAATATTTCGAAGATGCTCAAGGGGATTTTAAGCAAGCTGAGCTGTACCAGTTCAGACACTTCAGACTAAACAAATTTCGTGCAAGTTTATCTTTTGTGCAGGATTTCACTTTTTTAGGCTTTAGTTCTGTTTTTAATTTCTCTCTTTTACATTGTAGTTCTCAGGTTTTTCATGACTTTGGAACTTTTAGCTCTCCTTTAACTTTGTAGTTTTAACTACATTTTTGGCTTTGTTTGTGACAAAAAGGGGGAGAGTTTTAGAGAGACTTGAACAATGATGACGTTCATGATGATGTGAAAACTGTGTGAATGTATGAATATGTTACGGAATTTGAGTTGGCGTATTTCGTGAAAGGTTAAGTCTTGAAGATTGAAGATGAAAGAACTTTGGATCATATACCTCAATCTCAAGAAAGAAGAATTCAAAAGGATCAGGTATGTTTAACTAAAGAATTTTGGTGATCCGAATACTTCTTGTAGTGTAGAAACACCTGGAAGAATGTTTTAATTGCATAAAAATCAAAAACTGGACATGGGACATGTTCAGGATCCGGATCGGGGCTTGCAATCCGGATCCCGAAGGGTGTTCGTTCATACACTGGTTCAATCCGGATCGCAGCATCTCATGATCCGGATCCCGAACACTAGTTTTACCTTTTACTTGCACGATCCGGATCAGGATTTGCAATCCGGATCCCGAACGTTGATGTTTGGTGAAACTGTATGAACGATCCGGATCGGGGACTTCGATCCGGATCCCGAACTAGTGTTTTTCTGGAAACCGTCTTTCTTGCTACTGCAATCCGGATCGCCCAATTCCAATCCGGATCGCCGTCCGTAAAATTTCCAGAAAAGGCTGTTTTTGATCCTTATCTTCTTCCAATGGTTTCTAACCTATAAATAGGCCCTTTATTCATTTTCTAGGGCATCGGATAAAACGGGAATAGAAAATATAGCCGAAAGAAAAAAGATCCACATATAGAGAAGAAAGGAAATCAATAGATTTATTCTATGTTTCTTCATCTATATTGATTGATTTGATTCTAGGTTTTCCATACTCACATTTTGAGTAGAATCAAATCAATGAATACTTAGATGGTATTTCCGATCTATTTCTAATCTAAGTATTCGGCGGATCATCACCACCCAAAAAACAACGATTTACCCCAAATCGGCGCGTGGACTCGCGTGGCCTTGTGGATTCAAGGTGCAACCGCTCTCGTGGATTCGGAGCGAGGTACGTTCGTGGATTCGAAGCGTGCTACTGGGTGAAGACCGTGGATTCGGTCGGACGTCGTGGACTCGACGTTGGACGCTGTGGATTCAGCGTTGGGCGCAGATCGTGGATTCGAGAAGCGTCGTGGAGCGAGCGGAGAAGATCTACTAGGAGCGTATGGTAAAAGGTTGAGTCGTCTGTGAGTACGTTATATCACCTTGTACGTGTGTTAATTCTAGTGGATTTCGCCGTGTTATCGGTCCCGTGGTTTTTTACTCCGGTTTGGAGTTTTTCCACGTAAAAATCTTGCGTGTTCATTTTTATTTCCGCATTGGGTTTTATTGCGCAATGATTTTTTGAGTGTTTATTATTTACACCTATTCACCCCCCTCTAGGTGTTTTTTCCCCTATTTAGATCCATATTAGTATAACCCAACAGAGCGAACTTAAACATTCCTTACCTCATCTGGTCAAGGATGGCGCGCTATGTGGAATATGCTCACCCTACAGAGAGACTCCCTTATCCTATGATAATTATGCGCATCCTTCGGAAATTTAGAGTCGACACAAGTGCGAGCTCCTACATGTACAGTCTTGGAACAATCAATGAAACAACAATAGTGAAGTCTCTCTCGACTAAACAAGATGACCCCCCATCACCTCCTAGCCGACAAAGAGCACAACCACAAGCAACAACTTCTGCACCACGAGCAACACCTCCGGTTCCACCTGCGCATCAAGCACCTCCATCAACTTCTGATGATGATGCTTCAGTTAACTCAATCTATAAGGCACAACAACGTCTCTCCAACGAACAAGAACGCATGTCTAACGAGTTCGCTGAAATGAAAGCGGATCTTAGAGAGGTTAAGAAAGAGCAAGCTTCGATGATCCAGGATCTTAGAGAAGTTAAGAAAGAGCAAGCTTCAATGAACAAGCGCATCAAGAAAATGTTTCAGAAGCTAGGATGCATCAGCTCTGAGGATTCTGATAATGTTTTTCCTCTAATCTTCTCTTTTGCAGGTTTTTAAGTTTCGTTTTTTTTTTTTTTTTTTTTTTTTGGTTCTCAGGTTTTTCTTCGTATTTAAACTTTTTATCTCTCCTTATATTGTATTAATTTTGGCTGAGTTTTGTGACAAAAAGGGGGAGAGAGTTTTGGAGAACTTTGAACTGTGAACAATACAGAACTGTGCTCTGTGATTGACATTGCTTGAGAGTGAACAATACAGAACTGTGCTCTGTGATTGACATTGCTTGAGAGTGAGAATAACATTAAACTTTGAACCTTGAAAGGTAAGTATCACAACTTTTGCAACTTTTGGTTTTGTATTGTGATTGCATGCATGCCTCGACTAACTATTCGACTAACTATTTGGGCATGTAATATAACTAACAAGTTGCTTGTTGACTAACCTTTCTATGACATTTGGATTTCTATTGTTTAGAAGATATGTTGATTTTTAATTGAGACTCAATTACATATCTGAATGCATAAATGTCATCGTGAGTATGAACTCTATCTCTGCTAGGTTTTGATTGTTGAAAATTCTTGAGGTATCTAACGACCTCTTTTGTCAAGAATGATTTCTTTGCAGAGAGTACAGATGTCTAAGTCTAGAGTCTGTTTTAGGAGTTTATCTCATGTATTTAATTTTGGATCTCCATTGTAAATTTTTGTTGTATGGTGATAGCAACAAAAATATCCTTTTTGAATTTTCTTAGTGGATTTGTGTTTTGTCACGAAACCGCCAAAGGGGGAGATTGTTACGGAATTTGAGTTGGCGTATTTCGTGAAAGTGTTAAGTCTTGAAGATTGAAGATGAAAGAAGTTTGGATCTTATACCTCAATCTCAAGAAAGAAGAATTCAAAAGGATCAGGTATGTTTAACTAAAAGATTCTTGGTGATCCGAATACTTCTTATAGTGTAGAAACACTTGGAAGAATTTTTAATTGCATAAAAATCAAAAAACTGGACATGGGACATGTTCAGGATCCGGATCAGACAATTCAATCCGGATCCCGAAGGGTGTTAGTTCATATGCAAATCCAATCCGGATCCAAGCCAATTCTGATCCGGATCCCGAACATTGGTTTTTGCTGAAATATATGAACGATCCGGATCGGGCATTTCAATCCGGATCCCGAACCTTTGTTTTTCTGAAATTGTCTATCACGTTACGACAATCCGGATCGCAGAAATTCCGATCCGGATCGTCGTCCTGTAAAATTTCAGAAAAGGTTAGTTTTTGATCCTTATCTTCTTCCAATGGTTTCTAACCTATAAATAGACCCTATGATTCATTTTTAGGGTAGAAAAAAACATCGTAGATGGAATACGACCGAAAAAAATAAATCCACATATAGAGAAGAAAGAAAATCAATAGATTTAATTCTATGTTTCTTCATCTATATTGATTAATTTGATTCTAGGTTTTCCAAACTCAGATTTTGAGTAGAATCAAATTAATGAATACTTAGATGGTATTTCCGATCTATTTCTAATCTAAGTATTCGGCGGATCATCACCACCCAAAAACAACGATTTTCCCAAAATCGGCGCGTGAACTCGCGTGGCCTTGTGGATTCAAGGTGCTACCGCTCTCGTGGATTCGGAGCGAGGTACGTTCGTGGATTCGAAGCATGCTACTGGGTGAAGATCGTGGATTCGGTCGAACGTCGTGGACTCGACGTTGGACGCCATGGATTCGGCGTTGGACGCAGATCGTGGATTCGAGACGCGTTGCGGAACGAGCGGAGAAGATCTACTAGGAGCGTATGGTAAAAGGTCGAGTCGTCTGTGAGTACGTTATATCACCTTGTACGTCTTTAATTCTAGTGGATTTCGCCGTGTGATCGGTCCCGTGGTTTTTTACTCCGGTTTGGAGTTTTTCCACGTAAAAATCTTGCATGTTTATTTTTATTTCCGCATTGGGTTTTATTGCGCAATGATTTTTTGAGTGTTTATTGTTTACACCTATTCACCCCCCTCTAGGTGTTTTTTCTCCTATTTAGATCCTTTAATACATATAAACCCAACAAATAAGGGGGAGCTCAAAACACGAGAATCGAAGCCCTACCTGTCGTGAAGCCAACGGCGCAAGAATCGCCGAAAAGGTCGTCGGAATAGGCCGGGAGAGCTCGCGCACCGAAACGCGACGAAAGGAAACACCGGCGAAGGAACGTCGCGACGCGCCAAAGAAAAGGAAACCTCGAAAAGCGTGCCACGTAAAATCCTAGAAATCCTCAGGTGGATGCGGCACAGAGCGAGGAGCAACTTTGCTGAAGGGTCCGACGTGAGAAGAGGCTCAGAAATGTGGAAAAGAGGAAGAAGAAGAAGGCTCGGGCCTTTAAATAGGCCCGACCAAAATAAATCTCAAAATTCTGCCTGTTTCCTCGTTCCGGGTGCCCGAATCAATTGGGCGCCAACAGTGCGCCGATTCCACTGCCCCGCGGAGCGCCCGAATCTATCCGGTTCCGCCACGTCACCCGCCAAACGGCGGACAACCAATCTGGTCATCCATCTAACGCCGCGTGGCCCGCCGCGGACGCCGACGCGTGGCGCGCCCTCGCGCGGGAAACGCGGTCAATGCGCGCCTGCGCCGCCGCCTGCGCTCTCTGCACACACCCGCCCCAAGGCCAGCTACACCAGCTCTGTGGACCGCGACCACAGCACCCACCAATCCTAGCCCGCCACATGTCCGCACCCAACAAATAGAAAAACGCCACGTGGCACGACGCCCCCATGCACCGCGTGCCTGCCCGCGCCCGCGCCGCCGTGCTCCCCCGCTGCCCACCGCGCTCCGCCGCTGCCCGCCGCCGCCGCGGCAGCCCGTCGGCCGTGGGAATAGTGCCATGTGCCTCGAAATCCGTGTGCGGCGTCCGGGCTCCGAAAATGCAAATAAATAGTCCATTTTTATCGTTTTCGCACGCTGAATCCAAATCCGATGTCCGTTTTGCCAAATTCCAAACCTCAAATTTTTCGAAGGCATCCGGAAAGGTGATTTTTGTTCAAACTTCGCGCTGAGTCCAATTTTAATCGTCGTTTCGCTTGAAACCAGCTCTAAACATTCGACGGGGTCCTCTGATTTCTCACGTGATCCATTTTAAGCCCGAAGTCCATCACTTGTGTCCACATTACGCACAAACACCACCGACACACCACGTAGGCCTCCGTAAGCTGCCAATCAACTAGTAAACTCATCGCGAAGATCAGGGTTCTCACATCCGTTGTCCAGAAAAATTAGCAGCAAGAAAGGGGTTCAAAGATGCTCCTAAAACCCCAATAAAAACTCGAAATGGAGGGAAAAGGTAAATACGAAAAACGAAGGCCTACCAGTCAAGGAAATGCTGCCGCAAGAATCGCTAAAAATTCCTTCGGGGTAGCACAGGGGAGCTCGCGGACTGAACTGTGACGGAAAAAGCCACTGAAAGAAGAACGTCAAAGTGCGCCGAATCGCAGAAATCGTCGATGTCGCGGCCTCCAAAAATTCCCCAAATCCTGATAAATATGGGGGATTTGATGAAGAAGACCCTCTGCCAAAAGAAATCCCAAGAGAAACCTCCAAAAACTTGAAATAGAGGGTGGAATGGCCTATTTATAGGCAAAGATGGGGGGGAATACAATTTGGGGTACGTTTTCGGGTGCCCGAAACAACCAGGCGCTGAGCACGGGACAGCAATGGCAACGCCCGGATTGCTCCGGGCGCGCCACGCGTCCCGGACCACGCGGCAGCGGGACGCGGCCAATTGGCCCTAGCCGCGTGGCCCGACAGGGTAGGGGGGTAGGGCGGCGCCGGCGTATCGCGGGGCGCCACGTAGCGCCCCTCGCGTGGGCGCCATGCCGCCCCCGCCTGCCCCAGGCTGGTCCACGGCTCCCCCATGCAGCAGTCAGCACGGTAAACTTTCGGGTGTCCTTTTTGGGCGTCTAAACTCAGAAAAATACAAGCAAATAGTCGTTTTTTTACATTTTTCCGCGCTGAATCCAAATCCGGCCTCCGTTTAGCAAAAAACATACTTCTAAAATTTCAGCGAAGGCAGCCGAAAGGGCAACATGGTCCAACTCCGTGCTGAGTCCGTTTAACGCGTCTGTTTGATGCGTTACGGACCCGGTACACCAATAATAGGTGTTTCTAGCCGCGGACCACGGGGCAAGGTACATAGGGATTTGGGCCACTACACGCTCGGTCCATGTGCCCGCCAATGGGCGTGCGCCACGTGGCCTGGCGCGGTCCACGGTGCACCGCGCTCGGCACGATCTGTGCCATGACTCCTGCTTCGCCGCCCAGCCAATCGAAGCCCGTCACGTGTCCAAGCCGCACCGCCCGCTGGTGCCGGTGCACGCTAAGTAGGCCATGGACCGACCGACCCGAAAATTTGGCCTGTTAGGCCTATTTTGCCCGAAAATAGCTAATTTTCAATATTTTCGGGTGCTGAGTCCGTTTTTGGCGTCCGTTTGACGCACTACGGGCTCGGTACATCAATAATAGATGTTTTCTCACCGCCAACCACCCAGTCAAGTCGCACAGGGATTCTGAGACTCCACAGATAGTACAGAACTACAATCCAAATTGTCACGCCCCGGGGGTTTCAATCGGCGGAAACGATTAGTTAAGAGGGTTTGTCTTGCGAAATTTTTTTTTTTGAAATTCCTTTCTCCCCGGTGCGTGCCCAGACCCGCCGCATACACAGGATCTCTCTGTAAACGGACAGAGTCTCCCATGTATATGCACGGCGTAGCACTCAGTACATGTTCCAATTCATACACAACCATTCGATCACAACAATTACTAACATACAACCAGCATTCTAATTATTTAAGCGCATGGCCGATTCAATTTGGAAAGGATAAATCCACAGGTTTGAAAGAGCGCCCACCCGGCACTTATGTTTTGAAAACGAGTTTCGAAATCAGCATAAATCCACAAGGTTTTGAAAACGGTGCCCACACGACACCCAAGTTTTGAAATTCATTTCGCAATCCATAAATCCACAAGGTTTTGAAATCAGTGCCCACACGACACTTAGATTTTAAAGACGGTTTTCGCAATCTTTTCTTTGGTTTTGCCTTTTCTTTGTTTTTCCAAATGGCCAACAGAAATAAAAGGGAGAGCATCGCATAAGAAGATAAGTAACAACAACTCGTACCGACATCCACGCCGACCCCACAAGGGTATCGAGAACCTCAGACATAACTACAGAGTAAATGAAATGCAAGAATACAAGAAGAAATACAGTCCAGGGTTCCCAGCAACCCAGAAGCTCCTGCCCCGTCCTCACCGCCGCCTACCTCTCCCCCCGTCTGGTCCCTGTCACGAAGTGGGAAGTCAGTGACGGAGAAAATAGTGAAGCAGGAAAATATAGTAAAACAAACCGTGAAGATAATCGGAGCAACCACCCTCGCAAGAGGGAACGATAACCTGTACACCTGTATCCTGCCATACCCGGCCACGCCGGACTACCAAACCGGCGGCCGTACCGTACCTGTAACACTCGACCGCGTCGGACAACTAAACCGACGGGTCGCACCGCTCGCACCTCGGCGCCTCAAACCCCACAACTAATAAGGGGCCCCACTACGTCACCTCGTGGGTATACACGGGTCTATAAACCACTTTTCCGGAAAAGCGCACCCTTGCGGTGGCCAAACCGCGGGTGCGCGTGTCGCAACCTCGAGCACAGTAACCGTGAAGCAACGTATATATATGTGTACGTGAACCATGTGAAGCAATATGTATAAACATCCAAGTGTAAGAGCCATATGAAGTGCCATATATATATTAAAGCGAAAGAACAGTAAAACTATAAATGATTAGTTGATGCTTTCCCTCAATGCTCTAACCCAAGCCTGAGATTCATATAAAATTTAGAACATCCCTCCCTTTTTCTATATTCCCTTTTTCTCTTTATTTTAAAAGTCGGCACAATCAAACGAGTAATGTCTACCACCCTTCGATCTTTAACCCAAGTACGCACAAGGTTGACCCCATCCAACAAGACACAATTTAATGTTAGAACTTAAAACAAAAACCCACCTCAAACACGAAGAAAGGGACGTGTGGAAATTCCGACAGAAAAACCCTCACCGCGCGCCCGAACAGCTTGTTTCCGTCGGCGCCGGGCGAAGGAGAGGGATCGTCCTTTTCGCGCTCGTCGGATCTTGCGGGGAGGCGATCAATCTCTTCCTTCTCCTCGTCAAGATTCCGGCTCTCGCGTCGCCTCGGTACGGGTGGGGGAAGGGCTTGGGGTTTTCACGCGTACGAAAGGGGAAAAGAAAGGAGCGGGGAACCCTAATTTCCCCCCCCCTTTGGAGTTTAAGTCAGTTGTTTGGGTGCAGCCGACGGGGATTTGGTTCCCCAAACCCCTAAATTAAACCAAATTAAATTAGATTAACATCGATTAAATAAAAATTAAGTTGAGTCGAGTTAAACTGAATTAAATCCAATTAAATTAAAATAAATCAAGTTTAATTAAACCCGGGTCTGGTTTACCTCTGCGAAGACGTGCTGACCCCCCCGAACATCAACGACTTCAGGAATTTATTCCGGGAGATTCTGGGGTCGGAAAACTGATCCGATCGCGCCGCCGGTCTTCGTTTCGCGGGCTTTATTCTCTAAAAATACCCGCGAGCCCCGACGGCCTACCCAAAACAACGCGAGAAAAATCGTACCCCGGACCCCTTAGCCGAAAAGCGGTTCGAAATAAATTCACAGGTAAGACCAAAAAGGGAAAATAAACCCGCGGTTACTACACCACTCACCTCTAAAAACGAGTTTCGTCCTCGAAACTCAAGCCCGGGTGGGAGTGAAAAGGTCGGGGTAGCACTCCCTCATCTTGGACTCCAGTTCCCAAGTTGCTTCCCGCTCCTCATGGTTGTTCCATAGTACTTTCACGTAGGGGATAGTTCGGTTTCGCAGTGATTTGTTTTCCCTTGCCAGGATTCTCACCGGGGTTTCCTCGAAGCTTAGGTCCTCCTTAAGTTCGAGTGCTGAGGCGTCCAGCACGTGTGACGGGTCGGGAAGATACTTCCGAAGCATCGAGACGTGGAACACGTCGTGAACTCGGTCGAGGTTTGGTGGTAGGGCGAGGCGGTAAGCTACTGGGCCAATACGCTCTAGAATCTCAAATGGCCCCACAAACCGTGGGCTCAGCTTGCCCTTTAGTCCGAAACGCTTGATTCCTCTGGATGGCGAGACCCGCAAAAACACGTGTTCCCCCACTTGAAATTCCAAGTCACGGCGCCTCTGGTCTGCGTAGCTCTTCTGCCGACTCTGGGCGGTCAGCAGGCGCTGTCTGATAAGGCGTACCTTCTCTTCAGTTTCCTCCACTAAGTCGGGTCCCAAGAGTTTCCGTTCTCCCAAGTCGTCCCAACAAATCGGGGATCGGCAGCGCCTTCCGTATAAGGCTTCGTAGGGCGCCATCTGAATGCTGGCCTGGTAGCTGTTGTTGTAGGCGAACTCCACGAGGGGTAGGTAGCGTGACCAACCGATTCCCCAATCCAGCACACAGGCGCGAAGCAGGTCTTCAAGGGTTTGTATCGTGCGCTCCGACTGTCCGTCCGTCTGAGGGTGGAAGGCTGTGCTGAACTGTAGTCTGGTCCCCATAGCCCGCTGAAGGCTTTGCCAAAACTTCGAGACAAAGCGCGTGTCTCTGTCCGAGGTGATCGATGCCGGTACCCCATGTAGTCTCACGATCTCGCTGATGTAGACTTGAGCTAACCGTTCACGGGTCCAAGTTGTATGAATTGGCAGGAAGTGTGCTGACTTGGTTAACCGGTCGACTATGACCCAGATCGCGTCGTGGCCCTGTTGTGAACGTGGGAATCCAGTGACAAAATCCATGGTGATCTGGTCCCATTTCCACTCTGGTACCGGTAATGGCTGTAGCTTCCCTGCGGGTCGCTGATGTTCGGCCTTTATCTGTTGGCATACTAGGCAGTGAGCCACGTGACGCGTTACGTCTTCTTTCAACTTAGGCCACCAGAAGGTCTGTTTGAGATCTCTGTACATCTTCGTGCCCCCTGGGTGTGCCGCATAAGGGGCTCGGTGTGCCTCCGCTAAGATCTCTTCTTTCAACTCTGATGAGTCCGGCACGCAGATCCGTCCGCGGAACCGTAAGGTGCCGTCGTCTTCCGCTGCAAAATCGCTCTCTTGACCCTGGGAAATCTTGTCTCGTATGCGCTGTAGATGTGGGTCGGTCTGCTGTCCCTCCCGGACCTTCTCAAATAACGTCGGCTTGACCACCAAGGTTAGAAGTCGCATGACCGTGCCCGCTGGCACCACCTCCAACTGCATTCGCGCGAACTCCGCGATCAGGTGGTCCTGTTTCGTTAATGCGCTTTCCGATGCCCCTTCTTGATGCCCTTTTCTGCTCAGTGCGTCTGCTACCACGTTTGCCTTCCCGGGGTGGTATTGAATCGTCAAGTCGTAATCCTTCAACAACTCAAGCCACCGCCTCTGCCGCAAGTTTAATTCCTTTTGGGTAAAGATGTACTTAAGACTTTGATGATCTGAGAAGACGTTGCAGTGGACTCCGAAGAGATAATGCCTCCACAGTTTTAAAACGAAGACTACCGCGGCCAATTCCAAGTCGTGTATCGGGTAGTTCTTTTCGTAGTCCTTCAGCTGCCTGGACGCGTAGGCAATCACTTTCCCCTGTTGCATCAGAACACCTCCAAGACCGATCCTTGATGCATCGCAGTACACTTCGTAATCTTCTCCGGGTGTCGGCAGTACAAGTATTGGTGCCCTGGTTAACCTCCTCTTGAGTTCCTCGAAGCTCTCCTGGCATTTGGCCGTCCATATAAACTTCTCCCCTTTTCTGGTCAATCGATTTAAAGGGGTAGCAATCTTCGCGAAACCCTCAACGAAACGCCTGTAATATCCCGCCAATCCTAGGAAACTACGAACCTCTGTCACCGACGTCGGCGGCTGCCAGTCAACCACTGCTTCTACCTTCTTGGGATCCACAGCGATCCCCTGTGCCGAGATCACATGTCCTAGGAAGCCGACTTCGCGCAGCCAGAACTCACACTTCTTGAGTTTAGCGAACAGCTTCTGCTCCCTGAGGGTCTGGAGGATCGTTCGCAAATGGTCCTCGTGCTCCTCGTCGATAGTGGAGTAAATCAGGATGTCGTCGATGAAGACTACCACGAACCGATCCAAGAAGGGTCTGAAGATCCGGTTCATCATGTCCATGAAGACTGCGGGGGCGTTCGTGAGTCCGAAGGGCATAACCGTGAACTCATAGTGGCCGTACCGGGTCCGGAAGGCAGTCTTCGGGATGTCCTCGTCCCGAACCCGGAGTTGGTGGTAGCCCGATTGCAGATCGATCTTGGAGAAGACCGTCGCCCCCCTCAGTTGGTCGAAAAGATCATCTATTCTCGGCAGGGGGTACTTATTCTTCACAGTAACCTTGTTTATTCCTCTGTAATCGATGCAGAGCCGCAGGCTTCCGTCTTTCTTCCGCACAAAGAGTACCGGTGCGCCCCAGGGTGACGCACTCGGTCTGATGAACCCCTTGTCCAAGAGGTCTTCCAGTTGTGCTTTAAGCTCCTTTAGCTCTGCGAAGGCCATTCGGTAAGGCGCCTTCGTAATAGGCTGCGTGCCAGGTAGTAGCTCGATAGGGAACTCCACCTCCCGCTCTGGGGGCATCCCAGGCAGTTCTGCGGGGAAGACGTCGGGAAAGTCCCTCACCACTGGAATGTCTGAAAGTGTCGACGAGGGTTGGGTGGCCAGATCCACCGATGCTAAATAGGCCACGCATCCACCCTCTACCAATCTTCTGGCTCGCGCCGCCGAGATGACCGCCGGGAAAGTGATGCTCTTGCCCGCCATATACACATGTTCAGGAAAGCCCGGTTCTTGCAATCGCACCTGTCGCTTGTCACAGTCAATGAGCGCCTGGTACCTCGTGAGCCAGTCCATGCCCAACACCGCGTCGTACTCCTTCAAGGGGATTACCACCAAATCCCATGGGCAAGCCAGTCGCCCAAGCTTAATCGAGCAGGCGGCTACTAAGTTGACCGCCTCCAAAGTCCCCCCCGCCGTTTGAACCGTCAAGAGATTTTGAAGGGGGGTCTCCTCGAGATCATGCATAAAAACGAAATCACGAGAAATGAACGAGTGTGTTGCTCCGGTGTCGAAAAGAGTTCTAGCACGGGAATTTGAGACGGAGGTAATACCTGCAAGTGCGTCTTCCGGCGGAACGGTCTCTTGGCGGGTCATTGAGAAAACTCTCCCGCCTGGTTGTGGTTGCCTGTCCTCCTCGCGCCGTGGTGCAGGGGGTCTGGAGGTCGACGCCATAGGAGCTTTCCCCCGCCCTGAGAGCTGTGGCGTGGGTGCAGAAGCTGCAGAGGACGCCGATCCCCCGCCTAAGGGGCAGTTGCGGCGGAAGTGCCCCCGTTTGCCACACCTGAAGCAGTGGTCGCCTCTTTGGGGGCACTCTCCCGCCATGTGTCCTCCCCCGCATATAACACAAGGCCTATTCCCCGGCCTCGGCCCTCCTGCTGGCGCGCCCCGGGGCCCTGCCTGCGGTCTCCATCGTTTGGGGGGTCCGCCCCCGCTCGAAGAGCCCCCCCCCAGATTCTGCTGTTGTCGCTTCCTGTCCTCCAGCCGTGCCGAGTTCTCCCTTCTGGCGCGGGTGACCGCAAGGCCCCGCTCCACCGTAGTGGCCCTGTCGACCACTTTCTGGAACGTGTGCAGGTCGGCTGCTTGCACCACCTCGAAGATATTGCTCCGCAAGCCATCCACAAAGAGTTGCGCCTTGTGGGACTCGTCTCTTATAACAAACGGGACGCAGTTCGCTAGGCGGACGAACTCCCGTTGGTACTCCATGACCGTCCGGTTTCCCTGCTGTATGTGGTTCAGGTCATCCTCCAACTGCTTCTTGACACTGCTGGTGAAGAAGGCCTCGAACAGCTCCCGTTTGAATGTTTCCCAGGACGGAAATGCGGTACTCTTAGCAGGATCGGGGCGTACCGTTTTCCACCACAAACGGGCGTTCCCTTCCAAGCAGTGGACGGCTAGGGGAACCCGCTCGTGATCCTCCATAAGTAAGTCTTCAAAGAGCTTCTCCATCGACCCCACCCATTTCTCTACTACCCAAGGATCGGTCGTGTCTCCTTCGAACGTGGGGGGGTCGTGTTTCTTGAAGTCCTTCAGATTGGCTCGCACCCGATCTCGTTCAGTCATCACGACCGTCCCCTCCCCCGCGGCAGCGGCAGCCACGGTAGGGGTAGGTGTGACTATAGTCTCCTCAAGAGTAACCCTGCTAGTTGTCCCCGACGCCGGTCCCGTAGTCGCTGCCGGCGGTGGCGCGGTCGGTGGTGCCGTGGCCGGTGCTGGCGGTGGTGCCGTGGCCGGTGCTGGTGACCCCTGCGGAGGGACCGGGGCGGCCGTCACCATCGCGGCCTGCTGCTGTTGCGTCAACTGACGCACGTGATCGGTGAGAGCGGCCAGTTGCCCCGCCATCTCCCGCAATTGCTGCCGCAGGAGCTGGTTCTCCGCGGCCGTAGACGTTGTCGCGTCTGCCTCGGCGTCCCCAGCCGATGATCTAGTACGGGCCATGTCTGTCACACACAACAATGGTCAACATCAGATTTCCCTTACCAACAACGAACCGCCTAGTGAGAAAAACTCAAATCCCGCCCCCGATCACTCACGTTCTACACTCCTATGCCCTACCCATTTTATTCATCTGTAGCACAAGTGAGGTATTTACATGGATGTCGGCGCTAACTGTTGTGATTGAAAGGAGTTCATCTCTCTGATACCATCTTAATCTGTCACGCCCCGGGGGTTTCAATCGGCGGAAACGATTAGTTAAGAGGGTTTGTCTTGCGAAATTTTTTTTTTTTGAAATTCCTTTCTCCCCGGTGCGTGCCCAGACCCGCCGCATACACAGGATCTCTCTGTAAACGGACAGAGTCTCCCCTGTATATGCACGGCGTAGCACTCAGTACATGTTCCAATTCATACACAACCATTCGATCACAACAATTACTAACATACAACCAGCATTCTAATTATTTAAGCGCATGGCCGATTCAATTTGGAAAGGATAAATCCACAGGTTTGAAAGAGCGCCCACCCGGCACTTATGTTTTGAAAACGAGTTTCGAAATCAGCATAAATCCACAAGGTTTTGAAAACGGTGCCCACACGACACCCAAGTTTTGAAATTCATTTCGCAATCCATAAATCCACAAGGTTTTGAAATCAGTGCCCACACGACACTTAGATTTTAAAGACGGTTTTTGCAATCTTTTCTTTGGTTTTGCCTTTTCTTTGTTTTTCCAAATGGCCAACAGAAATAAAAGGGAGAGCATCGCATAAGAAGATAAGTAACAGCAACTCGTACCGACATCCACGCCGACCCCACAAGGGTATCGAGAACCTCAGACATAACTACAGAGTAAATGAAATGCAAGAATAAAAGAAGAAATACAGTCCAGGGTTCCCAGCAACCCAGAAGCTCCTGCCCCGTCCTCACCGCCGCCTACCTCTCCCCCCGTCTGGTCCCTGTCACGAAGTGGGAAGTCAGTGACGGAGAAAATAGTGAAGCAGGAAAATACAGTAAAACAAACCGTGAAGATAACCGGAGCAACCACCCTCGCAAGAGGGAACGATAACCTGTACACCTGTATCCTGCCATACCCGGCCACGCCGGACTACCAAACCGGCGGCCGTACCGTACCTGTAACACCCGACCGCGTCGGACAACTAAACCGACGGGTCGCACCGCTCGCACCTCGGCGCCTCAAACCCCACAACTAATAAGGGGCCCCACTACGTCACCTCGTGGGTATACACGGGTCTATAGACCACTTTTTCGGAAAAGCGCACCCTTGCGGTGGCCAAACCGCGGGTGCGCGTGTCGCAGCCTCGAGCACAGTAACCGTGAAGCAACGTATATATATGTGTACGTGAACCATGTGAAGCAATATGTATAAACATCCAAGTGTAAGAGCCATATGAAGTGCCATATATATATTAAAGCGAAAGAACAGTAAAACTATAAATGATTAGTTGATGCTTTCCCTCAATGCTCTAACCCAAGCCTGAGATTCATATAAAATTTAGAACATCCCTCCCCTTTTCTATATTCCATTTTTCTCTTTATTTTAAAAGTCGGCACAATCAAACGAGTAATGTCTACCACCCTTCGATCTTTAACCCAAGTACGCACAAGGTTGACCCCATCCAACAAGACACAATTTAATGTTAGAACTTAAAACAAAAACCCACCTCAAACACAAAGAAAGGGACGTGTGGAAATTCCGACAGAAAAACCCTCACCGCGCGCCCGAACAGCTTGTTTCCGTCGGCGCCGGGCGAAGGAGAGGGATCGTCCTTTTCGCGCTCGTCGGATCTTGCGGGGAGGCGATCAATCTCCTCCTTCTCCTCGTCAAGATTCCGGCTCTCGCGTCGCCTCGGTACGGGTGGGGGAAGGGCTTGGGGTTTTCACGTGTACGAAAGGGGAAAAGAAAGGAGCGGGGAACCCTAATTTCCCCCCCCCTTTGGAGTTTAAGTCAGTTGTTTGGGTGCAGCCGACGGGGATTTGGTTCCCCAAACCCCTAAATTAAACCAAATTAAATTAGATTAACATCGATTAAATAAAAATTAAGTTGAGTCGAGTTAAACTGAATTAAATCCAATTAAATTAAATTAAATCAAGTTTAATTAAACCCGGGTCTGGTTTACCTCTGCGAAGACGTGCTGACCCCCCCGAACATCAACGACTTCAGGAATTTATTCCGGGAGATTCCGGGGTCGGAAAACTGATCCGATCGCGCCGCCGGTCTTCGTTTCGCGGGCTTTATTCTCTAAAAATACCCGCGAGCCCCGACGGCCTGCCCAAAACAACGCGAGAAAAATCGTACCCCGGACCCCTTAGCCGAAAAGCGGTTCGAAATAAATTCACAGGTAAGACCAAAAAGGGAAAATAAACCCGCGGTTACTACAAAAATTCGGCACTGGGCACATCTATCTCTACAATCACTGGTAGGGATTTAACTCGTGACTCCTTTACCTCGGTCGGAGGAAACATCAGGTGCAGGGACAGAAGCAGATGTCTCTGCATAAAGAACACCAACAGTGGGTGTGAGAACGACATAAACAAAAAGTACTCAGTGGATACCGTCTCCAAGACCAACGATCTGCCTACTAAGTCTACTAGAGGAAAAAGATAATTCAATGCTGAACAGTATAAAAGAAAGCTGGAAAAGAATTATAGCTACCATGCCTCTATCTACGAAGCTCAAAGAATGACAAAGTGATAATATGCTACGACTCGCTTTCGAGGTGGTCAATCTACCCAATCACACTGACTGCCACATCGGGTCCAGTTAAACCTGTGCCGATCTACTACCATGATATCTACGGAGGACTGGAATTACATAGGGCGCCTAATCGGGTTGCATCGACATCACACAAAAAAACAAGCCTTGCTCCGAAGCGACACTCGTGGGACGCGACCCCACCGAGGAAAGTTGCACATCTCAGTTAAGCTTAATATGGCTCATGCAGGCTATAATGCAAATCCACGATCAACCAGATCGACTAGCTCACGACACAAGACATAAATACTCAACAACCCAGGATCGCTGTCTACACGAACGACTCCCGACACTAGAACATAAACTAGTAATAGCTATGAAAATCCACTTGGCGCCGAGACACAAGCGTAAATGCAGCATACATTACCCCGATGTGATACTCAAGAATTTTAAATCTGGAAACATTAATTTAATTGATATTCTTGATTCTGATTTTGATTTTCGAGTCTTGCTAAATTGATAATTGATTCGTGTCCCATCTCGACAAAATAAAATTGTCATTGTGAAGGTGCCGTTGAGCTAAAATCAGTGATGCAATCGGATTCAAAATCCGATACCTGAATCTGCCGGAATCGCAATTTTCGTAAGAAAGTCGGACCGAAAAATCAAATATAATGATTTCGGATAAATCGTGTAAGTTTCGCTTGAAAATCTGTAAAATCGGCTATTCTGGAAAAATTAGGTCTTGAGCATGTTTTTCGAAAATCTATACCTATATATGATTTCTCTTATTTTTGTCACGTGTAATCATTTCCTTCATTAAAAGTTTTTATCTCATCCATTTTCAAAATGTACACTCTTCACCTCCCCTCATTAATTTTTTCCTACAACTTACACCCCATCACCTCTCCTCATGTCATCTCTCCTCATTAATTTCTTCCTACAAATTACACCCCATCACCTCCCCTAATGTCTTTTCAAAACGTACGCCCCCTCATTTTTCATCATCTCCTACTCATTATATACCCCCTCACCTACCCTCTTTTGCATTTCTCCATGTGAGAGAGAGAGTGTTTGTGTGTAGGGGTGTCAACGAGCCGAACACGAGCGAGCTGGGGTTGGCTCGTGTTCGAACGAGCTGGCTCGTTTAAATATCGAGCTGAAAAATTCGGCTCATGTTCGGCTCATATTTTAAAGAGCCGAACTTGAGCTGGCTCGCGAACAACAAGTTTGATTTTCATTCCTACTATTAGATATAAAGTTGAAAGAAAATTTAAAAATTTAAATTTAAATCTAATAATTAAAATTCACAAAAAATTAAAATTCGAGCCGTTATCGAGCTGAACACGAGCGAGCTGACCCCAGCTCGTGTTCAGCTCGTTTATTAAACGAGCTGAAAAATTCGGCTCGTGTTCGGCTCGTTTACTAAACGAGTTGGCTCGTGAACAGCGAGCTGGATTGCCATCCCTATTTGTGTGTGTGGAGAGTTGGGGAGAGTCTTATATGTGATATGATAAGATCATAAGAGAAAGAGAGGGGGATAGGGAGAATTGTGACGTGGACGTGGGAAGGATAAGCCAAGCACGTGTCACAGACGGTGGCGAGGATCCTAAGGCACGTGCAAACCCCCGACATGTAACGGTACCCACTTCACTTTGCTTGCACAGTTAAATCCCATACTTTAAAAAATTGATAGCAAAATTTATTTACACGAAAATTTTATTGTAAACATGGGCAATAATATATATATATATATATATATTTTCTTTTTATATTTTTTACGTTGATTATATATTATTTAGATTTAATCCTATTTTTTTATTCTTAACAAAATTTTCTATATTAAATAGCCTTGATTAGTTTGCATATTTAATACTTATTTTTTCTAACTATCGTATATGATTTAAAAAAAATTATAAAAAAATATTTTAATAAAATCTATCCGGCGGCATCTCTATTAAATTAAGTTTGGAACCGAAATTTAGGTTTAAAAATTCAAATCTTGACTTCGAGACATATGGGTCAATGAGAAAATCCATCATCTTCCCCTTCTTCACAGCAGTCAAGAATTCCCCCCCCCCCCCTCGCGTCCGTACGCCTCGAGAGCGGAGCCGCCGTCGTCGTGCCGGAGGAGAAGGTTTCCTTCCCATCATCTTCTCTTTTCTCGTTCTTTTCTTTTCTCCCCTTTGCTTTGGGTTCGGATGCCCTAGCCGCCAGCCACCGCCGCTCTCTTGCAAGCGCGCCGCCGCCGTCGCGAGCACTCTGCGCGCGTGCCGCCGCGCTCGTGCTGCCGCCGCGTGCCTGTGGCCGCACTCGCCTTGCGCGCGTGCCGCGCGCCTGCTGCTGCGCGAGCCCCTACGCGCGTGCCGCTAGCTGCCGCGCGCCCAGCACCCAGTGCGCCGCCCCTGCCGTGCGCGCCCAGCGCCTAGAGCGCGCCGCCCTGCTGCCTCACGCGCCATGCGCGTGCGCCGCGCGCCTGCTGCCGCGTGCGCCTTTGCGCGCGCCGCCTGTGCACCTGCCTGGCAGCGTGCCGCCAGCTTTGCGCACCCTGCACGCAGCCCTTCGCCCCGCCGCGCGTTGCCCCCGTGCTGCTCAGTCCGCTTTGCGACAGCGCCTGCCCGCGCCGTGCGCGGCTTGGCACGCGCCCGCACCTGCACGTTGCCAAGGCCGCGCCGCTCCACCCTTGCAGTGCCCTTCGAGGTAATTTTTATTTATATAATTTTTGGGTATCGTTACAGATTTTGGTGGGCACAAAGCTGTGCGGTTTTCGTCGCAGTCATTGCAACAGCATCGCTCAACGACTGATTCGCCGTCTGTCGCTCCGCTGAGCGTCGTGCCGCCTCCCTGATCATCCGTAACCTGCACGAGTCTGATTTGACGGCAGATTGTCCCAACGAAGCGGTCGCCGTTCGACTCTCATGTTCGGGACAACGGTGCATTGTTTTGAGACCCGAATACTCCTACCGCCATCGATTTTCTGACAGTTGTGTACGGTACACACGAAATCCCTCTCGTGGCCTATAATTTAGGTATCGTGCATTAAATTTCTATGGTGATTAGTGGACAATAATTATCAAACTGTTTTCGCATAAATTGTCTTTTAGTGTAAGTAATCACATCGGCAGATTACCGAAAATTTCGACGGATCCCGGAACTTCATTGAAGTTTCCAATTCAATCTTTTGTACACCATGAGTCTGTGGGGTGGGTAGAAGAGAGTTGTTTATTGACACTTTATTCATGCCCGACCACCCAGAAGCCTCCTCGCCCGTTGAACAACGAATTCCAGGACTGTAGTAACCGTGATTTTTGAAATCCAAAATCTAAGTTTAAATAATGTTTTGGATTATTTAAATGGTAAAAATGAATTATTAATAGTGCAATTATGGTCCGAAAATATCGGCTTTTGATCGGGGTCTGATCTCGAAAATCTAAGATCACCAGTGCGATCGTATCGTCGAAACATGAAAGATTGATATTCAAAAGTTTTCGATCCGACGGTCAGATTTTCCGCAAATCAGCGAAGAAGTTGCGGGGCCCACAACTTGTGAATAGTAACCCTTGATTTAATTCCCCTCTCGACCATCATCGGCCATTTCGCCGTCTGGACCCCAAGCATAGTAGTACGAGTAGTCGTTTCTAGCTAATTTCGACATTCTGAACGCAATGGCACAGACGAAATTCACGTTTGGCGACTCTGGTGCATCGGAATGCGTGCCAAATAGTGCAAATTGTAGTATTTCATGGCCTGAGAATTCATTCGAGCATCAAATCAAGAAAACAAATATGCTACTTGAAAGGTCTCGACGAGTCGGAAGTTGCGGCGAAGTTTGTTTTCCATTTCGACCACCCGTTCGTCTTGAAATGCGTGAAAAGTGTCGAAAAATTTTGTATTTTTACGAAAACTTAGATGTTTCATGGATCAAATTATTTAAGGCTTATTGTTGGAGGTCCTTACGGTATATATGATCTACAACAATGGACTAGGGTGTTGGAAGCATAAGATAAAAGACCAAATAGCATATTGTAGCAAAAGATATTTTTTTTTGGAATTGGCTTGGGACCTTTGGGCTGCCCATGGGGGGGGAGGGGGGGGGGGGTTACAGATCCGTTTTTGGAAGCTTTTAAGTCTTGGGTGCGTTGAAGAAGCAAAACGCCTCCCTCCCTTCAGCTCGGAGTCACCCCCACCATTCCCTTTGATTCAAAAAAAACCCGAGAGTGAGTGAAAGGAAGAGTTTTGCACCAGAGATCCTCAAGTTGGTCTTGGAGCTTTCCTGTGTGTTCCTCTGCTTTCTGTGAATGCGCCCGAGGGAGCCAAGAGGCGTGCGTTGCGGGGAAGAGGGTAACCGGCTTCTACCTATCTTCTTCAACTCCATCAAGGTAGGTTCTTCCTTTCCTCCGGTTTGTAGTACCCGAGACCCTTGGAAGTCGACTCTGTAGAGTCAGTAGAAGCTTCCTGTCAAGCCATAGCCCTTGTGATGGCCCTGGTGGCCGGCGGGAGAAACATCTTCGCCGGAACCCTAAGATGCTCCGCCTCGGCCTTGCGTCGTAACCGCTCGTCCAAATGAAAAAAATAAAATCATGCGAAAAGACTGTAGGAGATGAGGATCATCTCCACCAAATTTGATGGAGTTTGGTTGGCCCTGTGCGTCGCAAACGCGAGCCCTAGTTTTCGGGTTTTTGCTCCTTGGCCGAGCTTGTTGCTTCGGCGCCGGCAAGGCTCTCCACCTCCGGCCAAGTGGCCGAGAAGCTTCCTGAGAATGAGAGGACTTCAACCATGCCCTTGCATGGCATCCATGCAGCCCAAATACGGGGGTGCCATGGATGACCCGAGTTGGGTTCAAACCGCGGTGGCCGGCCTTTCGGCCGTCGCCGACGGGGATGGCATGCTCAGAACAGTTGCTGGGACCAAGAGAAACTTAGACATGCATTTGCATAGGTTCCATGCTGCCTCGGTGGAAATCCACCATTAGTGGTGGGAAGCTCGAAACCGAGCTTGTCCGCCGCCATCGCCGCCGTGACCTCGTCGTCAGGCACAGGACCAGGAAGGTTGTGGTGATGAAAGGCACCTTGTGGTGCAAGTGGTTGAGGCCCAGAACCTAGAAATAGCAAAATGCCATTGTTGGGTCTTTGAAGCTTGTGTGTTAGAAAAAGTGCCCACCACCTATTTGATAAAATGCCCCAATGAACTCAAGAGCAGATTTAGATATCCTGCAGAATATGAAAGTTGTTCCATACCTTTCCCTGAGCTCAATGCTTACTTCATATCGAAAGTTGTCTGTGTGGAAATTTGTGTGGGGCATTGTTCTAGAGTTAGAGAGCAAAGAGTTTGGATCTACTTGATCCAACAGGTTTTGGATTGCAAAAGAGCAAGCCCTTGTGTCCTGGTACTGTCCAGAGGTGAATGCTCCAAATTATTTTGAATTTGCACAAGTGGGTTTAAAGTTTTTGCATTATTAAGCTCTATGTTGGTTAAATGGCCATGGGTCTGTTTGGGGCAGTTTGCGAAGTCGCGACAGTGAGCTCCTGGCTATTGTGGGGTCACTGGACACGATGCTCACCTTAGTTTTCAGTTTGGTCGAGCCGAAGAAATAAAATTTGCTATAAGCCTTTGTTAGTATAGTAAACTATGACCCGAAGTTTTTCTCGGGATCCGTGCTACTGCAAATTGGTGAGCACGGTGTCCAGCAAGTCGAGGGCCACCTACTAAAGGTGATGGTTCGTAAAAATGATGTCCCAATAAAGAGAAGGAGCAAAAACGCCTCTCAAATTGCTATAAAAGTACATTTTTCAGAAATCCTAGGGGTCAAAATGCAATTGTAGCCTCACGTGCTTTCTCGGGCAGTGTGTATATAATCTCTAGCTTTTTGCTAGTGATCCGTTGGTTCTCGTTGAGCGAAAATTGGTTATCGGTCCGTAAATCGGCAAAATCGTCGGTTTAACGGCGCCCCGGTGGCAATCGCGCAATTCGGGCAATTGCGGCGGTTCCGCCTAGCTGTCTGTTGAGTCCCAGTAGAATCTGGTTGAGCCAGCGGCAAAGAGTTAAAGCCCGTGTCTCCCGGAAATCCAAATGGAATTTTCGGGAGGGGCATTTTGGTAATTATACCAACATTTGATTAAAAGGTTGAGTCTAGCAAAGTGTTGTTTGTCAAACATTAATGTTTTAGTATTCCGAGGCTGCACGTCAAGTTTTGCTGAATTCGGGAATCTGTAAGCGCTGTTAGGGTCAAAGTGGGCCGAACGGCGGTTTTCCCGGCGACTTGCGTAAATCTGGAAAAGGTCCAGGTTTAAGTTTTGTGGGATTAGAGAGTCTGAGGTTTGGGTTTGTGTGAGTTGTCCCTGATCAACATCTTTGATTCAGGTTGGCACGGTTTGGCTCTAGCCTTCGAGCATTCCGTTGGAGTTGTCAGATCGCCTGCAGACAGGTGGGTTTATCTTCGGTCCGGGCTTTATCATTTCGGCCCTCTGGGGTACCTTAATTGGTCGGACCCCTGTTTTTGTGGTAGCCTAAATTTCATTATTTGAGCCTGCCTTTTTATTGATCAGCATTACTTTTCTATTGCTATATCTGCCTGATTATTTGATCAGTATTAGTTATCAGCCTATATGATGCCTTAGATGATTGATCTTTAGTTGCTTCCAGTTATTATGGTTTTATTCCTGGACATTTGCCGTGCTTGATTGATCCTTAGCTTGCTAGCTTATATGTTGCCATGCTCGATTGATCTTTAGCCTGCTTCCAGTTATTATGATTTTATCCTGGATATTTGCCATGCCTGATTGGTCATTAGCTAGCTTGCACATTTATACCTGATTATCAGTATTTCCTGATTACATCTGATCCATGCTATAGTGGTTGTATATATTTCTGTCATGATGAATTTCAGTTGGCATTCTGTTGTTGCATCCCTTTGGAATTTTTCCGGCTTGTTGTTGATTACTTGAGTTGAGATTCTGTTGGCATTCTACTGTTGCATCCCAGTGGGGATTTTCCCGGCTTGTTGCCGATTACCCGGTTTGTGGACCGTGAGCTTGAGCATTTGCATTATGATCGCCCGCACCGCTGTACTTCACGAACATTGCCGGGGTCGCTCCCCGTGGGTATGTTCTTTACCGGTAAAGTGGTTTGTTGAAAGACCCGTGACCCCTAGGAGGGGAATGTCAGCCAGGTTGGTGCCAGGTTGGGCAGTTTTCCTGAGGTCTTGTAGACCAAAATGGTGGCTTTTGATTGGGTACTTGCTTGTTCTTCCATTGATGCATAAATTGCCTGTTTAATCTTCTTTACATCATACTCTTATGATTACTCAGTGCTTGTTCAGTTTTGATCAGAATCTATATCAGCATGCTTCTGTTTGATGCCAGGTTCGGTGTTTTTCCCTGAGGTCTTATAGACCAATATGGTGGCTTGATTGGGTATCTGCTTGTTCTATTATTGATGCATATGTTGCATGTTTAACCTGTTTTTATCATACCTCATGATTTTCTAGTTCCTATTCCTGTTATGGTTATCATCATATAATTGCTCAGTAATTGTTTAAGCCTGCTTTAATTTACAGCACCAAATATATCTGCTTTGCCTATTGTTGATATTACAGCACCATGATATATAACTGCCTTGCCTACTGATCTCTTACTAGCCGCTAGTTATTGTATGCTAGTATGTATGATCTGCTATTTCTCGGCTCGTCGTGCCCACTGGGATACACTGTCGATGTATCTCACACCTCCTGGGTGACCAATTTTTAGGTCGGTCGGGTGCTGGGATGTCGGGACGTGTTGGTGAGATGACGCGATAGAGTTGACCCTGACAGCCGTTGATTATATTTATCAATTTATTTAATTTGTAATTCAAGTTGTAATATGATGTAATAGTTGTATCTGTTTTGGTAGTTTAGTCTACTCTGATGTGGTTTGCCATTGTTGAGCCGAGCATGTATAGAAAAGGCTCAATCCAATGGGGATTGAGAATTTTCTATATATGTGGCGGTCTGTTGTGCCTTAGCTGGATTTTATAAACTCTGATTTAAAAAAAAAAGAATTTAGACTCTATTTTTTGAACTCGGGGCGTGACAAGGACCGCTTGAGTTGAGGTGGGTACTCCGATCTGGACATCTATAAAAATTGACGTAGAAGGAAACTCGATGATTTTGGAAGAAAACCCATCCGCCTGGATTGCTAACCAACAAGGGGAAGAAGTCGAAGCGGCGCGGCACCAAACACATTGTCAGGTGGAACCTCGCGCGGCCAAAACTCGCAAACTCCGAAATCAAGCTTCACCCACAGCTACGTCACCACTAGGAGCTCAGCCACACACCTCAAGCCCCTCAATCACAGACCAAGCTTCAAACACAAGAATCCACAGCCCTCTCTGCCTTAGTATAGTGCACGCACAGGGGATTCCAGCTCAAATCTCCTTCTAAACTAGCAACAACACCACAATCCCAACTCTTTACTCTACTCCGATAGCTCCAGCACCAGCCGAACTACACCCACACAACAACAGAAGAAGAGAGGAGAGACCAAAACCATCAGAAAAGCTCGAACTCAACTCCTCAGCTCAACACACTCGTAAAACCGAAACTCGAGGAAAAATCCAAAAACTCGCGAAATACTAAGCCTACCTCAACTGTCCACTGAAGAGGGTCCACACTCAAGCTCTCTACCTTAGGAAACCACAACTTGACTCCTTCGAACTAGCCTTGAAGCTTCGGCGCGAAGCAGTAGAAGGAAGGGAAGGCTCTGGTGGAGATGCTGCTATTGTCGCTGGCTCGGCTCCACAGCGCAGGGAGGAGGAAGAAAATGGAGAGGAAATAGGGCTCAAGGTGATCTCTCAGGTGTAGGATAGCAGGCATGTATAGAGAGGGGATATAAAGTTATCCAACTGGTGAGATAAGCCGCGGAACAACCAATTAAACTAACATGTGCTCAGTAGAAAATCCGTGTCTCAGGCATCCTATTGTTCATCTGGGCGTTCTAAACGTCGCGGCTACAGTATTAACGGGTGGTTCTGAGGGCGCCTGCTCCGCTACAGTACTGATTCCGAAAATACAGACCACTGTAATCTCCTCAACTCAGCTACCTGAGCATTCGGTCCGCGCGTCCGCTGCTACAGTAGTGCGCCCGAATACCACCAACTCCCACTAACTGTACTGTCAGGCATGAATCTCGAGAAAATCTCAACCATTCACTTTCGGGCTGCTATAATAACTTTCGGGCGCCCAATGGTGAGACCCGCAAATACGTAAGGTTTCCGAGCGTCCAAAACATTTTAGGGCGCCCGAAAATTTTGCAACTCCAGTTCCTCTGCTATTTGTATTCTCAAGTCTATTTTCGCCTCTATTTCGTGCTAAACGGCTCACGCTCGACCGGACCATCTCCAGATGAGATGGTCAGCATAGGAAAGACGCACCCAAACAGTTACTAAGCCTCCGGTACTCCACACTATCCAATCCAATCCCATGCTCCAAACATGCCCAGTTACTGTATAATGGAAGTAGACATGCCATTCTTATTGTATATAAACGAAAGTAGGCATGTTTATACTGAATAGGGTTGCACCCACCTCCCAAAGTTGCATGATGATGGCTCACTGCTATTTTTTTAACTAGTTTTAACCACTAACCAATTTCTTTTTCACAAAACTATAGGCACTTTTCTTTTGCATCAGGCTCTTATATGCTACCATATGATAGCAAAACTATTAATGTATATGGTGAGTTGGATGAGTTTTCCCTAAGTAGTTATGTGGTCTATTGATGCTTTTTCTTAGTCGTATTGGCAAACTATATAACCATGGTCCATTGTTGTCATAGGAACGTGCATGAACACCTGTCCTGTCTAATTCATTTCCCAGTTCTCTTTAGAGCTTTTTTTTAATACATTTCAAAAGATATATCATTTTTTTTCAGTGGCTTCATGATAAGGATGTTTGAATTGGTTGCAGGCGATATTAATTGGAGAAATAAAGTTGTAGAAGGTAAGAAGATTCTTTATTATGTATACAAGTGTTATTTGACCAACCTAATATTTTCTTCCATTATTAGAAACTGCTTGTTTCAATGATATTTTATTATTTGTTTTCATTGTTTCCTGTTTATTTTTTTTTAGTTTCCAATGAAAGTCATTTAACTAATAATGTTTAGTAATCCCTTTTACAGGGATGAACTCAGGCTCTAAGAGTGAGGAAATTGGTAGCTACAATAGTAGCACTGCCAAGAAGTCCAGACTGCTGTCCATGCTTTCTGCTCTCCTTGATGATCCAATATTGTCTGATGTTCCTAAGAAGCCGTCGCTTGCAGATGTTGACACTTTGTTAAACTTGGAGTTAGGAAGTGCAATGAAAATAACCATTGTCAAAATGGACAATACCTCATTTGGTATGTGATCTTCTCATTAAAAGTCTCTATCGCGAAGTATATTCATATAATTTTGTTTATAGCTATTATTTTTAGTAAATATGCTGTTCAAAAGTATTTCTCTTTTTTAGTAGAATTGGTTAGATCTGGCTATAATTCTTTATATACTTCAGCGAGTCCTTTACTGAATAAATCATTCTTCTTAAAAGATTCCTTTATATGTTATCTTGTACCAATATGCATTTGTTGGCCATTCTCCATGGACCGTTGTTTTATTCTTTGAGACAGAATGCATGGAATAACCCTTTTCTTGTACTTTGTAGAACTCCGATAAATTTATTTTTTAGAATATTAACTAGTTTTTAATACTAGAAAGTCATGAATTCTTATACTGGACACAGTGTTAGAAAAAGCCCAAGGTGCTGTTTGGATATATTTAGCATTTATATATTATATTACATATATAATGAGACATATATAGTAGGGTTAATTGCATACATGTCCCTCCAAATATGTCGAATTGCAAATATATTCCTGTAAAATTCAACTTTTCATATTTATCCCTTCAAAAATCCAAAGTTCTTCAAATATGCCCCTCTGGTTAATCCCCGTTTGGAATCTGTTTATTTTTTAACAGATTCGATGTGAAATTATTTTTTTGCCCCTTACAAATATATCCCTCCAAAAGTATAAAGGTATAATATGAAAAGGGTAAATATGTAAATTCAATTTTTAATCTAACCAAGGTTAAGCATTTAACCTAGGGTTAAATCAACTTTTCTAACAGAGATGGACGGTAGGGGCATATTTGAATAACGGTGGATTTTTGAAGGGATAAATATGAAAAGTTGAATTTTGTAGGGATATATTTGCAATTCGACATATTTGGAGGGACATGTATGCAATTAACCCTATATAGTATATAGTATATTCTATATATTGTTATTATTTGGTTTAGATTTGTAGTTATCCAAATTTAAGTTAAATCTTAATCTAATTAAGATAAGATATAATTTGGATTTAAGTTGGCATATATGGATTATGATTAGGAAATTAATCCTAATCAAATTATTATTTAGATTCATGCATTATATATGCATGCTAAGGAGCCGGAGAGAAGGCGATGCGTATAGCCATGCGTAATTAGTTAATTTGGGCCATCCATCCGTACGCCGTGCGGTGCGTGTAGCCGGGAGAGAGAGAGAGCCGAAGCTGGAAGCTCTAATTAATTAAGTAGACATCTTTGTGGAGGAGCCGTATGCACCAGCCGAGCCGTCCGCATTACAGAGGAAGGAGATAATTAGAGGCATGCTCTAATTAATTAAGAGGTGCGGCCGCAATCAGGGTGAGAGCTAAGCCAAGATATTTTGTTCGGACGTGCTAAGAACGTACCGTATGCAGTAACGCTCGTCGATTATATATTTTCTTGAGAGATATAATCTTGGTATTCTACTTTTGACATTAATAAAAGTCTTTCCTCCGTCTTCGCCCGTGAATGTAGGCCGGTGGCCGAACCACGTAAATCTTGGTGTGTACTTTACTTTTCTTTTCTTACATTATTTTTCTTGGATCTATTTTTCGCCGTTTCGATTTAACATATATAGTATAAGGTTATATGGTAATAAAGGTTGCCATGTATGCACCTTTTGTAACTATATATTCAAATCATTGAAATCCTAAAGGGTCAAGCTGACCTTTTGTAATTATATATTTAAATCAATGAAGTCCTAAAAGGTCAAGCTGTTTAGCCTATCTTTCGTGGTATCAGAACTAAACCCTAATTCTAGGGTATAGCGATCTAGAGCCACCCTTCTTACTCGCCGGATCTCGTCGGCATTGATCATTCCTTTTCTTCCCTCGCTTCTTTGTGAGTGGATATTTCTTCTCTCATAATAATTTACCTTGCTGCTACAGTACCAACGTTACACTAATTTCAGCGCTACAGTACCAGCACTATAGTAATTTCAACGCTACAGCTCCAGCGCCACAATATTAGCGCTACAGTAATTTCATCCTATTTGTGAGATTTTGCCTCTTTGCGATCTCCCCACTTTTTTTTCTGGTGTTTTTGCACTTATTTTTCTGGTGTTTCTAGTGTTGTTCAGCTCATCTTGGGCGCTCGACTTCTCTGCTACTTGGTGCCGATCGGTTCCTCTCGTGCCGCTGGGTTCATCTTGGTCTTGCTTGACCCTGGTGATATTACATTCATTTCTTGGTAATTTTTGACCTTTTTCTCTCTCTCTCTTGTTGTGGCATTCTCTTCTGGTGACAAACTTGTCCTCATCAACTTTTAGTTTTTCGGTCATTAACATCGAAACTCGTGCCGTTAGAACTCATTGAGTTCACATATTTAGTGCGGAAATATGTTTTTTTAAATATTTTAGAGAGTTTTGATGTTGTCTCATATATGACTGGGACCAGTATTATTCCTCAAGTTATTGAAGTTCTTGATAAGAAAATAATTATAAAACCTAAATATTTAATCTGGAAGAAGACAGACACCACTATACTGTCCTATATTAATGTTACTCTATCCCTTAGTATTCTACAGATAGTTATATTTAGCTCACCTAAAACAACTCGTAATGCGTGGAAAGTCATTGAGTCTTACTTTCTTGACAAGACAACCTTTATGGCCTTTTCTCTAAAATCTGAGTTACGAAGTATCTAAAAAGGATCAATAGGGACGACTGACTATATGCAAAAAGTCAAGTCAATAGGTAATGTCCTTCAGGTAATTGGTGAACTTGAGTCTGATCATAATTTTGTCATGATTGTTCTTCTGGGACTACTAGAAGACTATAGAGGCTTTGTAAGCGCTCTTAATACACAGAAAAAAATCTACCTTCGAACTGTTTCGCCCACTCCGTATGCAAGAAGAAACTGAGGTTCAACATCGTGCTATCTTGATGACACCACCTATTACTTCTACCATTGATGATGAAGCCTTCTATGCAAATCGTGGTCGAGACAACTGCGGAGGTCGTGGGGGTAGATATCACCGAGGTCGAGTACAGCGTGGTAGACATAACTCTAATCCTGGCCGTGGATCTTACGGAGCTTATCCACATCCTCAATCTAGTCATAACCATTTTAACCAACAGTCGGTATCCCGATCAGGCATATTGTCAGATTTGTGAAAAATTTAATCACTCAGCTCTTCAATGCAGATAACGTTTCAATCATTCCTTCGTTGCAGATGATGCCCCACAAACTTACGCTGTCGTGAGCTTTCATGAGCCAGGCGAGGAGGTTTGGTACCTAAACACTGGAGCATCCAAAATTATATGACTGCATGATTATTTTATATTTAGGGGACGTAATCTAACCTTTCTATCTAAAAAGTGACAGGATTCACAAAAACAAATCTCAACTTTAGCCTACCAAATAGAAAAAATATAATTACAACAGTTGTAATTACATAGAACCAAACAAACTGAGTGTTGTTACGACTGTAGCATTTGCAAACAAACTTGGTGCCCTTATGCGTTAGTCGCGTGAGTCGAGTACATAACCTCGCAAATCCCTCAACAAAACGCCGATAGTCGGCTAGACCGATGAAGCTCCTAATTTCGGTGATGTTCGTCGGTCTAGGCCAATCCTTGATTGCCTTGATTTTCTTGGGGCCCACAGCTGTGATGATCTGGACCTCCACGGTGGTTTTGCGATATGAGCAGCGGCTTCTGGAGGCCTATGTTGTGTGGTGATGATGGTTGCGCGCAAATCGGACCTCAGGAGTGGTCCCGGCGTGAAAATTGGATCAAGTTGCTTATCCGGATGCCTTCGTCGAATTTTGGAAGCGGATTCTTGCGAAACACATGTCAAATTTGGATTCAGCGCGCGAAAACGATGAAAATCGGCTATTTGCATGTATTTTTTGGGATCCGGACATTGTTACTGTAGCTCGGGCAGCGCCGGCGGCGGCGGGCAGCGCCGGAGCGCGGCCGTGGGCAGGCGCAGGGGCGCGGGCAGGCTGGTCCACGGCCTAGGCGTGTTCACCGGGACCGGCGAGCGTGAGGGTGATCCATGTGGCAGGATGCGATTGGCCGGGCCGTGCCAATCGCGGCGTGATTGGCGGGGCGGCGCCACGTGGCGCCTCCTGATTGGCCGACAGGACCCGGAAGACCCAGCGCAAAGTGCGGCGACCAGCCACATGGCGCGCTGCCATTGGCGGGCGCAAGCCGCCACACGTGCGCGGGGCGACGGGACACGTGGCGTCCATCGGTGGATTCGGGCGCTGGCAGGAGCGAGCGGATGAGCGCCATGCGTCTGGGCGCTATGCGAGTCGGATCCAGCCGCCCGGAAGTGGCCTTGACCCGAAATTTTGGTCATATTGGGTTTTTGACTATAAATAGCCCATTTTGGGCTTCGTTTGAGGAGTTTTTGAGATCCGTTTCGAGGGCCGTTTTCGACAGAGAGCTTCTTCCTCGAGTTTTGTTCACTTCTTGGGGATTTGGGGGATTTTTGGAGATCGTTTGATATTTTTCGTTCTTGACATCGCGAGCTTCGACGCTGTTTCGACACCGATCTTTTTCGTCGACTCTTCGTTCGCGGCTCCCTCGAGCTGAGTTCTTGGAGTTTTTCGCCGATTTTTGTGGCAACATTTCCATGAGAGGTAGGCCTTCGATTTCCGTGTTCATCGTTTCTCTTCGTTTCGAGTTTTTATGGGGTTTCCAGCAGCATCTTTAGACCTTTTTTGCTGTTACACTTTCTGGACAAAGCTGAAGTAATCTTGCATTTTCTCGGTCTACGGTTGTCGGAATTGGGAGTTTAAGGACTCTATTTCTATCTACACTTCGCGAGGATCGCAGCCAAGGTTCGAAGTGCTGTGGCACGGGGGCGTGCCGCTCGCCGCCTGGCACGGTACGGTACCGGCACGCCCCCGTGCCGACACGTGGCACGCTTGCGTGCCGATGGATACGCATGACCTCCCAGTGGCACGCTCTGGCACGGCTTTTTTTTATTTTTTTTGTTCCCAATAAGCTCTTATAATATTGTTTTGAACTGTTTAGTCAAAAAATTATGAATATTGACTATATATAGCTTACTACACTTACCAATTGACATACTGATAATTGTTTTTAATATATAAAGTACAACTATATCTCATAGAGAATAGAAATAACAATATAATAAATAAATTCTAAATAGAAATAACTATATCTCATAGAGAATAGAAATAACTATATCTCATAGAGAATAAAAATTATGAATATTGACTATATATAGCTTACTACACTCACCAATTAACATACTTGTTAGTTGTGACTCAAAATCAGAATCGCTTCGATATTATGATTCAGGTTCGCCGACGGCTTCGCGGTGCGACTTCGAAATTTTGTGGATGTCTGTGGTGGAAGCGAAGGGCTCGGGCCGCTAGGCCCGAGCCCGAAGCCCACCACTGACATCGGACGGGGGGTGCGGGGGGCTCCGCCCCCCGCTGTACGGATCCGATCCGCTAAGGAAAAACCCTAATATAATTACTATGCATATATAATTACTAAAGAAAAAAAAAAAAACAATATAAAGAAAAAAAAAAAAAAAAAAAAACAAAAAAAAAAAAAAAAGGAAAATGGGGCCGTGCCGGCCGGCACGGGCCGGCACGGCCTGCGATACCCCAAAGGGTATCGCTCCGTCTCGAGCGATACCCTGTGGGTACCGCTCGAGACGGGGGGGGTGAGAGACCCCCCCTGTACCGTGCCCCTCATTGAGGGGCACGGTACGTGCCGCCCGTGCCGCCCCGGCACGGGCGGCACTTCAATCCCTGCGTTGGATAGGTTCAGGATGCATGTATATTCGTGCGTGGGGGACGAATTGATTTTTATAACTCAGTGGATGAGTTTTCTAGTGTCTTGGGGGTTTTGAGTGCATTATCAGATTGAGTCGTGGTGGGTTCTTCGACATGATTATGGATTAGATGGCATTCGAGATTTCGATCTGTTTGATCGTGGATTATAGCCTGCATATGCCGCTTATTGAGCCAGATATGACACGCTTGTTCCTCGGTGGGATCGCTCCCCTCGAGTTGCCGCTCCGAACGCGATGATGAGTATGCGCCTGATGTGGCTGCTTTGCGTGATATTGTGATAGTCCGATTGGACACCCTCTATGTTGATACACTAGGGGGCGCAGGCTTGACTGGACCAGATTTGGCAGTCAGATAGATTGGGTCGATGTGAGCACCTCGTGAGCGAGTGGATGCATTGTATGTTCATAGTTGAGTATTTTCCTTTGAGCATGATGCTTGAGGCATAGTAGTTGTAGCTTTCATATCAGCTTTCATATTTCAGATTACCTATCTTATTGCCTCAAGTAGACTTAGTGGGCATATCGTGGATGTTGGTGACGGTACCCGCTGAGAACTACGTGTTGGTGTAGTTCTCACACCCGCCTGGACTTAGTGGGCATATCGTGGGGTCTCTTTTTTTGAGTTTTTGGGATTAGTTATAGTGTCATTTGAGTTTGAGCTTCTGATGAGATTATTCTAGATCAGGGGTTATATATCTCTGATTTGATAGTGGAGGTGGTTCTCCCACTTAGTTATGAGAGTTTTGGGGTTCTGGTAGATCGAGTCGTGGAAGTTTCCTGACTTAGCCATGGGTCGTGCATCATCAGATTGAGTCGTTGAGGGTTCTCCGACAGATCATGTGAGGATCTGGGCATTTCCTGTTGAGTCGTGGAGTCTTTTTCCGACTGAGTTGTGCTTTTGAGCATCGAGTTGCCGATCTGTTTGATCGTGGATTATAGCCTGCATGTGCCACTTATGAGACAGTTGAGACTGATGAGATACTTGAGTTCGGTGGGGTCGCTCCCCTCGAGCTACGCCCCGGGTGCGTGTTGTCGATGCGACTAGTTGATACACTAGAGTTCGCTTTGAGATTAAGATAGTCCGATTGGACACCCTAGTTGATACACTAGGGGCCCTAGTTGATACACTAGAGGGCGCAGGGTTGACTGGACCCGATGTGACAGTCATTGAGATTGGGTGATATGAGTGGGTGGTTATATATTATGTTCTTAGATGGGTTTCTTTCCTTTGAGCATTGTATTGAGATATATTAGCAGTAGCGAGGGTATGCACAGCATGTCTTTAGTACAGTTTCCTTGGGCTTGATGATTATGACATATTAGCTGTAGTTTCATTCAGCTTTCCTATCTATCTATTTGCATATCTATCTGTTTGCCTCCAGTAGACTTAGTGGGCATACCGTGGATATTGGTGACGGTACCCACTGGGATCTACCTTCTGCAGTAGATCTCACACCCGCTGCGGTGACAGGTTACTGAGGTTGCTGTTCCGGCTTAGCACGCGCGGAGACAGTTGATCGAGGTGAGGACGCGGCCGTGTAGCTCCTTACCAGCATTGAGAGTCAGAGGTAGATGTACCCGGTATTTATTTTATGATTCCACTTTTGTACTGGACTTTTTGAGAGATCTGTGAGGATTGTACTTGTATTAGCACAGTGAGAGACTTGTATTGAGGATTATTTTATTTATTCAGATGTTCAGTTGATTTCTTTAGCTTTTGGGTTTTAGTTCTATTTCAGCTCTGATACATTTATAGCTATAGATCTGACTTGCAGGGTAGACGCTTCGTCTGTACGGCAGTTTCCGTACAGATGGCAGATCTGTTGGCAAGCCCGGATCGCAGTTTCGACCCCGGGGCGTGACAAAAGCTCAGATCAATTTGACAAATACATGATGTTGAAAATCGTCGAATTGACCTAAGAGAGGTTAATTTGGTGGAAAAAGATGAACAACGAAAACCTTGCCTCTAGGGTGGCTCTCAGGTGTTTTCTGAATTGGTATGTCAAGTAGAGAGACCCTAAGTATCTATTTATAACCTTTGGAACGCAATTAGAGTCGAGTTAGAAGTAGAGTAGAAACATGACACTTTGTATCGGTACTCAAAGGGGCGTATCGGTATCCAATGACGCAATAGAAAGAAATTTTCTATTGCGTACCGGTACTCCATGTGAGGTACCAGTACCCAGTTCATTGTCATAAAAAACCTGGGTCGAGTTTTGGGGAACTCTAATGTAGATTCCGGTACTCCATACAAAAATGTGAATTTGTGAATAGAGATTTTGAGGAATTCAACCAATTACCGGAATTCAAAGTTAAATTGAGTTAGATGTTAAAAACATAGTTTCCAAAATTTTTTCTAATCCAGTTTAGATTGATTAAAGATTCCAAAGACTATAAATAAACTTTAATCACCATGAAAACATTAGAAATATACCTGAGTATCATCTTGAGTTCTTTGGGGAATCTTCGAGTCTTCAGTTTTTGATTTGACGATATGACCGCTTCAAGACTCCGACTCAAATCATGAAATATGCTAACATTAAAAATCCGTAACACTATGTAAACATGCATTAGAAAACATACATATTCTATATAAAAATTCTAAATTTATTGACCTTACATCAAGGATTTAAGTATTCATCGGCACGGGCTGTATCTACCGTGCCGTATCGTGCCAACAAGATACTTGCACGATACAGGCCCCTTGCCGATGGCATAACTCAAAATCCTTTTTTCTTTAAATTACTAAGTAATATTCTTAATAAAGTTTAAAATATTTGATAAAAATACATAATAAGCAATTAGAAAATTTTGTTGCTAAAGAAAATAAATATTTCATGCCATTATGTGTCGGCACACATGTATTTTTTGTGACTGACACTCATCGGCACGGCCCGGCACGCACCGTGCAATACCGTGCCGGCAAGTTTTCGGCACGGCCCCGATCCACGACACTTAAATCCTTACCTTACATATATAAAAATGCACGATATTAGTGCATGTATTACTAATATTTATTTGCACATAAATAGATATATGTGTGTGCAAGAGCGGGAGACAGCGGGAGTTTGTATTCGGTAGATGTCAGCAAATACGAAGGGGAGAGAGAGGGAGGGAGCATTTGTAGTAGATGTTAACAAATAACTCGTAAGTATTCTTCTTTGAAATTGCCCATAAGATAACTGAGATACACTAAATCAACCGTCCAAAATTCTTAACCTCCTACAATTTTAGACAGATGCTGTCGCGCTCCGCGGTCGAAACTGCGATCCGGGCTTGCCAACAGATCCGCCATCTGTACGGAAATCCCGCACAGACGAAGCGTCTACCCTGCAAGTCAGATCTATAGCTAAACATGTATCAGAGCTGAAATGAAATAACTAGCTACAGAAATCAAATACTGAACATCTGAATATACATAAATTCACTGTGATGATCCGGACTCCCGCAGGAACTGTGTAACATTAAACAATGACCGTAGGGAGCTTATTCGGTGAAACGGAGCTTGTAGAATCGAAATTGGACATTTAAAATAGACTCGGCATGAAAATCGGAGCAAATGGGATTTTCCGGGAGCTTTTTGCAAAATTTCGGATGAGAATTTGGCGAAACGGACGGCGGATTTGGACTCAGCGCGCGAAAACGATCGAAATGGTATATTTACTTATTTTTTTCGGCGAAAAGTTACTGTTCACGCCGGAACAGTAACTCCGGCCGCCGGAATTACTGTTCCGGCGACCGGCGGGAGGCGGCGCGGCGGCGGAGCGCGGCGGAGCAAGGCAAGAAGCGGCGGCGTGCGGCGCGGGCAGGCGCGGGCAGGGTGTCACGCCCCGTAACCCGGGCTCGTCTACAGATCCGCCGTGCACACGGAATTTTCCGCGTACACGAAGCGCTGGTAACCTGCTCAGATATAATCTAACAATAAAAGAGCATAATACAGAGCTGAAATAGAAGAACCACATAGTATCTCAGACTGGGACTACAAACACATCAGTAATAAGTACAATAATCTCCCAGCAACCAGGATAGTACAACCAGCTGGCTAACGCCAGACCCCAAAATGAAAGGAGAATATCACAGTCTGAGTGGAGGGTACAATATCTGTCTAATAGCTCTCAGTCTAACAGGAGATCTATCTATTCAGCGATCCCCTTACCTCGTTCAGCTGTCGATGGCCTAGCAGCTCCTGCAGAAGACTCTGCAAAATAAAGGAGAAGAAAGAAACAGAAAATAACAATGGGGGTGAGAACTACCAGATAAACCAATAGCCTCCCCTAGTGGGTAAAAACCTCAACTCTGACGCACCCACTAGGACTACTAGAGACAAAAAGGGAAAAGGGGAAGTGGTAAGATAAGTAAGGTACTGAAACAGTAAAACTACCACTACTATGCCTCTACTGCGGTACTGGCTATCAAAACTGTATGCATGCATCAGTAAACAGAACTGTCCAAAATAACCCAATCCGTCATCTGATCCACGATCGGTACTGCCTGCTCCGCTCTCATCATCGGGCAAAAATCCGCGCCGACGTGATAGCAAAACTGTCAATAACTGTCTGGCCCCAGCCTCTAGAGTGGAACTCGAGGGGAGCGACCCACACGAGTAAAGCACCACCGGGCAATAACCGCGCCGGTATGATAAGTATCAAAAGCAGGACTGGATCATGACTATGATCAAAGTGGAAAAAGCCATCCACTAAAGAAAAGCCTGATCTAATGCCATAATAAGTGGGAAACATCATCCACTAGAGGAAACCCAATCCCCAGCTAATGCAAAATAAACCAGACTCAACTCCTATCTGATGCAATGGACAAACATCTGGTCGACCGCCTACTGCCCGCGGTCACCGTAATACCCCACAAGTCCACAATCTAATGCAATCTCGACTACACTATCCCAAACCCCTGCTCATACTAGAGCAACAAGCATCTGGATGCAAAGGACAACAATGAAACATGTACAAATCCCAATATGATAGTGTAGCAATGAATAGTGGCCTTACCTGATGTCCGGGCATGCATGCAACTGTCTTTATTTTTAAAAGTTGTAAAATAGTGTCAAAGGTTAAAACAATTGATTTACTGAATAAAAGTCATTTGCATGCGAGATCATAGCCCTTGTCTCAATCACAGTGTCCCAATATAAGTCATCATATCATTAGTGGGGTTATATTAAATTTTAGGGGAGTTTGTCCCAGCGGTCCTTGTCATTTGTCATATTAACTTGTCCCAATAGTTCTCATTAATTGTCCTGTTAGTTGTCCCAATGGTTCTCATTAATTGTCATATTTGTATGTCCCAATGGTTCTCATCAATTGTCCTGTTAGTTTGTCCTGTTAGTTTGTCCCAAAGGTTCTCATCAATTGTCACATTATTTTAGGGGATTTCTAGTAATCCCAGTGAGCTTGTCAAAAATGAGGTAAGCAACAACCGCCCACCTCGAGCAGCTCAAACCACACCCCAGGTAGTCTCCTGGGTGTCCACCGTTCTCAAATCCTGCAAAACAACGCTCCCGGTATAAGTACAAATCTCAAAAAGTACATTATTTGCTGTTTTTCAGGCAGCACGGGAAAAGAGGAGTTTTTCACCTCTAAAATGAGCTCCTAAAATCCCAGAAAAATCACGGTTGCGTTCCTCGCGAAGAGTAGATCAAAATCGACTCTTTGAACGCCTTGATCTGATGCTCCTACGCCAAGATAAAAATCGGAGAAGTCGGTGCTGTCCAAAAATTACCACAGTAAAAAGGGGGGTCAAAGAGGACTCGGGAAACGTGCCAAAAGTGCGAAATGAAGCAAAATGATCAACACGGAAACCGAAGCCCTACCTCTTACGGTCGCGCTGCCGCAAAAATCGTCCAAAAATTCCACCTGGTTAGCCCGCAGTGAATTTTCGACGGAACTGCGACGGGAAATGGGCCGAAAAAGAAAACCGTCGCAGTGCGCCGCGTCGCAGATAACTCACTATCTGTAAATCCTAAAATTCTGAGATTTTAGAGAGAGAGAGAGGAGAGAGAGAGGAAAAACTTTCGTAGAGAACACTTTCTCTGATTCTCCCTCTATGGCACGCAAAACGAGGTGCAAGGAGAGGGGGTGGGGGATCTCTTATATAGTGGGCCAAAAGGGAATATTCCCACACGGGATCCGGTCCGAACAGGAAACACCGGATTGGACCAACCAAAACGCGCCACGCGTCTACCAAACAGGAAACAGCCGGTGCAAGGACCACCCAGATTCTGCCACGTGGCCACGTGGTCCATGTGCTTGGTCCGCGCTCCGGGTCTTCCGGAGGATGTCGGCCAATAGGGAAGCGCCACGTGTCACATTCCCACGTGCCTTCTAGAAGCCGGCCAGCCAATCACAGCTTGCCACGTGGCAAGGGCAAAGTTCGGTGCTCCCGGTGCACGCCATGCCTGTGGACCGCGCACCAGCACCCCCTGCCCGCGCCTGCCCGCGCTGCCCGCGCCTGCCCGCGCCGCTCTCCCCCGCGCTCCGCCGCTGCCCCGCCGCTGCGCCGCTGCCCGCCGCCGTGCGCCGCCGCCCGCCGCCGCTCGCCGGCGGCCGCCGCCGGCCGGAACAGTAATTCCGGCCGGCGGTTACTGTTCCGGTGAACAGTACCAAGTGCCGAAAAATTAAAGCGAATATACCATTTTGATCGTTTTCGCGCGCTGAGTCCGATTTCGACGTCCGTTTTGCCAAATTCTCATCCGAAATTTTGCCGAAAGCTCCCGGAAATTCTCGTTTGCTCCGATTTTCGCGCCAAGTCTATTTTAAATATCCAATTTCAATTCTACAAGCTCCGATGCACTGTACAAGCTCCCCGCAGTCACTGTTTAGTGTTGTACAGTTCCCGCGGGAGTCCGGATCATCACATCCTCCCCCACTAAAAAGAGTTTCGTCCTCGAAACGAGACTAAATAATACTCCTTAGTCCAAAGTCTCACATAGGTAGGGGTGAGCATCCTTCATCTCCGACTCGAGCTCCCAAGTAGTCTTGCGCTCGTTATGATTGCCCCGTTGGATTTTCACCTAAGGAACGGCCCGATACGCTCCAATACCTCAATGGGTCTAATATATCGGGGGCTAAGTTTCCCACGAATGCCGAATCTCCTGATTTCTTTGGACGGCGAGACTTACATGATCTCCAACTTGAAATTCCAAGTCTCGTTGCCGAACATCGGCATAGCTCCTCTGCCGGCTTTGGGCGGTCTGAAGATACTTTCGACTCGCTCGGATCTTCTCCTCTGCCTCTAACAATACGTCTGGTCCCAAGGTCCGCCTCTCGCCCCCGTCACTCCAATAAAAGGGGTGACCGACACTTGCGTCCATACAACGCTTCAAACGAAGTCATCTGAATGCTCGCTTGAAAACTGTTGTTGTACGCGAGCTCAGCCGAGGGTAAGTGTCGAATCCACCCTCCGCCGAAATCCAAGATGTATGCTCTTAGCATACCCTCCAAGATCTGCATAATCCGCTCTGACTGCCCATCAGTCTGCGGAGGAAAAGCCGTACTAAACCTGAGTTGAGTCCCCCAGGCTCAAATCTCAGGTCTCTAACGGATACAAAATAGAGGCGGGCACTTAGATAACCGCACCACCTCATTAAGTACAGCAGGACTAACCGCTCAAGTGACTAAGTAGTCTATACCAGCAAATGCATCCGCTCCTCCCAGGGCACCTGGTAATCCAATCCTCATGTCCACGGGCACAAATGCTCGATCCGAGTACCTCTGTACTCCTGAGGTTCCTAAAAATCCCCCAAATGATCACTTTATCTAATTCCCGGTAATCCCTTACAATGCCGAAGTGAACCTACTTCCTACATCTCAAAAAGCACCGGCGCCCCGTAGGCCCCAAACTATGCTAGCCAAAAACAGTTCCGCACCCAAAGCGAAACATCCGCCTCGCTAGCGAAGTCAAAACTTCAGAGGCAAAGAAAGCCCTGCGGCAACCCCGGCACACAGACCTCTCCTGGCCTGGCTCCCCAAAAGATCGTCCTCGCAGCACAATCAACCGCCGCGAAAAGGGATACTGAGCCAGCCAGTTTATCTATGTACCACGATCAAGTCCCGCAGCTGAGTCATGACCATCAGGTCTACTGGCATAATCCAGGACTCATCTGCACCGGTCAGGACCAACGACACACCTCCATGTGCTAAAAGATCGGGAATACGTACCTCCCGTGCATAAGGTGACCGTCCTACCCCTAACCCATACAATGAAGTAAATGTACTCCTAACGCATATCTAGCATGCTCAAGTGCAATACAATGCAAAATCTAATGCCAAAAAGCAAAATAATTAATAATACCTGCCACCACATGGTCGGCTGCTGCAAAGTCCTCCACCTGAGCGGCATAAACCCGACCGCTCTGAGCTGGTGGCGGGTGATCAGCAGGGTAAAAAGATGGGGATCCGCTCACTGGAGCATAAGGCCGTTGAGCTGACGACCGTTGCTGAGATACGAAGGGAGCCGAAACTGAAGAAGATGCTGCTGGGGTCGAAAAGGGGCATGAAGCTCGAACATGGCCTGACTGTCCACATTTATAACAACGACCCCACCTCTGATCACAGGTGTGTGACAAATGAGGTCCTCCACAGAATATACATCTGTCTCTATCGCGAAGCCGTGGCTGTCCCGACTGCTGCTGCTGCTGATGTTGCGGGGGTCTCTGGGATCCACCAGGCCCTCGCTGCTCCGAACGTCCACGGCCCGTGAACTGAGGCGGTGGCGGTCGGGGCGGCCTCCAGGAACTGGCCTGACCCCCGTCGTGCTGTGCTGGCCGCTTTTTGTCAGAACTCTGAGCGACCAAGCCCCCACGTCTGGCAATGACGTGGTCTCCCCTTTCAACCCACTGTGCATGCTCTGCTGCCTCCTCCAAGGTCTGCAGCCGCTGAGCGTGCACCAAAGTATAGGTTTCTGGGCGCAGGCCCGACTCAAAGAGCTCCACCTGGTGCGGTCCGTCCCTGGCGACATAGGGTACGCAGTTGAGCAACCGCCTGAACTCCTGAAAGTAGTCCAATGCTGTCCGGTCGCCTTGCTGAAGATTCTTCAAATCATCTTCTAGCTTTTTCTTCACACTTGTGGAAAAGTACGTATCCAGAATCATCTTCTTAAACTCTGCCCAGGGTAGCTGTCGAGTGATCCGAAACTCCAGGGGCTCCACCCGACGCCACCATGCATCAGCATCCCCGTCTAAACAGTGTACAGCCATATGTACCCTGTACTTCTGGTCTATGAAGAAGTCCCGGAATAACTTCTCCATTGACGAAAGCCAAGTCCCAATCTCCCAAGGCTTAGTATCCCGCCCTGAAAACCTGGGCGGTCCCCGCTTACAGAACTGAGTAAGTTTGTCAGCAAACTCCTGCTCTTCTGCAGGAGTCAATGGCCGGATTGCTCCCTGAGCAACAGGGGATGCCGGGTCACCGGTCCAACTGGGGAAGCCACAGCAGGGGATGGTGGTACGGGAGAACTCTCTGGGGGTGCAACAACAGGCTGCGCCCTCTGCTCTAACATCTGTGTCAGTCGACCCATAGCCTCCTCCTGACGCCGAATAGCCTCTGACATCTGGGCTATCTGAGCCTGTAGTTCTTGCACCTCACTCTGCTGGCCCTGCTCGGACTCCTCCGGCTCGGGCTCAGAGGAAGAAGGCTGCGAACGCGTCAACATTCTACGTTGCGGAGGCATCCTACCACAAGAAACCACACTCAGTATCATCACCCCACACGACCCAATCCAGCGAAAGTTAAAGACATTCTCCTATTTCTGTGACTTTATGTTGTCTGCAGCCAACATAACAGTCTACCAGAAGTAGGCTATGTCGATCCCTCTTCCTTTATTGGATGAGTCAAATAACCCAACCACCAACTTTCGCCTAAGAACAGCACGTCTCTCACGCCCTATCATCCTAGGGTCTGCCAAAAGCCTAGGGTTTCCTAAGTCCCGACTGACCTATCCCTAAGCTCTGATACCAACTTAATCTGTCACGCCCCGGAACCCGGGCTCGTCTACAGATCCGCCGTGCACACGGAATTTTCCGCGTACACGAAGCGCTGGTAACCTGCTCAGATATAATCTAACAATAAAAGAGCATAATACAGAGCTGAAATAGAAGAACCACATAGTATCTCAGACTGGGACTACAAACACATCAGTAATAAGTACAATAATCTCCCAGCAACCAAAATAGTACAACCAGCTGGCTAACGCCAGACCCCAAAATGAAAGGAGAATATCACAGTCTGAGTGGAGGGTACAATATCTGTCTAATAGCTCTCAGCCTCACAGGAGATCTATCTATTCAGCGATCCCCTTACCTCGATCAGCTGCCGATGGCCTAGCAGCTCCCGCAGAAGACTCTGCAAAATAAAGGAGAAGAAAGAAACAGAAAATAACAATGGGGGTGAGAACTACCAGATAAACCAATAGCCTCCCCTAGTGGGTAAAAACCTCAACTCTGACGCACCCACTAGGACTACTAGAGGCAAAAGGGGAAAAGGGGAAGTGGTAAGATAAGTAAGGTACTGAAACAGTAAAACTACCACTACTATGCCTCTACTGCGGTACTGGCTATCAAAACTGTATGCATGCATCAGTAAACAGAACTGTCCAAAATAACCCAATCCGTCATCTGATCCACGATCGGTACTGCCTGCTCCGCTCTCATCATCGGGCAAAAATCCGCGCCGACGTGATAGCAAAACTGTCAATAACTGTCTGGCCCCAGCCTCTAGAGTGGAACTCGAGGGGAGCGACCCACACGAGTAAAGCACCACCGGGCAATAACCGCGCCGGTATGATAAGTATCAAAAGCAGGACTGGATCATGACTATGATCAAAGTGGAAAAAGCCATCCACTAAAGAAAAGCCTGATCTAATGCCATAATAAGTGGGAAACATCATCCACTAGAGGAAACCCAATCCCCAGCTAATGCAAAATAAACCAGACTCAACTCCTATCTGATGCAAGGACAAACATCTGGTCGACCGCCTACTGTCCGCGGTCACCGCAATACCCCACAAGTCCACAATCTAATGCAATCTCGACTACACTATCCCAAACCCCTGCTCATACTTGAGCAACAAGCATCTGGATGCAAAGGACAACAATGAAACATGTTCAAATCCCAATATGATAGTGTAGCAATGAATAGGGACCTTACCTGATGTCCGGGCATGCATGCGACTGTCTTTATTTTTAAAAGTTGTAAAATAGTGTCAAAGGTTAAAACAATTGATTTACTGAATAAAAGTCATTTGCATGCGAGATCATAGCCTTTGTCTCAATCACAGTGTCCCAATATAAGTCATCATATCATTTGTGGGGTTATATTAAATTTTAGGGGAGTTTGTCCCAGCGGTCCTTGTCATTTGTCATATTAATTTGTCCCAATAGTTCTCATTAATTGTCCTGTTAATTGTCCCAATGGTTCTCATTAATTGTCATATTTGTATGTCCCAATGGTTCTCATCAATTGTCCTGTTAGTTTGTCCTGTTAGTTTGTCCCAATGGTTCTCATCAATTGTCACATTATTTTAGGGGATTTCTAGTAATCCCAGTGAGCTTGTCAAAAATGAGGTAAGCAACAACCGCCCACCTCGAGCAGCTCAAACCACACCCCAGGTAGTCTCCTGGGTGTCCACCGTTCTCAAATCCTGCAAAACAACGCTCCCGGTATAAGTACAAATCTCAAAAAGTACATTATTTGCTGTTTTTCAGACAGCACGGGAAAAGAGGAGTTTTTCACCTCTAAAATGAGCTCCTAAAATCCCAGAAAAATCACGGTTGCGTTCCTCGCGAAGAGTAGATCAAAATCGACTCTTTGAACGCCTCGATCTGATGCTCCTACGCCAAGATAAAAATCGGAGAAGTCGGTGCTGTCCAAAAATTACCACAGTAAAAAGGGGGGTCAAAGAGGACTCGGGAAACATGCCAAAAGTACGAAACGAAGCAAAATGATCAACACGGAAATCGAAGCCCTACCTCTTACGGTCGCGCTGCCGCAAAAATCGTCCAAAAATTCCACCTGGTTAGCCCGCAGTGAATTTTCGACGGAACTGCGACGGGAAATGGGCCGAAAAAGAAAACCGTCGCAGTGCGCCGCGTCGCAGATAACTCACTATCTGTAACTCCTAAAATTCTGAGATTTTAGAGAGAGAGAGAGGAGAGAGAGAGGAAAAACTTTCGTAGAGAACACTTTCTCTGATTCTCCCTCTATGGCACGCAAAACGAGGTGCAAGGAGAGGGGGTGGGGGATCTCTTATATAGTGGGCCAAAAGGGAATATTCCCACACGGGATCCGGTCCGAACAGGAAACACCGGATTGGACCAACCAAAACGCGCCACGCGTCTACCAAACAGGAAACAGCCGGTGCAAGGACCACCCAGATTCTGCCACGTGGCCACGTGGTCCATGTGCTTGGTCCGCGCTCCGGGTCTTCCGGAGGATGTCGGCCAATAGGGAAGCGCCACGTGTCACATTCCCACGTGCCTTCTAGAAGCCGGCCAGCCAATCACAGCTTGCCACGTGGCAAGGGCAAAGTTCGGTGCTCCCGGTGCACGCCATGCCTGTGGACCGCGCACCAGCACCCCCTGCCCGCGCCTGCCCGCGCCTGCCCGCGCTGCCCGCGCCTGCCCGCGCCGCTCTCCCCCGCGCTCCGCCGCTGCCCCGCCGCTGCACCGCTGCCCGCCGCCGTGCGCCGCCGCCCGCCGCCGCTCGCCGGCGGCCGCCGCCGGCCGGAACAGTAATTCCGGCCGGCGGTTACTGTTCCGGTGAACAGTACCAAGTGCCGAAAAATTAAAGCGAATATACCATTTTGATCGTTTTCGCGCGCTGAGTCCGATTTCGACGTCCGTTTTGCCAAATTCTCATCCAAAATTTTGCCGAAAGCTCCCGGAAATTCTCGTTTGCTTCGATTTTCGCGCCAAGTCTATTTTAAATATCCAATTTCAATTCTACAAGCTCCGATGCACTGTACAAGCTCCCCGCAGTCACTGTTTAGTGTTGTACAGTTCCCGCGGGAGTCCGGATCATCACACAGGGGGCGCTGGTGCGCGGTCCACGGGCATGACGTGCACCAGGAGCACCGAACATTCCAGTTGCCACGTGGCAAGCTGTGATTGGTTGGCCGGCTTCTAGAAGACATGTGGGAAGGTAACACGTGGCAATCCCCTATTGGCCGACATTTTCCGGGAAACCCGGAGCGCGGAGCAGGCACGTGCACCACGTGGACACGTGGCGAATTTTGAGTGGACTTGCACAGGCTGTTTCCTGTTTTGTGGACACGTGGCGCAATCTGGTTGGCCAATTTTGGTGTTTCCTGTTCGGATCTGGATCCCGTGTGGAGCCCAAGATGCTTTGGCCCACTATATAAGAGTTCTCACCCCCTCTCCATTTCTCACCTCGGTTTCCGCGCTGTAGTGAGAGAAACAGAACTCGGGCCCTATAGAAAAATTGTTCCTCTCTCTCTCTCTTCTCTCTCTCCTCAAAATTTCAGAATTTCTGGAGTTACCGATAGTGAGTTATCTGCGACGCGGCGCACTGCGACGGTTTTCTTTTTCGGCCCATTTCCCGTCGCAGTTCAGTCGAAAATTCCCTGTGTGCTAACCAGGAGGAATTTTTGGACGATTTTTGCGACAGTGCGTTCCTAAGAGGTAAGGCTTCGATTTCCGTGTTGATCACTTTGCTCCATTTTGCACTTTTGGCACGGTTTCCAAGGCCTCTTTGACCCTCCTTTTTGCTGTGGAAATTTCTGGACAGCGTCGACTTTTCCGATTTTTTATCTTGGCGTAGGAGCATCAGATCGAGGCGTTTAAAGAGTCGATTTTGATCTACTCTTCGCGAGGAACGCAACCGTAATTTTTCTGGATTTTCCTGAGTACTGTATAGAGGTGAAAAACTCCTCTTTTACCGTGCTGTTTGAAAAACAGCAAATATTGCACTTTTTGGGATTTGTATTTATACCGGGAGCATTGTTATGAACAACTGTTCACTGATTTGCAGGAATTGAGAACTGTGGACAGCCAGGAGACTACCTGGGGTGTAGTTTGAGCTGCTCGAGGTGGGCGGTTGTTGCTTACCTCATTTTTGACAAGCTCACTGGGATTATTAGAACACCCCTAAAATTCAATTGATGAGAACCATTGGGACAAACTAACAGGACAAACTAACAGGACAACTAACAGGACAAACTAACAGGACAATTGATGAGAACCACCATTGGGACAAACTAATATGACAAATGACGAGAACCGCTGGGACGAACTCTCCTAAAATTTAATATAACCCCACAGATTATATGATAAATTATCTTGGGACACTGTGATTGAGACAAAGGCTATAATCTCGCATGCAAATAACTTTTATAACAATCAATCTTTTCAAAATAAATATTTGACACCTTTTTATAGCTTTTAAATGGTACAATTGCATGCTTTATCGCTCTCCTTTACATTCAGATGTTGTCGCCCAAGTGTGAGCAGTGGTTTGGGATAGTGTAGCCGAGATTGTGGCATTGTGGGGTATTGTGGTGACCGCGGATAGTAGGCGGTCGGCCGGATGTTTATTTTTGCATCAGAACAGGGTTGAGTCTGTTTTTGCATTACCCGGGGATCGGGCTTTTCCCTAGTGGATGATTTTTCCACTTATTGAGTACTCTGACATCAGATCGGGCTTTTCTTTAGTGGATGGCTTTTCCCACTTTGATCATAGTCATGATCCAGTCCTGCTGTTTTATGGCACTTATTACTGAGATACTTTACTCGTGTGGGTCGCTCCCCTCGAGGGCCACTCCGGAGTGTGTTACAGGCAGGCTTTGAGTCCTTGAGACTCCTATTTCCTATCGGTGTTAGGGTTTGGCCAACCCACCCGATTTGGCAGGCAAGGCACAGCAGGCAGTACCAGTTTTACTGGTGGCACAAGATTGGGTTATTTCATGCAGGCATGATGTTGATGCATACATTCAGTCATTTCATGGCATTTAGAGGCATAGTGGTGGTAGTTTTCCTTTTTATCAGCAGCCTTTATAGCTTACCATTGTTCTTTTCTTTTGCCTCTAGTAGTCCTAGTGGGTGCGTCAGAGTTGAGGTTTTTGCCCACTAGGGGAGGCTATTGGTTTATCTGGTAGTTCTCACCCCCATTGTTATTTTCTGTTCCTTCTTCTCCCTTATTTTTGCAGAGTCGTCCGCGGGAGCTGCTAGGCCTTCGGCAGCGGATCGAGGTAAGGGGATCGCCGAATAGATAGATCTCCTGTGAGGCTGAGAGCTGTAGATAGACGTTGTACCCTTCACTCAGACTTTGGTATACTCCTTTTATTTTGGGTCTGGTTTTCGCCAGCTGGTTGTACTATTTGGTGAGCTGAGAGATTATTGTACCTATTACAGTTTTATTTTAAATTTTCAGTCCGAGGTACTATGTGGTTCTTCTATTTCAGCTCTGTATTATGCTCTGTTATTGTTATATTATATCTGAGCAGGTTACCAGCGCTTCGTGTACACGGGAAATCCCGTGTGCATGGCGGATCTGTTGGCGAGCCCGGGTTCCGGTTTATACCCGGGGCGTGACAGATTAAAGTTGGTATCAGAGCTTAGGGATAGGTCAGTTGGGACTTAGGAAACCCTAGGCTTTTGGCAGACCCTAGGATAGTAGGGCGTGAGAGACGTGACATTTTGCGAAAGTCGATTTATTGTTTGACTCTTCCAGGGAGGGAAAAAGGACCGACATACCCAATTTCTAGTGAATAGTTATGTTGGCTACAGACAACATAAAGTCACAGAAATAGGAGGATGTCCTTGACTTTCGCTAGAATGGGTCGAGTATGGCTTCGTTTATTGATTCAAGGTTTCTTGTGTGGTAGGATGCCTCCTAGGCGGCGGATTCTTCCCCGGGGTACTCCTACACCCCCTGAGGAGCCGGAGCAGTCCGGGCATCTAGAGATTAGCGAATTGCGGGCCATGGTAGCCCAACTGGCGGAGAATCACCGCCAGCAGGAGCAGAGGATTGAGCAGCTGCTCGCTCAGGCAGGAGCACCTTCCCCTGCCACTGTTGAGGCCCCTATACCACCGGTTATACCGCCAGCTATACCGCTAGCGCCTGCGGCACCATCGTCGAGCAGTGGTGCCCAGGGAGCGATCCGGCCTTTGACCCCTGCGGAGGAGCAGGAGATTGCTGACAAACTTATCCAGTTCTGTCAGCGGGTACCGCCTAGGTTTTCAGGGCGGAATACTCAGCCTTGGGAGATCGGGACTTGGCTTTCCTCAATGGAGAAGTTATTTCGGGACTTCTTCATTGACCCGAAATACAGGGTACATATGGCTGTACACTGCTTAGACGGGGATGCTGATGCATGGTGGCGCCAGGTAGAGCCCCTGGAGTTTTAGATCACTCGACAGCTACCCTGGTCAGAATTCAAGAGGATGATTCTGGATACGTACTTCTCCACGAGTATAAAGAAAAAGCTAGAAGATGATTTGAAGAATCTTCAGCAAGGCAACCGGGCGGCATGGGACTACTTTCAGGAGTTCACGCGGTTGCTTAACTGCGTACCCTATGTCGCCAGGGACGGACCGCACCAGGTGGAGCTCTTTGAGTCGGGCCTGCGCCCAGAGATCTACACGTTGGTGCATGCTCAAAGGCTACAGACCTTGCAGGAGGCAGCAGAGCATGCACAGTGGGTTGAGAGGGGAGACCACGTCATCGCCAGACGTGGGGGCTTGGTCGCTCAGAGTTCTGACAGAAAGCGACCAGCACAAGACGACGGGGGACAGGCCAGTTCCTAGAGGCCGCCCCGACCGCCACCGCCTCAGTTCACGGGCCGTGGGCGTTCAGAGCGGCAAGGGCCTGGTGGATCCCAGAGGCCCCCACAACATCAGCAGCAGCAGTACCCGCGACAGCAGCAGCACTCTCATCAGCAGAGGTCGCAGTCGCGGCATCAGGGTCCTCCGCGGCAGAGGCAACAGCAGCAGCAGGCGAGGCAGCCCCAGGCTACGGCTAGGTGCATTTTCTGCCGGGGACAGCATACTCCTGATACTTGTGATCTGAGGTTCGGCCGCTGTTTTCGGTGCGGACAGTCTGGCCACGTCCGAGCTGCTTGCCCTTATGCACCATCGACGGCTCCTTCTTCAGCATCGGCTCCTTCTTCATCTCAGCAGTGGTCGACGGCTCAGCGACCATATGCTCCAGCAAACAGGCCATCTTCTTCCTATCCCACGGATTATCGCCCTCCAGCTCAAAGTGGGCGAGTGTATGCGGCGCAGGTAGAAGACTCTTCGGCAGCAGATCACGTGGTGGCAGGTATCACCCTACTTTCTGGCATTAGGACTCGTACTTTATTTGATACTGGAGCATCGCATTCTTTTATTAGTAGATCATTTGTATCGTTACATGGGTTAGAGGTAGGACTTTTACCACGTGCACGAGAGGTTCAGATTCCCGATCACACTTTGCACGTGGAGGAGTGCTGTTGGTCCTGCCCGATGCAAATCGAGTCCTGGATTATGCCAGCAGACCTGTTGGTCTTGAGACAGCTGAAGGACTTTGATGTGGTTCTCGGGATGGACTTGCTGGCTCGGTATTTCGCGACTATTGACTGTGCCGCAAGGACGGTCACTTTTAGAGAGCCAGGCCAGGAGATGTTGGTATACCGGGGATGTCAGAGTGCTTTCTTTGCCTCTATGGTGTCGACTTCCCGAGCGAGGCAGATGATCCGTCGAGGATGTGTAGCCTTTTTAGCTAGTGTTGTTGAGGAGCCTGCGGTGGCGCCGGGACTCGGGGATATCCCTATTGCCCGCGAGTTCCCGGATGTTTTCCCACCTGAGCTGACTAGTATGCCGCCAGATAGGAAAATTGAGTTCGTGATTGACGTAGTTCCAGGAACTGCGCCAATCTCTAAGGCTCCTTACCGGATGGCACCGGCTGAGCTGCGAGAGCTTAAGGCGCAACTCCAGGATTTGATGGACAAGGGTTTTATTAGGCCGAGTGTGTCGCCTTGGGGAGCGCCGGTGCTATTCGTAAAGAAGAAGGATGGGTCACTTCGACTGTGTGTGGACTATAGGGAATTAAATAAAGTGACCATCAAGAACAAGTACCCTTTGCCGCGCATTGATGATCTTTTTGATCAGCTGCAAGGGTCTTGTGTCTTCTCTAAGATAGATTTGCAGTCCGGTTACCACCAGTTGAAGGTGAAGGCCGAGGATATTCCTAAGACGGCATTTAGGTCACGGTACGGGCATTATGAGTTCACGGTTATGCCTTTCGGACTAACTAATGCCCCTGACGCATTCATGGATTTAATGAACCGGATCTTCCGACCGTACTTAGATCGATTCGTGGTGGTTTCCATTGATGATATCTTGATTTACTCCCGGAGTGATGCGGAGCATGAGGAGCACTTAAGGATTGTGCTGCAACTTCTGCGAGAGAAGAAGTTGTTTGCCAAGCTGGCAAAGTGCGAGTTTTGGCTTCGGGAGGTAGTCTTCTTGGGCCATGTGATTTCCGCCACAGGTGTGGCGGTGGACCCGGCGAAGATTGAGGCGATCCGGGATTGGCCCCGACCGACGACCGTTTCTGAGGTACGTAGCTTTATGGGTTTAGCTGGGTATTACCGTCGGTTTGTGGAAGGCTTTGCGAAGCTTTCCACACCCCTCACTCGCTTGACGCGTAAGGGAGTAAAGTTTATCTGGAGTGAGGACTGTCAAAGGAGTTTTGAGGAGCTGAAGAATAGACTGATGACCGCTCCTATCCTTTCCCTCCCTGTTATGGGGAAAGGATATGTGATCTACAGTGATGCATCACACAGCGGACTTGGTTGTGTGTTGATGCAGGAAGGGAGGGTAATTGCTTACGCATCAAGGCAACTCAAGGAATATGAGAAGAACTACCCTACCCATGACTTGGAGCTTGCTGCTGTGGTGTTTGCACTGAAGCTTTGGCGTCATTATCTGTATGGGGAGCATTGTGAAATCTACACCGATCACAAGAGCCTAAAGTATCTGTTCACGCAGAAGGAGCTGAATTTGAGGCAACGTAGGTGGTTAGAGCTATTAAAGGATTATGATGTAGATATTCTCTACCACCCAGGCAAGGATAACGTGGTCGCTGACGCCTTGAGTAGAAGGGCGGTGCAAAGTTTGTCTATGTTGATCACAGACCAGGCACCGCTATTAGAAGAGATGAGACGGCTCGAAGTAGAGGTTGTGTTCCCTGGGGTCACTGCTAGACTGACATCCTTAGTCTTGCAGCCCACTCTGCTGGACAGGATCAGGGAGAAACAGAGTGAGGACCCCCACTTGATCAGGATTAAAGATCAAATTCCGAGTAATCAGTCTGGGGACTTTGCGGTGGATACCTCGGGAGTACTTAGGTACAGGAACCGAGCATGTGTGCCAGTAGATGCGGAGATCAGAGAGCAGATATTGCGAGAGGCCCATTATACACCTTATACCCTACATCCTGGTGGGACTAAGATGTATAAGGACCTCAAGGCACACTTTTGGTGGAATGGTATGAAAAGGGATATCGGGAGATTTGTGGCTCAGTGTTTAACTTGCCAACAGGTGAAGGCTGAGCATCGAGTGCCAGCCGGCAAGTTACAAAGTCTCCCAATTCCCGAGTGGAAATGGGACCACATTACAATGGACTTTGTGGTCGGACTACCGAGGGCGCAGGGAGGAGCGGATGCGATCTGGGTAGTTGTAGATCGACTTACCAAGTCGGCGCACTTTCTGCCCATGCAGACTACTTGGTCACTCGAGCGACTAGCCCAGCTTTATCTAGATGAGATAGTGAGATTACATGGAGTACCAGCCTCCATTGTATCAGATAGAGACCCGAGGTTTGTTTCGCGTTTCTGGATGAGTTTGCAGACAGCCTTGGGGACTCAGCTTAGGTTCAGTACTGCTTTTCATCCGCAGACGGATGGGCAGTCAGAACGGACGATACAAATCCTGGAAGACATGTTGAGGGCGTGCATCTTGGATTTCGGCGGAGGGTGGATTCGACATTTATCTTTAGCTGAGTTTGCGTACAACAATAGCTTTCAAGCGAGCATTCAGATGGCTCCGTTTGAAGCGTTGTATGGACGCAAGTGTCGGTCACCACTTTATTGGAGTGACGTGGGCGAAAGGCGGACCTTGGGACCAGATGTCTTGATAGAGGCAGAAGAGAAGGTCCGGGTGATTCGACGGCATCTTCAGACCGCCCAGAGCCGACAGCGGAGCTATGCCGATGTTCGGCGGCGAGACTTGGAATTTCAGGTTGGAGATCATGTATTCCTAAAAGTCTCGCTGTCAAAAGGAATCAGGAGATTCGGCATTCGTGGGAAGCTTAGCCCCCGATACATTGGACCCTTTGAGGTATTGGAGCGTATCGGGCCAGTTGCCTACCGACTTGCACTTCCTCCGAGGCTTGCTGGTGTCCATGATGTATTTCATGTTTCTACTTTGAGGAAGTATGTCTTCGACCCATCGCACGTCATCGACTTCACACCGCTTGAGATCAGCGAGGATTTGCGGTATGAGGAGCGCCCACTGCGAATTCTAGATCGAGAGGTGAGAGAATTACGCAATCGGGCCATTCCTTATGTGAAAATCCAATGGAGCAATCATGACGAGCGCGAGGCTACATGGGAGCTCGAGTCGGAGATGAGGGATGCCCACCCCTACTTATTCGAGACATCAGACTGAGTATTATTGTTTAGTCTCGTTTCGAGGACGAAACTCTTTTTAGTGAGGGAGGATGTGATGATCCGGAATCCCGCAGGAACTGTGCAACATTAAACAATGACCGTAGGGAGCTTATTCGGTGAAACGGAGCTTGTAGAATCGAAATTGGACATTTAAAATAGACTCGGCACGAAAATCGGAGCAAAAGGGATTTTTCGGGAGCTTTTTGCAAAATTTCGGATGACAATTTGGCGAAACGGACGGCGGATTTGGACTCAGCGCGCGAAAACGATCGAAATGGTATATTTACTTATTTTTTTCGGCGAAAAGTTACTGTTCACGCCGGAACAGTAACTCCGGCCGCCGGAATTACTGTTCCGGCGACCGGCGGCGACCGGCGGGAGGCGGCGCGGCGGCGGAGCGCGGCAGAGCAAGGCAAGAAGCGGCGGCGCGCGGCGCGGGCAGGCGCGGGCAGGGGGCGCTGGTGCGCGGTCCACGTGCATGACGTGCACCAGGAGCACCGAACATTCCAGTTGCCACGTGGCAAGCTGTGATTGGTTGGCCGGCTTCTAGAAGACATGTGGGAAGGTGACACGTGGCAATCCCCTATTGGCCGACATTTTCCGGGAAATCCGGAGCGCGGAGCAGGCACGTGCACCACGTGGACACGTGGCGAATTTTGAGTGGACTTGCACAGGCTGTTTCCTGTTTTGTAGACACGTGGCGCAATCTGGTTGGCCAATTTTGGTGTTTCCTGTTCGGATCTGGATCCCGTGTGGAGCCCAAGATGCTTTGGCCCACTATATAAGAGTTCTCACCCCCTCTCCATTTCTCACCACGGTTTCCGCGCTGTAGAGAGAGAAACAGAACTCGGGCCCTATAGAAAAATTGTTCCTCTCTCTCTCTTCTCTCTCTCCTCAAAATTTCAGAATTTCTGGAGTTACCGATAGTGAGTTATCTGTGACGCGGCGCACTGCGACGGTTTTCTTTTTCGGCCCATTTCCCGTCGCAGTTCAGTCGAAAATTCCCTGTGTGCTAACCAGGAGGAATTTTTGGACGATTTTTGCGACAGTGCGTTCCTAAGAGGTAAGGCTTCGATTTCCGTGTTGATCACTTTGCTCCATTTTGCAATTTTGGCACGGTTTCCAAGGCCTCTTTGACCCCCCTTTTTGCTGTGGAAATTTCTGGACAGCGTCGACTTCTCCGATTTTTTATCTTGGCGTAGGAGCATCAGATCGAGGCGTTTAAAGAGTCGATTTTGATCTACTCTTCGCGAGGAACGCAACCGTAATTTTTCTGGATTTTCCTGAGTACTGTATAGAGGTGAAAAACTCTTCTTTTACCGTGCTGTCTGAAAAACAGCAAATATTGCACTTTTTGGGATTTGTATTTATACCGGGAGCATTGTTATGAACAACTGTTCACTGATTTGCAGGAATTGAGAACTGTGGACAGCCAGGAGACTACCTGGGGTGTAGTTTGAGCTGCTCGAGGTGGGCGGTTGTTGCTTACCTCATTTTTGACAAGCTCACTGGGATTATTAGAACACCCCTAAAATTCAATTGATGAGAACCATTGGGACAAACTAACAGGACAAACTAACAGGACAACTAACAGGACAAACTAACAGGACAATTGATGAGAACCACCATTGGGACAAACTAATATGACAAATGACGAGAACCGCTGGGACGAACTCTCCTAAAATTTAATATAACCCCACAGATTATATGATAACTTATCTTGGGACACTGTGATTGAGACAAAGGCTATAATCTCGCATGCAAATAACTTTTATAACAATCAATCTTTTCAAAATAAATATTTGACACCTTTTTATAGCTTTTAAATGGTACAATTGCATGCTTTATCGCTCTCCTTTACATTCAGATGTTGTCGCTCAAGTGTGAGCAGTGGTTTGGGATAGTGTAGCCGAGATTGTGGCATTGTGGGGTATTGTGGTGACCGCGGATAGTAGGCGGTCGGCCGGATGTTTATTTTTGCATCAGAACAGGGTTGAGTCTGTTTTTGCATTACCCGGGGATCGGGCTTTTCCCTAGTGGATGATTTTTCCACTTATTGAGTACTCTGACATCAGATCGGGCTTTTCTTTAGTGGATGGCTTTTCCCACTTTGATCATAGTCATGATCCAGTCCTGCTGTTTTATGGCACTTATTACTGAGATACTTTACTCGTGTGGGTCGCTCCCCTCGAGGGCCACTCCGGAGTGTGTTACAGGCAGGCTTTGAGTCCTTGAGACTCCTATTTCCTATCGGTGTTAGGGTTTGGCCAACCCACCCGATTTGGCAGGCAAGGCACAGCAGGCAGTACCAGTTTTACTGGTGGCACAAGATTGGGTTATTTCAGGCAGGCATGATGTTGATGCATACATTCAGTTATTTTATGGCATTTAGAGGCATAGTGGTGGTAGTTTTCCTTTTTATCAGCAGCCTTTATAGCTTACCACTGTTCTTTTCTTTTGCCTCTAGTAGTCCTAGTGGGTGCGTCAGAGTTGAGGTTTTTACCCACTAGGGGAGGCTACTGGTTTATCTGGTAGTTCTCACCCCCATTGTTATTTTCTGTTCCTTCTTCTCCCTTATTTTTGCAGAGTCGTCCGCGGGAGCTGCTAGGCCTTCGGCAGCGGATCGAGGTAAGGGGATCGCCGAATAGATAGATCTCCTGTGAGGCTGAGAGCTGTAGATAGACGTTGTACCCTTCACTCAGACTTTGGTATACTCCTTTTATTTTGGGTCTGGCTTTCGCCAGCTGGTTGTACTATTTGGTGAGCTGAGAGATTATTGTACCTATTACAGTTTTATTTTAAATTTCCAGTCTGAGGTACTATGTGGTTCTTCTATTTCAGCTCTGTATTATGCTCTGTTATTGTTATATTATATCTGAGCAGGTTACCAGCGCTTCGTGTACACGGGAAATCCCGTGTGCATGGCGGATCTGTTGGCGAGCCCGGGTTCCGGTTTACACCCGGGGCGTGACAGATTAAAGTTGGTATCATAGCTTAGGGATAGGTCAGTTGGGACTTAGGAAACCCTAGGCTTTTGGCAGACCCTAGGATAGTAGGGCGTGAGAGACGTGACATTTTGCGAAAGTCGTTGATTTATTGTTTGACTCTTCCAGGGAGGGAAGAAGGATCGACATACCCAATTTCTAGTGAACAGTTATGTTGGCTGCAGACAACATAAAGTCACAGAAATAGGAGGATGTCCTTGACTTTCGCTAGAATGGGTCGAGTATGGCTTCGTTTATTGATTCAAGGTTTCTTGTGTGGTAGGATGCCTCCTAGGCGGCGGATTCTTCCCCGGGTACTCCTACACCCCCTGAGGAGCCGGAGCAGTCCGGGCATCCAGAGATTAGCGAACTGCGGGCCATGGTAGCCCAACTGGCGGAGAATCACCGCCAGCAGGAGCAGAGGATTGAGCAGCTGCTCGCTCAGGCAGGAGCACCTTCCCCTGCCACTGTTGAGGCCCCTATACCACCGGTTATACCGCCAGCTATACCGCTAGCGCCTGCGGCACCATCGTCGAGCAGTGGTGCCCAGGGAGCGATCCGGCCTTTGACCCCTGCGGAGGAGCAGGAGATTGCTGACAAACTTATCCAGTTCTGTCAGCGGGTACCGCCTAGGTTTTCAGGGCGGAATACTCAGCCTTGGGAGATCGGGACTTGGCTTTCCTCAATGGAGAAGTTATTTTGGGACTTCTTCATTGACCCGAAATACAGGGTACATATGGCTGTACACTGCTTAGACGGGGATGCTGATGCATGGTGGCGCCAGGTAGAGGCCCTGGAGTTTTAGATCACTCGACAGCTACCCTGGTCAGAATTCAAGAGGATGATTCTGGATACGTACTTCTCCACGAGTATAAAGAAAAAGCTAGAAGATGATTTGAAGAATCTTCAGCAAGGCAACCGGGCGGCATGGGACTACTTTCAGGAGTTCACGCGGTTGCTTAACTGCGTACCCTATGTCGCCAGGGACGGACCGCACCAGGTGGAGCTCTTTGAGTCGGGCCTGCGCCCGGAGATCTACACGTTGGTGCATGCTCAAAGGCTACAGACCTTGCAGGAGGCAGCAGAGCATGCACAGTGGGTTGAGAGGGGAGACCACGTCATCGCCAGACGTGGGGGCTTGGTCGCTCAGAGTTCTGACAGAAAGCGACCAGCACAAGACGACGGGGGACAGGCCAGTTCCTAGAGGCCGCCCCGACCGCCACCGCCTCAGTTCACGGGCCGTGGGCGTTCAGAGCGGCAAGGGCCTGGTGGATCCCAGAGGCCCCCACAACATCAGCAGCAGCAGTACCCGCGACAGCAGCAGCACTCTCATCAGCAGAGGTCGCAGTCGCGGCATCAGGGACCTCCGCGGCAGAGGCAACAGCAGCAGCAGGCTAGGTAGCCCCAGGCTACGGCTAGGTGCATTTTCTGCCGGGGACAGCATACTCCTGATACTTGTGATCTGAGGTTCGGCCGCTGTTTTCGGTGCGGACAGTCTGGCCACGTCCGAGCTGCTTGCCCTTATGCACCATCGACGGCTCCTTCTTCAGCATCGGCTCCTTCTTCATCTCAGCAGTGGTCGACGGCTCAGCGACCATATGCTCCAGCAAACAGGCCATCTTCTTCCTATCCCACGGATTATCGCCCTCCAGCTCAAAGTGGGCGAGTGTATGCGGCGCAGGTAGAAGACTCTTCGGCAGCAGATCACGTGGTGGCAGGTATCACCCTACTTTCTGGCATTAGGACTCGTACTTTATTTGATACTGGAGCATCGCATTCTTTTATTAGTAGATCATTTGCATCGTTACATGGGTTAAAGGTAGGACTTTTACCACGTGCACGAGAGGTTCAGATTCCCGATCACACTTTGCACGTGGAGGAGTGCTGTTGGTCCTGCCCGATGCAAATCGAGTCCTGGATTATGCCAGCAGACCTGTTGGTCTTGAGACAGCTGAAGGACTTTGATGTGGTTCTCGGGATGGACTGGCTGGCTCGGTATTTCGCGACTATTGACTGTGCCGCAAGGACGGTCACTTTTAGAGAGCCAGGCCAGGAGATGTTGGTATACCGGGGATGTCAGAGTGCTTTCTTTGCCTCTATGGTTTCGACTTCCCGAGCGAGGCAGATGATCCGTCGAGGATGTGTAGCCTTTTTAGCTAGTGTTGTTGAGGAGCCTACGGCGGCGCCGGGACTCGGGGATATCCCTATTGCCCGCGAGTTCCCGGATGTTTTCCCACCTGAGCTGACTAGTATGCCGCCAGATAGGAAAATTGAGTTCGTGATTGACGTAGTTCCAGGAACTGCGCCAATCTCTAAGGCTCCTTACCGGATGGCACCGGCTGAGCTGCGAGAGCTTAAGGCGCAACTCCAGGATTTGATGGACAAGGGTTTTATTAGGCCGAGTGTGTCGCCTTGGGGAGCGCCGGTGCTATTCGTAAAGAAGAAGGATGGGTCACTTCGACTGTGTGTGGACTATAGGGAATTAAATAAAGTGACCATCAAGAACAAGTACCCTTTGCCGCGCATTGATGATCTTTTTGATCAGCTGCAAGGGTCTTGTGTCTTCTCTAAGATAGATTTGCAGTCCGGTTACCACCAGTTGAAGGTGAAGGCCGAGGATATTCCTAAGACGGCATTTAGGTCACGGTACGGGCATTATGAGTTCACAGTTATGCCTTTTGGACTAACTAATGCCCCTGCCGCATTCATGGATTTAATGAACCGGATCTTCCGACTGTACTTAGATCGATTCGTGGTGGTTTTCATTGATGATATCTTGATTTACTCCCGAAGTGATGCGGAGCATGAGGAGCACTTAAGGATTGTGCTGCAACTTCTGCGGGAGAAGAAGTTGTTTGCCAAGCTGGCAAAGTGCGAGTTTTGGCTTCGGGAGGTAGTCTTCTTGGGCCATGTGATTTCCGCCACAGGTGTGGCGGTGGACCCGGCGAAGATTGAGGCGATCCGGGATTGGCCCCGACCGACGACCGTTTCTGAGGTACGTAGCTTTATGGGTTTAGCTGGGTATTACCGTCGGTTTGTGGAAGGCTTTGCGAAGCTTTCCACACCCCTCACTCGCTTGACGCGTAAGGGAGTAAAGTTTATCTGGAGTGAGGACTGTCAAAGGAGTTTTGAGGAGCTGAAGAATAGACTGATGACCGCTCCTATCCTTTCCCTCCCTGTTATGGGGAAAGGATATGTGATCTACAGTGATGCATCACACAGCGGACTTGGTTGTGTGTTGATGCAGGAAGGGAGGGTAATTGCTTATGCATCAAGGCAACTCAAGGAATATGAGAAGAATTACCCTACCCATGACTTGGAGCTTGCTGCTGTAGTGTTTGCACTGAAGCTTTGGCGTCATTATCTGTATGGGGAACATTGTGAAATCTACACCGACCACAAGAGCCTAAAGTATCTGTTCACGCAGAAGGAGCTGAATTTGAGGCAACGTAGGTGGTTAGAGCTATTAAAGGATTATGATGTAGATATTCTCTACCACCCAGGCAAGGCTAATGTGGTTGCTGACGCCTTGAGTAGAAGGGCGGTGCAAAGTTTGTCTATGTTGATCACAGACCAGGCACCGCTATTAGAAGAGATGAGACGGCTCGAGGTAGAGGTTGTGTCCCCTGGGGTCACTGCTAGACTGACATCTTTAGTCTTGCAGCCCACTCTGCTGGACAGGATCAGGGAGAAACAGAGTGAGGACCCCCACTTGATCAGGATTAAAGATCAAATTCCGAGTAATCAGTCTGGGGACTTTGCGGTGGATGCCTCGGGAGTACTGAGGTACAGGAACCGAGCATGTGTGCCAGTAGATGCGGAGATCAGAGAGCAGATATTGCGAGAGGCCCATTATACACCTTATACCCTACATCCTGGTGGGACTAAGATGTATAAGGACCTCAAGGCACACTTTTGGTGGAATGGCATGAAAAGGGATATCGGGAGATTTGTGGCTCAGTGTTTAACTTGCCAACAGGTGAAGGCTGAGCATCGAGTGCCAGCCGGCAAGTTACAAAGTCTCCCAATTCCCGAGTGGAAATGGGACCACATTACAATGGACTTTGTGGTCGGACTACCGAGGGCGCAGGGAGGAGCGGATGCGATCTGGGTAGTTGTAGATCGACTTACCAAGTCGGCGCACTTTCTGCCCATGCAGACTACTTGGTCACTCGAGCGACTAGCCCAGCTTTATCTAGATGAGATAGTGAGATTACATGGAGTACCAGCCTCCATTGTATCAGATAGAGACCCGAGGTTTGTTTCGCGTTTCTGGATGAGTTTGCAGACAGCCTTGGGGACTCAGCTTAGGTTCAGTACTGCTTTTCATCCGCAGACGGATGGGCAGTCAGAACGGACGATACAAATCCTGGAAGACATGTTGAGGGCGTGCATCTTGGATTTCGGCGGAGGGTGGATTCGACATTTATCTTTAGCTGAGTTTGCGTACAACAATAGCTTTCAAGCGAGCATTCAGATGGCTCCGTTTGAAGCGTTGTATGGACGCAAGTGTCGGTCACCACTTTATTGGAGTGACGTGGGCGAAAGGCGGACCTTGGGACCAGATGTCTTGATAGAGGCAGAAGAGAAGGTCCGGGTGATTCGACGGCATCTTCAGACCGCCCAGAGCCGACAGCGGAGCTATGCCGATGTTCGGCGACGAGACTTAGAATTTCAGGTTGGAGATCATGTATTCCTAAAAGTCTCGCCGTCCAAAGGAATCAGGAGATTCGGCATTCGTGGGAAGCTTAGCCCCCGATACATTGGACCCTTTGAGGTATTGGAGCGTATCGGGCCAGTTGCCTACCGACTTGCACTTCCTCCGAGGCTTGCTGGTGTCCATGATGTATTTCATGTTTCTACTTTGAGGAAGTATGTCTTCGACCCATCGCACGTCATCGACTTCACACCGCTTGAGATCAGCGAGGATTTGCGGTATGAGGAGCGCCCACTGCGAATTCTAGATCGAGAGGTGAGAGAATTACGCAATCGGGCCATTCCTTATGTGAAAATCCAATGGAGCAATCATGACGAGCGCGAGGCTACATGGGAGCTCGAGTCGGAGATGAGGGATGCCCACCCCTACTTATTCGAGACGTCGGACTGAGTATTATTGTTTAGTCTCGTTTCGAGGACGAAACTCTTTTTAGTGAGGGAGGATGTGATGATCCGGACTCCCGCAGGAACTGTGCAACATTAAACAATGACCGTAGGGAGCTTATTCGGTGAAACGGAGCTTGTAGAATCGAAATTGGACATTTAAAATAGACTCGGCACGAAAATGGAGCAAAAGGGATTTTTCGGGAGCTTTTTGCAAAATTTCGGATGACAATTTGGCGAAACGGACGGCGGATTTGGACTCAGCGCGCGAAAACGATCGAAATGGTATATTTACTTATTTTTTTCGGCGAAAAGTTACTGTTCACGCCGGAACAGTAACTCCGGCCGCCGGAATTACTGTTCCGGCGACCGGCGGCGACCGGCGGGAGGCGGCGCGGCGGCGGAGCGCGGCGGAGCAAGGCAAGAAGCGGCGGCGCGCGGCGCGGGCAGGCGCGGGCAGGGGGCGCTGGTGCGCGGTCCACGGGCATGACGTGCACCAGGAGCACCGAACATTCCAGTTGCCACGTGGCAAGCTGTGATTGGTTGGCCGGCTTCTAGAAGACATGTGGGAAGGTGACACGTGGCAATCCCCTATTGGCCGACATTTTCCGGGAAACCCGGAGCGCGGAGCAGGCACGTGCACCACGTGGACACGTGGCGAATTTTGAGTGGACTTGCACAGGCTGTTTCCTGTTTTGTGGACACGTGGCGCAATCTGGTTGGCCAATTTTGGTGTTTCCTGTTCGGATCTGGATCCCGTGTGGAGCCCAAGATGCTTTGGCCCACTATATAAGAGTTCTCACCCCCTCTCCATTTCTCACCTCGGTTTCCGTGCTGTAGAGAGAGAAACAGAACTCGGGCCCTATAGAAAAATTGTTCCTCTCTCTCTCTTCTCTCTCTCCTCAAAATTTCAGAATTTCTGGAGTTACCGATAGTGAGTTATCTGCGACGCGGCGCACTGCGACGGTTTTCTTTTTCGGCCCATTTCCCGTCGCAGTTCAGTCGAAAATTCCCTGTGTGCTAACCAGGAGGAATTTTTGGACGATTTTTGCGATAGTGCGTTCCTAAGAGGTAAGGCTTCGATTTCCGTGTTGATCACTTTGCTCCATTTTGCACTTTTGGCACGGTTTCCAAGGCCTCTTTGACCCCCCTTTTTGCTGTGGAAATTTCTGGACAGCGTCGACTTTTCCGATTTTTTATCTTGGCGTAGGAGCATCAGATCGAGGCGTTTAAAGAGTCGATTTTGATCTACTCTTCGCGAGGAACGCAACCGTAATTTTTCTGGATTTTCCTGAGTACTGTATAGAGGTGAAAAACTCCTCTTTTACCGTGCTGTTTGAAAAACAGCAAATATTGTACTTTTTGGGATTTGTATTTATACCGGGAGCATTGTTATGAACAACTGTTCACTGATTTGCAGGAATTGAGAACTGTGGACAGCCAGGAGACTACCTGGGGTGTAGTTTGAGCTGCTCGAGGTGGGCGGTTGTTGCTTACCTCATTTTTGACAAGCTCACTGGGATTATTAGAACACCCCTAAAATTCAATTGATGAGAACCATTGGGACAAACTAACAGGACAAACTAACAGGACAACTAACAGGACAATTGATGAGAACCACCATTGGGACAAACTAATATGACAAATGACGAGAACCGCTGGGACGAACTCTCCTAAAATTTAATATAACCCCACAGATTATATGATAACTTATCTTGGGACACTGTGATTGAGACAAAGGCTATAATCTCGCATGCAAATAACTTTTATAACAATCAATCTTTTCAAAATAAATATTTGACACCTTTTTATAGCTTTTAAATGGTACAATTGCATGCTTTATTGCTCTCCTTTACATTCAGATGTTGTCGCTCAAGTGTGAGCAGGGGTTTGGGATAGTGTAGCCGAGATTGTGGCATTGTGGGGTATTGCGGTGACCGCGGATAGTAGGCGGTCGGCCGGATGTTTATTTTTGCATCAGAACAGGGTTGAGTCTGTTTTTGCATTACCCGGGGATCGGGCTTTTCCCTAGTGGATGATTTTTCGACTTATTGAGTACTCTGACATCAGATCGGGCTTTTCTTTAGTGGATGGCTTTTCCCACTTTGATCATAGTCATGATCCAGTCCTGCTGTTTTATGGCACTTATTACTGAGATACTTTACTCGTGTGGGTCGCTCCCCTCGAGGGCCACTCCGGAGTGTGTTACAGGCAGGCTTTGAGTCCTTGAGACTCCTATTTCCTATCGGTGTTAGGGTTTGGCCAACCCACCCGATTTGGCAGGCAAGGCACAGCAGGCAGTACCAGTTTTACTGGTGGCACAAGATTGTGTTATTTCAGGCAGGCATGATGTTGATGCATACATTCAGTCATTTCATGGCATTTAGAGGCATAGTGGTGGTAGTTTTCCTTTTTATCAGCAGCCTTTATAGCTTACCACTGTTCTTTTCTTTTGCCTCTAGTAGTCCTAGTGGGTGCGTCAGAGTTGAGGTTTTTACCCACTAGGGGAGGCTACTGGTTTATCTGGTAGTTCTCACCCCCATTGTTATTTTCTGTTCCTTCTTCTCCCTTATTTTTGCAGAGTCGTCCGCGGGAGCTGCTAGGCCTTCTCGGCAGCGGATCGAGGTAAGGGGATCGCCGAATAGATAGATCTCCTGTGAGGCTGAGAGCTGTAGATAGACGTTGTACCCTTCACTCAGACTTTGGTATACTCCTTTTATTTTGGGTCTGGTTTTCGCCAGCTGGTTGTACTATTTGGTGAGCTGAGAGATTATTGTACCTATTACAGTTTTATTTTAAATTTCCAGTCCGAGGTACTATGTGGTTCTTCTATTTCAGCTCTGTATTATGCTCTGTTATTGTTATATTATATCTGAGCAGGTTACCAGCGCTTCGTGTACACGGAAAATCCCGTGTGCATGGCGGATCTGTTGGCGAGCCCGGGTTCCGGTTTACACCGGGGGCGTGACATTCACCGTACATAGTCACTCCCGCTATGTAAATAAACATACAAATCTCCCAGTCTGTCCAGTACAAAAGTGGAATCTTAAAATACAGGGTACCTCTACCTCTGACTCTCAAAATAAAATGGGTAAGGAGCTACTCGGCCACGCCCTTACCTCGATACGCAGCCACCGCTCGAGCTGAAGCCGGCACAGCAACGTCTGGAAAACTTTTTACCGCAGCGGATGTGAGAACTACACCAACACGTAGTTCTCAGTGGGTACCGTCACCAATATCCACGGTATGTCCACTAAGTCTACTGGAGGCAAAACAATAGGTATGCAGGTAATGGAAAAGTTGAAATAAAACTACATTTACTATGCCTCATGTATCATGCTCAAAGGAAAAGCTCAACTAAGAACATGCTATGTATCCACTCGCTCACGAGGTGCTCACATCAACCCAATCTCACTGACTGCCAAATCTGGTCCACTCAAGCCTGCGCCCCCCTAGTGTATCAACTAGGGTTCTACCGGTACTCCAACCCGGTCCAAACTCAATCTGATCACCCGGTACACCAACCCGGTCCAATCGGAATATCACAATATCACGCAAAGCAGCCTCATCAGGCGCATCATCATCATCGCATCCGGAGCGGCAACTTGAGGGGAGCGACAACTCGAGGGGAGCGACCCCACCGAGGAAATAAGCGTGTCTCATTTGGCATAATATGCGGCATCTGCAGGCTAAAAATCTCGATCAAACAGATCGGAACTCGAATGCCAAAATCCCTCGATCATGTCTAGGTCGGAGAACACTCCACGACTCAATCTGATAAAGCCCATGAAACCCCCAAGACACTAGAACTCACCACAGAGTCAAATAACTATCCACTCGGCCCCCAGGCACGAGGATACGTGCATCCTGAACCTATCCAACCCTTCTGGGCGATCTCAAAATTTAAAAACCATTTTAAATGTCAATTTTCATTAAAACCAGTTCGATGATTTTTTAAAACGGTTCAGATGCAATTTTAATGCCAACTATCCATGCAGTCTAGTGTCATAAGATGTTAGGAGTCTACTAAAAATAATCTTGGGTTCAGATTATCATTATGTAATTTTCTAGGCAACTATCAGATTTACCAGCTATAATAACATGTACTCTACACATGCTACACATGCATACAGAAGCATTAGAGGGTGTTCCATAAAGCTTGGAAGAATTTCCAACCCACGTGGATTGCTTTCCACAGGCCAAGCCGAAATCGGCGAAGCGCGGACTCGCTCTCAGACGAAAATCTGCCAAGACAGCACCCTCGGCTCTCGTTCACGCGCGCTTCAGCCGCAGCCCAAGGGAAACCTCCTGGCGTTAACAGCATGCTCCACAGCCTCTAGCAAGGCCTCCACTGCACTCCGGTCAACACCGCAGTCAACTCCTCCCAGTCCACAGCACGCGCGCACCTCGTCGGCTCCGCGTAGTACCCCGGCTACAACCGAGCTTCGCGGCACCTGCAGCCCTCTCTGCTGCTCCGCTCAACACAGGGAAGAAGCAAAAAGATGGGAAAAACCCATTCCCAGCTCAACTCAAATCCATGAAAATTCGAGAAAAATCCGAAAACTCGGAAAGGCACCTCTACTGCTGTGTCCTCGCGCGCGCGAGCTCCAACCGAGCTTTCCTCAACAGTACATGCTTCCTTCTGTGCTCGCGATCAATATCCGAAGCTCCGGCACGAAGAAGGATCCCACGCTAATAGCCAACTCCCTCTCTTTCACACTCTCACTCTGCTCACTCTCTTTCTCTCCTTCTTCCTCCTGGGTTCCAACCTGAGAAGAGGAGGGGGTAGGTGGTCCATTTAGGGGGAGTAGAGAGGTTTTAATGCAACAGCAGAGGGTGTGAAGTTACCTGTCTGCCCCCACTCAAAACAGAAAATTACCACGCTGCCCCCAAGTTCTGGAGGCTTAGTACCGGTACTCGGGATCCCAGTACTGGTACCCAAGCACAAAAACCCCAACCCGAGGGCCAAATCTTCCCAGTCCAACACAATGTACCGGTACCCGCCTCCGCGTTCCGGCACTCAAGCCAAAAGGGATATGGGATATCGGTACGCGTGGTCCAGTACCGGTACCCAGGGACTTAGAAAATTTTTCACAGTTTTCCCCCAGTCGAAACTCTATGTCGGTTTTCCTTTTTAATTCGCTCCGGTACCAAACCTCGGGTACCGGTACGCAATGTCCCAAAATGCTGTATACAGCTGGGGGCTCCCAATCTCGACGCCGCCAACTCACTTTTCGATCCGGAGACTCCCGCGTCGATCCGAAACGACCCGAACTCAAGCGTAATCAGATTTTGAACATGCTACGGCGATCCCACCGCACTACGCCAATCTGCAGAGTTGGTGCACTACACAAAGACCCGGTACTCTACAGATGCTATAATTAAACATTCCATGCTGATGCCTATTTCTATGTGATATAAGCAGAGTACTCTTTTTTTAGGCGCAGTTAATATCTTGTCGTGTCATTCTATTTCCCAGAATTGCCAACCATTTAGAAGTTCAAAAGACATTCTCACCGAAAATCCTACTCATGTTTTTGAATTGCAAGACGATATTGGTAGTCGTGTACTCATATACCAGTTAAAGTGACATGCTTGTAGCAGATGGTGACAAAAAATAATTTAGATTTCTCACCTTTTTCTTATGACGGAGTAGTTAAATGTGGTAGATAATCCTTATTGGAAATGAAAAGACAAACCAACGGTACTGGAATGTGCTACAATTAAGAATTTGAGATACTCATGTTTTTTTTTTGGGGGGAGGTTTGAAGGTTTGCTGTAGTGAAATGTGCTACAATTAAGAATCTGAGATACTGGAATTAACCTGCTGCATTTTCTTATTTTTGAAGATGTTGCTGTCTTGAACTCTGCTACAGTGAAGGATTTGAAATTGGCCATTAGGAAGAAAATAAACGGAATTGAGCAAGCACGAATGGGACATCGCCATATTTCATGGTATTGCTTTTTGCTGCCTATTATGTATATATATAACAGCTTTTTTACTAATAATCTTGCCCTTTTTTTTGGCAAATAACAAGTATATCAATACTCTTTAGAAGATAAATAGAGAATGCATAGAAAATTACAGTCAACATTAATACATTATCTGCGAAAGGTGGAGCCCCCATTTTCGTAATCTTTTATAGATAAATAAGGAACTCTTTAGACGATAATAATAATTAGTAAATGACAGTAAGAGCGCTTTAAAGTCAAATTATCACAAACCACTTTACAAGGAAACACAGTCAGAAAATATGTGATCAAAAGACGAACAGAAAAAGAAACAAAATAGTATGTGTAAAGAAACAAGTAGTGTATGTAAAGGGGAAAAAAATTGTAACAACTAACAAGGTTTAGGTGCACAGGCACTAGGCAGTGTTAAGCATTGGTTGGCACTGTTCAACACAGCATAGTGTTGTGCCAACATGTTGCACGCACCATATATATATGTGGTTGGCACAATAACCTCTGGTGGCACGCTTTAGAAGGGTAATTTATTTATTTATTTATTTGGTAACATTATGTCCTAATTATTCGACCTTTTTGAGTTCTCTTAACCTGTCTAAGGCTTATAGTTTTGTACACAATGTGGTGAGAGCATGCTTGAGGACTAATTCTATATGCATGCTTTATCTCATGGTTGGTGGGTCCATGCATTCATCAATAAACTTTGTGTGGTTTTCTTAATATTAGACTTTTGCAGTACGAATTTGTTGATTTTACTCATCGTTACAATCATCTACCTTTTTTGATAAGAATGGTGTTTGCTAGAACATAACTTAATGTTGAGAAAGCACCCAACCATCATGGCAAAATTAAACAGTGGTGAGATTCATCATGGAAGCACAACGCCAGTTGAGAAGTAATCTGCCGTCTAGGTAGCATTTAGCCTTTAAATATTTTCGGGACATGGGAATTGTCTATTTGAGGAAGAAAAATGAAAAGTTTGGAAGACAGATGATAACTTTCACTTGCGAGATTTCTGTTCTTCTGTAATTCTTATTTAAGCCAAAGAGCCATATGAAGCTTGATTCCATTGAAAACTGCAGAGGCCATTGTACGGGTTCTTATGAGGTCATTGAGGGTTAAGTGTACTCTGCCTTAGTCCTAGAAATGGAGGGCTTAGTTCAAAGAAACTTGATTTCCTTAATTTGTGATCCTCTTTTTTCTGCAAATCAGAATAAATTTAGGAAAATTTGATGAAATTAGTGACAAACGAGAGATAGGTCTTTTAGTAATGTAAATTTCGCCTGCTTCTTAATTCTCAACTATTTAAGTTCTCTATCTTTTTACGTGACTTTGTTGAAATTAATAACTAATTCCATGAATAGAGTAAAAAGATAGGATAAAACACATTAAAAAACTAAAATATATTACATTTGAAAAAGAAAGCATTGTGCCAAGTGTGTTAAAATGTGGCTATTGTGTCAGCGGCATGTAGTGCATCATGGCGTGCTGCATGCTGGCATGCACCGTGCCCTACTGTACTGTGCAGCCACATTTCGACACTAGTACACACACCAACACCACTTGAAACATTAGTAGTCATGAACCCGCATATACATCTGCCGCCTCTTTATTGGTCAAGTGGTCATGCGTAGACCACATCTTCCTATTTTATAGATACTGCATAATTAGGATGCAAGGAGTTGTCTACAATACATTATAGATGGATAGAAATAAGTTAAGCGGCACATGTCGATGGGGTGTAATGGGAAATTAAAATTTCTATATAAAGAAATATATCTTTGTATTTTGACTTCGCTCTTACCCATATTTACAACTTGGTATGTTTTCGTGACATTGTTTTCTTGAGACTTTGGCATGACCAGTCTTACGTCACAATGATGTAGTATAGATTTTAGTAGGTAGCAAATTTTTCATATTTTCTTAATTTTTGTTAATTCATTTATGTATTAACCTTTTACTGATCTTATATGGTCTATTTCTAGTATATTTAAAATATTGCAATTTCTTTTCACATAGATTTCATGCAGGCATGTCCATGACAAAGTCACTACACATTGCCCTCTAAATATCCTGGTTATCTACAACTCTTTGTGTCGTTGTTGTCTTGGAGAACATTTATATAACTTATCTAGAGCTCATTATGAGTTGTAAAATGTAGCAATGCAATCTAGTAATTTACAATGTATCATTGTGTTGTATTTTTTTTTTCGGTGGCAGAAAAATACCTTTTTCTCTACCACTTTGGAATGATTTCTTTTCTGTTAATAGTTACTTTTACGTTGGTGTTAGTTTTGTTTTGGGGGTTAAGTTGTATGCTTGTAAGCTCTATCCTTTCATATTTTCACTTACATTTGTCAATTAAATTTGATTTTTTGATCTCATTGTTCTTTTTGGAAATTAAAATGTACTATTAGAAGATATGACATAGATTTTCATCTAGAATTGATTGTCTGTGAATCAAGGATTTAAGTGCTCATTAGTATGGGTCATATCTATCGTGTCGTATCGTTCTAATAAGATATTAGCACGATACAGTCCTCGTGCCGTGGACATAGCTTAAAAGATATCGGTACGATATAGTCCCCGTGCTGAGGACATAGCTTAAAAATCTCTTTTCATTAAATTAGTTAGTAATTTTCTCAATAAAGTTCAAAAGTTTTATTAAAATATATAATAAGCAATTAGAATATTTTGTTAGTAAAGAAAATAAATATTTCATACCATTATGTGTTGGCACACATGTATTTTTTTGTAACCGGCAAGCATCGGCATGGCTCGACAGCCCGACACGCACTGAGCTATTTTGTGCCGACAAGTTTTCGACACAACCCTATACCACGACACTTAAATCCTTGCTGTGAACTACATGATGTAATGTAAGATTGTGCATAGATTTTCATATGGAATTGGTTGTCTTGAACTACATGGCGTGCTGTATTTGTTGAAAACCTGTAAGACTCTGCATAGATTTTCATGTAGAATTGGTTGTCTTTTAGTAAATTATGTACTGTCTTGGTAATTCAGTAGCTGGTTACACAAAGCCAGTGTCCTGCTAGGTAATATATTCTCAATTATTTCGTAGAGTTCTTCAGCTAGAAAATTGTTTTTCTACATTGCAGGAGGCATATTTGGGCTAGTTATTGTCTGACTCGACATAATGATAAGTTGATTGATGACAATTCCTTACTATCTGAACATGGCATTCGGAACAATTCCAAGGTAATTAATGTTCGCAGGATAAGTGAGAGTGTGCATTATATCTATTGTTAGTTAGTGCATTATTTCTATGAACTTCTAATGAAGAAAGCATATTATAATTTAACTCAAGGATTAAAGTGCCGTGGCATGGGGGCTTGCCGGTTGTTACCTGGCATGGTACGGCATGGGCACGCTTTCGTGCCGACACATGGCACACTTGCGTGTCGATGGGCTCGCACAACTCCCTAGACCCACGCTCTAGCAGGGTCTTATTTTATTTTTTTTTTTGTTCCACTAAGCTCTTATAATATTATTTTGAAAGATTTAGGAAAATAATTATTATATTGGCTTTGTATAGTGGTAGGCTTTTTCATATGTAAAGTAAAATATAACAATAGCTCATACAGAATAGAAATTAAACTACAATAACAAAATCTGCAAGTACAATAATGATTTAAAATATATATTTAATATCTTGATGGAGAGGGGGCTGCTTAATTTCAAAATTCCTTCTTATTTTTGAATTCTTTTAAAAAAATTTTATTAAAAAATTTGAAGAAAACTATTTGAAGAAAACTTACTATTTAAGAAAAATAGTGAGATCTATCCATGAAGATTTAATAATAAATTATATGACAAATAAATTACACAAGTTTGTATAAAAATGGATTAAATTTGATTGTTTTAATTTATCTTTATTCGGAATTTTAAAAATTATGGAATACAAAATTATAGAAAATTATTTTTTTAAAACTTTTTATGGATATTTGCATGATCCTTGTATAGATTTGATGAGGGATCGTATGATGACTAGATTAGCTAGAATAGGACCACAATTGTGCCGATTACTCCTTTTCATTTTCAAATTCTTTTAAAATATTTATTAAAATTTTAAAGAAAACTATTGTTTTAAAAAATTTGAAGAAAAATTGTGAGATCTATCCATGAAGATTTAACAATAAATCATATGCTTGATTAATTTTGAAAACTCATATGCAATTGAACTCACTAACTACACGAAATGTTAGTAGATTTATAAGATTTACATATTTTGAGTATATAAAACCTTTGCAAAACTTTTCAGAAAAACACAAAAAAGACCTCCAAAAACTCATAAAATTATTTTGTTGATGCAGTGTTGGCACGCCCTCATGCCGTGTGCCGGCACGGCCTCAATATGCTATATAGTATGGGCGGCACGGGCAATCCTTGCTCTTACTATATTTAGCTTTTAAATTTTTATGACATCCAATTTTTTTGAAAAAGATTTTGCACAGGAAACATCGAGGAGTGACCATAGAAATGAAGAATTTTAATTTAAAAATAACGATATGTGCACATTCCGAGAAAAAGTAGGTGGTGCCTGATGTGTCACGTGTCGGAATGTGTAGATATGTTTTCCTTGGAAATCCTCACCTAACAAAAAAAGTTTGTATACATATACATTATACTAATGTTGGGCAGACGGGCATTTTGGTCAGGTTTCTAAAAAAAGGACGAAATATACAAAATTGAAAACGGTGGATCGAATCTGCAAAATCCAAAAATCAGTAGCTTTTGTATGCAAAATGGCCTACTTTCTTTGTGAATTTGGTTATTTTCTGTTTTAACTAAATTGAAGGTTATATGAAGATTATTTGCAATTTGAGAAAAATAAACCTATTTTCACCTCAACCCTTTTCAAAATTCACTACAACGAAATTCTAACCGTCTTAAGCAATTTACCCCTTACAGTAATGCTTTTATTGATTGATCTTCCATTATCTATTTGGTCCTTTCATTTGCATTTTTAAGAAATAAAAAACTTTTTCATATAATGGTGGTGTAGATGATGATATACCCGGATTACATAAAGATGAAGGACAATGTAGCATTGATTGCTTTCTTATACAGAATATGTGCAATTCTCAAGTGTCAAGTATGTTAGTTTATGAGTACAAGTTTCTTTGCTTATTGGTTCACTTTTTTATTATTTAGATCAGAGAGAACAATGAAATGTTAGTGAAGTATCATATAATACTCAATTGAAGGGTTATATGTTTGTCTTCAAACACTGCAGCATAAGCAGCCATCAAAAGGAAGATACGTGGTGGAACTGATAATTGTAGGGCTATATTTTTTCAATCTTCGTGTCGTTTCTATGCATACTTGAAGAATCCAGCAGAATTGATACCTTTTGGGGATGTTCTTAATTTGGAATTCTTCTTTCTGTTTAAAGCGTCCTGTTAGCCCCCATAAAATCATACTTGATTAAATAAGAAATGTTCTCCAACAATCATGAAATGAATATTACTCTGTTTTCTTTGTTCTTGTAGCGTTCCAATGTACTATATTGAATGAACAATATCAAAATTTCAACTTATCAAATATGATGTTAGGCATATGTGGTAGGGGCTCCAAATCTTTTTTTAATGTAGAGGCTTTAATGATCTTGTCCCAACATTAATTTGTGAATTCTTAAACAAAACGTAGATTAAACTATATGTATCTTTGATTAGATATATTTTTGTACTTGAGATTTTCATAAATTAATAAATTTGGAAATATTTCTACCAAATAATAAACTCATCTCAAAGTCGACAAATTTTATGGTTGATATGCAGAGTTTGTTGTTTGAAGGTTTGAAATAATCTTAAATAGTTGAATTTTGTTACATGATTTTTGAAACTATCTATATCAGTATATTGTCTTTAGTACTATTTTTATTATTCTTTGATCAGAATTCCGGAATTAGTTTCCGGAAGGTAGTCATAAGTTTCCTACTGGTTTTTGAGCTGAGAGCATAGTAGGAAAGGCCTGATGAAAATGACGATTGATGAATCTGGTTGCTTTCGCATCAGAACTATTTTCTCCTGTGGCTACTTGGCTCAGAATCTGGTTGCTTTCGCATCAGTTGTTGATGTTTACTTTAGTTCTCATAACCCAGGTGGTACACAAATATTTGAGAAATAATGGTTGCTACATATCTCTCCTCTGCAGCAATTAGCTGTAAAACATCATTTCATGTTCATATGGTTTTTAAGGTTTTGGATAAATCAAATAGCTGATTAACAAGGATCTACAGATTTTTGCATGGAGTCAGTCCTTTTTCAGATATATATTTAGATAATGCGAACATATTTATTGAACTGAATTTCGTAGCTGTCTCATTCTTTAATCTCAAGTTATTTTGCTTCTCTTTATTTCCTTTTCGTTCTTGTTATTGATCTACTAGTCAATTTCTTAGTCTTCAAAATTTATCTAACTTGATTAATAACATGCATATCTTTAGCTTCCTTTTCTAAACTCTTGTTTTTCTGTGGTTAAAGTTGAGAATACGCTTGATTTATTAAAATAGTCGATTTTTGATTGATATATGCATTTGCAGACTAAGATATGAAAGAAACAATATTCATCTACTATCTGCATGTCATCCTTCATTTTTTTATGAAAACTTGGCCAAGTTTGACACGAGATCACTTCCCTACCTTTTGGACCTCCCAAACTTCTATGCATTTTCCTCCTTTGGATGAAGAATACAATACGAAATTTCTCATTAGGATTTAGAAGTTATCTTTGATTCCCTTGTTACCTCTTATCTAATAAGATGGTAAACCATGCCTTTAGTTTATATTCGTCCAATATGCTTACTTGATAGCGTACCTAAATAGAGGACCTAGGCCTGGCTTTTCTTTACCACCATATATTTCAACTGTCACTATAGAGGTACTATCTCAATAAGGATTTAAGTAGTTATCGGCACGGTCCGTATCCACCGTGCCGTATCGTGCCAACAAGATACCGACACGATATAGCCCTCGTGCCAATGGCACAGCTGAAAATCCTATTTTCTTTAAATTACTAAGTAATTTTCTTAATAAAGTTTAAAAGATTTGATAAAGATACATAATAAGTAATTAAAAAATTTTATTGCTAAAGAAAATAAATATTTTATGTCATTATATGTCAGCACACATGTATTTTTTGTGACCGACACTTATTGGTACCGCTCGGCACGCGCCGTGCCGTACCGTGCCAGCAAGTTCTCGGCACGACCCCGTACCACGACACTTAAATCCTAGAATCTCAACTTTTACGTTTTTTTTCTTGTGCCTTTTTTGAATTATATTTCTATAAATGCTGTGATATAACCAACAAAATGTGCATTTTGCCTTACAAATCAAGCAAGTAAAATATATCAAAAGATGGTTTATTAAGCATGTTACATTCCATTCCTACCAGTTTATTCTTAGAAAGAATCAGGAGCTAAACATATTTGCCAAAACTACTATGAAACAATATAGATACCAAAAGGTATATATACTTCAGACCATTCTCGTGAGGCAACTTTACTGACCTTTCTTTTATATCAATTTCACTGAGAAATGTTCTGTGGTACTGCATTTTTTTTTTAAGTATAGTTAATTTTTCTGCTTACTCGGTTACCTGAAACGTTCCACTGTAGATTTTCAAAGCATAGTTTATCAACATTCTTTTATTACATTATACTCGACGAACAATGCTTGCAAATTGCAACTGTTGTATAATCTGTCTGTTCTTGTGGGTGCAGGTTCATTTTTTGCCGTTCATCACGTCAAGGATATATCAGAAACACTCTAGGAGAAGGAAACACCGCTTCTTTCATGGTCTTAGCAAACTTGCATGAAATTCCTCTTTGCTATTGTGTCTTTTCAGATTTATAACTCGTAGTACTTGAGAATGAAAGTATGGAAAAACTTCTTATAGCATGTCTTGTAGGCCTTATATATTCTCCTATATCTCTTTCCATCTTTATGTAGGCATTCCATATGTACACTTCTTAATATAATTTCACAAATGTTCTGTGCGTTAAATTGAGCTAACTTTATTTCCAGCAGACCCTTAGGGGCTGTTTGGCTCCTTGAAATAAACCGAAAATTTTAAGTTTGACATTTGATACACCAAATTTTTAAAATTGTCTGAATTTAGTCCCATCCGTTACTATTTAGTTGGAAAAAGTTATTGGCTGCACCTGCTGTATCAATATGTATGTGCACCACAAATTTATGGATTCTCTATTTGCCTTCTCGTTTCAATCAAAGAATTTAATTTTTAAGTAAAGGATGCAACACTTTTTTTTTTTTTTTGTGTGCCTGTTGTGTAGTGTACTAGATCTTGACAATTAGGCAAGATTGCAGTCAGCAGATCTGTGTAGTGCTGAATTGTGTTGGAGTTGTTTTGGCGTGAAATGAATGCAAAAACAGACTTTGGAGACTCGAATCAGCTAACCTGAGTTTTTGGTGCCTTTCCGGACGCCCGGATGTTGTTTAAGTCGTCCGGAAGTGGCAAGCTGGACTGAAGTGGTTTTGGACTCCAGCTGTGAATGCCTGGATGCATCATAGGAGGGTCCAGATGTACTGTAGCTGAGTTGAGGGTGCTTGGTTGTCACTGTAACTAGGGGTGTCAACGAGCCGATCACGAGCGAGCTAGGGTCGGTTAGTGTTCGGCTCGTTTATTCGTTTAATAAACGAGCCGAACACGAGTTAGCTCGTTTAAATATCGAGCTGAAAAACTCGGCTCGTGTTCGGCTCGTTTATTAACGAGCCGAACACGAGCCGGCTTGCGAACAATAAATTTAATTTTTATTCCTACTATTAGGTGTAAAGTTGAAAGAAAATTTAAAAATTAAAATTTTAATCTAATAATTAAAATTCATAAAAATTAATAGTCTAAAATCTAAATAGTAATATATATATATATATATATTCGAGCTGTCATGGAGTCGAACACGAGCGAGCTGACCCAGTTCGTGTTCGGCTCGTTTATTAAACGAGCTAAAATTCGTCTCGTATTTGGTTCGTTTACTAAACGAGCGATTCGATCTTGAGCTCATTTCGAACCAAATACGAACTGGCTCGCGAACAGCGATCTGGATTGCCATTTCTAACTTGTAACAGCCCAGAGAGTGGATGGGTTTGATTTGACTCTGGCAGTGTGCATGTGACTCGGCAGGCTGACCCGGCGAGTTTCGAGCGAAAGTTTCAGGTACCCGAAAAAGTCTGGGCAGCTACGAGAGCTTTGGGCCGCCTGAAAGGTCGGAGTTACGGTGGATCCGAATGCCTGAAAATTGGTCCCAAGCGCCTGAATTTGGACTCTTGGACTAAGATGCATTTTTCTGATATTCTCAGGGCTTTTCTAAAATGGTTAATGGCAAGTATTTAAATGTTTGGCACAGAATCGTATCGAAAAGTTATCAGCACAGTACGATACGGTGCGTATCGAGTCGTGCCAACATGTGTCGGTCACAAAAAAAAAAATATTAATGACATGCAATATTTATTTTTTAAAATAGCAAAAAATTTTAATTACTTATTATATATTTTTATTAATTTTTTTATATTTTATTAAAAAAATTATTTACTAATATAACGAAATGAGAGATTTTTGAGCTATGGCATTCACACTAATTGTATCATGCCGATATTTTATTAGTACGGTACGGTACACGGTAATAAGATCCGTGCGGGGAATTTAAATCTTTGGTTGCTGGCCTATATTTATTCCAGGGGCGTTCTTTACTTGCTCTTTTCCCACTTTTCTACCCGTTGGGTCCCTGAGCTCGTTCTTCTCCTTCATCTTCTCTCTGCCTTTGTTGGAGCTCTAGCTTAGGGAGCCAGTGGTGATTGTCTTCCTCTTCGTTGGTGAGCTGAGCGTGGAGGCACCTGCAGTGGGGGGTGCGCTCCTGATGAGCTGATCCTTCTTCTTTGACTGAGACTTGAGGTAGTTGTCGGATGCATTTTGGATTTATTGGGATTTCCAGTGTATGTTGGATTTTTCCAGTGGGATTTATATTTGATTTTAAGGAGTCGGGTTTTTGAGTTTTTTCCTGTTGGATTTCTTGGTTCTGTTGACCAAGGAGGTGTGAGCTGTTCGTTTTCTTCCCTTCCTTTCCTTTCCTTTCCTTGGAGCAGCAGTCCAGGTGGGTTTTATTTTGCCGAACACGGTGGACTATCTTTTATGTCCTTCCGCATGCTAGATTTCTCTAGTTATCTGATGGTACGGTTATGATATTAGAAGTATGAGGATCCTTGTTTATGCATGATCTTGTTATTTGGTATCTTAGAGCGTGTGGATTATTTGTAGATGTTGATACTGCTAGTCTGAGATAATGTTTATATATATATATATATATATATATAGAGAGAGAGAGAGAGAGAGAGAGAGTGAGAGAGAGAGAGAGAGAGTCCCGCTACTATACTCTTATAAATAAAAAAAATTTATACTCGTAAGTTTTCATCCCTTGGATGAATGAATATGCGGTTAGGATTATAGTAATTTTTAAAATTTTTACTATTTTCCCAACAACCTAGTAAATCCTACGGGGACTACTATCATCCTAACCGCACATTCTTTCATCCAAGGGTGAAAAAGTTATAAGTACAAAAGGGTTTATACTTATAAGAGTATAGTAGCCCTACGCTATATATATATATATATATATATATATATATGTACATATACATATATATACATATATATATATATATATATATATATATATATATATATATATATATATATATATATATATATATATATGTATATATACATATATATATATATATATGTATATATACATATACATATATATATACATATATATACATATATATATATATAGATATATATATATACATATATATGTACATATATATACATATATACATATATATATATATATATATATATATATATATATATATATATATATATATATATATATATATATATATGGAGTCCGCCTAGTATACTATCGATAGCACGGAGGCTTCCGTATGTTGCACCCGGACGATCCGCAACCAGCCTAGGATGAGAATTCTCTGAGGCTTGGATGGCGGTGAGGATGATGGTTGTGGATTGAGAAGGAACTTGTCTTCAGTAATGGTGATTTAGAGTTTGAGAAAGGAATTGAGAGGGGAATTTAGGAAGAAGAGAGGTTGCTTGTAGAGAGAGAAAGAGAGGGATGCAGAGGAGAAGTGGTTGTAAGAGGGAAAATTGAATATTCTTTCATATCCCGATACAGTTTACATCCTTGCTATTTATACTAATCTGTTGTGTACTGAAAAGTGATATGGAAAGTAACAGGGTTCTATTTACAAAAGTGTAATTTAGTTGGGCCAGGTGGGTCGCACTGTTGCAACTGCCATGTGATCGTGGGCTCTGGCTGGGCTTCCTTGTAACAACCTTGTAACTAACATGTGGTCGTTGGCTCGGGCTCGGCTTCCTTGTAACAACCTTGCAGCTGTCATGTTGTCGTGGGCTCTAGGCTGGGCCTCCTTAACGTCCACTTACCGAGCTCTTCAAAGATGAACCCTCGCTTAGGGTTCCGCGCCTCACCTACCACCTCTGGAGCCTTCCTGACCCTTCTGGATCCCTCCTTTACTTCCACAGTACGCCTCCCTCACCTACCTCCTCTGAAACCTGTCTTGTTCCATCTCTCTTCTCCCTCTTCTCCTCTATTCTACTCCATACTCTTCTCTAATGTGTAATGTATCTGCTATATTGTAACACTCCCCTCCCCTTCACCTGATCCTTGTCCTCAAGGATCAAAAGCAGGGTAGCGCCTCTTTAGCTTCCAGCAATCTTCCCAAGTTGCTTCCGCCGGGCTCAGGTTACTCCAGGTAACAAGCCTCCGAGGAGAACTGTTGCTGCTTCCGAGGAGAACTGTTACTTAGCTAATGGCGCGACCACTCTTCTGTACCAGCCTCCGACTCAAGATCTGCTCCGGCTGCGCCAACAACTCACCCGTAGGTCTGACAACTGGCTCCACCGAGGAGAACTGTTGCTGCTTTCGTACACCTCTCTTGAGTTGGAAAACATGAAAGACTGGATGTATCTTCGATCCTTCTGGTAAGAGTAGCCTATAAGCAACTGGTCCCACTCTTCCCAGTATTTCATATGGGCCAAAATAGCGCAAGGTGAGTTTCAAAATTTTCCTCATTACCACACTGTGTTGTCGATAAGGTTGCAGCTTGAGATACACCTTCTCCCCGACACTATATTCCTTATCTACTCTTTTCTTGTCTGCATACTGCTTCATCCTATTCTGAGCTTCTTGCAACCTCTCTCTCAAGAGTTGCATCATCTGCTCCCTCTCAGTCTTCCAGTCTTCCACAGATGCATGTAAGGCTTTATTAAGATGGACTACCAAGTTGGTTGGGGTTACGTACCCATACAGAGCCTGAAATGGTGACATCCCTATGGAGGAGTGGTGGGAAGTATTGTACCACCATTCAGCCACGGAGAGCCATTTGTGCCATCCACGAGGTCGGTGAAAACACATACATCTTAGATAAGTTTCAAGATATCTATTGACCCTCTCTGTTTGTCCATCCGATTGGGGGTGGTATGCAGTGCTCATCTGCAATTGCACTCCCATTAGCCTAAACAAGTCTTGCCAAAATTGACTGGTGAAGATCTTGTCTCTGTCTGAAATAATTCCCTCAGGTAACCTATGTAATTTGTAGATTGAGTCGAAGAAAAGTTTAGCTACATCTGAGGCAGTATAGGGATGAGCTATAGATAAAAAGTGGGCATATTTGGTAAATTTATCCACCACCACCAGTATGGTATCCTTGCCCTTTGATCTCGGCAAGGCTTCTGTGAAATCCATACTTATCATTTGCCATGCCTGTTTAGGAATGGGCAAGGGCTGTAATAGGCCTGCATAAGGAGTCCCATCCACCTTGTTCTTAATACAGACTTCACACTCCTTTACCAAATTCTCAACATCAGTCCTCATACCAGGCCAAAAGAATAGCTGTTTCATTCTTTTATAAGAATTATCAATGCCAGAATGCCCTCCCAAAGAAGAATCATGCATTTGTTGCATTAATTTTTGCCTCAGTTGCCCCTAATTGCCTATATACAGTCGACCCTTATACCTGAGTATGCCCTGTTGATAGGAATAGTGGGACTGGAGTGTTGGTTGTAGTGTTAAGGTTGTAAAAAGTTGTCGTACCTTATGATTTCCTTCATAACTTGCAGATACTTCAGTGGCCCAAGTGGGTGCAGCAGTGGATATAGCCTTAACACTTTCCTCTTCATATCCCCTTCTTGATAAGGCATCAGCTGCCAAGTTCTCTTTTCCCTTCTTATATTTGATGGTGTATTCTAGTCCCATGAGTTTCAGCATACCCTTTTGCTGAATTGCAGTAGTGATCTTTTGCTCTAAAAGATGCTTCAAACTCTCATGATCAGTTTTGATTATAAAGGGTTTTGAGCTGAGGTAATGCTTCCACTTAGCAACTGCTAACAGTATGGCTAAGAATTCTTTCTCATAAGTGTATAGCCCCAGATTTCTAGGGCTTATAGCCTTACTGGTGTAGGCTATTGGTCTACCTTCTTGACTCAGCACAACCCCCATTCCAAGCCCACTTGCATCCACTTCAACGGTGAATACCTTATTGAAGTCAGGCATGGCAAGTACAGGGGCAATTGTCATAACTTTCTTTAGCTCATCAAATGCTATTTGAGCTTCTGCAGTCCATTGAAATTTACTCTTCTTTAATAGCTCAGTGAGTGGCTTGCTTATTCCTCCATAACCTTTAATGAATTTTCTATAATACCCTATGAGGCCAAGGAATCCTCTCAAGCCTTTGATTCCAGTAGGTCTGGGCCATTCAACCATAGCTGTGATCTTGTCTGGATCAGTGGCCGCCCCTTCTTGAGTAATGATGTGGCCTAGGTATTCTACATATGGTTGTCCAAAGAAACACTTAGTCCTTTTGGCTAAGAGTTGGTTGTCTCTAAGCACTTCTAAAACTGTGCCCAGATGCTTCACATGTGTCACGCCCCGGAGGTTCTAAAAAGAGCAGAAAACGTAACTATTTTTTTTTCTTTAAAAGAACCTTGCCTCCGGTGCGCGCCAGACCCGCCATACAAATTCACTCCCCAAACGGGCGGTGTCACGCCCCGGGGTTGAAACTGCGACCCGGTGTCACGCCCCGGGGCTAAACCAGAACCCGGGCTCGTCTACAGATCCGCCGTATACACGGTATTTCCCGTGTACACGAAGCGCTGGTAACCTGCTCAAATATAGATGATATAATAAAAGAGCATAAACAGAGCTAAACTACAACTAATACATCTCAGATAAAGCAGAAAGTAAAGTGCAGAAGTAAACTCTCAATAATACATATGTCTCTCCCAGCTCACTAATCAAATACAACCAGCTGGCCAAAGCCAGACCCAAAAGAAATGAAAAGTAGAGTATCTGAGAGTATCGGGGTACATCTAGTAACTGCACTGGTGCCTGGGTAGATCGCTATCTAGTCCGCGATCCTCTTACCTCGATCCGCTGCGGAGGGTCCTGCAACTCCCGCAGACGACTCTGCAAAACAAAGGGGGAAGAGAAAAAGAAAAGCAGTGGGGAGTGAGAACTACTATAGAACAGTAGCCTCCTCCTAGTGGGTAAACCTCAACTCAAATGTGCCCACTAGAACTATAAGAGGCGGAAGAATAAAACAAGGTGGTAAGCTGTAAATATGTCTACTGATGATGTATGAAGCTACCACTATATGCCTCTAAGGTGCTCAGCTAAAAGTATGGCCGACTGTATGCACCAGAATAAGAATACCTGCCTGGGTAGCTCAACCTAGTCACCGGCGAACACCGGTACTGCCCATTATGCCTACTAACCCCCAACTCAGCTACGGGATGCAGACCGGCTCTTGACCGGCCCGGCCCCATCCCGAGGGCGACAGACCGGCTCCTGACCGGCACGGTCCCGCCCCAAGGCAACAGACCGGCTCCTGACCGGCACGGTCACAAAATACACACTCCGGAGTGGCACTCGAGGGGAGCGACCCACACGAGCATAGTGCCTCAGTAATAGGTATCAAGTCAGCAGAACTGGATCATGACTCTGATCAAAGTGGGAAAACCCGTCCACTAAAAGGAGACCCGATCTCAAAGATGATGCAAGATAGACAAATAGTGGAAAACTCCATCTACTAGAGACCTAATACCCAATCTGATGCATAAGCAGCAATCACTATCCGGTCAACCGCCTACTGTCCGCGGTTGCCGCAATGCCCTGCCCTCACAGCCTGCCTGTCCCAAAACCCACAACTATCTGACTACACTATCCCAGCCCCTGCTCGAACCCGAGCACACTATCCCCCAAATGTAGATAAAAGAAGAGGAAAAAGCATGGTTTCTCCTAAGTCAATTCCAGCATGATAGTGTAGCAGAAAAAGGTGGCCTAACTAAATGTCCATACAAGCATGCAAAGTCCTTTATCATTATTAAACATGATTCAAGTGTTCTAGTTCTCACAAAATAGAGATATGCCGTTTAAAATAAGCTCCCATTTTACTAAGTTGCCCCAAGTTGGTCTATGTATAAGCATAAAGGTCCCATCACGTATATGCAACATATCCATTTTAGCAAAACTCTTCCCATGGTTGTAAGCGACATATTATTTACAAGAATTAACCATTAATTATCACTTAGTCCTCTTGAAGCCACAAAATCTCGCTATAAGTCCAATTCTCAAATTAGTATGCCATATTCATTTCACCGGTACATTTAGCCATGTAACATATTAGCAACTCAAATAGGCCTAGTGGGGACATCACAAGTAGGAGGTTAAACAACGGTACCCACCTCGAGCGCTAAATCCAAGTCCTGACAGCGAAGTCCGCGCTCGATCCCCAAAAGTCTCCGCGACACTGCGCCATAAACCCCAAAGAATACACACATAACTACAATCCAAGTTTAATCCAAAATCTGTCCCCAAAATCTGTTTAACAGTTCAGCCATTTTTACCTGCGAAACATGCCCAAGAAATTCCCAGAAAAAATACCACTGCGATCTACGCGACGAACCGGTCGAAACGAGTACCTGCACGTTTTCCCACGATTTTTCTATGCTGAGAACCAAAATCGACAAGAGGACCACCCCGAACAATACTTTCACCCAAAAACTGTGCTACAAAGTTCTGTAAAAAGGGGTTCTCACCTTCAGGGAAATTCCACAAAAATCCACGAAAATTCAGAGAGACTCCTTGCGATGTGTAGATGCAAATCTTCTTTTGAATCGCCTCAATCCGATGTCCGGTTGCGGAGATATCCCCAAAACAATACTGTGCTGTCCAAAATTCCACCCCAGAAAATGAGGTCACAAGATGACCCGAAAAACCCATGAAAACCTCGGAATGGGGAAAACCCAGTAGAGACAAGAAATGTAGCCCTACCTGTTACGAAGACGATGGCGCAAGAATCGCTGAAAAATACTGCCTGGGTAGCTCGGGAGAGCCAAAACACTGTCGCTGCGCCGAAGAAGAATCCAGGAATGCAACGTCGCACCCCGCCGAAAAATCCAAATCTCGAAGTGCGTGCCACCACAAACCCTCAAACTTCACCAGGAGATGGAGAACTCGAAGGGGAGCAACTTTGCTGAAGACACCTTGGTGAGATGAGGCTCGGAAATGGTGGAAAAAGTGAGCTGAATGGGGTTCGGGCTGCTTAAATAGGCCACTTCCAGGAAACAATTGGGGAAATGACATCCGGGTCCCCATTTTCGGGCGCCCGGAAATTTCCGGGCGCGCACAGTGCGGCCCGGCCCAGGATTTCCGGGCGCGCACAGTGCGGTCCGGCCCATTACGCCCCGTCGGACGGGATCCCTCGTTCCGTCCGACCCGCCTCAGAGGCCGCCACGCGTCCCCAAAACAGGCGACAGCCGCCGCAACCACTCCTGCTGCGCCACGTGGCCACCTCCGGGAGTCGACACGCGTCCCCGACCACAGTACCGCCGCGCCTGCCCGCACAGTCTGCGCCCGCTGCCCCTCTTGCCCGCACAGTTGACCGCCCAATAGGAGCGCGCCACGTGTCCCTGCCTCTGACCGCTGCACCCGGTGCACGAGCCTCTGAACACCGAACCAATGGTAACCTGCCACGTGTCCACCCCGGTGCACCATGAACCAAAGCCCAACCATCCGGCTCTGTAGACCGGGAGCTGTGAGCCAACCAATGGAATGATGCCACGTGTTCTCCCTCCGGTGCACGCTCGGCCGCGTGGACCGCGCACCCGCGCGCCTGCCCGCGCCCTGCCCGCGACGCGCGCGCCTGCCCGCCGCCGCTGTGCCGCCTGCCCGAGGCTGCGCCGCCGCCCTCCGCCGCTGCCCGCCGCCGCCGGTGATCGCCGGAGTTACTGTTCCGGCCATGAACAGTAACCGAAGCTCCAAAAAATGCCGTAAATAGTCCATCTGAAGCGTTTTCGCGCGCTGAATCCGAATTTGACATCCGTTTTGCCAAATTCCCACTCTAAAAATTGCCGAATGCCCCCGGAAGGGTATTCTTAGTCCGAAATTCGCGCCGAGCCCAATCTTAATATCCGTTTCGCCCGAGAACACTTCCAGAGATCCGACGGGGCCAACCGATCACCCACGTGATCCATCTAAGTCCGAAGTCCAACTCTAGTGTCCAATCGTGCCCCAAACACTTCCAGCACACCGCGTAGGCCTCCAGTAGCCACCCCAATGCACCGCAACAGCTCTGCGGAGATCCAGGTCATCACACCCGGGCTCGCCAACAGATCCGCCACCTATGCTAAAGCTAAAACCCGCATAGGCGAAGCGTCTAACCTGCAAAAGATAGTACTATAGCTACACAAATATCAGAGCTGAAATAAAATGCTGTAAAATAAAATTCAATCACTGTACAACATGAAATAAAGTACAATATCCATTTCCTCAAATACAGATAATCATCATACAATGTCCTCAGTACAGCATCTCTCAACTATAAAAGGAGATAAACTAAAACTATAGTACATCAGTCTCAACATCAGTCTCTCCAAATACAAAAGATCTATCTCCAGAGAAAACAGTAAAAACCGACCAACAGCTACCAGGAATCTCCATCCAGGGGATATAGCTACACTCCTCGGGTGGTAAGGATCTAGCTCGTGACTCCCTCGCCTCGGACAACGACCGAAGATCAGCAACTCTCGAAGAGGACTCTGCAAAACAGGGGGGAAGAAAAACAAGGGAAACAACAATGGGGGTGAGAACCACTAGTAAACCAGTAGCCTCCCCCTGTGGGTAAAGCCTCAAGCTCCGGCGTACCCACTAAGTCTACTAGAGGCAAGAAAAGGGGCAAGTGGTAAAGCTGTAAATAGAACTGCTGAATAAAAGGGAAAACCACTACTAGTATGCCTCTAAATGCAATACCGAAAGAAATGACGGTATGAATGCATCAAGAAACAGTGTCTGACCAAATAGACCCAATCTAGTGCCACCAGTAAAACTGGTACTGCCTGCTCTGCTGCCGAACTCAAGAACTCAGTATCTCCTCTGTCCAAATGACCGGAACCCAACACGGTCTAAAGCCTACTCCGGAGTGGCACTCGAGGGGAGCGACCCACACGAGTAAAGTATCTCTGTAACCAATGTCTCACAATAGCAGGACTGGATCATGACTATGATCAAAGTGGGAAACTCCGTCCACTAATGAAACCCCGATCCGATGCAATAATACTCAAAAAGTGGGAAATACCATCCACTAGAGAAATCTGATACCCAATATGATGCAATAGTAAACATCCGGTCAACCGCCCACAGTCCGCGGTCACCGCAATAACCCACAACCCACAATTGGGTAAAATAATCAAGATCCGGTCAACCGCCTACTGTTCGCGGTTGCCGCAATAACCCATAATCCAACATCAAGCACACCCTGTCATTGACCCTCAGATCCCGGCTACACTATCCCAAACCTCTGCTCGAACCCGAGCAACATGACTCAAAAGTCTAAATAAAAAGGAGAAAGATAACAATCATGGTTTCTCCTAAGTCAAATCCCAATATGATAGTGTAGCAATAAAATAGTGGCCTATCTAGATGTCCAAGTAAACATGCAAAGGTACTCAGCAATGTGAAAGGGAAAATATATCAAATAACAGTTTTACATGTGTAATAATTAATAATATCCACATAAATATAACAATCATGCTAAAATCATCAGTCAACTGCACATGTATAACCCCTGATCCATAATAAATTCCAAAGTGAATCCCGCACATGGATATGTCGTCATGTCCCCAACAATTAGTCCATTTAACCAACTCCCATAAGATTTAAGTGATATTACGGCATGTTAATTATCAGATTTAATATGTCTCCTGCAATCATGTTTCTTCGATAATATTAGCCCAATACGATTCCAAACCTGATATATCCACATATATCCCTATCGGGGTGATATTGGATGCTTGCCACAAATCCAACTGTAACTTCATAGCTACTATGGGAGGCATCACTGTATCTCACAAATCCATCTCCCAACACTGGCGATGCTGAAATCAGGGCTGGTATCAATCTCATCACCAATTCGTCAAGCTCTGCTAGCACTATCCAGCTCACAAGCTCCTCACCTCAACAAATAACTGCCGGTCTCAGCCATTCTCGCATAGCATCCATTTTGGCCGGATTTCCACCACCACCTCCTATGGCTAAACTAAGTGATCCAAGAAGATATGCTCTCGAAGCTAAAACTTGTACCACAACAATTTGGCATACAGCTTCTTTCTCATCGACCTTGTTACACCATCTACAAGTACTCCACCAGCTCTAAACCATACAGAGATGGGGTAAAATCAAAATATCCAGAGGAATAACTCAAATAATTCTTCCAAGTGCAACAAGAATACACAATTCCTCAGATCTTAAAGACGACAGGGCATTAGTCATTCCATCTGTCCTCACTGTACTCATAATGCCCCTACCGGGTCCTGAACACCATCTTGGCGGGATACACAATTGTATGATCCCAAAAAGATACCTGCATCCCAGGTAGACGACTGCCGGAGTATAACCCCATCAAAAGGTCCTAAATAATATCCGAACTTGCCTGCGGTCACACCATACAAGGACCCTCACTGACGTGTGCCAACGACGTGGCTCTAGATCGAACAGACCCTCGATCCATTAGACCCTGCGACTGCGCCATCAGCTCTGTCAGCTCTACAGGTGATATCCAATGAGGTGCTATCGGGGTTGGCGTGGTTCCCTAAACCACGTCAATCGCAATCTCAATCTTCCTGACCAGCGGCATCATTATCAGCTCCGGTGGAATCACACCCGGGATCTCACGATAACAGGGATATCCTCGCGTCCCGGTGCCGCCGTAGGCACCTCGCGCATAGTCGCTGCAACCTATGTGCTCTGGCTGTCTCAATGAACAAGTCTCTAATGTCTGCTTGCAGAAGATCACAACCTTCTCTCTCCGCAGTCATACACCATGTGGTACTGTGCCAACCAATCCCACACACTGGGTCAAACACTGACCAGGTACAATTACCAATAAGTTTGCCGGTATCACTCGAGGTCTCAACTGCACTGGACATGATCCACAAGCCTCCTCCACATGCACCACCCCAACAGGAACCTGTACCTCTAGTGCATGTGGTAACAAATCTGCCTCTAGTCCATGCAGGAATGCAACATGCTCTCACTTCGACTGCTGTGATGAAATCGCACCTGCGACGACCCGATCCACTGCCTTGGTGCCCCTCCGACCAGGCAGCACAGTCTCAACCGCTCAATGTAGGTGGTCGTCACTTAATCTGCCTGGAAATCAAGGCTATCCACAAAAAGAAGCACAATTCTCTGCCTTTGCTCACACTGAGGCGATGAATACGGTCTTCCGCAGACAATAAACCCACGCTACCGCTGCGCCACTCTGATAACGATGCAGATGCTGTCACCAGGGTCCACCTGACCTCTGACATCTCAGAAAATCCATCATTGTAATCGTCATATGACAAAACACAATTGATTCATGCAATTCCTTATACAATTATCCTTACTCAGCTCACCCCTCAAGCACATCTACTGTACCCCAAACACGAATGTTATCAATCACAAAGGGTAACCTTCCTTTGGGTAAGCTTTACATAATCCGTCCACAAGGATGTCCACCATCCAGGAAAGGAAAATGAAAGTGCCTCTGCCAGCCGATCTGTCCTCCAACACTTAGCGCCAGGCGCCTCTATCCAGAACTCGCCTCAGGCGGCAGATCCCTATCCAAAGGAACTGCAATAGTACGCTCCATACACAATGCCTACTCCATCAAGGTATCTAAAATCCAAAACAGAGGGATCAGATAAACAAAAAGGGTATTCTGGCGCAATCCACTCTCAGTCGCACACATCCTATGCGCTTCGTCCCTCAAAACTTGGGGCGCGCAGTTCAACAACTGCATAAACTCTCTAGCACAGGGAGACTCTTAATTGATCACTCCATCACCATCAACCACGATTTTGCCTCCAAAGGCTCCAACTCAAATCCATGATTCGTGGTGGTTCATCTGCCGAAACTGGCTCCATCCATCAATGATGTCCCACAACTCATCCACTATCAGCAATCCACCCCGCCTCGGTGCCGCAACACAAAACATTAGCACGGAGGGGGGCCACTCGCTCCATCGATGCCTCAGAAATCACTGCCGCTGAGGATACTATAACCAGGTGGTCTCAGGAGAAAAACACTGTCGGGCTGCCCACTGCTCCGACAACTGTGTCACCCAGACCAGCGGCTCACTCTGCCACTGGTATACCTCTGAAAATCCTGCCATCGGGCCTGAAGCTCTCTAATCTCCATCTGGGTATCCAGCCCCAAAACAATCTGCTCGAGCTCCACCGCTGCGACGAGTGCACAACAATCCGCACAACGCGTCGGGGAGACACCGCTCACCACGACCAACTGCACCACAGCACAAAACAAAACTCGACCCAATCCGGCGAGAGTCTAGAGCATGTCAACCGTTCCGCCGCATTATGTTGTCTGCAGCCAACATAATTGCTTAGGAGAATAAACATGCCAATCACCCATCCCATCACTCGGGAGAGGTATAAAACTCAATCAGGACTCTCGCTAAAAATCACAACTCTCACGAAGTCATCCTAGGGTCCAACCATAAGCCTAGGGTTTCTACAGTCCCAACTGACCTATCCCTAAGCTCTGATACCAACCTAATCTGTCACGCCCCGGGGTCGAAACTGCGACCCGGGCTCGCCAACAGATCCGCCACCTATGCTAAAACCCGCATAGGCGAAGCGTCTAACCTGCAAAAGATAGTACTATAGCTACACAAATATCAGAGCTGAAATAAAATGCTGTAAAATAAAATCCAATCACTATACAACATGAAATAAAGTACAATATCCATTTCCTCAAATACAGATAATCATCATACAATGTCCTCAGTACAGCATCTCTCAACTATAAAAGGAGATAAACTAAAACTATAGTACATCAGTCTCAACATCAGTCTCTCCAAATACAAAAGATCTCTCTCCAGAGAAAACAGTAAAAACCGACCAACAGCTACCAGGAATCTCCATCCAGGGGATACAGCTACACTCCTCGGGTGGTAAGGATCTAGCTCGTGACTCCCTCGCCTCGGACAACGACCGAAGATCAGCAACTCTCGAAGAGGACTCTGCAAAACAGGGGGGAAGAAAAACAAGGGAAACAACAATAGGGGTGAGAACCACAAGTAAACTAGTAGCCTCCCCCTGTGGGTAAAGCCTCAAGCTCCGGCGTACCCACTAAGTCTACTAGAGGCAAGAAAAGGGGCAAGTGGTAAAGCTGTAAACAGAACTACTGAATAAAAGGGAAAACCACTACTAGTATGCCTCTAAATGCAATACCGAAAGAAATGACGGTATGAATGCATCAGCAAACAGTGTCTGACCAAATAGACCCAATCTAGTGCCACCAGTAAAACTGGTACTGTCTGCTCTGCTGCCGAACTCAAGAACTCAGTATCTCCTATGTCCAAATGACCGGAACCCAACACGGTCTAAAGCCTACTCCGGAGTGGCACTTGAGGGGAGCGACCCACACGAGTAAAGTATCTCTGTAACCAATGTCTCACAATAGCAGGACTGGATCATGACTATGATCAAAGTGGGAAACTCCGTCCACTAATGAAACCCCGATCCGATGCAATAATACTCAAAAAGTGGGAAATACCATCCACTAGAGAAATCTGATACCCAATATGATGCAATAGTAAACATCCGGTCAACCGTCCACAGTCCGCGGTCACCGCAATAACCCACAACCCACAATTGGGTAAAATAATCAAGATCCGGTCAACCGCCTACTGTTCGCGGTTGCCGCAATAACCCATAATCCAACATCAAGCACACCCTGTCACTGACCCTCAGATCCCGGCTACACTATCCCAAACCTCTGCTCGAACCCGAGCAACATGACTCAAAAGTCTAAATAAAAAGGAGAAAGAAAGCAATCATGGTTTCTCCTAAGTCAAATCCCAATATGATAGTGTAGCAATAAAATAGTGGCCTATCTAGATGTCCAAATAAGCATGCAAAAGTCCTCAGCAATGTGAAAGGGAAAATATATCAAATAACAGTTTTACATGTGTAATAATTAATAATATCCACATAAATATAACAATCATGCTAAAATCATCAGTCAACTGCACATGTATAACCCCTGATCCATAATAAATTCCAAAGTGAATCCCGCACATGGATATGTCGTCATGTCCCCAACAATTAGTCCATTTAACCAACTCCCATAAGATTTAAGTGATATTACGGCATGTTAATTATCAGATTTAATATGTCTCCTGCAATCATGTTTCTTCGATAATATTATCCCAATACGATTCCAAACCTGATATATCCACATAATTAATCTCAAATGGTAGGCTCACATTTATAATAGTCAAACATGCATGGCAATCAGTCAATGTGTTCAATAGTAGGGTTTTCTAATAAACTTAGTGAGTAAGTCAGATGTAGAGGCAAGCAACAACCACCCACCTCGAAAAGCGCGCACAACACCAAAAGAGACCTCTCCCTGCCCGCTGTCCTCTAACACAGCAATCCATCAAAAACTGTGCCCCACTGCACAGAACAATGCGCACAATTAATCCCAAAACTGTACAATTTCCTACTGTCCAAAATCAGCCCCAAAAAGGCTAAATATCACCTCTGTCCAGTCCTCAAGAAAATCCAAAAAATTCACAGTCGCGTTCCTCGCGAAAAGTAGCCCCAAAACGACTGTTTAAACGCCCAGATCTGATACCTGTAGACCAAGATAAAAATAAAACACCGCTGCACCTCAAAACCTCCCAAATCAAAATTCCTGAAGCAATCTGTCCAAGAAGAGCTTAATTATCACCTTCGAAACAATTTCCAAAAATCCCAGAAAAATCACCACTGTGTTCCTCGCGACGAGTAGATCAAAATCGAGTCCTGAAACACCTTGATCCGATGTTCCTAGGCTGAGATATAAAATCGACAAGCCGGTGCTGTCCAGAATCCAACACAGAAAAATAGGGGTCAAAGATGTCTCGGGAAACGTGCCAAAAGTGTGAAACGGAGCGAAGCGATCAATAAAAAAATCGAAGCCTTACCTCTTAGGAACATGCTGTCAAAGAAATCGTCCAAAAACTCCTCCTGGTTTGCTCACAGTGAATTTTTGACTGATCTGCGACGGTAATCGGCCGAAATGGGGAGAAAACTAAGGCGAACTGTAAAAATGATATCGCCGTTGCCGAGGTTCCAGAAATTCCGGGGATCCACCACGAGATCAAGGGCAACAAGGGGAACAAACTTCATATTGAGCTCTCCCTCCCATTCTCTCTCTACAGCCTGGAAAAAGGGAAAGAAAGAGGGAGATGAGGGGGTATTTATAGGCCCAAAACAATAAATCAGAAAATACCCTCTGTGTCCCCGGTTTCGGGCGCCCGAATCTTTCGGGCCTTGAAACCGGGCCCAAACAGTGGCCCGTCCCACTAGGCCCACTAGCCAGCCCGCTCGCACAGCGGATCCGGCCGCACCCAGAAACTGCCCGACCCGCTCCACTACTCGACACGTGTCCCCCAAACACGGGACAGCCGATCCGGCCGATCACCTCGCGCCGCGTGGCGCACCCCTGGTCAACGGGGCAGTTGGCGCTGGCCAATGGCTGGCCGCCATGTGGCACACGCGTGCGCCACATCGGCGCCGTGGCCGCCACGCCAGCCGCCACCGCTGCCACGCCGCCTGCCACCTGCACGCCGGCCGCCTGCACGCGCACAGTAACTCGCCCAATCCTCGCGTGCCACGTGTCCAGGCCACGCGTTCGCTGCACCCAGTGCACGACACCCCAAACACCGAACCAATGTCAGACTGCCACGTGTCTTCCCGCCCAATCCACCATGCACCACACTTCTCCGTAGACCGCGACCTGTGAACCATCCAATGGGAAGCCGCCACGTGGCACCGCTCCGGTGCACGCCGGCCGCGTGGACCGCGCACCCGCGCGCCCTGCCCGCCGCCGCTCTCCGCCTGCCCGAGGCCGCGCCCACGGGCCCTGACCGCCGCCGCTCTCCGCCGCTGCCCGCCGCCGCCGGCGATCGCCGGAATCACTGTTCCGGCAGTGAACAGTAACCCGAGCTCAAAAATGACAAGTGGGTAGTCCATTTTGACCGTTTTCGCGCGCTGAATCCGAATTTGACGTCCGTTTCGCCAAATTCCAACTCTAAAAATTGCCGAAGGCACCCGGAAATGTGTTCTTAGCCCAAATTTCGCGCGGAGCCCAAATTTCATATCCGTTTCGCGCGAAACCACTTCTAAACCCTCCACGGGGTCCTCCGATCACTCACATGATCCATTTGAGCCCGAAGTCCAACTCTTGTGCCCAATTATGCCCCAAACACCTCCAACACACCATGTAGGCCTCCAATAGCCACCCCAACGCACTGCAGCAGCTCTGCGGAGATCCGGGTCATTACAGGTGGAGTCTCCTTTGTATATGTACGTTGTTCCAAGCACGACAAGTACTTTAACCATGCAATCATTGAGCAATAATAAGGAGAGATCACACCTAACCATACAATCATAATCACCACACTTTTGGAAAGGATAAATCCATAGGTTTGGAAAACGGTGTCCACACGACACCCGATTTTACAAAATGTTTTCGCAATCTCTTTTAAGCGGCAACATTGCTTGAAAGGATAAATCCACGGGTTTAGAAATCAGTGTCCACACGACACTTGGTTTGAAAACACTTTTGAAACCATTTTTATGTTTGAAACAAGCCGCATTCATAAACCTCAACCATCACAGATATAATAGGTCATTCCTACGCTAAGATCTCAATCCAACATCCACAATAAACCATTCACAAGTAATCACAGATATACTAACCAAACACAAAAAGAGATAACCATAAAACTATAAAGTTTAATAGCCTCAATGGCTAGGGTCCTCTAACCGCTGCCTCACCGTCGTCCCGGTTCCCACCCCTGCTCGAACCTGTCACAGTGTGGGTAGTCAGTGACTGATAAAGTAGATGTTAAACAAGTAAATGCAATAAACTGAAAAGACAAACCGATACAACAGAGCATTCACTTCTCATGAACCGCTAAATCCCTGACACAATCACGCTGGGCCCCTACCCCAGATTTAAAACATGTTGGGCCCCAACCCCAGATACCGTGCTCAATTCTTGGTGCCTCCAACCCCTCTACTGCCCAAGTAGCAGTCGCCTCACCGTGAGGGGTCCCCATCATCCCTAGTCGTGGGGTACACGGGTAATCTTACCATCTTTCCGGAAAAATACACCCTGTGCGGTGGCCAGACCGCCGGTGTGCGTGTAAGCAAATACGAGCATATAAAACAGTACTGCGACCTCAGCCGCCTCAGTTAGAATATAAAACGGGATTCACATGCAACGGGGTTAGACAGTTTACCAAAACATCTATTTTAATCACACGAAATACACGGGAACGACATTACACCGAAAATACCAAAAGGTACCCACCTCGACGAGTGCTGACCGGAACACCTGGGATCGAAATACACCCACAATTGGTACTCTGACCGCGATTTCGTCGGAGAAGGCGATCCGTTCACGCTCCCGGCCTCGGCACGTTGATCGGGGATGATCGGGTTCTCCGCTTTCTCCTTCTTTCTTCATTTTCTCTTCCGGTTAGGGTTTCTCTTTTCCTCTTTCTTTCTTTTCTCAACGGCTAGGGTTTCTTTTCGGGGAAAAGTGACTTCTCTTTCTTGGTACGTACCGTAGAAATCCACATCGGGTATTTAATATTTAATTAATTAAGTATTTATTTGTACGAGATAATTCCTTATCTCCTCAAAAAGCATGCACGATCTTTTGCACGGATTCCGATGCACACTACGATTACCGCGATCCTAAAAACCCCTTTCTGGGGGATCCATAAGTCGGAATTCGGATCCGGTCGCACCTATCACAGAAAAATACCCGCACCTCAAGATTATCAACTTAAGTAAACCCGTTAATTCGGTTTCCTCTAACTTATACTTTATTAGCATGAGGGTAAAACGTTACACAAAAAGTTGTGATATTACAACATGCTCTTCCAAACTGTGGCTATAGATCAATATATCATAGAAAAAAACCAAGACAAACTTCCTTAAGTATGGTTGGAAAACATCATTCATCAAAGATTGAAATGTGGCTGGTGCATTGGTTAAACCAAAAGGCATCACAAGGAACTCATAGTGGCCTGCATGAGTCCTAAAGGCTGTCTTGTAGACATCTCTTTCATTCATCCCAATTTGATGATATCCTGATCGAAGATTAATTTTGGAGAACAATTTGGATCCTCCCAGCTCATCCAATAAGTCATCAATAATTGGGATTGGATACTTATCCTTAATAGTATCTTTGTTTAACTGTCTATAGTCAACACACATTCTCCACGTGTGATCCTTCTTCTTTACAAGTAAAATGGGAGAAGCATATGGGTTGTGGCTTCTCTGTATAAGGTTGGTTTCCAACATTTCAGCAACTTGTTTTTCCACTTCCTTTTTCGTTCATGGCTGAGCCTGTATGGTCTAATATTGACTGGCTTGGCATCAGGTTGTAATGGAATTCTGTGATCATGGCTTCTGTGGGGAGGCAGTTTCTTTGGTTCCTGGAAACCATAGCATACCTTTCCAAGACCAATTGTATCTCTGAAGGAATGTCCAGTTCCTTCTTAATGGCTGAAGTACTAAGATGTGCTATAGCACAACACTGCCCTTGAATGCCTGCCTTATACCATTGTTTAGCTCTAATAGTTTTTAAATTTGCATTCTCAGTGATGCCTTTAATAGTGACAGATTTTTCCCCCTTGTTAAAAGTGACTGAATGATTGGTATAATCAAAGGTAAACCTTCCACACTTCTTAAGCCAGTCAATTCCCAATATTACACTGGACCCTTCCAATCTAATTACCCTTAGGTCTGCTTGATATGTCTCTCCATGCATAACCCATTTGAAGTTTGAACATTTCAATTTACTCAATACCTTGTGTCCATTGGCGATAGTAACTATGAGAGGAGTGGCAGCAGTAATATCTGCTTTTACTTCCTTAGCAATCTGAAAATCAATAAAGATGTGGGTGCTGCCTGTGTCAATTAATATTACCACTGATTTGTTGCCCACTTCCCCTTGCACTTTAATTGTTTCCTGCACTAGTTCCCTACTCAGTGCATGGATTGAGATCCCCACTTCTTCAGAATTTTCCATTTTAACTAGTTCCTCTTCCTCTTCCTTTTCCATAGCTTGCAGTAGAGATTCATCAAATACTTCTTCTACTTCTATTTCTTCACATACTTGATTTAGAGTTTTGTCCTGATAGTGATGTCCTGGTTGATACTTGTCACCACATTTGTAGCTTAACCCTGCAGACCTTCTCTGTTCAAACACTTGTTTGCTGATACCATTTGGGCCTTCACTTACCCTGCGGCTGAACCCCCTGTTGCCTTCTAGCTGACCAGGGTTCATCCTTACAGCATATGGTTTAGAATAAGAGAATCCTTGTCCTGGATTACTCCCTGATTTACTGACCAACTTCTGTTTCCTCCACATCATAGTTAGAGCTTGTTCATACAACTTTGCTTGTTCATAAACTTCTTCTAGAGTTTTGGGATTAGATAAATCTATGAAAGGGACCAACTCCTCCTTGAGTCCACTGATATAGCTTTGGATGAAATGCTCCTCACTCAATGTGGGATTAAGGTACAACATTCTTGCTCTTAGTTCTTCAAACTATTCTTGGTATTTCTCTATAGTGGTAGATTGAATCAACTTATTGAATTCTCTTACTAACTTCTTCATTGTAGCTCCCTCAAATCTTCTGCACAAAGCTTCAGCAAATTCATCCCAACTAATGCCAGGCTTATCCAATAAGTACCCTTCCTTCCACCTGTGGGCTCTTCCTGAGAAATGCAGTGTAGCTACCTCCACCCACTGCTCCTCTGGGATATGGTACAGCTTAAAATACTGTTCACTTTTACTAATCCATTCTCTTGGTTCATCCTCTTCAAATATGGGATAATCCAGTTTGGGATGAGATACATAATAGGCATTTTTTTGCATTTGACTTCCTTGACAACTATCATGCCCTAACTGTGGATTTGGCAGGATTCCCTTTCCCTTATCTTCTCTGTAACCAGCTCTGGAGCTATGGCTAGGCCACTGATCATAGGTGAATTTACTCTCCTTCAAGGGTGGGGATGAGAGTGAAGGTGTGCTGGTGACTGATGTGTGTGTGTTGAATAGTTTCATCAGTTGCTCATGCCTTCTGGTTGCCTCAATAAGCTGAGCCTCATGTCTCTATTGCCCTTACTTCTGCATTTCTTCTAATTGATGCACCACCACTCCCAGTTTCTTATTATATTCCAACTCAAACTGTTGAAGCTTAGTATGCAACTCCTGATTACAATCAGTAGCTAGGTTTTGCATCCTTTCTTCCAGGATTCTAAGGTGCTCACTCAAATCTTTAAGCCGCGTACCCTCATCCATGTCTTCACTGAATATATACTCACTAATATGCTTAAATCTGTTGTTCTTCTTCTTTCCTATCTTGTGGTTTATTATTCTAACCCTTGTACTTACTTAGATCTCAATGCCCAATACGTAGTTACCAAGAGATTATGCTTCCTACTTTTTAGTAAAATAGTAATGAGGTAGGTTTAGCATTTACCTCACTACAGCTCTGCTCCTCTTCTTGGATCGGTTGGTACAATAGGAATTCAGGGCAAATGCGCAGTTTTCTTCTCAGGATCTCAGGTCCTTGCTGCTCCTGTAATGGTGGGTATACTCTCAGTAGCTTCGCTTGTTCTTTTGTTGCATCGATACCAATTTGTTGCCTCGATCTCTTGATGCTTGTTCCTTAGATCCCTGGGATCGGAACAGCTCTGATACCAATTTGTTGCACCCGGACGATCCGCAACCAGCCTAGGATGAGAATTCTCTGAGGCTTGGATGGCGGTAAGGATGATGATTGTGGATTGAGAAGGAACTTGTCTTCAGTAATGGTGATTTAGGGTTTGAGAAAGGAATTGAGAGGGGAATTTGGGAAGAAAAGAGGTTGCTTGTAGAGAGAGAAAGAGAGGGATGCAGAGGAGAAGTAGTTGTAAGAGGGAAAATTGAATATTCTTTCATATCCCGATACAGTTTACATCCTTGCTATTTATACTAATCTGTTGTGTACTGAAAAGTGATATGGAAAGTAACAGGGTTCTATTTACAAAAGTGTAATTCAGTTGGGCCAGGTGGGCCGCACTGTTGCAACTGCCATGTGATCGTGGGCTCTGGCTGGGCTTCCTTGTAACTTCCTTGTAACAACCTTGTAACTAACATGTGGTCGTGGGCTCGGGCTGGGATTCCTTGTAACAACCTTGCAGCTGTCATGTGGTCGTGGGCTCTGAGCAGGGCCTTCTTAACGTCCACTTACCGAGCTCTTCAAAGATGAACCCTCGCCTAGGGTTCCGAGCCTCACCTACCACCTCTGGAGCCTTCCTGACCCTTATGGATCCCTCATTTACTTCCACAGCACGCCTCCCTCACCTACCTCCTCTGGAACACGTCTTGTACCATCTCTCTTTTCCCCCTTCTCCTCTATTCTACTCCCTACTCTTCTCTAATGTGTAATGTATCTGCTATATTGTAACACTGTACTATCGAGTTATTTTTAATGATGTGGCTTCCGAATCAACGATCAATTTTGTTAGATTTGATCTACACTATTGAAAATATTTAAAAATTAAATTTTATATTTTTTTCAATATTATTTAACCGTGTAGAATAATCCAAATAACGTAAAATTTTAATAGAAATTTTTATTTAATATAAAGAATAAGATCGAAACTTCTGATTTAAAATTTAAATATTTTATCATTATTTTTGATGAAAAAATTATTTCAACCGTTCATTTTTAGACTATTCATTTAATATGTAAACGATGTCGAAAAATAATAAAATTTAATTTTTAAATATTTTCAATTGCATATATTAAGTCTAACAGAACCGATTGTCAAGACGTATCACCAAAAAAAACTTGGTAGCATGAAACCTCCCTGCTATAGATAGTATAGTAGCCTAGATCTCTCTCTCTCTCTCTCTCTATGTGTGTGTGTGTGTGTGTGTGTGTGTGTGTGTGTGTGTGTGTGTCTATATATATATATATATATATATATATATATATATATATATATATATATATATATATATATATATATATATATATAGTAGCCTAGATCTCTCTCTCTCTCTATCTCTCTCTCTATATATATATATAGTCCGGTTAGAATACTATCGATAGCACGAAGCAATTGGTGCTATCAAGTTTTCAGCGGTTGGATGAAAAGATATGCTGTTGGGATTATAGTGGTCCCCTAAGATTTTTACTATTCAACCGACCACCTAGTAAACCCTAGGGGAGCACTATCATCTTAGCCACACATACTTTAATCCAACGGCTAAAAACTTGATAGCGCCAATGTCTTGGTGCTATCAATAGTATTCCAGCCTAATTATATATATATATATATATATATATATATATATATATATATATATATATATATATATATATATATATATATATATTTATTAGATTTATTTTTTTGACTAATTTTATTTTATAGATCCTGCTATTTTACCAACCACCAACTAAACCCAAGGGGCCCACTATCATTCTAACCGCACAACGGCTAAAAACATACAAATACCATTGATTTGATACTTTTAAAAGTATAGAAACTCAATTATATATATATATATATATATATATATTAGAGCTTATATGCTTTTAAAAGCACAAGCACATTCATGCTTGTGATTTTTTTATTATTAGATTTGTATTGGAATTTGTGCATTTTATTTTATCTTTCTCTTTCTTTAGTTGACTTTATAAAATCACAAATCCCAATACAAATTCAATGGTAAAAAATTTACAAGCATGGATGAGCTTGCGCTTTTGAAAACATATAAGCTCTATTCTCTCTCTCTCTCTCTCTCTCTCTCTCTCTCTCTCTCTCTCTCTATATATATATATATATATATATATATATATATATATATATATATATATATATATATATATATATATATATATATATATATATACATACTAGTGAAGTACCCGCGTTGCGCCGCGGATATAATTTCTTCAACAAATATTATTTTTCATTTCATACTTTTCGTTAAATATTACATAACGTACCCGTGCTGCGCCACGAGTATAATTTCTTCAACAAATATTATTTTTCATTTTATATTTTTCGATAAATATTACATAACCTACAAAATAACCATACAGTCCACCAACACAGGTATAGGACAAAAGCAAGGTAAACATAAAGGAACATAAGCAAGCTAAGTAGAAAGGACCATCATACTAAGAAACTAAATTTACAAATAAATAATCAAAGTATAAAAATAATCATTCACACAAAATAATCCCTCACACAAAATAATCCTTCCACAAAGTAATTCTTCAGAATCGAACCACTTTACATTTGGGAACTACAATAACATTCACTTTACATCTGGAAACTAACAAACTTACGAATTTACAAATAAATACTCAAAGCACAAAAATAATCATTCAAACAAAATAATCCCTCACACAAAGTAATGCTTCCACAAAGTAATTCTTCACAATGGAATCCACTTTACAATTAAAAATTGCAGTAACATTCACTTTACATCTGGAAACTTACAAACTTACAAAAGGAATTAAACTTATAAATTGACAATTGAATCCATTTTACATTCGGAAAACCACAGTAACATTCACAAATGATTCGCAAAGTGCGCTAACATTCACGTTCGAAAACTGCACTAAATGGAGGTTGGGCAATATATTTTAGGATTAAATAAAATTTTTTAGGATCAAATGTAGGTTGGGCAACATATTTCTTTTGTATTCTTCAAGCAAGAACAGTTCAGCAACATCAAAATCAGCAGCAGCTGGGAGAAGAAGCAGCATCAGCAGTTGGAAGCACCAGTAGTTGCAGTGTAAGTAACCTGCAACAGTTGTTGCAGTTTTGGTAGCAGTAGTAGCAGCAGCAGAAATGCATTGAACCAAGAGGGACAGTAACTTACTTGGAAGGTTTTTGATCAAGTCTTCGACCTCGCAGCAGCAGCTAGAGGACCACACCGGAAGCAACAACTATTGCAGTAGTGCACCGAATGTTAAATTTGAGCAAGAGGAAATATTCAAAAGGATTCCCCATGTACTTCTCTATATGTATTAAATAAAGCTGAATATTGCTAAGTGCAGCTTCGAAAAAATGTGATCTTTGTTACGGCTTTTTGGTGTTGGCATATTTCGTGAGTCAAGTCGTGAGTTGAGTCGGAGTCTTGAAGTGATCAAATTGTCAATCAGCAATCAAAGACTTAGAGAAGATTCAACAAGAGCTCAAGTTGGCACTCAGTGTTTTGAGTCTTGAAGATTGAAGATGAAGAATTGTGGATCAATTACATCAATCTCAAGGAAAAGTATTCAAAAGGATCAGGTATGTTTAACTAAATAATTTTGGTGATCCGAATACTTTCTTATAGTGTAGAAACACTTGGATGAATTTCTAATTGCATAAAAATCAAAAACTGGACATGGGACATGTTCAGGATCCGGATCAGACAATCCAATCCGGATCCCGAAGGGTGCTAGTTCATTGGCAAATCCAATCCGGATCAAAGGCCATTTCCGATCCGGATCCCGAACATGGGATTTTGCTGAAATGTATGAACGATCCGGATCGGGCTTTGCAATCCGGATCCCGAACCCTTGTTTTTCTGGAATTGTCAATCTCGTTACGACGATCCGGATCGCAGTAAATCCGATCCGGATCGCCGTCCTGAAAATTTCCAGATAAGGTAAGTTTTTGATTCTTATCTCTTTCCAAAGGTTTCTAAACTATAAATAGACACTTAGGGTTTCTCAAGAACGTGGGACAAATACCGATCAATTTATAAAACACTTGAGAGCAACCCTAGAGGCTAGGTTTTTATCGTTCTTCTTTATAGCCTCTTTTAGGTCAATTCGACGGTTCTTCCAAGATCTATCTTTTGTCGAATTGATCTAATCTTTGCTTAGAGATTTCTTCTACGGTTCTTCAATGATAATCTAAGCAAAGGATCACCATCGAAGCCTATATTCTTATCGGCTGAGTTTGCGTCGTGGATTCGACGTGGCATCGTGGATTCGGTGTGTTGAAGGCGTTTCGTGGATTCGAAACGTGTGCTCGTGGATTCGAGTGGCGTTCGTGGATTCGAACGTGTGCAGTGGACGTGCAATCGGTGGAGCGCAAGGTCCGAAGAAGTTGAAGGAGGGGTTTGAGTCCGTGGAGTCGGTAATCACCTTGTTATTCTTCTTTTCTTAGTGGATTGTTATTGCGTGTTGGTCCCGTGGTTTTTCTCCTGGATTGGAGTTTCCACGTAAATCTCGGTGTGTTGATTTTTATTTTCCGCATTGGTTTTTATTTTGCACTGAGATTTGTTTTTAAATATTACACCTATTCACCCCCCTCTAGGTGTTTGATAGTACCTATTTAGATCCTTGTGGATCCTAAAAAACCTACAATTGGTATCAGAGCGGGTTTTAGGTTTATCTATCATGTCGGGTGAAAGTGGTAATATTTTTAGACCTCCTCTTTTTGATGGGACCAATTATGCATATTGGAAAGTGCGGATGAGAGCTTTTCTCATCTCAATTGATGAGCGTGTTTGGCAAACCGTTGAATACGGTTGGGTGCATCCGGTTGAGGAAGTAGGAAATTCTACTACCCCAAAACCTCGCTCTAGATGGTCCAAAGAGGAAATCGAAAGATCTTCTTACAATGGGAAAGGTATGAACGCTTTATATAATTCTCTTTCCTCGACTGAGTTTACACGAATTTCCGCGTGTGAAACCGCGAAGGAAATTTGGGATATTCTCAAAATTACACATGAGGGTACTAATCTTGTAAAAATTCAAAAGCTCCAGATGCTTACAAGTCAATTTGACTCTATTCATATGGAAGAGCATGAATTGTTTACAGATTATTACACTAGACTTCAAGATGTAATTAATACATGTGCTAATTTAGGAGAAAAGATCCCGGAGTCGAAAATTGTAAGAAAGATACTTCGGACTCTTCCGGAACGGTTTAGGGCAAAGGTTACCGCCATTGAAACCGTTAGTCATCCGGATGAGATGAGTGTAGAGGAATTAGTAGGTGCTTTACAAACTTATGAGATGACTTTTCCTACTAATCAAATTTCTTCCAAGTCTTCTTCTAAGCTTACAGGTATTGCATTCAAATCAACAAAGGAAGAAGATAGCGAATCAAGTTCCGACGATGAAATCTCTTTTGCCGATTTTGAAGAACAATTGGCGCGGATCACAAAGAAATTTCGTCGGAAATTTTGGAAGAATCGAACCGATGGATCTTCATCCACGAAACCATCTAAAGGATCATCGGGTTCTAAATCCTCTAAACTCAAAGGCGTTGCAAAACCTTCTAAAGAAAAAGAAAAAGATGATTTCGAAGGGGAAATCCGATGTTATCGATGCAAAGGCTACGGCCATATTTCAACGGATTGTCCTTCTAAGAAATCATACAAAAAGAAGGCTTTGCAAGCAAAAACTTGGGACGATTCTAGTTTCGATGAATCGACCTCAAGTGAAGAGGAAAAAGAAAAAATTGTTGCTTTTCATGCCTCTCAAATTCCCTCTTCTAATTTGTGCTTATCATCTTTAGTCACTGACTCTATTCCTTTGATTTTGCATGAAACATCAACATCCGAGGAGAGTCATCAAGTGAGGGGGAGTCGGACGAAGAAGAACTCGTTGAGGCATACCAACAACTTCTTGCGGAATCAAAGAAGATGGCCAAGCATATCAAGAAGTTGAGGAAGCAACGACTTGAGGTTCAAGACGAGAATCAAGCTTTAAAGATCAAACTTCATGATCTCGAGGAGGAACAAGGACGTTTATTGGATAACAATAAAATCCTCCAAGAAAAGTTAAACCAATCGGAGACAAACGCAAAATCATATATGGACAAGATTGGTTTTCTTGAAAAGCAGTTTGAAGAAATTCATGTCACCAACCAAGCTTTGACCAAGCAAGTTCATGAACTCAAATCCGACATACAAAGGCTTTCAACCGGTTCCAAGAAACTAGAAAGTATGTCCGGATTAGGTCAAACAAGCAAGGTTGGTTTGGGATTTAAAAAGGACCAAACTGTGAATGCTTCAAGTTCCACAATAAAATTGAAAGAAAGAACTTGTCACCTATGTGGACTTGAAGGACACTTGGTGAAGAATTGCCCGAAAAAGAGAAAGAAAAATCCTTCGGCAACTTCATCTACGGAGCGGACTCAACGGAATCAAAAGACACATCAAGTCAAAGGAGTTCACTCAACCCACCAAAGGTCCGAGCCACAACATCAATCATACAAGTGGATCATTGCGAGGCAAAGACCTAAGGTGGATCAACAGTCAAAGCGGACAACCCCCGGCCACAACGAATCAAGACAACCCAAAATCCAGCGATTTTGGATTCGGAAAGGTGATATCTTTCCTTGTCTTAAGTTCTAAATAGCTTATGACTGTATGTAATGCTTTGATTGGTTTTCCCTTCATATTTTTCTTAATCTTTGCATTACATGTTTTTCAATGCTCTTGGTTTTTATACTTTGTTTTTGAACAAAAGGGTTTTTAACGAACAAGTGCATTGAATAAAAAGGGCTTCACGTTCATTCACTCCAAATTAATTTTATATGGATTATCAACTTTACTCCATAATCATAATCTTGAAGATACTTCATTATAGGAGTTTTTGATAGTTATAAGCATCAAATTTTAGAAATCATGTGTGATCTTTAGATGCTTAATCTATCTCGGTTGTGTGAATTCTTTGTGACAACACAAGTGCTATAAACATTTCTAAAAATCCTGTGTTGCACTCAAGAACAAAACACATTGAACTTAGATATCATTTTCTTAGAGAGCTAGTTGAATCAAATATTCTTCAACTTTCATATATTTCAACTGAAGATCAATTGCTGACTTTTAACAAAACCTTTGGATCAAAAACGATTTATTCACTTGCGTAAGGCAATTGAATGCTTTCCACGAAATTCTCCTTGTGAAACCGCGAAGGAAAGGTCGTTCTTGTAAATAGGACAAAATTGAGCATATATTGACTTTAATTGCAAGAAATGTATTATGCTTTTGACTTCAAGATGTAATTAATACATGTGCTAATTTAGGAGAAAAGATTCCAGAGTCGAAAATTGTAAGGAAGATACTTCGGACTCTTCCGGAACGGTTTAGGGCAAAGGTTACCGCCATTGAAACCGTTAGTCATCCGGATGAGATGAGAGTAGAGGAATTAGTAGGTGCTTTGCAAACTTATGAAATGACTTTTCCTACTAATCAAGTTTCTTCCAAGTCTTCTTCTAAGCTTACAGGTATTGCATTCAAATCAAAGGAAGAAGATAGCGAATCAAGTTCCGACGATGAAATCTCTTTAGCCGAGTTTGAAGAACAATTGGCGCGGATCACAAAGAAATTTCATCGAAAATTTTGGAAGAATCGAAACGATGGATCTTCATCCACGAAATCATCTAAAGGATTATCTGTCACGCCCCGGGTGTAAACCAGAACCCGGGCCCGTCTACAGATCCGCCGTGCACACGGTATTTCCCGCGTACACGAAGCGCCAAACCTGCTCAGATATATAAGAGATATAATAAAAGAGCAATAAAAACAGAGCTGAACTAAAACTAATACATCTCAGACTGAAGCTGGAAATAAAATACAATACATCTGTATAAATGATACATCTGTCTCTCCCAGCTCACCAAAATAAATACAACCTGCTGGCAAAAGCCAGTCCCAAAGTAAAAGTACAACCGTCTGAGGAAACACGGGTACACCAACTGTCCAGCTAACACGCTCAACCTGCCTCGAAGTCTATCTACTCAGCCGTCCTCTCTCCTCGACCCGTCGCTGAAAACTCAGCAGCACCCGCAGAAGACACTGCAAAACAAAGGGGAAGAGAAAAGAGAAAGCAGTGGGGGTGAGAACTACTGTAAACAGCAGCCTCCCCCTAGTGGGTAGACCTCAACTCAAATGTGCCCACTAGGACTACAAGAGGCGAAAAAGATGAACAAAGGTGGTAAGCTGTAAATAAAACTGCCGATGATGAATAGAGCTACCACTACATGCCTCTAAAATGCCAGCTAGGAATATAGCTAAATGTATGCATCAGAAAGTAAATGCCTGCCTGCCTAGACCCAATCGATACACCAGTAAACACTGGTACTGCCTGCTGTGCCTGCCGAATCGGGTATGCTGGCCAACGCATAACACCGATAGGAAAAGAGAGTCCCGAGGACTCGAAGCCTGTAAAACGCACACTCCGGAGTGGCACTCGAGGGGAGCGACCCACACGAGTATAATGCCTGGGTAACAAGTACCAAAATAATGCCTGGGTAACAAGTACCAAATCAGCAGGACTGGATCATGACTCTGATCAAAGTGGGAAAACCCATCCACTAAAAGGAGACCCGATCTCAACCCGATGCAAGATAAACAAATAGTGGGAAACCCCATCCACTAAAAGGAGACCCGATACCCAATCTGATGCAATAACCACTGTCTGGTCAACCGCCCAAGGTCCGCGGTTGCCGCAATACCCTGCCACCAAGCCTGCCTGTCCCAAAATCCAAGATCCACAATCGGGTAGAATAATCGATATCCGGTCAACCGCCTACTGTCCGCGGTTGCCGCAATACCCTGCCCTCACAGCCTGCCTGTCCCAAAACCCACAACTGTCTGACTACACTATCCCAGCCCCTGCTCGAACCCGAGCGTACTATCCCCCAAATGTAGACAAAAGAAGAGAAAAGCATGGTTTCTCCTAAGTCAATGCCATCATGATAGTGTAGCAGAAAAAGGTGGCCTAACTAAATGTCCAATCAAGCATGCAAAGTCCATTATTTAAAACAGGGTTTAAATATTATGATCTTTCCCCCATAACAGGGATGCCACTAATTAAACTTCCATCTGCCAAGTAATCCCATGTCCATTTATCACTTAAACATAAGAGGTCCCAATGTGTACAAGCAATATAGTCCAATTCCCAATTACCCTGCCATTTTTACTTTTTACCGGTTCATTTAGCAATGTAATAAAAGCAACTCAAATAGGCCTAGTGGGGACATCACAAGTAGGAGGTTAAACAACGGTACCCACCTCGAGCGCTAAATCCAAGTCCTGACAGCGAAGTCCGCGCCCGATCCTCAACCGTCCTCGCAAAACTGTGCCAAAAATCCCAAAGGATACACACATAATTACTATCCAAGTTAATCCCAAAATCTGTCCCCAAAATCAGATTCACTGTTCAGCCATTTTTACCTGCGAAACGTGCCCAAGAAATTCCCAGAAAAATACCACTGCGATCTACGCGACGAACCGGTCGAAACGAGTACCTGCACGTTTTCCCACGATTTTTCTATGCTGAGAACCAAAATCGACAAGAGAGACATCCCGAAGCAAGTCGATCACAAAAACTGAATCTGAGAATACTGTAAAAAGGGGTTCTCACCTTCAGGGAAATTCCACAACAAATCAAGAAAAATCAGAGAGATTCCTTGCGATGCGTAGATGCAAATCCCCTTTTGAATCGCCTCAATCCGATGTCCGGTTGCGGAGATATCTCCAAAACAATGCTGTGCTGTCCAAAATTTCACCCCAGAAAATGAGGTCACAAGATGACCCGAAAAACCCATGAAAACCTCGGAATGGGGGAAAACCAGTAGAAATAAGAAATGTAGCCCTACCTGTTACGAAGACGATGGCGCAAGAATCGCTGAAAAATACTGCCTGGTTAGCTCGGGAGAGCTAAAACACTGTCGCTGCGCCGAAGGAGAATCCAGGAATGCAACGTCGCGCCGCGCCGAAAAATCCAAATCTCGAAGTGCGTGCCACCACAAACCCTCAAACTTCACCAGGAGATGGAGAACTCGAAGGGGAGCAACTTTGCTGAAGACACCTTGGTGAGATGAGGCTCGGAAGTGGTGGAAAAAGCATGAAGAAGGGAGCTCGGGCTGCTTAAATAGGCCTCACCACTTAACAAAAACAATTGGGGAAATACCGGCTGGGTCCCCACTTTCGGGCGCCCGAAAGTTTCCGGGCGCGCACAGTGCGGCCCGGCCCAAACTTTCGGGCGCGCACAGTGCGGCCCGGCCCAGCATGCCCCGTCGGACGGGATCCCGCGAACCGTCCGACCCGCCTCCCCGACTGCCACGTGTCGCCCAAACAGCCGACAGCCGCCGCGACCACTCCTGCTGCGCCACGTGGCCACCTCCGGGAGTCGACACGCGTCCCCGACCGTCGTACCGCCGCGCCTGCCCGCACAGTCTGCGGCCGCTGCCCCCACTGCCCGCACAGTTGACCATCCAATAGGAGCGCGCCACGTGTCCTGCCTCTGACCGGTGCACCCGGTGCACAAGCCACTGAACACCGAACCAATGGTAACCTGCCACGTGTCCACCCTGGTGCACCGTGAACCAAAGCCAGCCATCCTGCTCCCTGCACCGAGTACTGTGAGCCACCAACCACCAGGCGCCACGTGTCCCCGCCTTGGTGCACGCCCGCGCGGTGGACCGGCCGCCTGCCCGCGCCCCCGCCGCTGCTGCCCGCGCCCTCAGCGCCTGCCCGCGGCCGCGCGCCGCCTGCCCGAGGCCTCCGCCGCCTTCCGCCGCCGCCCGCCGCCGCCGGCCGCCGCCGGCGATCGCCGGAATTACTGTTCCGGCATGAACAGTAACCCGAAGCCCAAAAATGCCGTAAATACACCGTCTGAAGCGTTTTCGCGCGCTGAATCCGATTTTGACGTCCGTTTCGCCAAATTCTCACTCTAAAAATTGCCGAATGCCCCCGGAAGGTATTCTTAGTCCAAATTCGCGCCGAGCCCAATCTCAATATCCGTTTTGCGCGCAAACACCTCTAAACAACCGATGGGGTCCCCCGATCACCCGCGTGATCCATTTGAAGCCCGAAGTCCAACACTTGTGTCCAAATTGGCGCCCGAACACCGCCGACATGCCCCAAAGGCCTCCAGCACACCGCGTAGGCCTCCAATAGCCACCCCAACGCACCGCAACAGCTCTGCGGAGATCCAGGTCATCACATCCTCCCCCACTAAAAGAAAGTTTCGTCCTCGAAACTAAAGTCGTTCCTCCACTCGGAATCTCAACCAAATAGAGGGGGTAAATATCCAATCATCCACCACTCAAGCTCCCAAGGCTGACAAATACCTCCTCCAGAGACGCGATATCCTCGGGTCTCTAACCAGAACGAAACAAAGGAGAACACTCCAGAGGGCCACGCCACCTCAACTAGGTACAGCTGGGCTAACTGCTCGGCCATCAAGTAGTCTGCATCGGTACAAGCATCTGTCCCCGCTAAGGCCTCAGATAATCCAACCACAAGTCCAACAACACCCAGCTCAACCCGAGTACCTCGGTACTCCCAAGGCATCCGATATCAGTCCCCCAACTGATCACGTAGACTCTGATCTCTAATCCAAAACCGTCGGGATGTAGAAGCACATCCCTAACCCTCCGGCATCAACACTCAGCCATGAGCAGTCGAGAGAACCAGATTGCAAATCCAACTTCGCGGAGATCCAATACCCTTGAAGCTGGTAAAACAAATCCTGCTTGACAGAAGGGTGCTAGCTCCCGATGGTCACTTCATCAAATTCTTACGGGTCCTCACGAAGCCGAAGTGAACTAACCTTCCACAACTCGAATAGCACCGGCGCCCCCAAAGGTGCCACACTTGGCCTGACACAAATCCAACACATCAAATCCTGGAGTTGGGTCCTCAACTCCCAAACTGGTGTCATGTCAAACAACTCCGATAGGAGAACAGCTAGGAACTCACCACCAAAAAGGGTACCTCCAAGTCCTGGTGCCGCCGCAGATCCCTCAAACACACCAGCCAAAAGGCTACTCACCTACTACGAGACATCCGCCTCGCTCACAAGGTCAAAACCAAAGAGGCGAAGATACTCTCAAGCAAACCAAGTACACCAACACCTCCAGGCCTGGCTCCCACGAAAACCGTCCTCGCAGCATAATCAGCTGCCGCGAAAAGAAAAGAAAACCGAGCCAGCCTAACCGTCCTAAGTACCAAACCAAGCCCCACAACTAGGTCAAGACCATCAGGCCTACAGGTACAACCAAGGACTCAACCGCACCGGGCAGGACCCACGACACTCCCCCCAGGTGCAAAAGATAGGGAATACGACCTCCCGAACACCGGGTAACCGTCCTATCCCTAACCCAAACAATGAAGCCAAACACTACCCACCAAGAAGGGAAAACCTCTCGTATCGAAAGATACGAACCCAAGAGCCTGGAACAATTCAAACCTACCGCCACACTGGCCGCTGGAATCCATGTGCTCTGACGGTCTCAAAATCCACTATCCAGAAAAGAAATCAGGAATGCCTCATCCGACTGACCTGTCCTCCAACACCCGGCGCCAAGCGCCTCAATCAGAACTCGCCTCAGGCGGCAGATCCCAATCCCAAGGAACTGCAATGCCACGCTCCATACCCGGTGCCTACTCCAATGAGGCGTCCCCAATACTCTCAATCCCCCACCGAATAAGACCCTGCCTCCAAAGGCTCCATACACAATCCCACAAATCGGGGCAACTCATCCGCCAAAACTGGCTCACTCCTTCAATGCAATCCCACAGTCTCCCTGCAGTCAACTGTCCACCCTTCCTCGGTGCCCCAGCACTAAACGTCGGCAAGAAGGGGCTACTCGCTAGTCCGACAACTGTGCCACTGCACTGATCCGACAACTGCGCCACCGTGCTGATCCGACAACTGTGTCACCGCGCTGCTCCGACAACTGCACCACTGTGCTGATCCGACAACTGCGCCACTGTGCTGATCCGACAACTGCGCCACTGTGTTGATCCGACAACTGCGCCACTGTGCTGATCCGACAACTGTGTCACCGCGCTGCTCCGACAGCTGCACCACTGTGCTGATCCGACAACTGTGTCACGCCTGCTCCGACAGCTGCACCACTGTGCTGATCCGACAACTGTGTCACCGCGCTGCTCCGACAGCTGCACCACTGTGCTGATCCGACAACTGTGTCACCGCCTGCTCCGACAGCTGCACCACTGTGCTGATCCGACAACTGTGTCACCGCGCTGCTCCGACAGCTGCACCACTGTGCTGATCCGACAACTGTGTCACCGCCTGCTCCGACAGCTGCACCACTGTGCTGATCCGACAACTGTGTCACCGCCTGCTCCGCTGATCTGCCTCCAACACTCCTACCCTTCGGGTCCGGAGCCCCCCCCCAGACTCCAATCTGGGTATCCGGCCCGAAACAACCAGCTCAGGCCCAACTGCCGCACCAAGGTGCACTCGGGTCAGAGCCCCAACGTCGGGGAGACACCGCTCACCACGACAAAACCGCAAATCAGCACACCCCAAACACTCGACCCAATCTAGCGAAAGTCAAAGGCATCCCCCTATTTTTGTAACGTTATGTTGTCTGCAGCCAACATAACTGTCCCACAAAAATAGGGTATGCCGATCCCTCTTCACTCACTGGAAGAGTCAAAACCAAATCACCGACTTTCGCTAAAAGTCACGTCTCTCACGCCCTAACATCCTAGGGTCCGCCCTAAAGCCTAGGGTTTCCTAAGTCCCAACTGACCTATCCCTAAGCTCTGATACCAACTTAATCTGTCACGCCCCGGGTGTAAACCAGAACCCGGGCCCGTCTACAGATCCGCCGTGCACACGGTATTTCCCGCGTACACGAAGCGCCAAACCTGCTCAGATATATAAGAGATATAATAAAAGAGCAATAAAAACAGAGCTGAACTAAAACTAATACATCTCAGACTGAAGCTGGAAATAAAATACAATACATCTGTATAAATGATACATCTGTCTCTCCCAGCTCACCAAAATAAATACAACCTGCTGGCAAAAGCCAGTCCCAAAGTAAAAGTACAACCGTCTGAGGAAACACGGGTACACCAACAGTCCAGCTAACACGCTCAACCTGCCTCGAAGTCTATCTACTCAGCCGTCCTCTCTCCTCGACCCGTCGCTGAAAACTCAGCAGCACCCGCAGAAGACACTGCAAAAGAAACAAAGGGGAAGAGAAAAGAGAAAGCAGTGGGGGTGAGAACTACTGTAAACAGCAGCCTCCCCCTAGTGGGTAGACCTCAACTCAAATGTGCCCACTAGGACTACAAGAGGCGAAAAAGATGAACAAAGGTGGTAAGCTGTAAATAAAACTGCCGATGATGAATAGAGCTACCACTACATGCCTCTAAAATGCCAGCTAGGAATATAGCTAAATATATGCATCAGAAAGTAAATGCCTGCCTGCCTAGACCCAATCGATACACCAGTAAACACTGGTACTGCCTGCTGTGCCTGCCGAATCGGGTATGCTGGCCAACGCATAACACCGATAGGAAAAGAGAGTCCCGAGGACTCGAAGCCTGTAAAAACGCACACTCCGGAGTGGCACTCGAGGGGAGCGACCCACACGAGTATAATGCCTGGGTAACAAGTACCAAAATAATGCCTGGGTAACAAGTACCAAATCAGCAGGACTGGATCATGACTCTGATCAAAGTGGGAAAACCCATCCACTAAAAGGAGACCCGATCTCAACCCGATGCAAGATAAACAAATAGTGGGAAACCCCATCCACTAAAAGGAGACCCGATACCCAATCTGATGCAATAACCACTGTCTGGTCAACCGCCCAAGGTCCGCGGTTGCCGCAATACCCTGCCACCAAGCCTGCCTGTCCCAAAATCCAAGATCCACAATCGGGTAGAATAATCGATATCCGGTCAACCGCCTACTGTCCGCGGTTGCCGCAATACCCTGCCCTCACAGCCTGCCTGTCCCAAAACCCACAACTGTCTGACTACACTATCCCAGCCCCTGCTCGAACCCGAGCGTACTATCCCCCAAATGTAGACAAAAGAAGAGAAAAGCATGGTTTCTCCTAAGTCAATGCCATCATGATAGTGTAGCAGAAAAAGGTGGCCTAACTAAATGTCCAATCAAGCATGCAAAGTCCATTATTTAAAACAGGGTTTAAATATTATGATCTTTCCCCCATAACAGGGATGCCACTAATTAAACTTCCATCTGCCAAGTAATCCCATGTCCATTTATCACTTAAACATAAGAGGTCCCAATGTGTACAAGCAATATAGTCCAATTCCCAATTACCCTGCCATTTTTACTTTTTACCGGTTCATTTAGCACTGTACTAAAAGCAACTCAAATAGGCCTAGTGGGGACATCACAAGTAGGAGGTTAAACAACGGTACCCACCTCGAGCGCTAAATCCAAGTCCTGACAGCGAAGTCCGCGCCCGATCCTCAACCGTCCTCGCAAAACTGTGCCAAAAATCCCAAAGGATACACACATAATTACTATCCAAGTTAATCCCAAAATCTGTCCCCAAAATCAGATTCACTGATCAGCCATTTTTACCTGCGAGATCAGCTCTAGAAATTCCCAGAAAAATACCACTGCGATCTACGCGACGAACCGGTCGAAACGAGTACCTGCACGTTTTCCCACGATTTTTCTATGCTGAGAACCAAAATCGACAAGAGAGACATCCCGAAGCAAGTCGATCACAAAAACTGAATCTGAGAATACTGTAAAAAGGGGTTCTCACCTTCAGGGAAATTCCACAACAAATCAAGAAAAATCAGAGAGATTCCTTGCGATGCGTAGATGCAAATCCCCTTTTGAATCGCCTCAATCCGATGTCCGGTTGCGGAGATATCTCCAAAACAATGCTGTGCTGTCCAAGATTTCACCCCAGAAAATGAGGTCACAAGATGACCCGAAAAACCCATGAAAACCTCGGAATGGGGGAAAACCAGTAGAAATAAGAAATGTAGCCCTACCTGTTACGAAGACGATGGCGCAAGAATCGCTGAAAAATACTGCCTGGTTAGCTCGGGAGAGCTAAAACACTGTCGCTGCGCCGAAGGAGAATCCAGGAATGCAACGTCGCGCCGCGCCGAAAAATCCAAATCTCGAAGTGCGTGCCACCACAAACCCCCAAACTTCACCAGGAGATGGAGAACTCGAAGGGGAGCAACTTTGCTGAAGACACCTTGGTGAGATGAGGCTCGGAAGTGGTGGAAAAAGCATGAAGAAGGGAGCTCGGGCTGCTTAAATAGGCCTCACCACTTAACAAAAACAATTGGGGAAATACCGGCTGGGTCCCCACTTTCGGGCGCCCGAAAGTTTCCGGGCGCGCACAGTGCGGCCCGGCCCAAACTTTCGGGCGCGCACAGTGCGGCCCGGCCCAGCATGCCCCGTCGGACGGGATCCCGCGAACCGTCCGACCCGCCTCCCCGACTGCCACGTGTCGCCCAAACAGCCGACAGCCGCCGCGACCACTCCTGCTGCGCCACGTGGCCACCTCCGGGAGTCGACACGCGTCCCCGACCGTCGTACCGCCGCGCCTGCCCGCACAGTCTGCGGCCGCTGCCCCCACTGCCCGCACAGTTGACCATCCAATGGGAGCGCGCCACGTGTCCTGCCTCTGACCGGTGCACCCGGTGCACAAGCCACTGAACACCGAACCAATGGTAACCTGCCACGTGTCCACCCTGGTGCACCGTGAACCAAAGCCAGCCATCCTGCTCCCTGCACCGAGTACTGTGAGCCGACCAACCACCAGGCGCCACGTGTCCCCGCCTTGGTGCACGCCCGCGCGGTGGACCGGCCGCCTGCCCGCGCCCCCGCCGCTGCTGCCCGCGCCCTCTGCGCCTGCCCGCGGCCGCGCGCCGCCTGCCCGAGTGCCCTCCGCCGCCTTCCGCCGCCGCCCGCCGCCGCCGGCCGCCGCCGGCGATCGCCGGAATTACTGTTCCGGCATGAACAGTAACCCGAAGCCCAAAAATGCCGTAAATACACCGTCTGAAGCGTTTTCGCGCGCTGAATCCGATTTTGACGTCCGTTTCGCCAAATTCTCACTCTAAAAATTGCCGAAGGCTCCCGGAAGGGTATTCTTGGTCCAAATTCGCGCCGAGTCCAATCTCAATATCCGTTTTGCGCGCAAACACCTCTAAACAACCGATGGGGTCCCCCGATCACCCACGTGATCCATTTGAAGCCCGAAGTTCATCACTTGAGTCCAATTTGGCGCCCGAACACCGCCGACATGCCCCAAAGGCCTCCAGCACACCGCGTAGGCCTCCAATAGCCACCCCAACGCACCGCAACAGCTCTGCGGAGATCCAGGTCATCACATTATCGGGTTCTAAATCCTCTAAACTCAAAGGCGCTGCAAAACCTTCTAAAGAAAAAGAAAAAGATGATTTCGAAGGGGAAATCCGATGTTATCGATGCAAAGGCTACGGCCATATTTCAACGGATTGTCCTTCTAAGAAATCATACAAAAGGAAGGCTTTGCAAGCAAAAACTTGGGACGATTCTAGTTTCGATGAATCGACCTCAAGTGAAGAGGAAAAAGAAAAAATTGTTGCTTTTCATGCCTCTCAAATTCCCTCTTCTAATTTGTGTTTATCATCTTTAGTCACTGACTCTACTCCTTTGATTTTGTATGAAACATCAACATCCGATGGAGAGTCATCAAGTGAGGGGGAGTCGGACGAAGAAGAACTCGTTGAGGCATACCAACAACTTCTTGTGGAATCAAAGAAGATGGCCAAGCATATCAAGAAGTTGAGAAAGAAACGACTTGAGGTTCAAGACGAGAATCAAGTTTTAAAGATCAAACTTCATGATCTCGAGGAGGAACAAGGGTGTTTATTGGATAACAATAAAATCCTCCAAGAAAAGTTAAACCAATAGGAGACAAACGCAAAATCATATATGGACAAGATTGGTTTTCTAGAAAAGCAGTTTGAAGAAATTCATGTCACCAACCAAGCCTTGACCAAGCAAGTTCATGAACTCAAATTCGACATACAAAGGCTTTCAACCGGTTCCAAAAAACTAGAAAGTATGTCCGGATTAGGTCAAACAAGCAAGGTTGGTTTGGGTTTTAAAAAGGACCAAACTGTGAAGGCTTCAAGTTCCACAATAAAATTGAAAGAAAGAACTTGTCACCTATGTGTACTTGAAGGACACTTGGTGAAGAATTGCCCGAAAAAGAAAATGAAAAATCCTTCGGCAACTTCATCTATGGAGCGGACTCAACGGAATCAAAAGACACATCAAGTTAAAGGAGTTCACTCAACCCACCAAAGGTCCAAGCCACAACATCAATCATACAAGTGGATCATTGCGAGGCAAAGACCTAAGGTGGATCAACAGTCAAAGCGGAAAACCCCCGGCCACAACGAATCAAGACAACCCAAAATCCAGCGATTTTGGATTCGGAAAGGTGATATCTTTCCTTGTCTTAAGTTCTAAATAGCTTTTGACTGTGTGTAATGCTTTGATTGGTTTTTCCTTCATATTTTTCTTAATCTTTGCATTACATATTTTTTCAATGCTCTTGGTTTTATGTTTTGTTTTTGAACAAAAGGTTTTTAACGAACAAGTGTATTGAATAAAAAGGGCTTCACGTTCATTCACTCCAAATTAATTTTATATGGATTATCAACTTTACTCCATAACCATAATCTTGAAGATATTTCATTATAGGAGTTTTTGATAGTTATAAGCATCAAATTTTAGGAATCATGTGTGATCTTTAGATGCTTAATCTATCTCGGTTGTGTGAATTCTTTGTGACAACACAAGTGCTATAATCATTTCTAAAAATCCTGTGTTGCACTCAAGAACAAAACACATTGAACTTAGATATCATTTTCTTAGAGAGCTAGTTGAATCAAATATTCTTCAACTTTCATATATTTCAACTGAAGATCAATTGGCTGACTTTTTAACAAAACCTTGGATCAAAAACGATTTATTCACTTGCGTAAGGCAATTGGAATGCTTTCCTTGAAATGATCTCCTTTTCGAAACCAATCCTTAGGTTAGGTTTTGTTTTTGTGTTTTTGTTCTTCATCATGTTTGTACATAGGACATTAATTGAGCATTGGTTATATTGACTTTAATTGTATCTTTTCACGCATTTAGAAATCTATTATGCTTTTGACATCATAATATTTCGATGTTGCAATGATCATTTATGTTAATTAATTCATCTTTTAAGTGATCAAAGTCAATTTCTCTCTCAATGATCTCTTGGTATAGTCATTATCTTATTTGACTATTTAGTCGAGTATGAATGCGGGATCAATTTTTGGTTGAATACCTTATATATTAAATAATTGATAGCCAATTGAGGGGGAGTCAAAGAAATGTAATATGCTCAAAAGATGTGGAAAGAGTTACATCCCAATGAGGAGTGAAAACTACCACCACATGGAGGAAAGAGCTACCACCTCGGTCGTCCGAGTACTGTGTGCAGCTACCACATGTATACCAAGCATGGTTTTTCAATTTTTGAATTAAATAAAATGCATACGGAAATACTTGACTCTGTCAAATTTCCAGGTTGGTATAAGGTGAAATTTTTAACGAAAGATGCTCAAAGAGCCACTCTCTTCAACAGATTGTCTAGATATATTATCTAACTTATCTGGGATTTCAAACATCTATTGATCTTGGTATTTCATTTTCTTTACCAAATTGATGATTTGATAAAGGCATTACGCATAAGATCATGTTAGATGTGATTGAAGTTGTTCAACTTTAAGGGTTTTAATTTTCATAAATTTTCGTTTCATTTTTGAGTATTTTTGATAGATTTGGTATAATCTATTTTTTGTTGCATGAAACGATGACTTTTGTTTAAAGTTGATGCGCTAAAGTGCTTACATACTTTTTCTGGTTTTTATGGAATTTTTCTAAATTGTTCTAATGAAAGAAATTTGGATCATATACCTCAATCTCAAGAAAGGGTAGAATTCAAGATTGATGTCATTTGGAAATCTTTGTAAGTCATCTTTGTAAATCCGTTACATCTTGATAGAGTTTGGATCTCAAGATTATTTTTGATGACTTGTGTTTGATGAATACAACATGAAAAACTGTTTATAATGTTTTATCTTTGTTTTTCATAATTTAGGAGTAAATCTTTTTAATTTTGTGAAATTAATTGGATTGAATGGCATCTGTGTGAATTCATTGTTTAAAGCACTTAAATTGTTTTCTTGATGGAATACAAATCGGTAATTCAAAGATTTCAAAATCTGGATTTGTTTCAAGAAATTATTTGATTTTTGCCTTCTGGTACCGGTACGCAATCTGCATTTTTGTTATATACCGGAACTGAGCTTTTATCTTTCTTTCTCTATGAACTAATGTTGTTAGATTTCCTTTTGTCTTTTAATTTCACTGTTTGACAATTTGTGACAAAAAGAGGGAGAAGAGAAATGACAGAGATGAGATCATCGAGATAGGACAAACAAAAAAGGGGGAGAACAGAAAATAATGATCGTATCACAAAGGGAGAGAACATGGAGAACATGAAGAACATGTTAGAGATGCTCAAGATAGGGGGAGATAAAGAAAAGATTGAAAGAGCCGAAAAACAAAAGAACCAAAAGGACGAATCAAATGTAGGATTTTAATTTCTAACGACTAACGTTTGATTTTGTTTTGCAGGAATTACATCACTTTAAGACTCTAAGTCCTAAGTCATAGAGTATGTTCTAGGACTGTTTGGTTCAAATGTAATTTTGTATTTATTGGATCTTTCACGCAAAGAAATCAATGTTTTGGTGATAACATTGAATTTCGAATTTTTTGGTTTAAGATGAATGACTTGAGCGTTTTTATGTATTTTTGGGTTTTGTCACGAAATTGCCAAAGGGGGAGATTGTTACGGCTTTTTGGTGTTGGCATATTTCGTGAGTCAAGTCGTGAGTTGAGTCGGAGTCTTGAAGTGATCAAATTGTCAATCAGCAATCAAAGACTTAGAGAAGATTCAACAAGAGCTCAAGTTGGCACTCAGTGTTTTGAGTCTTGAAGATTGAAGGTGAAGAATTGTGGATCAATTGCATCAATCTTAAGGAAAATGGATTCGGATTGATCAGGTATGTTTAACTAAATAATTTTGGTGATCCGAATACTTTCTTATAGTGTAGAAACACTTGGATGAATTTCTAATTGCATAAAAATCAAAAACTGGACATGGGATGTCACGCCCCGGGGTCGGAACTGTACCCCGGGCTTGCCAACAGATCCGCCGCCCCTACAGGAAGCCCCGTAGAGACGTAGCGTCTAACCTGCAAGTAAGTATCTAAACTAACAGATATCAGAGCTGTAAAAGTAAAACTAACAGTAACAAGAAGTAATACTGTCTCACAATAATATACATAAAGTCCTCACTCAAATACAGGAGTCTCTCAAAAGAAAACAGAAGAGTACAACTCGATACCTCACTACATAATCTCTCAAACCAAAAGACACGACCAAAAAGTACATCGAGTACCTCTACCTCTCGCTGCTGCTGAAAGGGAAAAAGGATCTACCTCGCGATTCCCTTACCTCGGTCTGTAGGAGCTGGATCAGCAACGGGCACCGCAGGAACTGGAGCTGAAGTCCCTGGGGAAAAGACACCACAACGGGTGTGAGAACTACCTCCCACAGTAGTTCTCAGTGGGTGCCGCCAACAAGCCCGACGGCCTGCCCACTAAGTCTACATGAGGCATAAAGTAACAAGAAATGCAGTATAGAATAGCTGGAAAGTAAAACATCTACTGCTACTATGCCTCTATCTAAATGCTCAAGGAAAAGGACCAAAGATCAATATGTCTATACTGATACTCGACTCAAGTCACCTAATCCAAACTGACTGCCAAAACGGTACAGTCAAACCTGCGCCTACCTACTGCTGTAGGTATGTCCATAGCTGCCAAAACTGGCTCAGCCAGAGGGACGATGTCCATGACTGCCAAAACTGGCTCAGCCAGAGGGACACCAACATCGACAAGCCGCGATAGAAGTAGCAAGCCCAACTCCGGAGTGGCACTCCGTGGGTAGCGACCCCACCGAGCAAAATATCTGCGCATCTCTGTCGATCTCAAGTATGGCTCCTGCAGGCTATGATCCAATCTCTGATTCACTAAAAGAGAATCCACACTGTCACTATGATCATCTCCCAAAGATCCCAGACCCAACATGTCACTATCTCAATGATAAATAATCTACAGACTGCTACCAACTCTACTCGGTCCCCAGACACGAGTACAATGCAATCCACAGCTACTAGACTTCCCACCCCACGACTCAGGGAAAATCTACTATGTCCAGAGTGACAAGGGTAACAAGCAAAGTGGGAGATCTAATGCATAAATCTAACTGTAGTCGTCTGAGTATGATGTACAATGCATAATAGATGTGCTAAGTCAAGTTTTTTTCCAATTAAAATGGTTCATATGTTGCAAGAGTTCCAAAAAGATCATCAAATTTCGCAATTATCAACTGTGGTTACTAACATACAATTTGCACAGATTTATTAGCTCACATACTATCATGCATGCATTTATAGTTGCAGAATTAGAGTGCAGTCCAAAGAAATTGAAAGCAGAATCACCCACCTGAACACGCTAACTGTCCGAGACGGTACAGATAAACAGTCCAGGAATCGATAATTTCCCAGATCCACAGAGCCAGGAGCACAGAAAAAGTGCTCTTACATGTTGGGTTTAGGTTAATAAGGATCTAAATAGGGGAAAAAACACCTAGAGGGGGGTGAATAGGTGTAAACAATAAACACTCAAAAAATCATTGTGCGATAAAACCCAATGCGGAAAAATAAAAGAACACACAAGATTTTTACGTGGAAAAACTCCAAACCGGAGTAAAAAACCACGGGACCGATAACACGGCGAAATCCACTAGAGTTAACACACGTACAAGGTGATATAACGTACTCACAGACGACTCAACCTTTTACCATACGCCCCTAGTCGATCTTCTCCGCTCGCTCCACGACGCTTCTCGAATCCACGATCCGCGCCCAACGCTGAATCCACAGCGTCCAACGTCGAGTCCACGACGTCCAACCGAATCCACGGTCTTCACCCAATGGTACGCTTCGAATCCACGAACGCACCTCGCTCCGAATCCACGAGAGCGGTAGCACCTTGAATCCACAAGGCCACGCGAGTCCACGCGCCGATTTTGGGATAAATCGTTGTTTGTTTGGGTGGTGATGATCCGCCGAATACTTAGATCAAGAGTAGATCGGAAATACCATCTAAGTATTCATTAGTTTGATTCAACTCAAGATATGAGTATGAAAAACCTAGAATCAAACTAATCAATATAGATGAAGAACCATTGAATAGATCTAATGATTTCCGTTCTTCTCTATATATGTGGATTTTTTCTTTTCGGCTATTTTCTCAAATGGCCGAAATGCGGATCTATTTTCCGATGCCCTAGAAATGAAATAGAAGGGCTATTTATAGGTTAGAAACCCTAGGAAGAATATTCGGATCAAAAACAAACTTTTCTGGAAAGTTTTACCGACGGCGATCCGGATTGCAAAGCCACGATCCGGATTGCAGAAGCACAAAATGCGGTTTCCAGAAAATAGCCTGTTCGGGATCCGGATCATAATCCCCGATCCGGATCGTTCATACATTTTCACAAAACACCCCATTCGGGATCCGGATTGCACAAGCTGTGATCCGGATTGCAGCAATGTATGAAACAAACACCTTTCGGGATCCGGATTGAAAGCCACGATCCGGATCCTGAACATGTCCCATGTCCAGTTTTTGATGAATAAGCAATTAAAACCTCTTCCAGGTGTTTCTACACTATAAGAAGTATTCGGATCATCAAAATTATTTAGTTAAACGTACCTGATCCTTTTGAATTCTTCTTTCTTGAGATTGAGGTATATGATCCAAAGTTTCTTCATCTTCAATCTTCAAGACTTAATATATTCACGAAATACGCCAACTCAAATTCCGTAACAATCTCCCCCTTTGGCGGTTTCGTGACAAAACACAAATCCACAAAGAAAATTCAAAAAGGATATTTTTGTTGCTATCACCATACAACAAAAATTTACAAAAGAGTTCCAGAAATTAAATACATGAGATAAACTCCTAAGACAGACTCTAGACTTAGACATCTGTTATCTCTGCACACAGAAAACATTCTTGACAAAAGAAATCGTTAGATACCTCAAGAATTGAAACATTCAAAACCAGATACAGAGATAGAGTTTTTCTCATCATGACATTTGAAAATATCAGATATGTAAGAGAACCATAGTTAAAACCAACATATCTTCTAAGCAGTTGAAAACCAAATGTCAAAGTATGTTAGTCCAACATCAACTTGTTAGTCATATTACATGCCCAAATAGTTAGTCAAATAGTTAGTATAGAAGCATGCCACAAATCACAAAAGAAAAACCAAAGTTGAGTTGAGATTCATACTTACCTTGATATCATCGATATTCACAATCATTGTTCATTGTTTTCGCTAACTCTCTCCCCCTTTTTGTCACAAAACAAGCCAAATACTTACAAAACAAGGAGAGTTAAGAGGATAAACAAAAATCATAACCCTGCAAAACAAAATAAGGATTAAATTGAAAAACCTGCAAAGTTAGAGCAAAACGATTAAAACATAAAGTTACTCCTGAGAGTCGGAGTCGTCAGATGTCGTGCACCCCATTTTCGCAAACAGCTTTTTCACAAGTTTCTTCACGGAAGAAACTGACTTAGTCAAAGTGACCTGAGTAGCTGTGAGGATTTCCATCTCATTCTTCATAATGTGAAGGTCGCCTTTCATTTCAGTGAATTCAGCGGAGATGCGTTCCTGTTCATTCGAAAGCCGCTGTTGTTCTTTGAAGATGGAGGTGACAGAGGCATCATCGTCAGAAGTAGATGGAGGTGCCTTCTGTTTCGGAGGAACGGGGGCAGTGGAAGATGTTGCATGAGGTCGAGCTCGTTGTCCAATCGGAGGAGAAGGGGATCATCCTGCTTTGTTGTCAGAGACTTGACGATGGTTGTCTCATTGATTGTCCCCAAACTATACATATAAGAACTCGCGCTCGTATCCACTTTAAATCTCCTAAGGATGCGCATTATAATCAATGGATATGGTAGTCGCTCTGTTGGGTGAGAGTGTTCGACATACCGCGTCATCCTGTTCCAAATGAGGTAAGGGATGTTCAAGTTTGCTCCCATTGCAGCTGTTGGGTTCCCAAGAAGATAAAGAAATAACATCCTATCCCATCGAAGCACTTTTGTATTCATATTTGGAAGAATGTTGTAGCAGACAATGAAATTGATATACTTATATTCTTTCCGAAGCTCTCTGGAAAATACCGAGTTTCCGGCAGACTGAGTATCCGGAAGGCAAATTCCATTGACTACAATTCTCCAAGAGTTTTCTGTGAAGACCTGAGTCTTCAAATAGTGAAGTCCATCTGAGATGGCTGTCATGCCAAGCACCTCTCCAATCAGTTGGGGAGTGACTTTGATTTTGATACCTTTTACAAAGGTATGAAATTCCCGACGTCCGTCAACATTATCAATAAGACCTGCAGCATTCTGATAGAAAATCCTAGCTGAGTGTGGGCAATACCCAGTTTTTTCAGGAAAGTTACAAATCGGAGCGAGACCAACTTGGTCAAACAGAGCTCCAAACTCTGCAGATCGATTCCTCAACTGTTGTACATTGACATGTCTTTCTCCTATACATTCCCTCTTTTCAAAATCTTTGATTCTTGCGGAGCTGACGAATCCCTGAAATGGTGGCTGATTGGCTATGGGTTCATTGATTGAGATGCCTTGGGCACTACTTCTTTTCCTTGCCGAGGTTTTCATTCTTTTTCCAGTAGGCTCCATTGGTGCCTTTCCTTTCTCAGCTGCTGTAGGAGGAGGCTTAGTTTTGGGGGCTTCAGCAGGAGCCTTTCCTTTTGCGACAGTTGGGACAGTTGCTTCAATTTCAATGTTGTCCCAATCGATCGACTCCGTTTCAGACTCAGTGTCGGAGTCAGCTTGAGCTCGTTTCGCCCTCTTGGTCCTCTTGGGCTTTGTAGAATCCTTCACATGGACCATGGCAGCAAGTAGGAAAATGATCCAGGTGATCACCATTGCTTACAGTGCTTTGAGTTTAAGAAAGTGTCCTGTGAAACCAACTCAAGAACATATGAAAAATTGTCAATTTTGAAAAATTTAAACATTGTACCTAGACAATCATAATCATATAGAGAAGCCAAGAATCAAATTAGTTTTCCAAAAAGAATTTTAAAAATAGATCAATTTCATGATTTACAAAAATTCCTCTTTTATGCCCTAAAACCGAATTTTTAGAAATCGAAGCCTAAAAACTCGTTAACCAGATGAAATCCCAGCATAAAAGTAAAACTAATTGATCCAGAGTTCTTATTTCAAAAGAAATTTGATCAAAAACCATTCACAAACGAAAAAGATCCAAGATTTCAACTCACGTTTGATAAAAACTGTAAAAACCGAGTTTTGATCAATAAAACTTACTTGAATCCGAAGAACTTTGAGTTTTGAAGCTTCAAAAGCAAGAGATCTAGAGAGAGAAGCTCTAGAGACTTGAAAACCAGAGATTAGGGTAAAGAAATCAAAAATCTGGATGTTTCTATATAAAACCCTAGCCGCGATCCGGATCGGCCGAGAATGTGATCCGGATCGGCCACCCGCAGGAAAAATCCTGCGTTCGGGATCCGGATCACTTGACCCGATCCGGATCGGCTACACCTTTTTCTTCAGAAAAAGTTAGAAAAATACATAAAATCCAGAAAAAGTATGTAAGCACTTTACCATGTCAACTTTAAACAAATGGCATCGTTTCACACAACAAGAAATAGATTATGAAAATCTATCAAAAATATCCAAAAATGAAACGAAAATTTACGAAAGTTAAAACACTTAAAGTTGAACAACTTCAATTACATCTATCTTGATCTTATGTGTAATGCCTTTATCAAATCATCAATTTTAGTAAAGAAAATGAAATACCAAGATCAATAGATGTTTGAAATCCCAGATAAGTTAGATAATATATCTAGACAATCTGTTGAAGGAGTGGCTCTTTGAGCATCTTAAATCAAAAATCCCACCTTATACCAACCATGAAATACGACTGAGTCAAGTATTTCAATATGAGTTTCATCAACAATTTTTCAAACAAAAATTTGCTTTTCATTCATGGAGTATCTTTTTCTTTCATTTTCTCCATGTGGTGGTAGTTTTCACACTCCTCATTGGGATGTAACTCTTTCCACATCTTTTGAGCATTTCACATTTCATTGACTCCCCCTCAATTGGCTATCAATTATTTAATATATAAGGTATTCAACCAAACCATTGATCTCGAATTCATACTCGACTAAGCAATCAAATATGATAATGACTATACCAAGAGATCATTGAGAGAGAAATTGACTTTGATCACTTAAAAGATGGTTTAATTAACGTAAATGATCATTGCAACATTGAAATATTATGACATCAAAAACATAATAAATTTCTAAATGCATAAAAGGATGCAATTAAAGTCAATTATGATTTATGCTCAATTAGTGTGCTATGTACAGAACATAGATAAAGAACAAAACAAAAACAAAAACAAAACCTAATCTAAGCAAAGGTTTCAAAAGAGTTTATTTCAAGGAAAGCATGCCAATTGCTTTACGCAAGTGAATAAAACGTTTTTGATCCAAAGGTTTTGTTAAGATGTCGGCTAATTGATCCTCAGTTGAAATATATGACAGTTGAAGAATGTTTGATTCAACTAGCTCTCTAAGAAAATGATATCTAAGTTCAATATGTTTTGTTCTAGAGTGCAACACAGGGTTTTTAGAAATGTTAATAGCACTAGTGTTGTCACATAAAATGGTTACCGAAGATGTTGAAATCCGGAAATCGCTCAACACGCTCTTCATCCAAATCAATTGGGTTGAACAACTTCCTGCAGAAATGTACTCCGCTTCGGCAGTCGAGAGTGCTATGCAATTCTGTTTTTACTGTGCCATGCAACAAGGCAGTGGCCAAGATAGAAGCATGCACCACTCGTGCTTTTCCGGTCATCCACCGATCCAGCCCAATCGGCATCTGAGTATCCAACAATATCCAAAGTCGTTCCCATAGGATACCAAATTCCGAAATTGATTGTACCTTTGATATACCGGATGATCCGTTTCACCGCTTTCAGGTGAACCTCCTTCGGTGCTGATTGATATCTCGCACAAATCCCAACACTGAAGGATATATCCGGGCGACTAGCCGTGAGATATAGTAGACTTCCAATCATACTGCGGTACAGTTTCTCGTCTACATTCTCACTTTGTGATTCACTTCCAAGTCCCTTATGGCTAGTTCCCATTGGAGTCGGAAAATCCTTAGAATTTTCAAGATCAAACTTTTTGACCAACTCCAGTGCATACTTGGATTGACACAAGTGAATTCCTTCATCGTTTTGTTTAACTTGTAATCCAAGAAAATAATTCAACTCGCCCATCATGGACATCTCAAATTCGCTTTCCATGGTCTCCGCGAATTTAGAAGCATCATTATCTCTCGTTGCTCCAAAAACAATGTCATCAACATAGATTTGAGCAACTATGAAATTGTTTTGATAATGCTTCACAAAGAGAGTCCTGTCAGCTCCCCCTCGAGTGTAGCCCTTTTCCAAAAGGTGCTTTGTCAACCTTTCGTACCATGCTCGCGGTGCTTGTTTCAGACCGTAAAGAGCCTTTTTCAACGAAAAACATGGTTAGGTAGTTTATGATCCACAAAACCTTTCGGTTGAGCTACATAAACTTCCTCATTTAAAAATCCATTTAAAAAGGCGCTCTTAACGTCCATTTGAAATAATCTGATTTTAAAATGACAAGCGATCGCAAACAATATACGAATGGACTCGAGTCTAGCTACAGGGGCGAAGGTTTCATCAAAGTCTATACCTTCTACTTGAGAATAGCCTTGAGCAACTAACCTTGCTTTGTTCCTGATGATAGTACCTTCTTCGTTTTTCTTGTTCTTGAAGATCCATTTGGTACCTATCACATTGTGTTGCTTCGGAGGCTTCGTCAGTTCCCAGACTTTGTTTCGCTCGAATTGATGGAGCTCTTCCTGCATTGCTTTAATCCAGTAATCATCTTGGAGAGCTTCATCAACATTCCTTGGTTCGATTTGAGATACATAGCATGCAAATCCGCAAACCAATTGTCTCCGTGTTCTAACTCCTTCTTGTGGATCTCCAATTATGTTCGATTCAGGGTGATCCTTGGAGATGCGTAACGTTTGAGGTAGAGGAGTAGGCGGAGGTACACGAGATGATTCCTGCACATCAGATAAGCTTGAAGAACCGTTAGATGCATCAACATTATTATCGAAAGAATTGTTAGAAGAAGATGCATTAGCAGGTGTATCATCATCAAGAGAGATATCGAGGGTAGATTTTTCAGATTCAAAATGAAAAGCTTCATCTACCTTAACATTTATCGATTCTACGATCGTCTTAGATTCTAAGTTAAAAACTCGATATGCTCTGCTGTTTGTAGAATAACCTAAGAAAATCCCTTCGTCACTTCGAGAGTCAAATTTTCCAAGATTCTCACGATCACGTAAAATAAAACACCGACTCCCAAAGATGCGAAAATATTTGATGTTAGGTTTTCTACAAAACCAAAGTTCATATGGTGTATTCAAAGTCCCCGGGCGCAAATACACGCGATTGATAACATAAACAGCAGTGTTCACCGCTTCAGCCCAAAAATATAAAGGTAAGTTCCGGCTGTGAAGCATAACACGTGCCATTTCCTGTACGACCCTGTTTTTGCGCTCGACTACACCATTTTGTTGAGGTGTGTAAGGTGCGGAGAATTCATGTTTAATGCCATTAGAAGTGCAAAAATCAATGAATTTGGAATTTATGAATTCCCCACCTCTATCACTCCTAACTCGAGTAATCCTATCATTCTTTTCTATCATAATACGATTGCAGATTTCGAGAAAAGAATCAAAGGTATCAGCTTTTTCTTTTAAGAAAGCTACCCAAGTATATCTAGAAAAATCATCAACCAACAAGAAAATATACCATTTACCTCCCAGAGATGGTTGACGAGTTGGCCCCATTAAGTCCATATGCAAAAGTTCCAAAGGCCGTTTTGTACCTATGTGGTTCAAATTCTTGTGTGCAGTCCTAGACTGTTTTCCCTTTTGGCAACCGCCACACACAAGGTTTTGTTCAAAAGAAAGTTTTGGAACCCCCTTGACCACATCTTTATTTGAAATTCTAGCAAGTTCCTTAAAGTTTATGTGACCTAGCCTTTCATGCCAAAGTGTTTCATTTTTCAAAGATGCTAGGTTACATTTTTCAGAAATCTTAGAAGGAACTACATAACAGTTGTTTTCTGATCTAACCCCCTTTAAAAAGAAAGCATGGTTCATGTCAGTTACAGTGCATTTATCAGATGAAAAATTAACTGAATAACCACTATCACACAGTTGACTTATGCTTATGAGGTTAGTCTTAAGGCCATGAACAAATAATACATTATCTAGAACCGGGCCATCTGGAATAGCTACCGTTCCCTTTCCAACAATTTTGGAAGACCGACCATCTCCGAAAACAACAAGTCCTCCGGAGTTTTTCTCAAAAGTTTGAAAACAGTTTTTATCGCCGGTCATATGACGGGAACACCCGCTATCCAGGTACCAAGACGAACTATCATATGCATGCAAAGAAACATTGGTAGCAAGACAGGGAAAGATTTCACCTTTGCGCACCCAAACCTTTTTGAAGTGCGTCGGTAATGGTCGTGAAGTTGATTTCCTAGGTGAGAGCGTCTTGCTTGAAGAATTGCTGCTCCTTGATGATGTCGTCTTGAGCGGTGTACTACCAAGGCTCTTTTCCTTCAATTGATTGGAGTTGTTTTCCGAGGAATAGCCCTTTTGGTAGTCATTGCAAGATGTGCTTGAGGTGTGCGTTTGGCTCCCATCTTGCAATTTCTTCTTATGTGCCCTGAAATGCCACAACGAAAACATACCTTGATTCTTGTCGATTCCGAAGAAGATGTAGTAGGTTCGTTGTCGTTGCTTGTCGTGAACACCGGTGTCGGAGGAGGAGATACCGACTGAGGCACAAATACTGTACCACTCGAACTTGGAATGTCTCCAGTTTGAGTGTATCCGAGGCCGAACTTGTTTCTTTGACCGAGACCAAGAAGTCTGTCCAACTTACTCCTTCCAGAAGAAAATCTCTGTAAGTCATCCTTCAGTTGGCGTATGGTCTCTGTCATTTCCAATTTTTCCTGTCGAGCCTCGCCGTAGAGCTTCAAGAAGTAATTCGCTTTGTTCACCATATCCATATAATTCTTCTCGAATTGCTCATTGGACTCTTGAAGGGAAACATTTGTTTTAATCAGATTGTCCCTTTCCACTTCAAGATCGGTTGAGATAGAGGTTACTCTTTTTACTTCATCTTCAAGATCCTGCAATCTCCCTTTCAACCCCTTGTTTTGCTTAGCCAGTTTCTTTGAATCCCTCAAAAGTTTATGGTAGGCTAAAGCAAAATCTTCACCTTCCGAATCATCTGATTCATCGTCCGTTGCAATCTTTTCAACAGTGGAGTTGGACAGTGAATCGGATGTACTTGCCATTAAGCACATGAAGGATGAAGATGTGGTGGACGCGTGGAAAGCTGTCGCGTTGTCTTCTTCATCACTTGAGGATGACTCATTTGACGTGGAGTTGTCATCCCAAGTAACGACTTGCATCGCCTTCTTCTTAGCCGGATTCTTGTTGGGACACTCCGTTGAAATGTGGCCGTAGCCTCGACATTTGAAACACTGAACTTGTCCCTCAGAACTTTTCTTATCCTTTGAGAAGTTCTCTTGCTTTCTTGACTTGTAGCTTGAAGAACCCTTGCCTTTCTTCGACTTTCCGAAGGATGGAGTTTTGCTTGAATTTCCCCTTCGAAAGTTGCGGCGAAACTTCCTTGTCAAGAGAGCGAGCTGCTTCTCAAAGTCCTCCATAGAAATGTTCTCGTCGTCGTCCGAGGAGGATGAATCCGCGTCTTCTTCTTTAGTTGATTTCAATGCGTAACCTGAAGACTTAGAAGAGGATGCCTTTCCAGAAGAATAGTTAGTAGGAAAAGTCATTTCATAAGTTTGTAAAGCACCTACTAATTCTTCTACACGCATTTCGTCCGGGTGTTTAATTGTTTCAATGGCTGCAACCTTCGGGCGAAATCGTTCAGGAAGAGTTCTTAGAATTTTTCTTACAACTTTAAATTCTGGAATCTTCTCTCCCAAGTTAGCACATGAGTTCACGATGTCTTGCAATCGTGTGTAATAGTCAGTGAAAGATTCATTCTCTGCCATAGAGATAGAGTCAAACTTGCTCGTGAGCATTTGCAGTTTCTGAATCTTCACTAAGTTAGTTCCCTCATGCGTAACTTGAAGAACATCCCAGATTTCTTTCGCAGTCTCACATGCCGAGACGCGAGAGAACTCAGTTTGTGACAAAGCATTAAATAGAGCATTAATCCCTTTGCCATTGTAAGAAGATAAGTCTATCTCTTCCTTGGTCCATTTCGACCTAGGTTTTAAGGTGCGAACATCATCTAAAATTTCAGTTGGATTAGACCATCCTAATTCAATTGATTGCCACACCCTTTCGTCGATGGAAATTAAGAAAGCTTTCATCCGTACTTTCCAGTACGCATAATTTGTTCCATCAAAGAAAGGGGGTCGATTGATGTTTCCACCTTCAACCATTGTTTACAACCCTATTCCCGCTCTGATACCACTTGTTGGGTTTAGGTTAATAAGGATCTAAATAGGGGAAAAAACACCTAGAGGGGGGTGAATAGGTGTAAACAATAAACACTCAAAAAATCATTGTGCGATAAAACCCAATGCGGAAAAATAAAAGAACACGCAAGATTTTTACGTGGAAAAACTCCAAACCGGAGTAAAAAACCACGGGACCGATAACACGGCGAAATCCACTAGAATTAACACACGTACAAGGTGATATAACGTACTCACAGACGACTCAACCTTTTACCATACGCTCCTAGTAGATCTTCTCCGCTCGCTCCACGACGCTTCTCGAATCCACGATCCGCGCCCAACGCTGAATCCACAGCGTCCAACGTCGAGTCCACGACGTCCAACCGAATCCACGGTCTTCACCCAATGGCACGCTTCGAATCCACGAACGCACCTCGCTCCGAATCCACGAGAGCGGTTGCACCTTGAATCCACAAGGCCACGCGAGTCCACGCGCCGATTTTGGGTAAATCGTTGTTTGTTTGGGTGGTGATGATCCGCCGAATACTTAGATCAAGAGTAGATCGGAAATACCATCTAAGTATTCATTAGTTTGATTCTACTCAAGATGTGAGTATGAAAAACCTAGAATCAAACTAATCAATATAGATGAAGAAACATAGAATAGATCTAATGATTTCCTTTCTTCTCTATATGTGGATTTTTCTTTTCGGCTATTTTCTCAAATCCGAAATGCGGATCTATTTTCCGATGCCCTAGAAATGAAATAGAAGGGCTATTTATAGGTTAGAAACCCTAGGAAGAATATTCGGATCAAAAACAAACTTTTCTGGAAAGTTTTACCGACGGCGATCCGGATTGCAAAGCCACGATCCGGATTGCAGAAGCACAAAATGCGGTTTCCAGAAAATAGCCTGTTCGGGATCCGGATCATAATCCCCGATCCGGATCGTTCATACATTTTCACAAAACACCCCATTCGGGATCCGGATTGCACAAGCTGTGATCCGGATTGCAGCAATGTATGAACAAACACCTTTCGGGATCCGGATTGAAAGCCACGATCCGGATCCTGAACATGTTCCCAGTCCAGTTTTTGATGAATAAGCAATCAAAACCTCTTCCAAGTGTTTCTACACTATAAAAAGTATTCGGATCATCAAAATTATTTAGTTAAACGTACCTGATCCTTTTGAATTCTTCTTTCTTGAGATTGAGGTATATGATCCAAAGTTTCTTCATCTTCAATCTTCAAGACTTAATATATTCACGAAATACGCCAACTCAAATTCCGTAACAATACAGTCCTGGGTACAACAACAACTCACAATTACAAACAATTTACACATAACAATCACATTCCTAAAATCTGCACACATAGTTACTGTTCACACACGAATTTCACCTGAAAATAAATTTCCAGAAATTCCAATAAAAATATCACGACGATCCTCGCGAAGTATAGATGTCGATAGGTTCTTGAATCGTCGAAATCCGATATCCAGATGTGAAGATAAAATTTCGCGAAGTTGCTGCTGTCAAGATTCCAAACTGTAGCAAAGGGGCGTAAAAATGTACCCCAAACCCTCATAAAAGCTCATTTCTGGGAAAAATGATCAACACGGAAAACGTAGATATACCTCTTGTGCAACCGCTGGCGAAGAAATCGTCCAAAAATGTGGTCGGGGTAGCTCTGCAGGTCTCCCAGAAGAAAATGCGACGGTAGTGGGCCTCAAACTGTAGAACGTCGCTCCGCACTACGAGGTAGGAAACACAGTCGTCACGACTTCCAGAAATTCTGAAATTTCTCCAGGGGATAGGTAAGAGGGAGAGAAAGATTTTTCATATAGAGCTCAAGAGCTGGTTCCCACGAAATAAAGGTGAAAATGCCAGCCCAAGGTGGCCTATATATAGGCTCCAAAGAAAAAGGCCCAAAAATCAGGCTGCTGTTGGGTCGGGCCCAACTTTCGGGCGCCCGAAAAATTTCGGGCGCGCACAGTGCGGCCCGGCCCAAGATTTTCGGGCACGCACAGTGCAGCCCGGCCCAATACACGCCGTCGGACGGGATCCACGATCCGTCCGACCCGCCTCTGAGCCTGCCACGTGTCGCCCGAACAGCGAACACCGAAGCGGGCCACTCACCGCCCGCCACGTGTCCACCCCCCGGGCACAGTAAGGCGGCGGCGCCTGCCAATGAGCGGGCGCCACGTGTCCGCCCGGTTGACCCGCTGCCCGGCCGGCAGCGCGACGTGGGTCGCACGTGGGCACGCGCCCCGAGGCACCTACCGCGCGCCCGGTGCACCGCGCACGTTGCACCCGCCAATCAGGGGATGACACGTGTCCCCTGCACCCGGTCCACGCCTTCCCCAGCAATTTCCGTGGACCGCGCCGCGTGCACCAACCAACCGGTGACTGCCACGTGTCCCCCGCCTGGTCCATGCACCGCCGCGCTCCACCCGGTAGACCGCGCGCCCTGGGCCCGCCAATCAGGCGGTGCCACGTGTCCATGCGCCGGGTCTGTGCACCCCGCCGTGCTGCTCTGTGGACCGCGCATCACAGACCGGCCAATCAGGGCCTGCCACGTGGCATCCCGGCAGTCTACGGCCCCTCCCATGCACCATTTTCCACCAAAAACTTTCGGGTGTCCGTTTTTGGGCATCCGGACTCCAAATTAAGCAAATAAATAGCCGTTTTCAAGCGTTTTTCCGCGCTGAATCTATCTACGACCTCTGTTTGGCCTAAATCTTTCCAAAAATTTTGGCAAACCCAGCCGAAGGCCAGTAGAGTAAATAAAAGCACACAGGGTCCATCAGTAGCACCCACTTGATGCACTGTGGGCCAGGTACACCAATACTAGGTGTTCTAATAGTGGATCCATCGGAAAAACACTGCATGGGATCTAGGGCCACTACATCCTCCCCCACTAAAAGAAAGTTTCGTCCTCGAAATGAAACAGAGCAAAAACAAACGTACCTCAGCCAGAAGTCTCGAACAGAAAAGGGTAGGCATCTCGCATCGCCGTCTCAAGCTCCCAGGTAGCCTCTCGCTCCTCATGGTTGCTCCAAAGGATCTTCACATAAGGTATTGCCCGGTTGCGCAATTTCCTCACCTCACGAGCCAAAATCCGCAATGGGCGCTCCTCGTAAACCAAGTCCTCGCCGATATCCAAGGATGCGAAGTCGATGACATGAGACGGATCGAACACATATCTCCTCAAGGCCGAAACATGGAAGACATCATGAACACCAGCCAAGCGGGGAGGTAGAGCAACTCTATAAGCCACAGGGCCTACCCTCTCAAGCACCTCAAAGGGTCCAATGAAGCGGGGACTAAGCTTCCCACGCACTCCAAACCTCCGGACCCCCTTCGAAGGCGAGACCTTCAAGAAGACGTGATCACCAACCTGGAACTCAAGGTCTCGCCGCCGAACATCTGCATAACTCTTCTGGCGACTCTGGGCCGTCTCCAAGTGCCGACGTATAATTCGAACCTTCTCTTCTGCCTCCAGCAGCATATCTGGCCCCAGCGTCCTCCTCTCACCCACATCGCTCCAGTAAAGGGGCGACCGACACTTGCGTCCGTACAACGCCTCAAACGGAGCCATCTGAATGCTCGCTTGAAAGCTGTTGTTGTACGCGAACTCAACCAGGGATAAATGTCGGTGCCAACCACCTCCAAAATCCATGACGCACGCACGCAACATATCCTCAAGCGTCTGAATGGTGCGCTCTGACTGGCCGTCTGTCTGTGGGTGAAAAGCCGTGCTGAAACTAAGCTGAGTACCCATGGCTGACTGTAAGCTCCCCCAAAACCGTGACACGAATCTCGGGTCTCGATCTGAAACAATGGACGCTGGTACTCCGTGCAGCCTCACGATCTCATCCAAATAAAGCTGTGCCAAGCACTCCAAGGACCAAGTCATCTGCACAGGCAGGAAATGAGCTGACTTGGTAAGTCTATCAACAATCACCCAAATAGCGTCGGCTCCACTCTGTGATCTCGGTAGCCCAGTCACGAAATCCATGGTGATGTGGTCCGACTTCCATTCGGGAATTGGAAGGCTTTGCAACTTGCCAGCAGGAACACAATGCTCTGCCTTCACTTGCTGGCAAGTCAAGCACTGAGCAACGAACCTTCCAATATCCCGCTTCATCCCCGACCACCAAAAGTGTGCCCTAAGCTCCTTATACATCTTAGTACCTCCAGGATGGATGGTATAAGGTGTATAATGGGCCTCTCTCAAAATCTGATCTCTAATCTTCAAATCTGATGGCACACAAACTCTGTCCCTGTACCGTAGTACTCCCGAGCTGTCTACTGAAAAATCCCCTCTCTCATCTACCTGAATCTGAGCCCTGATCCTCTCCAAGTGGGGGTCCTCACTCTGCGTCTCCCTGATCCTGTCCAGCAGAGTGGGCTGCAAAACCATAGTCATAAGTCTCGCAGAGACCCCAGGGGATACTACCTCAATCTGAAGTCGCCTCATCTGCTCTATCAGCTGTGCCTGCTGGGTAATCATCAAACTCAAGCTATGCACGGACCTCCTGCTCAAAGCATCCGCCACCACATTGGCCTTGCCGGGGTGATAAAGGATACTCAGATCGTAGTCCTTTAACAACTCCAACCACCGGCGTTGCCTAAGGTTCAGCTCCTTTTGGGTGAACAGATACTTTAAGCTCTTATGATCTGTATAAATCTCACAATGCTCACCATAGAGGTAATGCCGCCACAGCTTCAGTGCAAAAACAACAGCTGCAAGCTCAAGATCATGCGTAGGGTAATTCTTCTCGTAATCCTTTAATTGCCGTGAAGCATAGGCAATTACCCTGCTGCATAAGAACACAACCCAGTCCACTGCGTGAGGCGTCGCTGTAGATCACGAAACCCTCTCCCATAACCGGCAGTGCAAGAACAGGTGCGGAGATCAATCTTCTCTTCAGTTCCTCGAAACTCTGCTGACACTGCTCGGTCCAAACGAACTTTGTCCCCTTCCTCGTCAAACAGGTCAGGGGAGTAGAGAGCTTCGCAAAGCTGTAATGTGCCGTTTTTTTGGGTTGAGCTTTCTGACTCTACCGTCGAGCTTTTTGACTGAGGAAAGGCGTGAGCGCGTGTAATTTTAAATTACAGCGGTGTTCGGGTGGTTCCGGGCGGCGGCGGAGGTGCCGAGGTCAAAAAGTGAGTTGTTGGGGGCTCTTTTGGGATTATTTTATTCATTAAATGAATTTAATTAATTAACCCTGGTTGTTGCCCTCTTTAGCTGTTGGTGGAGAAGGTTTGAGAGTGTGAGGGGATGTGTAATTAATGAAGGTGTGGGTGATGTTTATTTCTACAGGTGAGTAGGTGGAAATACTTAATGTTTTTTTTTATTATTATTATTATTATTTTATCTTCTTAATTAAAACTCTCTCCTTCTCTTTCTCCCTGTTCCACCTTCACCACCAACGAAGTGAACCCTTTGGGTTGGTCTGAAGCAAGGAAGAAGAAGAAGGAGAAGAAGAGGTGTGGGAGGAGGGTTCTTGAGACTTCCTTCCTTTCGCGGCGTGGACGCGGAGCCGAGGGTGTGCTCGGGCGACTCTTCGAGGTTGGCATTTATTTTTTTTTATTGTGTTGGCCTTCCTCCATTGTCTCCTTCTTCCTCTCTTCTTTTATTTTTTTTACTTTCTTCTCTGTTGGTGGGCTCTGGCTGTGGTCCGTGGCGAAGCTGGTGAGCCGTGCGCGTGCAATTCTGCGGCGCACGGCAGGGTTGGTGGATGCCGCGCGGACGCGCATAAGCACCGTGCGCAGCCGGCGCCCTGCTGCTTATGATGTGCAGCAGAGCGCCGGGCCACCTGCGGCATCGCCGAGCCAAGCAGCGGGCTGTACGCTTGCGCGCAGCGCCGCAGGCGCGCGTGGCGGGATGCGCGCTTGCGTGCAGCATCGCAGGGACGCGCGCGCGGCACTGCGGTGCACTGCGCAGTGCCGCAGGGCCATGCGGGGCGCGCGCGTCACCGCGCGGTGCGCGCGCGGGGGTGGGCCCCGCGCGGGCTGCAGGGCCGCGCGGGTGGCCCCTTGGGCCCCGCGCGGGCTGCAGGGCCGCGCGCCAGGCGAGCGGCACTGCAGGGCCGCGCGGGCGGCCCCTTGCAGTGCCGCGCGGGCGGCCCCTTGGGCCCCGCGCGGGCTGCAGGGCCGCGCGCCAGGCGCGCGGCACTGCCGGGCCGCGCGGGCGGCCCCTTGGGCCCCGCGCGGGCTGCAGGGCAGCGCGCCAGGCGCGCGGCACTGCCGGGCCGCGCGGGCGGCCCCTAGGCCCCGCGCGGGCTGCAGGCCGCGCGCTTGGCGCGCGGCGCTGCAGGGCCGCGCGGGCGACCCCGCTTGGGCGGCCTGCTTGGCGCCGCTTCGATGCCGCGTGGGCCGCGGCTCGGCGACACGCCACGGCGCGGGCGCGATGATTTCTCCGCGCAACGCGTGGCGTTCTTTTTCGCCGGGTGAGTTTTTCTGTCGCCGCTTGAGGGCGCGGGTTTTTGACCGCGGGTTCTGATCCCTTTTATGTCCTTTTCCGCAGTGGTGACTTAGTGTTGACTTCCTACGTAGTCGGTGGTACGCATAGAGCTGCGTGGAGTTGTTGGATCACACCGGGACCTCGGTTTGGCGCACGGATTGCGGGTTCTTCGCAGGTGGGTTGGTTTCCTCCGTGAATGTCACGGAAATGTCGTTTTTACTTGCAAATGCAAAGGTAATAAGTCCTTGGGAAATCAGGTAAATGCGGAGCAGCCGTGTGAGTCGTGGGTTATGGTTACCGACTGAGACACGCATTATACTCTTAGGGGTACGTTCTGAATACACGGTGGCATCAGATGCCCCTGGCCGAGCTACCAGGAGGGTGTTTTTCCCCGGCCGCGTTACCGGGAGGGTATTTCCCTGGCCGAGCTACCAGGAGGGTGATTTTCCCCGGCCGCGCTACCGGGAGGGTAATTCCCTGGCCGAGTTACCAGGTGAGTATATTTCCCTGGCTAGATTTCCAGGAAGGTATATCCCTGGCCGAATTACCAGGTAGATTTATCCCTGGCCGAGTTACCAGGCGTGAGTTCGCCCTGGCCGAGTTACCAGGTGGCTGCGCGGGATGGCATGAGCGGGGGGGGGTCATATTATATGAATCCAGATGCCGTTTCATTTTGCATTGCATTCCTGCATATAGTGATAGACTTATTTACAGCTTTCATTTCTGTATATATCTATCTATCTATCTATCTATCTATCTATCTATCTATCTATCTATCTATCTATCTATCTATCTATCTATCTATCTGTTCCTTTTACCTTCAGGGGACTTAGTGGGCTACCGTGGATCGGACAGCGGTACCCACTGAGATCTGACTTTTCAGTTGATCTCACACCCGCTGTGTGTGACAGGTGCTTCCGAGGCGGCCGCTTCTGGGTCGGTTCGTGCGGAGTCTTCTGACCGAGGCAAGGGTTTGGCTGAGTAGTGCCTCTGGGTTGTAGAGTTCGAGGTAGAGTCTCCGGGTATTTTTGGTTTCCACTTTTGTACTAGATAGTGATGTTGTACCCGATTTTGGGAGACGGTGGATGTTGTACTTGGACTTACTACTTAGTGACTCTCTTATGCAGTTTACTCCTTCAGCTTAGCTTCTTTGCTGCTCTGATACTTGTATAGCTAGATCTCTTTTGCAGGTTTGACGCTTCGTCTGTGCGGCAGTTTCCGCACAGACGGCGGAGCTGTTGGCGAGCCCGGGTCGCAGTTCGACCCCGGGGCGTGACAGATTTAGGTGGTATCAGAGCCTAGGTGTATAGGTCATTTGGGGACTTAGAGACCCTAGAATTTATGGTTGGACTGTAGGATTTCGGTCGTGGGGGTTGTTCTGGGGCGAGAGTTTCTACATGTTAGCTCCCTAAAGTAGTTCTGTTGGCTGCAGACAACACTACACTTTAGAGTTGGAAACATGTTTTTCACTTTCGCTTATTTTGTCTAGTGAGGTTTGGTTCTCTGACATTTTGTTTCTTTGTTTGAGTAGCGAGATGCCTCCGAGACGCCGCGCGACGACGAGGGCGCACTCCGCGTCTGATGACGTGCTCGAACAGGAGGAGGCCACTCAGGGGGAGGTCCAGGAGCTGCGGGCCCAGGTGGCCCAGATGTCAGAGGCGTTGCGGCGCCAGGAGGAGGCAGCCAAGCGCCAGGAGGAAAACCTGGAGCGGATGATGAGGCTACTTGAACAGAGGACATCTGTGGCACCACCAGCAGCGACTTCGTCGACTTCATCTCAGATTGTCCCGTTGACGGAGGCAGAGCAGAGGGAGCTCACAGATCGACTATCTTATGTCAGCCAGTTCCACCCTCCGCGTTTTGCCGGGCAGAGTTCCGAGCCACGGGAAGTAGAAAACTGGATTTCTGCAATGAAAAAGATATTCGAGAACCTGTTTATCAAGGATCAGCATCAGGTGTTCATAGCCACACACTTTCTGGAGGGAGACGCCGAGACTTGGTGGCGTCGGGTCCGACCAGTTGGACCGCCGGGAGCCCAGTTGATGTCTTGGCAGGAGTTTCGCGCTTTGCTACTCGGGGCTTATTTTCCCGATAGTGCAAAGCAGAAGTTAGAGGGGGATCTCCGTCAACTGCAGCAGGGCTATCGATCTCTTCCGGATTATATTCGAGAGTTCCAGAGACTTCTGAGCAGTGTGCCGCATGTTGCCCCTGATGAGGCTCAGCGGGTGGATTTATTTGAGAGGGGGCTTCACCCTGATATCTATCACCTTGTTCATTCACACCGATCTCCGACTCTTGACGCAGCCATGGAGCGTGCACGGTGGGTCTCTTGAGGGAGGGTGATCATGGCGGAGAGGGGCGGAGCGCCTGGGACCAGTTCCGGAGAGAAGCGCCCCGCACCGCAGGACCTTGGGCAGACTAGCAGGCCGAGGCCCCCGAGACCGCCACAGGCACAGCCTCGGGGCCGCGGGACTCAGAGGAGGCAGGGATCGGGGGGCTCCCGATCTTCTAGGCGGCAGCAGCAGCAGCAGCAGCTGATTCGTACTGATAGCTGTGTGATTTGCGGCGGACCCCACGCCCCTTAGCAGTGTGATCAGCGACAGGGTCGTTGTTACCGGTGTGGGCAGGCAGGGCACCGATCATGGTCTTGTCCTACAGCAGGGACATCAGCAGCTTCGGCAGCTTCGACTCTTCCTCCACCGCCCTATCAGACGGGCGGATCTTCGGCAGGTGTTGGCCAGGGGGACAGGGCCACTTCGTCGCGGCAGTCTGACAGGCGACCACCCCCGAGCGGCAGGGTGTATACCGCACAGGTCGAGGACTCGGGGGCAGCTGGCCACGTGGTGGCAGGTATTATCCTTATCTCCTCTACTCGCACCAGAGCTTTGTTTGATACTGGAGCATCACATTCATTCATCAGTAGGACATTTGCATCCATGCATGGGCTAGAGATAGGACCGTTGCCTTGTGCTCGGGAGGTTCAGATACCCGATCACGTTTTGCACGTTGATGAGTGCTGTTGGTCCTGCCCTGTGCAGTTAGGGCCTTGGATTTTGCCTGTTGATCTTTTTGTCCTTCGCCAGCTCCAGGATTTTGACGTAATATTGGGGATGGATTGGTTGACTCAGTATTACGCTACTATTGATTGTCGAGAGAGGACTGTGACTCTCCGGGAGCCGGGTCAGGGGGAGTATGTCTTCTGGGGTTGCCAGAGCACGCTTTTTGTCGCGACGATCTCTTCAGCCAGAGCACGGCAGATGATGAGTCGAGGTTGTGTTGCTTTCTTAGCCACTGTTGTAGAGGTGCCTACGGCGATGCCTGGGCTCGAGGACATTCCTATTGTCCGAGAGTATCCAGATGTTTTCCCACCTGAGCTATCTTCTATGCCGCCGGATCGAGAGATTGAGTTCGTGATTGACGTGGTTCCTGGAACTACGCCAATCTCTAAAGCACCCTACAGAATGGCACCGGCAGAATTGAGGGAATTAAAGGCTCAGCTTCAGGATCTCTTGGATCGCGGGTTTATTCGTCCTAGTGTTTCTCCTTGGGGAGCCCCGATTTTATTTGTAAAGAAGAAAGACGGGTCGCTTAGGCTTTGTGTGGACTACAGAGAGTTAAATAAAGTGACCGTCAAGAACAAGTATCCACTTCCTCGGATTGACGATCTGTTTGACCAGCTTCAGGGAGCCACGGTTTTCTCGAAGATAGATCTTCAGTCCGGTTACCACCAGCTGAGGGTGAGGGCCGAGGATGTGTCCAAGACGGCGTTTAGGACTCGGTATGGGCATTACGAGTTTACAGTGTTACCTTTTGGTTTGACGAATGCCCCTGCGGCGTTTATGGACCTGATGAACCGAGTCTTTCAGCCGTACTTGGACCGTTTTGTGGTGGTTTTCATTGACGACATTTTGGTCTATTCCCGTAGTGACCTTGAGCATGAGGAGCACCTGAGGGTTGTGCTACAGCTTCTGAGGGAGAAGAAGCTGTATGCGAAGTTGAAGAAGTGCGCTTTCTGGCTACGGGAGGTTTCTTTTTTAGGCCACATAGTTTCAGCCGCAGGAGTGGCAGTGGACCCGACGAAGATTGTTTCAGTTCGGGATTGGCCTAGACCCACGACGGTGACAGAGATTCGGAGTTTCTTGGGCCTTGCAGGCTACTACCGTCGTTTTGTGGAGGGCTTTGCGAAGCCCTCTACCCCCCTCACTAGACTGACCAAGAAGGGGGAAAAATTTGTTTGGTCAGAGCAGTGCCAACAAAGCTTCGAGGAGTTGAAGCAGAGGTTGATTTCAGCACCAGTGCTTGCGCTACCAGTTATGGGGGAGGGGTTTGTGATTTACAGTGATGCCTCCCACAGCGGCCTTGGATGCGTATTGATGCAGCACGGTAGGGTAATTGCCTATGCCTCCCGTCAGTTAAAGGACTACGAGAAGAATTACCCTACACACGACTTGGAGTTGGCTGCGGTTGTTTTTGCTTTGAAGCTCTGGCGGCACTATTTGTATGGCGAGCGCTGTGAGATCTTCACTGATCATCAGAGTTTGAAATATCTTTTCACCCAGAAAGAACTCAACCTGAGGCAGCGCAGGTGGCTTGAGCTGTTAAAGGATTATGACTTGAGCATTCTATATCATCCCGGCAAGGCTAACGTGGTCGCGGATGCTTTGAGCAGGCGAGCAGGGCAGACTTTGAGTATGCTTATTACCCAGCAGAGACCACTGAGAGAGCAGCTGAGGAGTTTAGATTTAGAGGTGGTGTCCCCGGGAGATTCTGCAAGACTTATGTCTATGGTCTTGCAGCCCACTCTACTGGACAGGATTAGAGAGAAGCAGAGCGGGGACCCCTATCTTCTCAGGATTCGAGACCAGATGCAGCTTGGGCAGAGCAGGGACTTTTCAGTGGATGTTGCGGGAATACTCAGGTACAGGGACCGCATTTGTGTGCCGGCGGATTTGGATATTAGAGAGCTGATCCTGAGAGAGGCTCACTATACACCTTACACCCTCCATCCTGGGGGAACTAAGATGTATAGGGATTTGAAGGCACAGTTTTGGTGGCCAGGCATGAAGAGGGATGTTGGTAGGTTTGTGGCCCACTGTCTAACTTGCCAACAGGTTAAGGCGGAACACCAGGTTCCCACTGGCAAGTTGCAAAGCCTACCGATTCCTGAGTGGAAATGGGATTGTGTCGCCATGGATTTTATTGTGGGTCTGCCGAGGACTCAGAGAGGAGCCGATGCTATTTGGGTGATCGTTGATCGGTTGACTAAATCTGCTCACTTCCTGCCGATTCAGTCTGGTTGGGCCTTGGAGAGTTTAGCACACTTATACCTGGACGAGATCGTGAGGCTTCATGGAGTGCCAGCTTCCATTGTATCAGATAGGGATCCCAGGTTTACCTCTCAGTTCTGGAGGAGCTTGCAGACGGCTATGGGAACCCAGCTGCAGTTCAGCACTGCCTTCCACCCACAGACCGACGGACAGTCTGAGCGGACTATTCAGACGTTGGAGGACATGTTGAGAGCTTGTGTCCTGAGCTTTGGTGGCAGTTGGGATCGACACTTGAGACTAGCAGAGTTTGCCTACAACAATAGCTTCCAGGCGAGTATCCAGATGGCGCCCTTTGAAGCATTGTATGGTAGGAAATGTCGATCGCCTCTTTGTTGGAGTGACGTGGGTGAAAGAAAAACTTTGGGGCCTGACTTGCTTTTGGAAGCTGAAGAGAAGGTCAAGGTTATTCGACGCCACTTGGTCACTGCTCAGAGCCGACAAAAGAGCTACGCCGATAGGAGGCGGCGAGACTTGGAGTTTCTGGTGGGAGACCATGTGTTTTTGAAAGTCTCGCCCGCTCGAGGGATTCGGCGCTTTGGGGTGCGCGGGAAGTTGAGCCCGCGTTTTATTGGCCCTTTTGAGATTTTGGAGCCTGTCGGACCTGTTGCCTATCGGATTGCTCTACCGCCGCGGCTAGCCGGCACTCATGATGTTTTCCATGTATCTGTGTTGAGGAGGTATGTCTATGATCCCTCTCACGTTGTGGAGTTCACTTCTTTAGAGCTGGATGAGGATTTACACTTCCAGGAGCGCCCGATTCGATTTCTTGCTCGAGAGTCGAGAGAATTGCGAAGTCGGGTCATACCTTATGTGAAGGTATTGTGGAGCCACCATGATGAGAGAGAGGCTACCTGGGAGCCCGAGGATGTGTTGAGGACTACCTACCCACACTTATTTGAGGCCCCCTCCTGATTCTGGAGTTTTTTTGGGTTTCGAGGACGAAACCATTTGAAGGGGGGGGAGAGTGTAGTGTGCCGTTTTTTTGGGTTGTGCTTTCTGACTCTACCGTCGAGCTTTTTGACTGAGGAAAGGCGTGAGCGCGTGTAATTTTAAATTACAGCGGTGTTCGGGTGGTTCCGGGCGGCGGCGGAGGTGCCGAGGTCGAAAAGTGAGTTGTTGGGGGCTCTTTTGGGATTATTTTATTCATTAAATGAATTTAATTAATTAACCCTGGTTGTTGCCCTCTTTAGCTGTTGGTGGAGAATGTTTGAGAGTGTGAGGGGATGTGTAATTAATGAAGGTGTGGGTGATGTTTATTTCTACAGGTGAGTAGGTGGAAATACTTAATGTTTTTTTTTTTTTTTTTTATTATTATTTTATCTTCTTAATTAAAACTCTCTCTTTCTCTTTCTCCCTGTTCCACCTTCACCACCAACGAAGTGAACCCCTTGGGATGGTCTGAAGCAAGGAAGAAGAAGAAGGAGAAGAAGAGGTGTGGGAGGAGGGTTCTTGAGACTTCCTTCCTTTCGCTGCGTGGACGCGGAGCCGAGGGTGTGCTCGGGCGACTCTTCGAGGTTGGCATTTATTTTTTTTTATTGTGTTGGCCTTCCTCCATTGTCTCCTTCTTCCTCTCTTCTTTTATTTTTTTTACTTTCTTCTCTGTTGGTGGGCTCTGGCTGTGGTCCGTGGCGAAGCTGGTGAGCCGTGCGCGTGCAATTCTGCGGCGCACGGCAGGGTTGGTGGCTGCCGCGCGGGCGCGCATAAGCGCCGTGCGCAGCCGGCGCCCTGCTGCTTATGATGTGCAGCAGAGCGCCGGGCCACCTGCGGCATCGCCGAGCCAAGCAGCGGGCTGCACGCTTGGCGCAGCGCCGCAGGCGCGCGTGGCGGGCTGCGCGCTTGCCTGCAGCACCGCAGGGACGCGCGCGCGGCACTGCGGCGCACTGCGCGCGGGCGGCCCCGCGCGGGCTGCAGGGCCGCGCGCCAGGCGCGCGGCACTGCCGGGCCGCGCGGGCGGCCCCTTGGGCCCCGCGCGGGCTGCAGGGCCGCGCGCCAGGCGCGCGGCACTGCCGGGCCGCGCGGGCGGCCCCTGGGCCCCGCGCGGGCTGCAGGCCGCGCGCTTGGCGCGCGGCGCTGCAGGGCCGCGCGGGCGACCCCGCTTGGGCGGCCTGCTTGGCGCCGCTTCGATGCCGCGTGGGCCGCGGCTCGGCGACACGCCACGGCGCGGGCGCGATGATTTCTCCGCGCAACGCGTGGCGTTCTTTTTCGCCGGGTGAGTTTTTCTGTCGCCGCTTGAGGGCGCGGGTTTTTGACCGCGTGTTCTAATCCCTTTTATGTCCTTTTCCGCAGTGGTGACTTAGTGTTGACTTCCTACGTAGTCGGTGGTACGCATAGAGCTGCGTGGAGTTGTTGGATCACACCGGGACCTCGGTTTGGCGCACGGATTGCGGGTTCTTCGCAGGTGGGCTGGTTTCCTCCGTGAATGTCACGAAAATGCCGTTTTTACTTGCAAATGCAAAGGTAATAAGTCCCTGGGAAATCAGGTAAATGCGGAGCAGCCGTGTGAGTCGTGGGTTATGGTTACCGACTGAGACACGCATTATACTCTTAGGAGTACGTTCTGAATACACGGTGGCATCAGATGCCCCTGGCCGAGCTACCAGGAGGGTGTTTTTCCACGGCCGCGTTACCGGGAGGGTATTTCCCTGGCCGAGCTACCAGGAGGGTGATTTTCCCCGGCCGCGCTACCGGGAGGGTAATTCCCTGGCCGAGTTACCAGGTGAGTATATTTCCCTGGCTAGGTTTCCAGGAAGGTATATCCCTGGCCGAATTACCAGGTAGATTTATCCCTGGCCGAGTTACCAGGCGTGAGTTCGCCCTGGCCGAGTTACCAGGTGGATGCGGGGGATGGCATGAGCGGGGGGGGGGGTCATATTATATGAATCCAGATGCCGTTTCATTTTGCATTGCATTCCTGCATATAGTGATAGACTTATTTACAGCTTTCATTTCTGTATATATCTATCTATCTATCTATCTATCTATCTATCTGTTCCTTTTACCTTCAGGGGACTTAGTGGGCTACCGTGGATCGGACAGCGGTACCCACTGAGATCTGACTTTTCAGTTGATCTCACACCCGCTGTGTGTGACAGGTGCTTCCGAGGCGGCCGCTTCTGGGTCGGTTCGTGCGGAGTCTTCTGACCGAGGCAAGGGTTTGGCTGAGTAGTGCCTCTGGGTTGTAGAGTTCGAGGTAGAGTCTCCGGGTATTTTTGGTTTCCACTTTTGTACTAGATAGTGATGTTGTACCCGATTTTGGGAGACGGTGGATGTTGTACTTGGACTTACTACTTAGTGACTCTCTTATGCAGTTTACTCCTTCAGCTTAGCTTCTTTGCTGCTCTGATACTTGTATAGCTAGATCTCTTTTGCAGGTTTGACGCTTCGTCTGTGCGGCAGTTTCCGCACAGACGGCGGATCTGTTGGCGAGCCCGGGTCACAGTTCGACCCCGGGGCGTGACAAAAGCCCTCCACGAACCGACGATAGTAACCGGCTAGGCCCAAGAAACTCCGCACCTCAGTAACCGTCGTCGGCCTCGGCCAATCCCGAACTGTGTCAATCTTCGTCGGATCGACCGCTACTCCAGCAGCTGAAACAATGTGGCCCAAGAAAGCAACCTCCTGAAGCCAAAACTCGCACTTCTTTAGCTTGGCGTACAGCTTCCTATCACGTAGCAGCTGCAGCACTACCCTCAAGTGCTCCTCGTGCTCCTCATCGCTCCGGGAGTAAATCAGGATATCATCAATGAATACAACCACAAATCGATCCAAGTACGGCTGAAAAACCCGGTTCATCAGATCCATGAATGCAGCTGGGGCGTTGGTCAAGCCGAACGGCATAACCGTAAACTCATAATGTCCATACCGGGATCTGAACGCCGTCTTGGGAATGTCCTCGGCCCTCACCCTGAGCTGGTGGTAATCGGACTGGAGATCAATCTTCGAAAACACGGAGGCTCCCTGTAGCTGATCAAACAAGTCATCAATCCGTGGCAGAGGATACTTGTTCCGGATGGTCACTTTGTTCAATTCCCGGTAGTCAACACATAAACGGAGTGTCCCATCCTACTTCTTCACGAACAAAACAGGCGCTCCCCACGGTGAAACACTGGGCCGAATGAAGCCTCTGTCCAAAAGATCCTGTAACTGGGCCTTCAACTCTCTCAACTCGCCAGGCGCCATCCTGTAAGGTGCCTTCGAGATTGGTGCGGTTCCGGGTACCACATCAATCACGAACTCAATCTCCCTCTCTGGCGGCATGGTCGACAGCTCTGGGGGAAACACATCGGGAAACTCGCGGACCACTGGAATATCCTCGAGTCCCCGTGCCGCCGTAGGCACCTCTACCACCGTCGCCAGAAATGCAGTGCATCCTCTACACAACAACCGCCTGGCCCTCGCCGAAGAAATAGTCAGGGCAAACAACGAACTCTGACAGTCCTGGAAGACGAATACCTCCTGCCCCGGCTCACAAAGAGTAACAGTCCTCTCGCGACAATCAATGGTAGCATAATATCTCGACAACCAATCCATGCCAAGCACAACATCGAAATCCTGGAGCTGTCGTAAGACGAGCAAGTCGGCCGGCAGAATCCAGGATCCCAACTATACGGGGCAATCTCTACAACACTCCTCAACAAGCAGAATATGATCCGGTATTTGAACCTCTAATGCAAATGATAAAGGAGCTACTGCTACACCATGCAGGGATGCAAATGATCTACTGATGAATGAATGAGAAGCACCGGTATCAAAAAGAGCCCGAGCACGGACTGCTGAGATGAGAATAATACCTGCGACGACCTGCTCTGCTGCTGAAGCGTCCACAACCTGAGCGGCATACACACGACCGCTCGGTACCGGGGGACGTCGCTCTTGCTGTTGAGAAGAAGAGGAGGCAAAATCTGGCCTGCTGTAGGCTGCGGAAGGACCGGCTGGCTGATAAGGAACGGATGGTGCTGATGCCGATGAAGGAGCTGAATGACCGGCCCTGGGACAAGCGCTCGCAATATGGCCGGCCTGCCCGCAGCGAAAACATCGGCCCTGTCTCTGCGGGCACTGAGTCGGTGGATGGGGGCCTCCACAGATAATGCACCGATCCGAGCGCTGCTGGCGAGAAGTCTGCTGGGATGACTGCTGCTGTCGCGGTGGTCGACGCTGCTGCTGCTGCTGCTGTGTCTGCCGAGACGCTCCCGATCTCTGGCGTCCCTGGTGCCCCCGGCCCTGAGAGTGGAAACGCGGAGGTCTCGGGGGTCCCTGCCTGCTAGACTGCCCCTCCTCCACAGAAGCCGGGCGCTTCGCCCCAGAAGTCGCTACAGGGGCCGGAGATACCTCGTCCATCACGGCCTCTCCACACTCCACGTACAAAGCCTGCTCCATCGAGGCCTCAACAGTCTGCAGTCTACGGGAGCGGACGAACTGGTAGATGTCTCGACGAAGTCCTCTCTCGAACATATAGACACGATGGCTCTCATCCCTGGCCACATGTGGCACACATGCCAAAAGCTGGTTGAATTCTGCGATGTACATTTGCACCGGCCTATCTCCCTGGCAGAGATTCTTCAATTGCTCCTCCAGTCGCTGTCGAACACTCTCAGGAAAGAAGGCCCCCAGCAACATGCTCCGAAACTCGGCCCAGGAAAGGAGCTGCGTCCCAGGTGGACCAGCTGGTCGCACACACCGCCACCACGCCTCGGCGTTGCTCTCCAGAAAATGGGTAGCCAGAATAACCCGAAACCTCTCATCCACAAACAAGCTCTCGAAATGGCGCTCCATGGTGGTAATCCAAGTCTCGGCAGCCCAAGGTTCAGCACTCATACCCGAAAAGCGGGGCGGATCAAGCTGCCGAAATCTCATCAACAAATCTACAACCTCCCGCTGTTCTGCCGCAGTCAAAGATCCCGTCGCCCCGGCCGGTGGTCTACTCGAAATCGGCTCAGCAGGAACCGCCGGTGCAGGCTGCACCACAGGGGGTGCCACAACAGGGGAAGAAGGCACCGGCGAAGCCTCAGGGGGTGCCACAGTCGGCTGTGCTCTCTGCTCCATCATGAGCATCAGCCGCGCCATCGCCTCCTCCTGGCGTCGGGTCGCCTCCGCCATCTGTGCCATCTGGGCACGGAGCTCCTGAATCTCAGCCTGAGGTCCTCGCCCCGAGTCCTCCTGCTTGGGCTCAGAGGACGAAGGCTGCGAGCGCGTCACCATCGAACGTCGAGGAGGCATCCCCACCTGAGGGACAAAGCAAACAATCAGAACCAATAATAACACTCGACCCAATCTAGCGAAAGTCAAAGGCATGTCCCCCTTTTCAGAAGTACTAGGTTGTCTGCAGCCAACATAGTCGCTACCAAAGGAAGACATGTCTATCACTCGTCCCTATCCACTCGGGAGAGTCAGAAACCCAATCAAGACTTTCGCTAAAAGTCTCGGCTCTCACGTGGGTCATCCTAGGGTTTAACCATAAGCCTAGGATTCCTAAGTCCTCCAAGACCTACATCCTAGGCTCTGATACCACTCTAATCTGTCACGCCCCGGGGTCGGAACTGTACCCCGGGCTCGCCAACAGATCCGCCGCCCCTACAGGAAGCCCCGTAGAGACGTAGCGTCTAACCTGCAAGTAAGTATCTAAACTAACAGATATCAGAGCTGTAAAAGTAAAACTAACAGTAACAAGAAGTAAAACTGTCTCACAATAATATACATAAAGTCCTCACTCAAATACAGGAGTCTCTCAAAAGAAAACAGAAGAGTACAACTCGATACCTCACTACATAATCTCTCAAACCAAAAGACACGACCAAAAAGTACATCGGGTACCTCTACCTCTCGCTGCTGCTGAAAGGGAAAAAGGATCTACCTCGCGATTCCCTTACCTCGGTCTGTAGGAGCTGGATCAGCAACGGGCACCGCAGGAACTGGAGCTGAAGTCCCTGGGGAAAAGACACCACAACGGGTGTGAGAACTACCTCCCACAGTAGTTCTCAGTGGGTGCTGCCAACAAGCCCGACGGCCTGCCCACTAAGTCTACAAGAGGCATAAAGTAACAAGAAATGCAGTATAGAATAGCTGGAAAGTAAAATATCTACTGCTACTATGCCTCTATCTAAATGCTCAAGGAAAAGGACCAAAGATCAATATGTCTATACTGATACTCGACTCAAGTCACCCAATCCAAACTGACTGCCAAAACGGTCCAGTCAAACCTGCGCCTACCTACTGCTGTAGGTATGCCCATAGCTGCCAAAACTGGCTCAGCCAGAGGGACGATGTCCATGACTGCCAAAACTGGCTCAGCCAGAGGGACACCAACATCGACAAGCCGCGATAGAAGTAGCAAGCCCAACTCCGGAGTGGCACTCGTGGGTAGCTGTGACACCCCCGGAATTTGGATTAGTCCTCTATATAAATGATATAATAGGACTAAAATCTCTAACCCGGCTATAGCATTTTGGATGGTAGCAAAATCCAAGAGGAACATGAGAATTAAGCGTACTAGAGCTAGAGTAGTTCTAGGATGGGTGACCCCCTGGGAAGTGGGGCGTCATAGTTGGTATCAGAGCCATTCACCAGCCGGAAATGTGAGATGAGTCTCGGCTGAGCCAGGGTTATATAGCGGGTAGAGCGAGGCTCCCCGGCTAATGACCGTTGTGAGTGGAGTGCAGCTCCTCACAAGGTCGGCTAAGGCTAGCGAGACGAGTCTCACATCGCCTGGTGCTTGTGAGTGTACTTGAGCCTGACGTGGACGTCAGGGCTTAAAGGGGGGGAGAATGTGACACCCCCGGAATTTGGATTAGTCCTCTATATAAATGATATAATAGGACTAAAATCTCTAACCCGGCTATAGCATTTTGGATGGTAGCAAAATCCAAGAGGAACATGAGAATTAAGCGTACTAGAGCTAGAGTAGTTCTAGGATGGGTGACCCCCTGGGAAGTGGGGCGTCACAGTAGCGACCCCACCGAGCAAAATATCTGCGCATCTCTGTCGATCTCAAGTATGGCTCCTGCAGGCTATGATCCAATCTCTGACTCACTCACTAAAAGAGAATCCACACTGTCACTATGATCATCTCCCAAAGATCCCAGACCCAACATGTCACTATCTCAATGATAAATAATTTACAGACTGCTACCAACTCTACTCGGTCCCCAGACACGAGTACAATGCAATCCACAGCTACTAGACTTCCCACCCCATGACTCAGGGGAAATCTACTATGTCCAGAGTGACAAGGGTAACAAGCAAAGTGGGAGATCTAATGCATAAATCTAACTGTAGTCGTCTGAGTATGATGTACAATGCATAATAGATGTGCTAAGTCAAGTTTTTTTCCAATTAAAATGGTTCATATGTTGCAAGAGTTCCAAAAAGATCATCAAATTTCGCAATTATCAACTGTGGTTACTAACATACAATTTGCACAGATTTATTAGCTCACATACTATCATGCATGCATTTATAGTTGCAGAATTAGAGTGCAGTCCAAAAAAATTGAAAGCAGAATCACCCACCTGAACACGCTAACTGTCCGAGACGGTACAGATAAACAGTCCAGGAATCGACAATTTCCCAGATCCACAGAGCCAGGAGCACAGAAAAAGTGTGCTTACAGTCCTGGGTACAACAACAACTCACAATTACAAATAATTTACACATAACAATCACATTCCTAAAATCTGCACACACAGTTACTGTTCACACGCGAATTTCACCTGAAAATAAATTTCCACAAATTCCAATAAAAATATCACGACGATCCTCGCGAAGTGTAGATGTCGATAGGCTCTTGAATCGTTGAAATCCGATATCCAGATGTGAAGATAAAATTCCGCGAAGTTGCTGCTGTCAAGATTCCAAACTGTAGCAAAGGGGCGTAAAAATGTACCCCAAATCCTCATAAAAGCTCATTTCTGGGAAAAATGATCAACACGGAAAACGTAGATATACCTCTTGTGCAACCGCTGACGAAGAAATCGTCCAAAAATGTGGTCGGGGTAGCTCTGCAGGTCTCCCAGAAGAAAATGCGATGGTAGTGGGCCTCAAACTGTAGAACGTCGCTCCACACTACGAGGTAGGAAACACAGTCGTCACGGCTTCCAGAAATTCTGAAATTTCTCCAGGGGATAGGTAAGAGGGAGAGAAAGATTTTTCATATAGAGCTCAAGAGCTGGTTCCCACGAAATAAAGGTGAAAATGCCAGCCCAAGGTGGCCTATATATAGGCTCCAAAGAAAAAGGCCCAAAAATCAGGCTGCTGTTGGGTCGGGCCCAACTTTCGGGCGCCCGAAAAATTCCGGGCGCGCACAGTGCGGCCCGGCCCAATACACGCCGTCGGACGGGATCCACGATCCGTCCGACCCGCCTCTGAGCCTGCCACGTGTCGCCCGAACAGCGAACACCGAAGCGGGCCACTCACCGCCCGCCACGTGTCCACCCCCCGGGCACAGTAAGGCGGCGGCGCCCGCCAATGAGCGGGCGCCACGTGTCCGCCCGGTTGACCCGCTGCCCGGCCGGCAGCGCGACGTGGGTCGCACGTGGGCACGCGCCCCGAGGCACCTACCGCGCGCCCGGTGCACCGCGCACGTTGCACCCGCCAATCAGGGGATGACACGTGTCCCCTGCACCCGGTCCACGCCTTCCCCAGCAATTTTCGTGGACCGCGCCGCGTGCACCAACCAACCGGTGACTGCCACGTGTCCCCCGCCTGGTCCATGCACCGACGCGCTCCACCCGGTAGACCGCGCGCCCTGGGCCCGCCAATCAGGCGGTGCCACGTGTCCATGCGCCAGGTCTGTGCACCCCGCCGTGCTGCTCTGTGGACCGCGCATCACAGACCGGCCAATCAGGGCCTGCCACGTGGCATCCCGGCGGTCTACGACCCCTCCCATGCACCATTTTCCACCAAAAACTTCCGGGTGTCCGTTTTTGGGCATCCGGACTCCAAATTAAGCAAATAAATAGCCGTTTTCAAGCGTTTTTCGCGCTGAATCCATCTACGACCTCTGTTTGGCCTAAATCTTTCCAAAAATTTCGGCAAACCCAGCCGAAGGCCAGTAGAGTAAATAAAAGCACACAGGGTCCATCAGTAGCACCCACTTGATGCACTGTGGGCCAGGTACACCAATACTAGGTGTTCTAATAGTGGATCCATCGGAAAAACACTGCATGGGATCTAGGGCCACTACATGGGACATGTTCAGGATCCGGATCAGACAATCCAATCCGGATCCCGAAGGGTGCTAGTTCATTGGCAAATCCAATCCGGATCAAAGTCCATTTCCGATCCGGATCCCGAACATGGGATTTTGCTGAAATGTATGAACGATCCGGATCGGGCTTTTCAATCCGGATCCCGAACCCTTGTTTTTCTGGAATTGTCTGACTCGCTACGACGATCCGGATCGCAGTAAATCCGATCCGGATCGCCGTCCTGAAAATTTCCAAATAAGGTAAGTTTTTTATTCTTATCTCTTTCCAAAGGTTTCTAAACTATAAATAGACACTTAGGGTTTCTCAAGAACGTCGGACAAATACCGATCAATTTATAAAACACTTGAGAGCAACCCTAGAGGCTAGGTTTTTATCGTTCTTCTTTATAGCCTCTTTTAGGTCAATTCGACGGTTCTTCCAAGATCTATCTTTTGTCGAATTGATCTAGTCTTTGCTTAGAGATTTCTTCTACGGTTCCTCAATGATAATCTAAGCAAAGGATCACCATCGAAGCCTATATTTCTTTATCGGCTGAGTTTGCGTCGTGGATTCGACGTAGCACCGTGGATTCGGTGTGTTGAAGGCGTTTCGTGGATTCGAAACGTGTGCTCGTGGATTCGAGTGGCGTTCGTGGATTCGAACGTGTGCAGTGGACGTGCAATCGGTGAGCGCAAGGTCCGAAGAAGTTGAAGGAGGGGTTTGAGTCCGTGGAGTCGGTAATCACCTTGTTATTCTTCTTTTCTTAGTGGATTGTTATTGCGTGTTGGTCCCGTGGTTTTTCTCCTGGATTGGAGTTTCCACGTAAATCTCGGTGTGCTGTTTTTTATTTCCGCATTGGTTTTTATTTTGCACTGAGATTTGTTTTTTAAATATTACACCTATTCACCCCCCTCTAGGTGTTTGATAGTACCTATTTAGATCCTTGTGGATCCTTAAAAACCAACAATCTTCTAATTCAATTACAAATGTTTGTATGTAAACAATGCATAAAGTGCCACTTATTTGTTGCTACTTATTTGATTATGAGCTATACTTCTTGCTGATGTCGTAGTAAACCTAACCTATCTATTTTAATCCTGATGAACTTAAACAATTGATTGCCACTTATTTGATTCTAGGCCTTCTTTTCAAAATGAGAAAAAGCAAAAGTAAATCAACTTGGGGACTCAATGAGTTACCTTTAGTTTCAACTTCAGTTACCTTTGGTCTCAACTTTAGTTGTATTCTTTTAATCTTCATGCAATATAACATCAAGAAAGCTTTATTTCTGTAGTATATGTTAGCCAATGAATATTTGTATTCACCCTATTAGTTTTTCCAATATTAAGTTATGCTTGTTTACGCATAAGAATTAAGGAGTAACGGTTATGAGCCATACACATATTAGTGGGACAGAAGTCATCGTCATATAGAAAGTAATGCATTTAACTTATTAGGTGTGTTCAGCTGCACAGTTTTATTGTACTTGCCATTGTTTGAGCGCAATACTTCGGCTTTGCCTTCACTTCCTCCGGATCATCACCTGTAATTTTAAACTTTTTTAGATTGAATTCCGGTTTCTCTTCTCTCATGATTCATATAGGCGGGTAAAAAAACAAAGAAGCATAAACGAATGTCAGAGCAAAAGCATTGCGTGGTTTCTCAAATATAAAAACAATGTAATATACATGAACCTCAAAGTGAAGCATTGTGTGCTTCCTCAAAAGCTACATTAGATTCTCTCATGAACAGCATCAATCAAAATTTTTGACCAATTGTAAAATCTTGCTAAGTTTTTTGAATGGTCGCTTATATGAGATAAAGGGAAACATATAGATACAATGCCTGAATCTTTCATGAGCTATTCTGCATTTTGAAGTAGGCCGCGAATTCCAAAAAAGTATGAAACTTACCCCAAAATATAATTGTCGATCACAGAGGTTGAGGAGGAGAATAAGAAGGAGATGGACCTGCTGCTGGTGCACTTTTGTTGTTTTTGCTGGTCACTGTTGCTGCCGAGGTTGCTAAGGCTGCTGTACTGCTGACTGCTGTCACTACTTCTGCTGAACTGCTATTGCTGGCAGTAGCTATTGTTAGGCTTCTACTACTGCTACTAAGATCCCTACAGCCAGTAGAGAAGGAGAAGGAGAAATTGAAGGTTTTTTGCTAATCTGGATTTTTTTTCTATATATAAACTACATGCTATGAAGAATTCTCATCCTATTAACCCTACAAAAATTTGTAGTATTAGGATTTTGATAATTTTGTATAACAATTATGTATATATATTTTTTAAGTATAAGTGCATTAAGCATTCATTAATTAAAGTTAGAGAGGTTAGCAAAAGTAATTCTACAAAATACTACTCAATTTTTAGCTAGAAATATATCACCAATAGAGAAGAGAATGGAAAAAATAATAAGCAACAGATTTCTTGTAGTGGCCTTGATCCCCGTGCAGCTTTTTTCCATGATCTTTGTTGTGGAACACCTATTATTGGTGAGTCGTACCCGCAACGCGTCAAATGGACGTGTTGGACTGACTCTGTGAGGCTTCTGGATTGAGCCTGCATCCCGACTGCTTTTGCCGAATTTTAGAAAGGGTTTCAGGCTAATCCGAGGCCGAATTTGGATTCAGCGCGGAAAAACGTCGAAAATTGACTATTTACTTGTATTTTTCGGAGTCCGGATGCCCAAAAAGGGACCTCCGAAAGTTTTCTGCGCTTTTGGTGCATGGGAGGAGCTGTAGACCGAGGGGAGGACACGTGGCAGCTCGGGATTGGCCGGCTCACGCACCCGGGGTCCAGGGGAGCACGCGCGGGGAGCCGTGAACCAGGGCGGAGCCACGTAGCTGTCGCGCCCCGGGGTCGAAACTGCGACCCGGGCTCGCTAACAGATCCGCCATCTATACGGAAACTGCCGTACAGATGAAGCGTCTAACCTGCAAAAAGAATCAACTACAGTATACAGATATCAGAGCTGAAAGTAAACTACTAAAAACTGAAATCCAAACACTGTACAATTGAAAATAATACAATATCCATCTCCCCAAATACGATCATATAAAAAGTCCTCTGATACAAAAACCCAAAAGGGAGATATCTCCAATAGATGAAACAGTGTACAAGCTCTCAATACAAAAAAAAATCCTCACTACAACAGTCTCTCAAACTGTAAAATAAAATACAACTCTATACCTCACAACAAAGGTCTCTCAGCAGAGGGAAAAAGTAAACTAAACTACTGAAGCTCTCCTCTGAAAAGGGGGGTACCGCTACACTCCAACGACGGGTAGGGAACTAGCTCGCGACTCCCTCGAAACCGGTCAGAAGGATCAACAACTGAAGCACAGGTACAGGTGTAGAATACCGGGATTTTGGACGGCGCATCAACCTCGTAAGATGACATGGAGCGGAGGAAATTGCCTCGAGCATGTTCCATATGGTTTACAGATGATTCCGGGTTGATGCGGATCACCGCGGAAGCCCCAGCTTGATTCGGAGTTTTTCGGGCAGTGTGCGCCGATGGAGGACTGGCTTCGGGGAAGCCTTGACTCAACCGTGGAGTGCAGAAAAATTTGGAAATACTGGGAACGGGTATACTTTGTGATTACGGTGGAGCTCGAGAGGTTCCGGACTGACACGGAGGACCCGAGGGCAAAAAGTGAGTTGAAACTGGCAATTTTTGGAGCCGGTTTTTGGATTGAGCACACCGACTCCACGGTTGAGTTGTTTGAGGAGGAAAAGTGGTGGACATGTGTATTTTTAGATTACAGCGGAGCTCGGGAGGTTCCGGGTCGGTGCGGAGACCCCGAAGGCAAAAAGTGACTTGGAGTTGGCTTAAAAAGGGATTAATTTATTTAATTAATTAATTTTGGGAGTGGATTATTGGCTTTAGCCTGTTATAGAGAAAGGAAATTAGTGGAATGAGAGTGGATTAGAGAAGCAATTTAATTAGATGATAAGATTTTTTGTTGGTGCATTTAATGCTCCCAACCACTCTATCCTCTCATTAATTAGCCTGTTGCTAATTAATGTGCCACGTCATCTTCTCCTCTCCCATTCAAGAACAGAGGAAAAGCTTGAGAACAGAGGAAATAATGGGAGAAAGAAAGAAGAGAAAAGAGATGAAGAAAAGGAAGGTAAAGAGAGAAATTAGATGAGAATCGTTGTGGGAACTTCCTGCTAGTAACCGTGTGGAGCGAGCGAAGCGCGCGCGTCGGGCTCAGCGAGGTTTCTTGCAGTTTTTTTTGGTAAGCTCGGTTTTGGGTTTTTTTACTTGGTTTCTTTCGGTTGGCGTTGGTTGGTTGGCTATGGTAGGACTGGTTGTCCATGGAGGAGGCCCTGCAGCGTGTGAGTTGTGGTCTTGGGTGCAGCATCGGGGGAGCCGCGCAGCGCGCAGGCGGGCCCTGCGATGCGGGCGCGCAGCGAGCTTTCGGGCAGCGCGCGGCGCGCAGCGCGCGGCTGGCGAGCGGTGCGCTGCGCAGGCAGCGCGCGGCAGCAGCGGCGGCGGCGGCGGCTGGCAGCAGCGCGTCGGCGCCGCGCGGCCAGCGGCAGCGACGCGCGCGGCTGCCGCGTGCGGTGGGCGCGCCAGCGGGGTCTCGTGCCGCGGGCTGCGGGGCAAGTTTTAATTAATTTTTTTTACTCATTTTATTTTATTGGTTTTACTCGCTTTTCTCTCAGGTTGGTTTTTCGTCGGCGGATTGCTTGCCGGGGTACTGTTTGGAGCCCGAGTCGTTTTCGCGCCACATGGATCTCACCTGAGTTGTCTGGGCTATGCGGGTAATGTGGGTCACCTAATTGTGATGGACTGGGTTTATGCAAAATGTGTTTTGTGAACTTTTATTTAATCAAGCTGCAGGCATGGTTGGGTTTTTGGAAATTTAGTAGAGCATGGTGGTGAGTATGGTATTTAACTGAACTTTATATTTGTTGTGCAATGGGAGCAATATTTATTGGGCTGATGCTATGTGTAAGTGTTTGGTGGGCAAATTGGTTTATGTAAGCTTGAAATTTTTTGGTGTAAGCATATGGAGCCTGGGCATTGTGAAGGGTATGCTGAGTATGTAGGAGCTTGCAGGGTGTAAGAGGATTATGTAATTTTGATAAAGGAGCAAATATTTATTTGTGTGAACATGGGATTTATAGGGTTGTAAGCATGTATTTTGGAGGGTGCTGTGGATACTTGGGGCTTGCATTTGTGTGAGTTATATATTTAATTGTGATGGATTTAAAATATGCAAATTAGTAGTATGTATGGATGGAATTAAGGGATTGTTATTATGTGATTTTTATTGGGAGCAGGATGTGAACCTAAGGTAAACAATTCGTGAAGTGTGTTGATGCTGTGAGTGTGGTCTGTGTGTATGTGTGAATGTTGTGGCAACTATAGGGTGTAATTGGATTTATCTAATTTCCTTGGGAGCTGATGGAGATGTTAGACTTAAGGGAATTGTGTAAGTGAATTTATATGGGTTTACAATGCAACTTTTATATGTAACCATGTGTTCAATTTGGTGGTGGACTTCATGTGGGCAGTTGGTGGGAGATGTGTATTGAGACTTGTTGTATGTGTGCATTGGAGCTTTTTATATTTGTATGCTGAGAGTTACCTATAAGAGGATGGACTTGGGTTTTTGTGATCAAGTATTTTTTTAGAGTGTGTTGTGGGTGGTTATATGTATTGGACTAAGTGGTGTTGGTGAGTTGATGAATTTATGTATTTCTTTTTGTGCTAGAGCCTTGGCAGAGTGTATGTGTGTGAGAAGTGTATGTAAATTGTGGACTTTTATTATTAGTATGCGTTGGTGCTTTAGGAAGCTGTAACTGATGGTGGACTGTTGCTTGTAGTGAGCTTGCTGTTGTCGGTTAGTGGTGAAGTTGAGCCCTTGCCTGCACTGTTTTGGGCCGAGGGTGAGCCGATGGCGCGCAGAATTTTTGTGAAGACTCAAGGATTTTATTTGAGCTACCGGGAATTTTTTCCGAATTCGCGGCGGTGTGCGCGCGCAAGGCACGATTTTCGAGGTTTCGTCAGTTTGAGGACCCGGCGCTCCACCGACTTCAGCGTTGCCTGCGGAAAGCGTTTTCAGGTGGGTTGGAATTTCTCCAAAATGTATGGAATGCCCTTTAAAGCTATTGAATGCAAATTGATCATATTTTTTTTATGCAAATTTTCACTGATTTTTAGATCTGATAGTTGCCTGGAAATTTGTAGAAAATTTTGTAGAACCCCAGATTATTTTTAGTATACTCCAGATACTATATGACACTAGACGGCATGTTTTGTTGGCACCATAATTACACCTGAATCGTTTTAAAAATCTAGAAAGCCCGTTTTAAGGAAAATCGACATTTTTAAAGGTGGTTTTTAAATTATAAATTCGCCAGAGGTATGGCATAGATTCAGAGTGCATTAGACCTCGTGCCTGGGGGCCGAGGGGTTTCTTTTGAGTTTTGAGATGAGTTATAGTGTCATTTAATTTTTGAGCTCCTTATGGGATAGTGAGATTACTCTAGATTATGGGTCATATTTTGATTCAGTGGTGGAGATGACTTTCCTACTTAGCCTTGAGAGTTTTGGGGGTTCTGGCAGATCGAGTCGTGGAGGTTTCCCGACTCAGCCATGGGTTGTGCATTATCAGATTGAGTCGTAGAGGGTTCTCCGACATAGCTGTGAGAGTGTTTGGGTTCTCCTGTTTGAGTCGTGGAGTCTTTTTCCGACAGAGTTGCACTTCTGAGCATCGAGTTGCCGATCTGTTTGATCGTGGACTATAGCCTGCATGTGCCGCTTATGAGACAGTGATACATATGAGATACTTGAGTTCGGTGGGGTCGCTCCCCTCGAGCTACCACCCGGGTGTGTGTGATGATACCGAGCCTGACGAGGCTGCGATGATGCGACTAGTTGATACACTAGAGTTCGCTTGTGATAGTCCGTGTGGGACGCCCTACGTAAGTCCCGTCCCAGTGAGGATGAGGTGGCAGTAGGTTTGGCGCAGGCTTGACTGGACCCTATGAGGCAGTCATTGAGATTGGGTGACATTGAGAGAGTGATGGCATAGCATGTTCATTGATGAGTTTCCTTTTGAGCATAGTACTTGAGGCATATTATTAGCAGTGTTAGTATATGCATATCGTATCATTGGTAGAGTTTCTTTTTGAGCCGTATGATTGAGACCTTCTACCTGTAGTTTTCTATTCAGCTTACCATTATTTATCTATCTACCTATCTATCTGCATACCTATCTGTTTTGCCTCCAGTAGACTTAGTGGGCATACCGTGGATATTGGGACGGTACCCACTGGGATCTGCCTTCTGCAGTAGATCTCACACCCGCTGCGGTGACAGGTTTGAGGCAGCTGTTCCGACTTGGTTCGCGCGGAGACAGCAGATCGAGGTGAGGACGCGACAGTTTAGTTCCTTACCAGCATTGAGAGTCCGAGGTAGATGTACCCGCTGTTATTTTTTTTATGTTTCCACTTTTGTACTGAGAGGGTGAGGCTTGTATTTTTTTTTATTTCATTTGAGAGACCTGTATTGAGGACTATGTATTGAGGATTTGTTTTATCCAGATGTTCAGTTGTTTTCTGTAGCTATTAGTTCTTTTTCAGCTCTGATACATGTCTAGCTATAGATCTTTTGCAGGGTAGACGCTTCGTCTGTGCGGCAGTTTCCGTACAGACGGCGGATCTGTTGGCGAGCCCGGGTCGCAGTTTGACCCCGGGGCGTGACAGATTAGGGTGGTATCAGAGCCTAGGTGTATAGGTCATTGAGGACTTAGAGACCCTAGGCTATTGGTTGGACAATAGGATGACCGTCGGGAGAGACGTGATTTTAGCGAGAGTCCTGATTGAGTTTGTACCTTCCCCAGAGGATTGGGGGTGAGTGACCTTACATGTTATTTCTCTAAAGATGATTATGTTGGCTGCAGACAACATAATACTTTAGAAAGGTCAACATGTTTAGACTTTCGCTTGATTTGGTCGAGAGAGTTTTGGTCCTAATGTTTGTTATGTTGCAGTGGCTTCGATGCTTCCGAGACGCCGTACGATGGCGCGGGCGTGTTGGCCTTGGATGAGGAGCCCGATCAGCGGGAGGCTGAATGGATAGAGCAGGGTGAGGTCTGAGAGTTACAGGCCCCAGTAGCCAGACTTTGAGGCGATGCGGCGCCAGGAAGAGAACTTGGAGCACTTGATGCACATGCTTGAGCCGGGAGCATCTTCCGGGGTATCGCTAGTAGTACTTCCAGCCGCGACGTCGTCGACTTCGATCCTGATCGCGCCACTGAAGGTGCAGAAGCAGCGAGAGGTTGCCGACCGGTTGTTTTATTTTCATCCAGTTCCATCTCCTGCAGATTTCGGGACCGAGCTTGGAGCCTTGGAAGGCCAAGGACTGGACTGCTGCTATGGAAAAATTATCTAAGAATTGTTCTTTCAGGAGAAGCATCTGGTGCACTTGGTTATGCACTTTTGGATAGGGACGCCGAGAGTTGGTGGCGTCGAGTTCGTCCAGCTGGACCACCGGGAGCGCATAGGATGACCGGGAGCGAGTTTCTGCGATTGTTGAGCAGAGTACCCCTTGTCGCCCAAGATGAGGCCCTAAAAGTTGACTATGTTGAGAGGAGACAGAGACCTGGAGGTTCTCGACGGATGAGGTACCAACAGTAGTGTCAGGTTATCTTCATTCAGAGTGTCCCAGGGTGGTACTCTTGGTTTTGCCGCTTGCGGCGGCACCCCACTACCCCCTTTAGGATGAAGAGGTTCATCCAGTTTACCATTGGACTGATGGAGCAGTCATGCCGAGGCAGTTAGAGTGATGGCCACCAGCATCTATTTGTTGAGTTTGTGCAGCCGGCTGGAAAGCGCCAGGATAGCGGATCACATTTTTCCAGGTGTGGTTTCCTTTGGTCGTCGAAGTTAGAGCTTGTCGATGCCGACACCGCTTGTATGTGTTTTAATAGAGCATGGGTAGCGTTGCGTGGACCAGAGTTGGGACTGTGGGCTTGTGCACGTGAGGATTAGGTTCCAGACCACGTATAGCACATGGAGGAGTGTTGCCAGTCCCGCCAGAGTAAGTAGGACATTCGATTTGATTCCTCGCATTAGTATCGAGATGTTGTTATGTTTGGATAGAGTTTGGTTATCCTAATGTTATGCTATCGTGGGTTGTTGTGAGAGGACAATGACCCTCCGTGGACCTGGTCAGGAGGTGTACGCTTATAGAGGAAGCCAGAGCACGATAAAGTTTGAGTCGTGATCGTATCGCTTCGCGAGCGACAGTAGCGGAGGTGCTTACGGCGGCGCCGGGATTAAGGAATATCTTTATCGTCGTGTGATCCCGGGTGAAAGTCTACCTGATCTGTTATTGAAGCCACCGTTTAGTGAGATTGAAATCAAGATAGTGATTGACGTGGTTTTGGCAACTGCGCCAACTTCCTTAGCACCTCTTGATTTGTCACCCGTGAGACAGTGAGCCGATAGCACAGTTGCAGTTTCTGATGGAGCGAGGAGTCTGTGTGACCCAGTGCTATGTCGTGGGAATACGACCGTGAGGATCTGAGAGATTATTACTTGAGTATGATGCCACGCCGTTGGTGCACGACAGTGATGCCACGTGGTGAGTACACAACGGTGAGAGTTCTATGATGGTATGAGCACAGGTAGATTCGGGTTGTGCTTGGCAGATGCCTTCGAGAGATTGATAGCATTATGGAACCATACAGCCGAGGGCTGTGCCCTGATAGTGTTCAGGAGCCAACGGGGGCCTCGTGAGCTTTTAGCGAGGTCAAGTGGATTGACTGGGACCCTACGACTTTTAGGATTTGAGGAATTGAGTATTCCAGCTGTGTTTGAACGGGTTAGCAGCCGGGCCCGTCGTGAATATTTGGATTTATTTCCGGAGTGGCTTAGAGCTTGAGGAGCACTTGAGAGTAGTGCTGCAACTTCTGAGAAAAGAAGTCTTATGCCAAGTTATTAGATTATGTACGTCGACTTCGGAAGGTTGTATTGTTAGGCCTATGATTTCAGCTACAAGAGTGACTGTGGACCCAACGAAGAGTGATGCCGTTGGGTTTGGCCTAAACCTATGATAGTGACTGAGGTCAGAAGTTTTTGGACTAAGCAGGGCCAGTGTAGCTATAAGGAGATAAGCAGAGGAGGATACCAGCTTTGATGTGTATGTTGCTAGCGTTAGAGTGGGGGATAGAGTTATCCCTAGACCCTTGAACCTGAAGTGCTTGGTTATTCAGGAGGATTTGGTTTGAGATAACGCCAGCAGATAGAGTTTTCAAAGATGTATGGTGGAACTGGAGTTTAGTTGCTAAGGAGCAACAGAGGGGTATGCCAATTAGAGGCTTAGAGTTTGGATTTCACTTCTTTGGAATTGGACATGGAATTGAGCTATCTGGAGAGACCTATGTAAATCTGGCTTGTGAGACAAAGGAATTTTGCAGTCGAGTTATACCTTTGGTGAAGGTTCAGTTGAGCTATCGTGATGAGTGAGAACGTCCTCCTGAGGGCCTGAGGTTGAGTTGAGTGTTTTCTATCCCCATTTGAATGAGACACCCTCCTGAGTTATGGATTTATTCTGGTTTCGAGGACGAAACCTTTTTAAGGAGGGGAGAGTGTAGAATACCGGGATTTTGGACGGCGCATCAACCTCGTAAGATGACATGGAGCGGAGGAAATTGCCTCGAGCATGTTCCATATGGTTTACAGATGATTCCGGGTTGATGCGGATCACCGCGGAAGCCCCAGCTTGATTCGGAGTTTTTCGGGCAGTGTGCGCCGATGGAGGACTGGCTTCGGGGAAGCCTTGACTCAACCGTGGAGTGCAGAAAAATTTGGAAATACTGGGAACGGGTATACTTTGTGATTACAGTGGAGCTCGAGAGGTTCCGGACTGACACGGAGGACCCGAGGGCAAAAAGTGAGTTGAAACTGGCAATTTTTGGAGCCGATTTTTGGATTGAGCACACCGACTCCACGGTTGAGTTGTTTGAGGAGGAAAAGTGGTGGACATGTGTATTTTTAAATTACAGCGGAGCTCGGGAGGTTCCGGGTCGGTGCGGAGACCCCGAAGGCAAAAAGTGACTTGGAGTTGGCTTAAAAAGGAATTAATTTATTTAATTAATTAATTTTGGGAGTGGATTATTGGCTTTAGCCTGTTATGGAGAAAGGGAATTAGTGGAATGAGAGTGGATTAGAGAAGCAATTTAATTAGATGATAAGATTTTTTGTTGGTGCATTTAATGCTCCCAACCACCCTATCCTCTCATTAATTAGCCTGTTGCTAATTAATGTGCCACGTCATCTTCTCCTCTCCCATTCAAGAACAGAGGAAAAGCTTGAGAACAGAGGAAATAATGGGAGGAAGAAAGAAGAGAAAAGAGATGAAGAAAAGGAAGGTAAAGAGAGAAATTAGATGAGAATCGTTGTGGGAACTTCCTGCTAGTAACCGTGTGGAGCGAGCGAAGCGCGCGCGTCGGGCTCAGCGAGGTTTCTTGCAGTTTTTTTTGGTAAGCTCGGTTTTGGGTTTTTTTACTTGGTTTCCTTCGGTTGGCGTTGGTTGGTTGGCTATGGTAGGACTGGTTGTCCATGGAGGAGGCCCTGCAGCGTGTGAGTTGTGGTCTTGGGTGCAGCATCGGGGGAGCCGCGCAGCGCGCAGGCGGGCCCTGCGATGCGGGCGCGCAGCGAGCATTCGGGCAGCGCGCGGCGCGCAGCGCGCGGCTGGCGAGCGGTGCGCTGCGTAGGCAGCGCGCGGCAGCAGCGGCTGGCAGCAGCGCGCCGGCGCTGCGCGGCCAGCGGCAGCGACGCGCGCGGCTACCGCGTGCGGTGGGCGCGCCAGCGGGGTCTGGTGCCGCGGGCTGCGGGGCATGTTTTAATTAATTTTTTTTACTCATTTTATTTTATTGGTTTTACTCGCTTTTCTCTCAGATTGGTTTTTCGTCGGCGGATTGCTTGCCGGGGTACTGTTTGGAGCCCGAGTCGTTTTCGCGCCACATGGATCTCACCTGAGTTGTCTGGGCTATGCGGGTAATGTGGGTCACCTAATTGTGATGGACTGGGTTTATGCAAAATGTGTTTTGTGAACTTTTATTTAATCAAGCTGCAGGCATGGTTGGGTTTTTGGAAATTTAGTAGAGCATGGTGGTGAGTATGGTATTTAACTGAACTTTATATTTGTTGTGCAATGGGAGCAATATTTATTGGGCTGATGCTATGTGTAAGTGTTTGGTGGGCAAATTGGTTTATGTAAGCTTGAAATTTTTTGGTGTAAGCATATGGAGCCTGGGCATTGTGAAGGGTATGCTGAGTATGTAGGAGCTTGCAGGGTGTAAGAGGATTATGTAATTTTGATAAAGGAGCAAATATTTATTTGTGTGAACATGGGATTTATAGGGTTGTAAGTATGTATTTTGGAGGGTGCTGTGGATACTTGGGGCTTGCATTTGTGTGAGTTATATATTTAATTGTGATGGATTTAAAATATGCAAATTAGTAGTATGTATGGATGGAATTAAGGGATTGTTATTATGTGATTTTTATTGGGAGCAGGATGTGAACCTAAGGTAAACAATTCGTGAAGTGTGTTGATGCTGTGAGTGTGGTCTGTGTGTATGTGTGAATGTTGTGGCAACTATAGGGTGTAATTGGATTTATCTAATTTCCTTGGGAGCTGATGGAGATGTTAGACTTAAGGGAATTGTGTAAGTGAATTTATATGGGTTTACAATGCAACTTTTATATGTAACCATGTGTTCAATTTGGTGGTGGACTTCATGTGGGCAGTTGGTGGGAGATGTGTATTGAGACTTGTTGTATGTGTGCATTGGAGCTTTTTAGATTTGTATGCTGAGAGTTACCTATAAGAGGATGGACTTGGGTTTTTGTGATCAAGTATTTTTTTAGAGTGTGTTGTGGGTGGTTATATGTATTGGACTAAGTGGTGTTGGTGAGTTGATGGATTTATGTATTTCTTTTTGTGCTAGAGCCTTGGCAGAGTGTATGTGTGTGAGAAGTGTATGTAAATTGTGGACTTTTATTATTAGTATGCGTTGGTGCTTTAGGAAGCTGTAACTGATGGTGGACTGTTGCTTGTAGTGAGCTTGCTGTTGTCGGTTAGTGGTGAAGTTGAGCCCTTGCCTGCACTGTTTTGGGCCGAGGGTGAGCCGATGGCGCGCAGAATTTTTGTGAAGACTCAAGGATTTTATTTGAGCTACCGGGGATTTTTTCCGAATTCGCGGCGGTGTGCGCGCGCAAGGCACGATTTTCGAGGTTTCGTCAGTTTGAGGACCCGGCGCTCCACCGACTTCAGCGTTGCCTACGAAAAGCGTTTTCAGGTCGGTTGGAATTTCTCCAAAATGTATGGAATGCCCTTTAAAGCTATTGAATGCAAATTGATCATATTTTTTTTTTTTATGCAAATTTTCACTGATTTTTAGATCTGATAGTTGTCTGGAAATTTGTAGAAAATTTTGTAGAACCCCAGATTATTTTTAGTATACTCCAGATACTATATGACACTAGACGGCATGTTTTGTTGGCACCATAATTACACCTGAATCGTTTTAAAAATCTAGAAAGCCCGTTTTAAGGAAAATCGACATTTTTAAAGGTGGTTTTTAAATTATAAATTCGCCAGAGGTATGGCATAGATTCAGAGTGCATTAGACCTCGTGCCTGGGGGCCGAGGGGTTTCTTTTGAGTTTTTAGATGAGTTATAGTGTCATTTAATTTTTGAGCTCCTTATGGGATAGTGAGATTACTCTAGATTATGGGTCATATTTTGATTCAGTGGTGGAGATGACTTTCCTACTTAGCCTTGAGAGTTTTGGGGGTTCTGGCAGATCGAGTCGTGGAGGTTTCCCGACTCAGCCATGGGTTGTGCATTATCAGATTGAGTCGTAGAGGGTTCTCCGACATAGCTGTGAGAGTGTTTGGGTTCTCCTGTTTGAGTCATGGAGTCTTTTTCCGACAGAGTTGCACTTCTGAGCATCGAGTTGCCGATCTGCTTGATCGTGGACTATAGCCTGCATGTGCCGCTTATGAGACAGTGATACATATGAGATACTTGAGTTCGGTGGGGTCGCTCCCCTCGAGCTACCACCCGGGTGTGTGTGATGATACCGAGCCTGACGAGGCTGCGATGATGCGACTAGTTGATACACTAGAGTTCGCTTGTAAAGTCCGTGTGGGACGCCCTACGTAAGTCCCGTCCCAGTGAGGATGAGGTGGCAGTAGGTTTGGCGCAGGCTTGACTGGACCCTATGAGGCAGTCATTGAGATTGGGTGACATTGAGAGAGTGATGGCATAGCATGTTCATTGATGAGTTTCCTTTTGAGCATAGTACTTGAGGCATATTATTAGCAGTGTTAGTATATGCATATCGTATCATTGGTAGAGTTTCTTTTTGAGCCGTATGATTGAGACCTTCTACCAGTAGTTTTCTATTCAGCTTACCATTATTTATCTATCTACCTATCTATCTGCATACCTATCTGTTTTGCCTCCAGTAGACTTAGTGGGCATACCGTGGATATTGGGACGGTACCCACTGGGATCTGCCTTCTGCAGTAGATCTCACACCCGCTGCGGTGACAGGTTTGAGGCAGCTGTTCCAACTTGGTTCGCGCGGAGACAGCAGATCGAGGAGAGGACGCGACAGTTTAGTTCCTTACCAGCATTGAGAGTCCGAGGTAGATGTACCCGCTGTTATTTTTTTTATGTTTCCACTTTTGTACTGAGAGGGTGAGGCTTGTATTTTTTTTTATTTCATTTGAGAGACCTGTATTGAGGACTATGTATTGAGGATTTGTTTTATCTAGATGTTCAGTTGTTTTCTGTAGCTATTAGTTCTTTTTCAGCTCTGATACATGTCTAGCTATAGATCTTTTGCAGGGTAGACGCTTCGTCTGTGCGGCAGTTTCCGTACAGACGGCGGATCTGTTGGCGAGCCCGGGTCGCAGTTCGACCCCGGGGCGTGACAACAGGAGCAGAAGCCCCTGGGGAAAAAGACACCACGACGGGTGTGAGAACTACTTCCCACAGTAGTTCTCAGTGGGTGCCGTCAACAAGCCCAACGGTCTGCCCACTAAGTCTACTGGAGGCATAAAGTAACAAGATAATACGGAAAGAAAAGAGCTGGAAAGGATAACTCTACAGCTACTATCTCTAACTACTATGCTCAATGGGAAAGAGATCACAGAAGATGGTATGCATCCACTCACTACTGACCATATGTCATAAGTACTATGCTCAAGGAAAACTCTACTATGACACATGCTATGCCATCTGTCACGCCCCGGGGTCGAAACTGAGACCCGGGCTCGCCAACAGATTCGCCATCTGTACGGAAACTGCCGCACAGACGAAGCGTCTACCCTGCAAGTCAGATCTAGAGCTAAAAACATGTATCAGAGCTGAAATAAAACTAAAAGCTACATAAATCAACTGTACATCTGGATAAAATAAAAGTCCTCAATACAAAGTCTGTCTAGCTATAAGAAATAGAAACAATCCTCACAAGCCTCTCAGAATGTCCAGTACAAAAGTGGAATCATAAAATACCCCGGGTACATCTACCTTAGACTCTCAATGCTGGTAAGGAACTAATCGGCCGCGTCCTCACGTCGATCTGCTGTCTCCGTGCGATCCAAGCCGGAACAGCTGCCTCAAACCTGTCACCGCAACGGGTGTGAGATCTACTACAGAAGGCAGATCTTAGTGGGTACCGTCCCAGTATCCACGGTATGCCCACTAAGTCTACTGGAGGCAAAACAGATAGGTATGCAGATAGATAGATAAAAAGGAAAGCAGGAAATGAACTACAGCTAATAAGTAACAACATCATGCTGAAGGAACTCTACTCTGACCCTGCTATGCATACACTAACACTGCTAATAATATGCCTCAAGTACTATGCTCAAGGGAAACTCATCAATGAACATGCTATGCCATCACTCTCTCAATGTCACCCAATCTCAATGACTGCCTCATAGGGTCCAGTCAAGCCTGCGCCAAACCTACTGCCACCTCATCCACACTGGGACGGGACTTACGTAGGGCGTCCCACACGGACTATCTCAAGCGAACTCTAGTGTATCAACTAGTCGCATCATCGCAGCCTCGTCAGGCTCGGTATCATCATCGCACCCGGGGCGTAGCTCGAGGGGAGCGACCCCACCGAACTCAAGTATCACATCTGTCTCACTGTCTCAATATGCGGCACATGCAGGCTATAGTCCACGATCAAACAGATCGGTACCTCAAGCTCAAAGCACAACTCAGTCAGAAAAGAACCTCGACTAAATCAGGAATAGCCCAAACACTCTCACAGCTATGTCGAAGAACCCTCAACGACTCAATCTGATAATGCATGACCATGGCTGAGTCGGGAAACCTCCACGACTCGATCTGCCAGAACCCCAAATATCCTCAAAGCTAAGTGGGAGAACTACCTCCGCCACTAAATCATAAACACAAATCCCAACAAGGAAGAAGAACTCTCATGACACTAGAACTCGACAGACGATACTCTAAAAATACCCTCGGCCCTCTGGCACGAGTACACAATCAATTCGAACAATCTGGACCATTTATAATGTTCTCAATAATTAAAAACCCTTTTAAAAAAATAGAGTTTTACTTAAAACGGGGTACTAAAATATATGAAGGTCCAGATGCAGCTTGAATCTCAAATGAACATGCAGTCTAGTGTCAAATAACCTCTAGATCATACTAAAAATGTCTGGGGCTCAAGAATGTCATTCTACAATTTTCTAGGCAACTATCAGATTTATCAATATATAATAAATAAGCTAAACATGATCAATATATGATAAATAAGCTAAACATGATCAATATGCTTACAGAAGCATTAGAGGGCATTCCATAAATCTCGAAGAAATTCCAACCCACCTGGAACGCTTTCCGCAGGCAAAAGCTGAAGTCGGTGAAGAGCCGGATGCTCAACTGACGAAAATTCCGAAAATCGCACCGCGCGCGCGCACCCTGTCACGTACTTGGAAAAATCCCCGGAGTTCGAATGAAAATCTTGAGTCCTCTACAAAAAACTCGCCCGCCATCAGCTCGCTCCTCAGCCAACAAGCAACACATCCAAAGCTCCAGCACAAAATAAGTCCACCTCGCAAACTCTATGCTCACTTCACAATTAAATTACGAGCTCACATAAATAAATTACATAATTCTATTTGCCCCCAACAGGTTCACAACCACCATTCACTTAAGTCCACATAAAAACTCCATCAATAGAATACATCCAAAGCACATCTTAACTCAACCCATATTGCTCACAAACAAACTTACAAAACCCACACTCACAGCACCATCACAATTATTCAAATCCACCTACTCTCTCTCAAGTTGCAACAGCACATACCACATACAACCATTACTACACTCATCAAAAGTCCACCACAAATCAGAGCTTACACTTAAAACAATGTAAGTTCACAAGCTGAACATAACTCCACAAGACAAAAAAAATCCCAAAAATGATTCTCTGCTCACTAATCCATAAATGCCCCATAATACTATTCACTTAATTCCACCCACAACATCACCATATAAAAAGGCTTCCAAAAGCACACACTAATACCACCATTAATTTATTCACAAAAATCACCCCAAATTAAACACATCCTCTCACACATAAAAAGAATCTGTAAGCTCCAATTGCGCCCACACAAATACACAACGAAAACGCCAGCACAACAAGATCAAAGCCCCCTCCAAGAGCACCCTTCACCAATTTAATTAATCCCAAGTCCAAGTATATATACTCAATTTACATCTCCCCTGTACACCAATTTCCAAAGAAAATCCCCACAACACAAAAACTCCATTTGCACCCCAATTAAATAAAGTCCACATATACAATTTTCTAATTCCACTCACACATAGCCAGATTGCATAATTTAAATCTCATGTACATAATTTCTTAATTCCACCCCTACTTTCTACCATCAGCAACACTAATATTATCATCATCATCAACATCATCATCACTATTACCGCGCGCTCGATCCGGCTCCGCGTTCAGATCCAACCCTCCGCTCACGCGGCCATCAGCACAAGCAGCTCCCAAAATCTGCCAGGAAAAGGGAGGAAGAAGGAAATAAAAATAAATAAATAAATAAATAAAACATAAACATGGAAAACTCGGCCTACAAGCGCGCTCGCCGTCAAAGCCCAACTCCGGCCAACAAAACGCAACGCGGTAGGCATTCCGGCGAACTCGCCGATGCGCCCTGCCGCTGCCGCTGTCCGCGCGGCACCAGCGCGCCCGCAGCCCACGCCGCCGCTGCCTGGGCCAGCCGCCAGCCGCAAGCGCCCGCGGGCCGCTGCGCGCTGCGCACTACGCGCCAGCCGCGCGCGCTGCACGCCGCAGCGTGCCCGCCGCGCGCTGCGCGCGCAGTGCACCGTGCGCCAGCGCTCAGCGCACCGCACGCGCTCCCCCCCCTTTCCCTGCTGCTTGCCGCCAGCCACCCCGGGACAACAGTCCAAACCCAAGCCACCCACACCAACAACAAAAACAATCTCAAAACCTCCATTACAGACCCAAAACCCAAGCTTCTAAAAGAAAACAGCACCTACCAAAGTTGGAGGCTCGACGCGTGCGCGCTCCGCTCGCTCCACAAGACTGCAGGGAGGAAGTTCAACATCAAACCTCTCAACAATTCCCTCTCTTTTCCAAATTTTCTCATCACTTTTCATCACCTTCCTCCTTCATTCCTCTCTTTTCCCTATCCTCTGTTCAAAGCTTTTTCCTCTGTTTGCTTGGTGAAGGAGATGATGACGTGGAGGCTTTAATTAAGGAAAAGCTTAATTGAAGTGGTGGGGTGGTTGGCAGCATTAAATACACCCCAAAGAAAATATCTCAAGCTTCTCTTTTCCAATTATTTTCTTTCATTCTAAACAATAACTCACAGACCAAAAACACAATTAAATAAAATAATTAAATAATCCATCAAAAGCCCCCGTCAACTCACTTTTTGCCTTCGGGGCCTCCGCACCGGTCCGAAACCTCCCGAACTACGCTGTAATTTGAAAATACACATGCTCACAGCTTTTTCTCCTCAAAAAGCTCAACCGTTGAGTCGGGGTGCTAAATCCAAAAACCGGCTCCAAAACTGCCAATTCCAAGTCATTTTTCGCCTTCGGGTCCTCCGCGTCAGTCCGGGACCTCCCGAAATCCGCTGTAATTCAAAAGTACACCTATTCCAGGTATTTCCCAATTTTCACCACACCACGGTGGAGTCTAAGCTTCCCCAAAACCTGTCCTCTATCGGCGCACAAAGCCCGAAAAAATGCCGGATCAAGCTGGGGCTTCCGCGTTGACCCAAATCAACCCGACATCATTGTAATCACATAAGCAATAAGCCCGAGGCAAATCTTCCGCACCACGCCATCTTGCGAGGTCGGTGCGCCATCCGAAAATCCGGTATTCTACACCATCACTCTCTCAAAGTCACCCAATCTCAATGACTGTCCCACTTTGGACCAGTCAAACAAACCTGCGCTCACCTACTGCCGCACATCGCGGAGGAACGGACTTACGTAGGGTGTCCCTCAAGGACTATCTCAATCTAAAGCGAACTCTAGTATATCAACTAGTCGCATCATCGCAACCTCGTCAGGCTCGGTATCATCAACGCACCCGGGGCGTAGTTCGAGGGGAGCGACCCCAACGAACTCTAGTATCTCAAGTATCTCATAACTGGCAAAAAGCCAGGCTCAGCAGGCTATAATCCACGATCAAACAGATCGGTATCTCAAGCTCGAAACACACTCAGTCGGAAAAGAACCTCGACTCACATATGAAAAGCCCAAACACTCTCAAGGCTATGTCGGAGAACCCTCAACGACTCAACTCACAACACTAACTCACTAAAAGAAAGTACCACACAGCTGGGACCGCCGTCACTCCAAACGGCTCCCATACCAGAACACCAACCACATCGGTAACTCAGGAAGGGCCGACACCATAAGGGTTTGGAAAACCCGATAGGTCGGTGCTAAGAACCCTATCAAACAAGAACAGACTCTAGGCTCCGCCTATCGAAGTTCCCGGCCCCCTTATAGTTCGGGAACACGACAACCTCGGTATAACACGCAGAGGATATCAACTAGGGCCCGAAAGTTCCGGGAGACCGACACCTACAACCCTATCAAACAAGAACAGATTCCAGGCTCGGCCCCCGTGGCTTTCGTCCCGACAGAGGAATGGCCCCTAGAACCCAGACCACTCGAATCTTTACGAGTGGGGAAGTTTACACGAAAACGGGGTGACATTAATTACTGAAAATCATTTTCACTCAACCCACGCGGGTGAGGACTAAATGTAGTTCCCTTTTTGAAAAACCATCTTGATTTGAGAAGAAACCCATTTTAATGATTTTTAGTTCTTTTTTAAGAAAAACAGTTAGAAAAATAAGTGTTTACCCAAACCCCGAAGGGCTGATGCCTTGGTCCAATCAAACAAGAACAGACTTCAGCGGCCCTTCGATGCTTGGAAGAAAACATCGATAGACTAAAAATTATGTGTATGTCAAAAGGTTCTGGGTTCTAGGTCCAGCTAACACAAGCACACAACTGCCACTAACACAGTGGTGACAACCCAACAGGGATAGAAGACCTCCCGGGACTACCGTTTATCCAAACGGCTCCCGGCACAGAAAAGCGACCCACAACAACTACCAGACTCCACTCTGCTCCCAAGCACGAGTGCAAATGCATCCCACACTAAAATAAAGTCCCGACCTCTCGACCCACTACCCGGGCGAGGATAACACTATGTCCAGGAATGAAAAACAGTGTGGATATCTAAACATAAATAACCCTAGCCCAAGTGAGGGTTTTCAACTGGTCTGGTTACACATGCAACATATGACGGGGGTGCTAGGTCAAGTTCCAAGATAACTAAGATTTAACAGATGATAAAAGGAATAACAATTCCTACAATCTAGCATGCTACGCAAGGAAATAAACTATCATGCATAGTCCTACATCAGTAGAATTACTGTACAGTCCATAAAACTTGGAGATAAGGCCACCCACCTCGATTTGCCACCAATTGCTTGTAGACACTTGCAATTGGCCTCCACGCGATCCGCACGCAAATCGATGCCCGCTGCCGGAGTACGCACGCAAAACGGTGCACGCCGCCGAAGTCCGCACGCAAAACGGAGCACGATGCCGAAAACCGCGCGCAAAACGGAGTCCGCACGCAAAACGGTGCACGCCGCCGGAGTCCGCACGCAAAACGGAGCACGATGCTGAAAACCGCGCGCAAAACGGAGTCCGCACGCAAAACGGTGCACGCCGCCGGAGTTCGCACGCAAAATGGTGCACGGTGCCGAAAATCGCACGCAAAACGAAGTCCGCACGCAAAACGGTGCACGCCGCCGGAGTCCGCACGCAAAACGAAGCACGGTGCCGAAAACCGCGCGCAAAACAGAGTCCGCACGCAAAACGGAGCAGTAAAATACGGTCCCTAACACAGATAAGAGCAAGAGGGTTAATTTTTTGTCCAAAAGAACACCCCAAAACTGTGCCAAAAACACCGTAAAATCAAAAAGCGGGACCTACCCGACTGCGTCGCGCCGCCCGACTGCTCCAACGGAACACCTCGCGCGCTCCGCGAGGTCCACGGCACACCGCCACATCCCCCAAAAATCTCCTCCTCACTCCCTCTCTCCCTCGGGTGAAGAAGGAAGAAAGGAAAATGGAGGAGAAAAGGCCTGCGGGGGAGAAAGAAGAAGAAGAAGAAGAAAAAGAGGAAGGGAGTGGGGCATGGACCCGGTCCACGGTGCACCGCACAAAGCGGGGCCCGCTGCCCAGCCGGCTCACAAGGCCGGGGCGCGTGCACCGGGTCCACGCACGCGCCCCGGGCGCCACGCGGCGCGCGGTAACGCGCCCGCCACACGGGCGCGTTACACCGCGCCCGCGCCAGGCGCGGGACACGCGCGCGCCACACGGGCGCGCGCCCCCGCGCCCGCGCGGCCGCCAACGGGGGGCCGCCACGTGGCGGCCCCCGCGCGACTCGCGCTGGAAGCGCGTCTCCCAGCGCGCCTAACGCGCCTCGAGCCGCGTTCCGCCTTGGGATCCGCGCCGCCAACCTCGGGATTCGTGCCGCGTCGCCTCGAAAAATGCGCACTTCTTCCGGGCTCCAAATCAAGCAAGTAAATAGTCCATTCTTAGCGATTTCGCGCGCTGAATCCAAAAATGATGTCCGTTTCTCCAAATTCTCGTCCGAAAATTTGCCGAATGCCCACTCGATCCGATTTTCGCGCCGGATCCATTTCTGAAGTCCGAAATGTCGAATTCCAACTCAAAAAATTCCCGAGGGAGACCGGAGAGGTAAACATTTATCCAAACTTCGCCCGGAGTCCAATTTTGACATCTGAATCACGCGAAACCACTTCTAAACACCCGACGAGTCCTCCAAATTCCCACAGGATCTCCTTATAAGCCCGATGTCCAACACTTGTGTCCAAATTGCGCGCAAACACCACCGACACATCACGCAGGCCTCCAGTGATGCAACTAAATCCCAAATTGCATCACAAATCCATTTCTAGGCCCCAACACGCGCACAAACACCCCCAACGGCGACCGAAAGCTGCCAAACAACCAGCAAACCCTACGCGGGGGATTCTGGGACCTCACACTCTCCCCCACTAAAAGAAAGTTTCGTCATCGAAACTAACACAGCCCAAAAGGAGAGTTTCCAAAGCCACAGGTAAGTATCCATCAACACCATCTCCATCTCCCCAGTCGCTACGCACACTCCGCGAAGCGAGTCCACACGGCTAGGAGTCCAAAATCTGGAAAATCCTCACGAATTCTAATGGACAAAGGACAAGGAAGAACGACCGACTCTACTCGTCCAAAACTACGCGAATTACGCCAACACAACCAACAAGAAGGTAAAGGCCCCACCAGCAGGAAAGTCGTCAACCACAACTCTCAGTTTAGAAAACGGCTGAAATTAACGAAAAGTCCGAAAATTTCGAAAGGACCAGTGCCCTTGCCCCAATCAAACAAGAACAGGTTCGGGCAACGTCTCCATTTCTGGAGCAGTCTTTCGAAGTTTCGTCCTGTTCGAAAATTTCAGCATACCGGCGAGAAAAGGGAGAGAAGTGTTGAAGTCGTTCCTGCCGTGGCTACAAAACGAAAGCTACGATCTAACCGTGACCCCTAAGGACACAACCTCCAGCACTAATCGTCACCAACGATCCAAAGGTAGCACCAAGCCACAACCCGCTGAAGCCACAGCTGAAGGAAGGATACCCCGATGATCTGTGAAAATGAACTCCTCAAGTCCAACTCACGGAATGGTAACTGATCTCATTCCACAATCAGCCGTTACACGATACCGCACCAACTGGTCCATCCTGTGTCCTCAATCTAAGTCGTGGAGCTGCCACTGAACCGTAATACCTGCCAGTATAATTCCAAGTCTCAACTGTACTGGACACGATCCACAAGGCTCCCCCACATGCACATCACCAACAAAAATCTATACCTCTAGTGCACGTGGTAATAACTCTACCTCCAGTCCAGACAGGAAAGCCAAAAACACTCAACTCAAACTGTTGTAAAGAAATCATGCTCGCGACAACCTGGTCCACTGTCGTAGCGCCCTCCAACCGGGCGGTACAGACTTATCCTCTCGATGTAGGTGGTCGTCGCTCAGTCTGCCCCGACGTCATGTCCCTATCTGCCTGGCGGTAACCGGAAGAGCTCCTTCATCCCGAAGAGGTAGCGGGGTGCCGTCGCAAGCGGTATAGCCGTAAGCATTGCTTGAGGGCATACTGCCTGAAAAGTCCCAACTATCCACACGAAAACATCGCCTCTGCCTGTGGTCAAACTGCGGCGCAGAAAACGGCCCACCACAAATGACGCAGTCATCCCGCTGCTGCTGCTGATACATCGGCTGTGGAGAACCTCCTGGTCTCTGTCTCCTCTGAGACTCACGACCCTCAGACTCGGATCGTGACGGCTCCGGGGGTCTCGATCTACTCAACTGTCCAAACTCAGGCGGCACCGGATGCCTCTCCCCGGAGCTGGTCCCTGGCGCTCCGTCACTCTCTGACATGATCACTAATCCTCGGTCAACCCACCGAGCTTGCTCAGTCGCTGCGTCTAACATTGGCACTCGCCGAGAATACACCAAGTGATAGATATTCCGATGCAGTCCTCTCTCAACTAGCTCAACCTTCTGGGCCTCATCCAGGCGACTTGGGGTACACCGCTCAACAATTACAAAACTCGCGAACATACTCCTGAAGAGGTCGACTCTCCTGCTGCAGGCGTCTAAGATTCCCTTCTAATTTCTGCTTACACTGTGAGGAAAGAAGGCCCTGAGCAGCAAAGCACGAAACTCGCTCCAAGTCAACAACTGCGCTACCGGTAGTCCAACAGGGCGAACTCGACGCCACCAAATCTCAGCGTCCTTTTCCAAAAAGTGCGTAGCCAAGTGCACCTGATGCTTTTCCATTGCTGCTATCCAGTTTTCAGCCTCCCACGGCTCCAAGCTCCATCCTGCCAAACGGGGTGGATCTGACTGCCGGGACTGGCTCGATCGACCAATGATGTCCCAAAGTTCATCTACAATCCGCTATCCACCCTGCCTCGGTGCCTCGGCACTACTCGTCGACACGGAGGGGGCTGCTCGCTCCATCGGTGCCACTGGTACAACTGAATATGCCACTGCATAGGAAGAAAGTGCTGGAGGACTCTCAAGCGATACTGCAACAAGCTGGGCTCTCTGCTCCAACAAGCGCATCAAACGTTCCATGGCTTCCTCCTGGCATCTGACAGCCTCCGACATCGGTGCCATCTGGTTCCATAACTCCTGGGTCTCGCTCTGCTCTGATAGCTTTACCTCCCGCTACTCGGGTACTCCTCAGATGCAGGGTGTGTGTCCTCTTCACAACACGACGTCTCAGGGGTATCGCAAACCACTGCACAATAACAAACATCAGGACACAACAACCATACGACCCAATCCAGCGAAAGTCTAAGACATGTCATCCATTCCATAGCATTATGTTGTCTGCAGCCAACATAATCGCTTAGGAAAGTAAGCATGCCAATCACTCATCCCGTCTCTTGGGAGAGGTATAAAACTCAATCAGGACTCTCGCTAAAAGTCACGACTCTCACGTAGTCATCCTAATGTCCATCCACAAGCCTAGGGTTTCTAAGTCCACCACGACCTACAACCTAGGCTCCGATACCACTCTAATCTGTCACGCCCCGGGGTCGAAACTGCGACCCGGTCTCGCTAACAGATCAGCCATCTGTACGGAAACTGCCGTACAGACGAAGCGTCTAACCTGCAAAAAGAATCAACTACAGTATACAGATATCAGAGCTGAAAGTAAACTACTAAAAACTGAAATCCAAACACTGTACAACTGAAAATAATACAATATCCATCTCCCCAAATACGATCATATAAAAAGTCCTCTGATACAAAAACCCAAAAGGGAGATATCTCCAATAGATGAAACAGTGTACAAGCTCTCAATACAAAAAAAAAATCCTCACTATAACAGTCTCTCAAACTGTAAAATAAAATACAACTCTATACCTCACAACAAAGGTCTCTCAGCAGAGGAAAAAAGTAAACTAAACTACTGAAGCTCTCCTCTGAAAAGGGGGGTACCGCTACACTTCAACGACGGGTAGGGAACTAGCTCGCGACTCCCTCGAAACCGGTCAGAAGGATCAGCAACTGAAGCACAGGTACAGGAGTAGAAGCCCCTGGGGAAAAAGACACCACGACGGGTGTGAGAACTACTTCCCACAGTAGTTCTCAGTGGGTGCCGTCAACAAGCCCAACGGTCTGCCAACTAAGTCTACTAGAGGCATAAAGTAACAAGATAATACGGAAAGAAAAGAGCTGGAAAGGATAACTCTACAGCTACTATGACTCTAACTACTATGCTCAATGGGAAAGAGATCACAAAAGATGGTATGCATCCACTCACTACTGACCATATGTCATAAGTATTATGCTAAAGGAAAACTCTACTATGACACATGCTATGCCATCACTCTCTCAAAGTCACCCAATCTCAATGACTGTCCCACTTTGAACCAGTCAAACAAACCTTCGCTCACCTACTGCCGCACATCCCGGAGGAACGGACTTACGTAGGGTGTCCCTCAATGACTATCTCAATCTCAAGCGAACTCTAGTGTATCAACTAGTCGCATCATCGCAGCCTCGTCAGGCTCGGTATCATCAACGCACCCGGGGCGTAGCTCGAGGGGAGCGACCCCAACGAACTCTAGTACCTCAAGTATCTCATAACTGGCAAAAAGCCAGGCTCAGCAGGCTATAATCCATGATCAAACAGATCGGTATCTCAAGCTCGAAACACACTCAGTCGGAAAAGAACCTCGACTCACATATGAAAAGCCCAAACACTCTCAGAGCTATGTCGGAGAACCCTCAACGACTCAACTCACAACACTAACTCACTAAAAGAAAGTACCACACAGCTGGGACCGCCGTCACTCCAAACGGCTCCCATACCAGAACACCAACCACATCGATAACTCAGGAAGGGCCGACACCATAAGGGTTTGGAAAACCCGATAGGTCGGTGCTAAGAACCCTATCAAACAAGAACAGACTCTAGGCTCCGCCTATCGAAGTTCCCGGCACCCTTATAGTTCGGGAACACGACAACCTCGGTATAACACACAGAGGATATCAACTAGGGCCCGAAAGTTCCGGGAGACCGACACCTACAACCCTATCAAACAAGAACAGATTCCAGGCTCGGCCCCCGTGGCTTTCGTCCCGACAGAGGAATGGCCCCTAGAACCCAGACCACTCGAATCTTTACGAGTGGGGAAGTTTACACGAAAACGGGGTGACATTAATTACTGAAAATCATTTTCACTCAACCCATGCGGGTGAGGACTAAATGTAGTTCCCTTTTTGAAAAACCATCTTGATTTGAGAAGAAACCCATTTTAATGATTTTTAGTTCTTTTTTAAGAAAAACAGTTAGAAAAATAAGTGTTTACCCAAACCCCGAAGGGCTGATGCCTTGGTCCAATCAAACAAGAACAGACTTCAGCGGCCCTTCGATGCTTGGAAGAAAACATCGATAGACTAAAAATCATGTGTATGTCAAAAGGTTCTGGGTTCTAGGTCCAGCTAACACAAGCACACAACTGCCACTAACACAGTGGCGACAACCCAACAGGGATAGAAGACCTCCCGGGACTACCGTTTATCCAAACGGCTCCCGGCACAGAAAAGCGACCCACAACAACTACCAGACTCCACTCTGCTCCCAAGCACGAGTGCAAATGCATCCCACACTAAAATAAAGTCCCGACCTCTCGACCCACTACCCGGGCGAGGATAACACTATGTCCAGGAATGAAAAACAGTGTGGATATCGAAACATAAATAACCCTAGCCCAAGTGAGGGTTTTCTAATGGTCTGGTTACACATGCAACATATGACGGGGGTACTAGGTCAAGTTCCAAGATAACTAAAATTTAACAGATGATAAAAGGAATAACAATTCCTACAATCTAGCATGCTACGCAAGGAAATAAACTATCATGCAGAGTCCTACATCAGTAGAATTACTGTACAGTCCATAAAACTTGGAGATAAGGCCACCCACCTCGATTTGCCACCAATTACTTGTAGACACTTGCAATTGGCCACCACGCGATCTGCACGCAAATCGATGCCCGCTGCCGGAGTCCGCACGCAAAACGGTGCACGCCGCCGGAGTCCACACGCAAAACGGAGCACAGTGCCGAAACCCGCACGCAAAATGGAGTCCGCACGCAAAACGGTGCATGCCGCCGAAGTTCGCACGCAAAACGGAGCACGATGCCGAAACCCGCGCGCAAAACGGAGTCCGCACGCAAAACGGTGCACGCCGCCGGAGTTCGCACGCAAAACGATGCACGGTGCCAAAAATTGCGCGCAAAACAGAATCTGCACGCAAAACGGTGCACGCCGCCGGAGTCCACACGCAAAACAGTGCACGGTGGCGAAAACCGTGCGCAAAACAGAGTCCGCACACAAAACGGTGCACGCCGCCGGAGTCCGCACGCAAAACAGAGCACGGTGCCGAAAACCGCGCGCAAAACGGAGTCCGCACGCAAAACGGAGCAGTAAAATACGGTCCCTAACACAGATAAGAGCAAGACGGTTAATTTACTGTCCAAAAGAACACCCCAAAACTGTGCCAAAAACATCGTAAAATCAAAAGGCGGGACCTACCCGACTGCGTCGCGCCGCCCGATTGCTCCAACGGAACACCTCGCGCGCTCCACGAGGACCACGGCGCACCGCCACATCCCCCAAAAATCTCCTCCTCACTCCCTCTCTCGCTCGGGTGAAGAAGGAAGAAAGGAAAATGGAGGAGAGAAGGCCTGCGGGGGAGAAAGAAGAAGAAGAAGAAGAAAAAGAGGAAGGGAGAGGGGCATGGACCCGGTCCACGGTGCACCGCACAAAGGGGGGCCCGCTGCCCAGCCGGCTCACAAGGCCGGGGCGCGTGCACCGGGTCCACGCACGAGCCCCGAGCGCCACGCAGCGCGCGGTAACGCGCCCGCCACACGGGCGCGTTACACCGCGCCCGCGCCAGGCGCGGGACACGCGCGCGCCACACGGGCGCGCTGTCACGGGGCCAGCTTTTTCGCCTTAAAATTGCCCCGTGCGGCGCTCAAGTGTCGCACACCCGAGCCAGCCTTCCCGAGTCCCTTGCCACGGACACGCTGTGATGATCCGGAATTTTACAGGGCTTTTACAGTGTGACCGACAGCTTCTGGAGGCCTACGGGGCATGTCGGCGGTGTTCGGGCGCCAATTTGGACTCAAGTGATGAACTCCGGGCTTAAAATGGATCACGTGGGTAATCGGGGGGCCCCGTCGGATGTTTAGAAGTACTTTCGCGCAAATCGGATATCAAATTTGGACTCGGTGCGAAATTCGGATTGAGAATACCTTTCCGGGAGCCTCCGGCGAATTATCGGGTTGGAATTTGGCGAAACGGACGGCGAATTTGGATTCAGCGCGCGAAAACGGTCAAAACGGACTATCTACTTGGGTTTTTTGAGCTAGGGTACTGTTCATCGCCGTAACAGTACTTCCGGCGATCGCCGGCGGCAGGCGGCGGCGGCGGGCAGCGCCGGCGGGCGGCGGCGCGGCCTTGGGCAGGCGGAACGGCGGCGGCGCGCGGCGCGGGCAGGGCGCGGGCAGCACGCGGGGGCGCGGGGCAGGCGGGCGGTCCACAGCGCGGGCGTGCACCAGGGCGGTGCCACGTGGCGGCCGATGGTTGGATGGCTCACAGCACGCGGTCCATGTAGTTCTTATTCGGCTTATGGTCCATGGTGCACCGGGCTTGGACACGTGGCAGGTATTTATTGGGTCGGTTCACAGAGGATGGTTCACCGGGTTCATCGGTCAGTGGAGGTGACACGTGGCGATCCCCTATTGGTCGGTCAACTGTGCGGGCAGGGGCAGCAGGCGGTTTTGGCGCGCGGGCAGAGATGGTCGGGACACGTGTCACAATCGGATTGGCTGGAGGTTGGTGTTCTGTGTTCTGTGGACACGTGGCAGCATTTTATTGGGCGATTTCGGTGTTTCCTGTTCGGCGGACACAAAGGTAATTTTCCGAAATGTTGGTTTTGGCTGTGGCTTTGAGGGAATCCGAGGGGTCTTCTTGAGGGATTTTGATCACCTTCGAGGCTTCATCTCCCTTAGAGGTGAGAAGATGAAATCTTCATCAAGAAGAGAGGAAGCATCCTGTGAAGTTTGAGGATTTTAGGAGGCTCGGATCCCGAGGATTGAGATTTTTCCGGCGCAGCGCGACGATCATTCTCCGGCAACCCGATTCGTCGCATTTCAGTGTTCAGGCTCCCTCGACTCACCCCGACCTCCTATTTTCACGATTTTTGCGCCGTTGGATTCGTGACAGGTAGGGCTACGTTTCTTGTTTCTACTGGTTTTTCCCCATTCCGAGGTTTTCATGGGTTTTTCGGATCATCTTGTGACCTCATTTTGCTGTGATGGAGTTTTGGACAGCGGTTCGGTATTTCGGCGATATCTCCGCAACCGGGCATCGGATTGGGGTGATTCAAAAGGCAATTTGCATCTACACATCGCAAGGAACATCCTCAAATTTTCCTGGATTTATCTGGATTTTTCCCGAAGGTGAAAAAGGCATTATTTTCAGTATTTGGTGCTGAAATTTACAGTACAGAGTTCTTTGGGATAGTCCCCTTGACGAATTTACATCTCAGTGTAGGAAACTCGGATTTGAGCGTGCAGGTACTCGTTTCGACCGGCTCGTCGCGAGGATCGCGACGATATATTTTTGGGAATTTTCTGTGCACAACTCACAGGTGAAAAAGGCTCAACTCTGGACTGATTACTGGAATGGCATGTTTTGAGGATAATTGTATGTTTAATTGCATGTTTTGGGGTAATTGTGAACAGTGATCGCGGCGGCTTATCTGTTTGGACTTGTGGCGTGAAAAAGAGATATTGGACAGCCTTGGGTTGCGCAATTCCAGGTGGGTGGTTGCTTTACTCCTCTTTTCTGATATACCCACTAGGAATATTAGAGTGATCCCCTTTATTGGACATGTTGAATGGTCACCTAATGGACATGCATGCTTAACTAGATAATTGTGAGCCTATCATATGGAAAACATTATATTGGAAACTTGACATGTTGGAACTTATACTTGCTTCATGGACATCGTTTTAGCATTTAACCTTGCATGAGGGAGGGGGATGTACTTTCATATTGTGATATTGTGAGGCGTCTTGTGGGAGGGTATCACTTGAGGATTTTTTTGGACAGGCATAGGTGGATGATTCATGTGAGGGTGATTAGCAGGTCATGGACATGTGCGGTTGGATTATGATTTAGCATGATGATTACACCCAGGTGGAGTTATTACTTGATACACATGATGAATCACTATTTGTCACTCCCATTCTTTCTTCCATGAGGGAATAGGCTTGATTTCAGGGATATCTAGTTAGACCATTTCTGATCGCTACACTATATGTTGGGACTGACTTAGGAGGAACCCTATTGTCTCTTCTTCCCCTATTCCTTCGGCAGACGGCTATTTGTTGCTCGGGTTTGAGCAGGGATTGGCATAGTGTAGCTAGGGCTTGGATTTTAGCTTTTGGGGTATTGCGGCTACCGCGGATAGCAGGCGGTTGATCGGATGTCGGATCTGAGTCAGGATTGTTATTACGGGTGTGGCTGTTAACCCTCCTTCTTTTGATTACCCGCTAGGCATTTGAGTAGCTTCTTTGATTAAAAGGATAAATGCACTTTATGTGTGGTAATGGCAGGCTTATTGTGATTAAACAGATAGTGTTAGAACTTACATGATTGGGGCTTATGGTTGTAGAGCAGTAGCATCATGTTAAAGGATAAGGCTAATCAATGATTTGGGGGTTTTGGGTATGTGGCATAGGCAGGCACAGGCTATCTCATATTTACTATTCTCATACTGTTCTCTACATGCTCTGACATTATGAAGGTTATCGACATCTGTTTATTTTTATATCATCTTGGGACATTTGCATGCTTGTATGGTCACCTAGATAGGCCACCTTTTTCTGCTACACTATCATGCTGGAATTGACATAGGAGAAACCTTTTATTATTCTTTCTACTTTCATTTGAGGCTCTGTGTATTTGTAGCTCGTGCGCGAGCAGGGGTTTGGGATAGTGTAGTCAGGATCTTGGTTTTTGGGACAGGCAGGCTTGATGGCAGGGTATTGCGGCAACCGCGGACCTTGGGCGGTTGATCGGTGGTTACTTATGCATCAGATTGGGTATCAGGTCTCTAGTGGATGGAGTTTCCCACTATTTGTTTATCTTGCATCAGGTTGAGATCGGGTCTCCCTTTAGTGGATGGGTTTTCCCACTTTGGTCATAGTCATGATCCAGTCCTGCTGACTTTGATACTTGTTACTGAGGCACTTGACTCGTGTGGGTCGCTCCCCTCGAGTGCCACTCCGGAGTGTGCGGTTTTCAGACCTCGAGTCTTCGGGACTCTCATCCCCTATCGGTGTTATGCGTAGGCTGGCATACCCGATTTGGCAGGCAGAGCAGACAGTACCGGTGTTTACTGGTGGTCAGATTGGGTTTATTCAGGCAGGCATTTGTATTCTGATGCATACATTCAGCTATTCTTTTAGCTTAGTTTTAGAGGCATTCTAGTGGTAGCTTTTCATCAGGAGTCTTACTCATTGCATACCACCTTTATTCCTTTTGCCTCTGGTAGACCTAGTGGGCGTGTCAGAGTTGAGGTTTTACCCACTAGGGGAGGCTACTGGTTTACTAGTAGTCTCACCCCGATTCTTCTTTCCTCTTTTTCTTCTCCCTTGTTTTGCAGTGTCTTCTGCGGGCGCTACTGGGCTTACAGTGGCGGGTCGAGGAGAGAGGACGGCTGAGTAGATAGATCTCGAGGCAGGATGAGCATGTTAGCTGGACTGTTGGTGTACCCATGTTTTCTCAGACGGTAGTACTTTTACTTTTGGGACTGGCTTTCGCCAACAGGTTGTATTTATTTTGTGAGCTGGGAGAGACTGATGTATCATTTATATATAGATGTATTGTATTTTATTTTCCAGCTTCAGTCTGAGATGTATTAGTTTTAGTTCAGCTCTGTTTTTATTGCTCTTTTATTATATCTCTTATATCTGAGCAGGTTACTGGCGCTTCGTGTACACGGGAAATACCGTGTGCACGGCGGATCTGTGGACGGGCCCGGGTTCTGGTTTACACCCGGGGCGTGACAGATTATGTTGGTATCAGAGCTTAGGGATAGGTCGGTTGGGACTTAGGAAACCCTAGGCTTTTAGCAGACCCTAGGATGATAGGACGTGAGAGACGCGACACCTTGCGAAAGTCGGCGATTTATTTGTTTTACTCTTCCTGTGAGTGAAGAGGGATCGACATACTCTATTTCTGTGGGACAGTATGTTGGCTGCAGACAACATAAGGTTACAGAAATAGAAGGATGTCTTTGGCTTTCGCTAGATTGGGTCGAGTGTTTGGGGTGTGCTGATTTGCGGTTTGTCGTGGCGAGCGGTGTCTCCCCGACGTTGGGCCTTGACCCGGGTGCACCTTGGTGCGGCAGTTGGGTCTGAGCTAGTTGTTTCAGGCCGGATACCGGATTAGAGTCAGAGGACTCCGGACCCAGATGACAGGATCGTCAGAGGCTTATCAGCGGCAGAGTGAGCGGGCATCTGATTTTTAGTGACACAGTTGTCGGAGCAGCGGGCAGCTCGACAGTGCTTCTTTCTGAGACCACCCGGTTGCAGTATCCTCGGGGGCGAGGATTTCTGTAGTACTGAGGGAGTGAGTAGCCCTCCATGCCAATGGTTAGTGCCGAGGCGCCGAGGCAGGGTGGATTGTTCACAGCGAATGAGCTAGGAGACACCATTGATCAATTGAGCCAGTTTCGGCAGATAAACCACCCCGATTCGTAGGATTAAGTTTGGAGCCTCTTGGGGTAGAATCGTGGTTGGTGGTGATGGAAAGACTGCTTGAGAGCCTCTTGGTGTCAAAAGGATTTACGCAGTTATCGAACTGCGCGCTCTTTGATTTGGGGGACAAGGCGCATAGGATATGCTCGACTGTGAGTGGATTGCGTCAGGATACCTTTCAGGTTGTTTGATTCTCCGTGTTGGATTTTTGATGCCTCGACGGACTAGGCATTGTGTATGGAGCGTAGCGTTGCAGTTTCTTTGGATAGGGGTCTGCCGCCAGAGGCGAGTCTGGGATAGAGGCGCTTGGCGCTAGGTGTTGGAGGACAGGTCGGCCGGCAGAGACATTTTTCGTTTTCCCTTCCAGGACGGTGGATATCTTTGTGGATGGATTATGTAAAGCTTACCCAAGGGGGATGTTACCCTGTGTGATGGATAACATGCATGTTTGGGGTACAATAATTGTGATTGAGGGGTGAGCTTAGTGAGGATAATTGTATAAGGAATTGCACGGATTGATTGTGCTTGTCGTATGACGAGGATATCCTGATGGATGTTTCTGAGATGTCAGAGATCGGGTGGGCCCCGACGGCAGCATCGGCATCTTTATTAGAGTGGCGCAGCGGTAGCATGGATTGGCTGTCTGCGAGAGACCACATTCGTCGCCTCAGTGTGAGAAGGGACGGAGGTCGAGCTCCCTTTGTGATTGGTCTAGATATGTTTGGCAGGCTGAGCGACGACCACTTGCAGCGAGAGGATGAATTTGTGCTGCCCGGTTGGAGGGCGTCATGATAGTGGATCGAGTGTCGCCGGTGTGATTTCATCACAGCAGTCAGTGTTAGACATGTTGTCGTCCGGCATGGACTCGAGGCAGAGTTGTGGCCCCGCGCACTAGAGGTACAGGTTACTGTTGGTATTGTGCAGGTGGGGAAGGCTTGTGGATCATGCCCAGTGCAGTAGAGGCCGTGAGTTGTGCAGGCAGACTTGTTGATATTTGTGGCCGTTCGGTGTTTAGACCCAGTGTTTGGGACAGGTTGGCATAGTGCCACAGGATGTTTGACTGCTGAGAGAAAGGACCTTGTTTCTGCGAGGCAGACAATGGAAGGCTCGTTTGTTATGACTGCTTGGGTACTCAGGTTACAGCGACAGTGTGAGAGGTGCCTACGGCGGCACCGGGACGTAAAAGGATATTCCTGTTGCTCGTGAGGTCCCCGGTGTGATTCCACCTGAGCTGATGATGATGCCGCCGGTTAGGGAAATTGTGATTTCGATTGACGTGGTTCTGGGAACCACGCCTACCTCGATAGCACCTCGTTATATATCATTTGTAGAGCTGTGAGAGTTGTGGGCATAGGTGCGTGGACCTGATGGATAGAGAGTTTGTTTGACCTAGTGCTGCGTCGTTGATACACGACTGTGAGAGTTCTTTGTGATTGGAGCCCAGGCAGGTCCAGGTATTATTTAGGACCTTTTTGGATGGAGTTATACTCCGGCAGATGTTCGATTATGATGCCTGCACTAATTTGGAATTACAGTTGAGTATCTCGCTAAGATGGCGTTCAGGACACGCTAGGGGCATTATGAGTTCAGTGAGGCCGATGGAATGACTAATCCCTTGTTGCCTTTAAGATTGAGGAATTTTGTGTTCCAGTCGGGCTTGAACGGATTGATAGCGGCATTTTTCAGGGATATCTTGGCTTTTACCCCTCCCTGAGTGATCTAGAGTTGAGGAGCAATTGTAGATGCTGTGGCAAGGTCTGCGAGGATAAAGTTTTATGCCAAATGGTTTTGGTACAAGTTTTAGCTTTGAGAGCACATCTTCCTGGATTACGTATTTAGCCGCAGGGGCGGCGGTGGAAGTCCGGTCAAAATAAATGCTATTTGAGATGGGCCGAGATCGACAGTTACTATTGAGGTGAGGAGCTTTTGGACCGGATGGTGCCAGCAGAGTTTGACGAGCGGATGGTAAGATGGGTACCAGCGCCGATTTTAGTATGGTCAGCGGAGGAAGATGGACTGGCGAGTGATAGTGATACCTCCCATAGTGGCTATGGAGCTACCATTGGATTTTGATGAGCATCCAGGATCACCCCGACCGGGCCACTGTGGTGGCGGATACCTAAAGCAGAAGAGCTAAATTGGGAGTTGAGTTTGACGGTTCCATAGCTGGCGCTGTGTGGGACCATGGTGGTGTACAGGGCTTGAGATTGTGTCCCAGGGGATCCCTTTTGAGGATGGGCTGCGGCTGAGCAATCTACTTGTGTGGTCTGGTTTTTAGAGTTGGTATCAGACAGTGACCGAGTGAGAACCCTGCTTGTTAGGGCCCCTTTCCTGTGCGGGTGCTTGTGAGGATGTTGTCACGCCCCGGGGTTATACTTTAGCGGAAACGGTACACAGAGGTAAGCGTAAGGTGCGTACAAAATTTTTTCTTTAAAACCTCCTTCCCCGGCGCGTGCCCAGACCCGCCACATATACAGATTCACTCGAAAGTCGGGCAGAGTCTCCTCTGTATATGCACGGCGTCGCGGCTATTACAACCGTCAAACACAAGCAATCACTTCCAATTAATCACAACAGTTCGAAGTAGTATGGTGCATGAAGACAAACAATACCCGTGGCCAGTCAAGTTGAAAGTATAAACTCACTGTTTTGAAAACAGACCCACACGGTCTGAGGTTTTGAAAACCGATTTGGAAAACGGCATAAATCCACAAGGTTTGGGAAAACGGGCCCACCCGACCCTAGACTTTTGAAAACAGTTTACGAAGTCCTTTTTCTTTTGTTTTCTAGTTGATTTGTTTAGAAAACGGCCAACCGGGAATGATAAGGAAACAGTAGTGCGTAACCAGAATGAAAGTACTCAACATCCACACGACCCCACGAGGGTATCGAGAACCACACAATAACCTACAAATCCGAATGAAATGCAGAGAAAGTAAGTACAACAGCATACTAGGGCCGCCTCGGCCCGACTGCTACCGCCTCGGCCTCAACCGTCGCCTACCTCTACCCCCTGGAGGTACCTGTCACAGAGTGGGTAGTCAGCGACACTATCACAAAAATAGTACTAAAGCAGTAAAGTAGTACCAAACCATAAAGTAAGACTAGCCGAAATAACCGCTCTACTCGTAACGGTAACTCGCAACCACCTGTACCACCTGTAACATCTGCAACCCCGGTAACACCTGTAACACCTGACCGCGTCGGGATCCAATCCCGGCGGTCCCACACCTGACCTTATCGGGATCCAATCCCTATAGGTCCCACCGCTCGCACCTTCGTGCCTCAAACCCCACACCTACGGGGGCCCCACTACGTCACCTCGTGGGTAAACACGGGTCAAAGACCGCCTTTCCGGAAAAGAGCACCCTTTGCGGTGGCCAAACCGCGGATGCGCGTGTCGCACTCGAGCATAGTAACAAAACACGGGGTAATATAGTAAACCATAGAGCCATCAGTGTTAGTACAGGTTAACATAATATTTAATATCCTCCCCGGAACACTAACATTACTAAACCTCGGGAGAAAAACCCACCTTGTTGTCGCGCTCCTGACCGATGTTAGGTTCTCTCGCGTCTCGGGTACCCGCCCGGGCCTACACGAATCTCGATTTCGTTGGCTAGGGTTGAACGAGGGAAGACTCGCCCCGTCTGGTGTGCCCGGTCCCAAGGCAAAGGATGTACGGTGTTCCTCCTCCTCCTTGATTGCTCCACCGGTTACTCCACGCCGATTGACAGCGGTAAGGAAGGTTTGGGGAATCGAAAGTTTGGGAAATGGTTTTCGCTTTTCTTTTGGGGTTTCGTACGCAGGGGGTTTAAGGGGAGTTGTGGGGAAGTGGCCGGTAGTTGGGGGAAGTGGTGGGAAGTGGGGCGGTTAGTGGGTAGTTGTGGGGAAGTGGTGGGAAGTTGGGGCGGTTAGTGGGTAGTTGTGGGGAAGTGGTGGGAAGTTGGGGCGGTTAGTAGGTAGTTGTGGGGAAGTGGGAAGTTGGCGGGAAGTTGGGGCGGGGAGTTGTACGACGGAAATAAAAAAAAACGCGGAATTGATTAAAACGGGTGCGAACCGGGGTCCGACCCGCCTCAAAAACCGTGCTGGTTGCCTGAATCGTTAGCCAACTTCCGGAATTTATTCTGGAAGCACCCGACGTCGGAATTCAAATCCGATTGCACCGCCATTCTCCGTTTCGCGAGCTTTATTAACTAGAAATACCCGCGAGTCCCGACGGTCTGACCGGGAACAAGAAATTATGGATCACCCTCCGAGTCTAATTGAACAATAAATAAAACCAAAAGCGGACTCAAGCAATTATTTTAACCAGTGGTTACTACATCACTCACCTCTTAAAACGAGTTTCGTCTCCTCGAAACTCATTCCTGGTTCTCGGTGAAGAGATGGGGGTAACCCTCCATCTTCGATTCCAGCTCCCACGTCGCCTCCCGCTCCTCGTGTTGTTCCAGTGCACTTTCACGTAGGGGATGACTCGGTTTCGAAGTGTCTTGCTTTCTCTTGCTAGGATCCGCACCGGGGTTTCCTCGAAGCTTAGGTCCTCCTTTAGTTCGAGCGTCGAGGACGTCCAGGG
>CM054934.1:14265898-14421432 GCA_029168755.2 Tillandsia fasciculata | reverse complement strand
TTCACTTAAGTCCACATAAAAACTCCATCAATAGAATACATCCAAACAAGCACATCTTAACTCAACCCATACAATTGCTCACAAAACAAACTTACAAAACCCCATTCACTCACAGCACCATCACAATTATTCAAATCCACCTACTCTCTCTCAAGTTGCAACAGCACATACCACATACAACCATTACTACACTCATCAAAAGTCCACCACAAATCAGAGCTTACACTTAAAACAATGTAAGTTCACAAGCTGAACATAACTCCACAAGACAAAAAAAATCCCAAAAATGATTCTCTGCTCACTAATCCATAAATGCCCCATAATACTATTCACTTAATTCCACCCACAACATCACCATATAAAAAGGCTTCCAAAAGCACACACTAATACCACCATTAATTTATTCACAAAAATCACCCCCAAATTAAACACATCCTCTCACACATAAAAAGAATCTGTAAGCTCCAATTGCGCCCACACAAATACACAACGAAAACGCCAGCACAACAAGATCAAAGCCCCCTCCAAGAGCACCCTTCACCAATTTAATTAATCCCAAGTCCAAGTATATATACTCAATTTACATCTCCCCTGTACACCAATTTCCAAAGAAAATCCCCACAACACAAAAACTCCATTTGCACCCCAATTAAATAAAGTCCACATATACAATTTTCTAATTCCACTCACACATAGCCAGATTGCATAATTTAAATCTCATGTACATAATTTCTTAATTCCACCCCTACTTTCTACCATCAGCAACACTAATATTATCATCATCATCAACATCATCATCACTATTACCGCGCGCTCGATCCGGCTCCGCGTTCAGATCCAACCCTCCGCTCACGCGGCCATCAGCACAAGCAGCTCCCAAAATCTGCCAGGAAAAGGGAGGAAGAAGGAAATAAAAATAAATAAATAAATAAATAAAACATAAACATGGAAAACTCGGTCTACAAGCGCGCTCGCCGTCAAAGCCCAACTCCGGCCAACAAAACGCAACGCGGTAGGCATTCCGGCGAACTCGCCGATGCGCCCTGCCGCTGCCGCTGTCCGCGCGGCACCAGCGCGCCCGCAGCCCACGCCGCCGCTGCCTGGGCCAGCCGCCAGCCGCAAGCGCCCGCGGGCCGCTGCGCGCTGCGCACTACGCGCCAGCCGCGTGCGCTGCACGCCGCAGCGTGCCTGCCGCGCGCGCAGTGCACCGCGCGCCAGCGCTCAGCGCACCGCACGCGCTCCCCCCCCTTTCCCTGCTGCTTGCCGCCAGCCACCCCGGGACAACAGTCCAAACCCAAGCCACCCACACCAACAACAAAAACAATCTCAAAACCTCCATTACAGACCCAAAACCCAAGCTTCTAAAAGAAAACAGCACCTACCAAAGTTGGAGGCTCGACGCGTGCGCGCTCCGCTCGCTCCACAAGACTGCAAGGAGGAAGTTCAACATCAAACCTCTCAACAATTCCCTCTCTTTTCCAAATTTTCTCATCACTTTTCATCACCTTCCTCCTTCATTCCTCTCTTTTCCCTATCCTCTGTTCAAAGCTTTTTCCTCTGTTTGCTTGGTGAAGGAGATGATGACGTGGAGGCTTTAATTAAGGAAAAGCTTAATTGAAGTGGTGGGGTGGTTGGCAGCATTAAATACACCCCAAAGAAAATATCTCAAGCTTCTCTTTTCCAATTATTTTCTTTCATTCTAAACAATAACTCACAGACCAAAAACACAATTAAATAAAATAATTAAATAATCCATCAAAAGCCCCCGTCAACTCACTTTTTGCCTTCGGGGCCTCCGCACCGGTCCGAAACCTCCCGAACTACGCTGTAATTTGAAAATACACATGCTCACAGCTTTTTCTCCTCAAAAAGCTCAACCGTTGAGTCGGGGTGCTAAATCCAAAAACCGGCTCCAAAACTGCCAATTCCAAGTCATTTTTCGCCTTCGGGTCCTCCGCGTCAGTCCGGGACCTCCCGAAATCCGCTGTAATTCAAAAGTACACCTATTCCAGGTATTTCCCAATTTTCACCACACCACGGTGGAGTCTAAGCTTCCCCAAAACCTGTCCTCTATCGGCGCACAAAGCCCGAAAAAATGCCGGATCAAGCTGGGCTTCCGCGTTGACCCAAATCAACCCGACATCATTGTAATCACATAAGCAATAAGCCCGAGGCAAATCTTCCGCACCACGCCATCTTGCGAGGTCGGTGCGCCATCCGAAAATCCGGTATTCTACACCATCACTCTCTCAAAGTCACCCAATCTCAATGACTGTCCCACTTTGGACCAGTCAAACAAACCTGCGCTCACCTACTGCCGCACATCGCGGAGGAACGGACTTACGTAGGGTGTCCCTCAAGGACTATCTCAATCTAAAGCGAACTCTAGTATATCAACTAGTCGCATCATCGCAACCTCGTCAGGCTCGGTATCATCAACGCACCCGGGGCGTAGTTCGAGGGGAGCGACCCCAACGAACTCTAGTATCTCAAGTATCTCATAACTGGCAAAAAGCCAGGCTCAGCAGGCTATAATCCACGATCAAACAGATCGGTATCTCAAGCTCGAAACACACTCAGTCGGAAAAGAACCTCGACTCACATATGAAAAGCCCAAACACTCTCAAGGCTATGTCGGAGAACCCTCAACGACTCAACTCACAACACTAACTCACTAAAAGAAAGTACCACACAGCTGGGACCGCCGTCACTCCAAACGGCTCCCATACCAGAACACCAACCACATCGGTAACTCAGGAAGGGCCGACACCATAAGGGTTTGGAAAACCCGATAGGTCGGTGCTAAGAACCCTATCAAACAAGAACAGACTCTAGGCTCCGCCTATCGAAGTTCCCGGCCCCCTTATAGTTCGGGAACACGACAACCTCGGTATAACACGCAGAGGATATCAACTAGGGCCCGAAAGTTCCGGGAGACCGACACCTACAACCCTATCAAACAAGAACAGATTCCAGGCTCGGCCCCCGTGGCTTTCGTCCCGACAGAGGAATGGCCCCTAGAACCCAGACCACTCGAATCTTTACGAGTGGGAAGTTTACACGAAAACGGGGTGACATTAATTACTGAAAATCATTTTCACTCAACCCACGCGGGTGAGGACTAAATGTAGTTCCCTTTTTGAAAAACCATCTTGATTTGAGAAGAAACCCATTTTAATGATTTTTAGTTCTTTTTTAAGAAAAACAGTTAGAAAAATAAGTGTTTACCCAAACCCCGAAGGGCTGATGCCTTGGTCCAATCAAACAAGAACAGACTTCAGCGGCCCTTCGATGCTTGGAAGAAAACATCGATAGACTAAAATTATGTGTATGTCAAAAGGTTCTGGGTTCTAGGTCCAGCTAACACAAGCACACAACTGCCACTAACACAGTGGTGACAACCCAACAGGGATAGAAGACCTCCCGGGACTACCGTTTATCCAAACGGCTCCCGGCACAGAAAAGCGACCCACAACAACTACCAGACTCCACTCTGCTCCCAAGCACGAGTGCAAATGCATCCCACACTAAAATAAAGTCCCGACCTCTCGACCCACTACCCGGGCGAGGATAACACTATGTCCAGGAATGAAAAACAGTGTGGATATCTAAACATAAATAACCCTAGCCCAAGTGAGGGTTTTCAACTGGTCTGGTTACACATGCAACATATGACGGGGGTGCTAGGTCAAGTTCCAAGATAACTAAGATTTAACAGATGATAAAAGGAATAACAATTCCTACAATCTAGCATGCTACGCAAGGAAATAAACTATCATGCATAGTCCTACATCAGTAGAATTACTGTACAGTCCATAAAACTTGGAGATAAGGCCACCCACCTCGATTTGCCACCAATTGCTTGTAGACACTTGCAATTGGCCTCCACGCGATCCGCACGCAAATCGATGCCCGCTGCCGGAGTACGCACGCAAAACGGTGCACGCCGCCGAAGTCCGCACGCAAAACGGAGCACGATGCCGAAAACCGCGCGCAAAACGGAGTCCGCACGCAAAACGGTGCACGCCGCCGGAGTCCGCACGCAAAACGGAGCACGATGCTGAAAACCGCGCGCAAAACGGAGTCCGCACGCAAAACGGTGCACGCCGCCGGAGTTCGCACGCAAAATGGTGCACGGTGCCGAAAATCGCACGCAAAACGAAGTCCGCACGCAAAACGGTGCACGCCGCCGGAGTCCGCACGCAAAACGAAGCACGGTGCCGAAAACCGCGCGCAAAACAGAGTCCGCACGCAAAACGGAGCAGTAAAATACGGTCCCTAACACAGATAAGAGCAAGAGGGTTAATTTTTTGTCCAAAAGAACACCCCAAAACTGTGCCAAAAACACCGTAAAATCAAAAAGCGGGACCTACCCGACTGCGTCGCGCCGCCCGACTGCTCCAACGGAACACCTCGCGCGCTCCGCGAGGTCCACGGCACACCGCCACATCCCCCAAAAATCTCCTCCTCACTCCCTCTCTCCCTCGGGTGAAGAAGGAAGAAAGGAAAATGGAGGAGAAAAGGCCTGCGGGGAGAAAGAAGAAGAAGAAGAAGAAAAAGAGGAAGGGAGTGGGGCATGGACCCGGTCCACGGTGCACCGCACAAAGCGGGGCCCGCTGCCCAGCCGGCTCACAAGGCCGGGGCGCGTGCACCGGGTCCACGCACGCGCCCCGGGCGCCACGCGGCGCGCGGTAACGCGCCCGCCACACGGGCGCGTTACACCGCGCCCGCGCCAGGCGCGGGACACGCGCGCGCCACACGGGCGCGCGCCCCCGCGCCCGCGCGGCCGCCAACGGGGGGCCGCCACGTGGCGGCCCCCGCGCGACTCGCGCTGGAAGCGCGTCTCCCAGCGCGCCTAACGCGCCTCGAGCCGCGTTCCGCCTTGGGATCCGCGCCGCCAACCTCGGGATTCGTGCCGCGTCGCCTCGAAAAATGCGCACTTCTTCCGGGCTCCAAATCAAGCAAGTAAATAGTCCATTCTTAGCGATTTCGCGCGCTGAATCCAAAAATGATGTCCGTTTCTCCAAATTCTCGTCCGAAAATTTGCCGAATGCCCACTCGATCCGATTTTCGCGCCGGATCCATTTCTGAAGTCCGAAATGTCGAATTCCAACTCAAAAATTCCCGAGGGAGACCGGAGAGGTAAACATTTATCCAAACTTCGCCCGGAGTCCAATTTTGACATCTGAATCACGCGAAACCACTTCTAAACACCCGACGAGTCCTCCAATTTCCCACGTGATCTCCTTATAAGGCCGATGTCCAACACTTGTGTCCAGATTGTGCGCAAACACCACCGACACATCACGCAGGCCTCCAGTGATGTAACTAAATTCCAAATTGCATCACAAATCCATTTCTAGGCCCCAACACGCGCACAAACACCCCCAACGGCGACCGAAAGCTGCCAAACAACCAGCAAACCCTACGCGGGGGATTCCGGGACCTCACACTCTCCCCCACTAAAAGAAAGTTTCGTCCTCGAAACTAACACAGCCCAAAAGGGGAGTTTCCAAAGCCACAGGTAAGTATCCATCAACACCGTCTCCATCTCCCCAGTCGCTACGCACACTCCACGAAGCGAGTCCACACGGCTAGGAGTCCAAAATCTGAAAAAACCTCACGAATTCTAAAGGACAAAGGACAAGGGAGAACGACCGACTCTACTTGTCCAAAACTACGCGAATTACGCCAACACAACCAAAAAGAAGGTAAAGGCCCCACCAGCAGGAAAGTCGTCAACCACAACTCTCAGTTTAGAAAACGGCTGAAATTAACGAAAAGTCCGAAAATTCCGAAAGGACCAGTGCCCTTGCCCCAATCAAACAAGAACAGGTTCGGGCACCATCTCCATTTCTGGAGCAGTCTTTCGAAGTTTTCGTCCTGTTCGAAAATTTCAGCACACAGGCGAGAAAAGGGAGAGAAGTGTTGAGTCGTTCCTGCCGTGGCTACAAAACGAAAGCTACGATCTAACCGTGACCCCTAAGGACACAACCTCCAGCACTAATCATCACCAACGATCCAAAGGTAGCACCAAGCCGCAACCCGCTGAAGCCACAGCTGAAGGAAGGATACCCCGGTGATCTGTGAAAATGAACTCCTCAAGTCCAACTCACGGAATGGTAACAAATCTCATTCCACAATCAGCCGTTACACGATACCGCACCAACTGGTCCATCCTGTGTGCTCAATCTGAGTCGTGGAGCTGCCACTGAACCGTAATACCTGCCAGTATAATTCCAAGTCTCAACTGTACTGGACACGATCCACAAGGCTCCCCCACATGCACATCACCAACAGAAATCTGTGCCTCTAGTGCATGTGGTAACAGCTCTACCTCCAGTCCAGACAGAAAAGCCAAAAACACTCAACTCAAACTGCTGTAAAGAAATCATGCTCGCGACAACCTGGTCCACTGCCGTAGCGCCCTCCAACCGGGCGGTACAGACTCATCCGCTCGATGTAGATGGTCGTCGCTCAGTCTGCCCCGACGTCATGTCCCTATCTGCCTGGCGATAATCGGAGGAGCTCCTTCATCACGAAGAGGTAGCGGGGTGCCGTCGCAAGCGGTATAGCCGTAAGCACTGCTCGAGGGCATACTGCCTGAAAAGTCCCAACTATCCACACGAAAACATCGCCTCTGCCTGTGGTCACACTGCGGCGCAGAAAACGGCCCACCACAAATGACGCAGTCATCCCGCTGCTGCTGCTGATACATCGGCTGTGGAGAACCTCCTGGTCTCTGTCTCCTCTGAGACTCACGACCCTCAGACTCGGATCGTGGCGGCTCCGGGGGTCTCGATCTACTCAACTGTCCAAACTCAGGCGGCACTGGATGCCTCTCCCCGGAGCTGGTCCCTGGCGCTCCGTCACTCTCTGACATGATCACTGATCCTCAGTCAACCCACCGAGCTTGCTCAGTCGCTGCGTCTAACGTCGGCACTCGCCGAGAATACACCAAGTGATAGATATTCCGATGCATTCCTCTCTCAACTAGCTCAACCTTCTGGGCCTCATCCAGGCGACTTGGGGTACACCGCTCAACAATTACAAAACTCGTGAACAAACTCCTGAAGAGGTCGACTCCCCTGCTGCAGGAGTCTAAGATTCCCTTCTAATTTCCGCTTACACTGTCAGGAAAGAAGGCCCTGAGCAGCAAAGCACGAAACTTGCTCCAAGTCAACAACTGCGCTCCCGGTAGTCTAACAGGGCGAACTCGACGTCACCAAATCTCAGCGTCCTTTTCCAAAAAGTGCGTAGCCAAGTGCACCTGATGCTTCTCCATTGCTGCTATCCAGTTTTCAGCCTCCCACGGCTCCAAGCTCCATCCTGCCAAACGGGGTGGATCTGACTGCCGGGACTGGCTCGATCGACCAATGATGTCCCAAAGTTCATCTACAATCCGCTATCCACCCTGCCTCGGTGCCTCGGCACTACTCGTCGACACGGAGGGGGCTGCTCGCTCCATCGGTGCCACTGGTACAACTGAATATGCCACTGCATAGGAAGAAAGTGCTGGAGGACTCTCAAGCGATACTGCAACAAGCTGGGCTCTCTGCTCCAACAAGCGCATCAAACGTTCCATGGCTTCCTCCTGGCATCTGACAGCCTCCGACATCGGTGCCATCTGGTTCCATAACTCCTGGGTCTCGCTCTGCTCTGATAGCTTTACCTCCCGCTACTCGGGTACTCCTCAGATGCAGGGTGTGTGTCCTCTTCACAACACGACGTCTCAGGGGTATCGCAAACCACTGCACAATAACAAACATCAGGACACAACAACCATACGACCCAATCCAGCGAAAGTCTAATACATGTCATCCATTCCATAGCATTATGTTGTCTGCAGCCAACATAATCGCTTAGGAAAGTAAGCATGCCAATCACTCATCCCGTCTCTTGGGAGAGGTATAAAACTCAATCAGGACTCTCGCTAAAAGTCACGACTCTCACGTAGTCATCCTAATGTCCATCCACAAGCCTAGGGTTTCTAAGTCCACCACGACCTACAACCTAGGCTCCGATACCACTCTAATCTGTCACGCCCCGGGGTCGAAACTGCGACCCGGTCTCGCTAACAGATCAGCCATCTGTACGGAAACTGCCGTACAGACGAAGCGTCTAACCTGCAAAAAGAATCAACTACAGTATACAGATATCAGAGCTGAAAGTAAACTACTAAAAACTGAAATCCAAACACTGTACAACTGAAAATAATACAATATCCATCTCCCCAAATACGATCATATAAAAAGTCCTCTGATACAAAAACCCAAAAGGGAGATATCTCCAATAGATGAAACAGTGTACAAGCTCTCAATACAAAAAAAAATCCTCACTATAACAGTCTCTCAAACTGTAAAATAAAATACAACTCTATACCTCACAACAAAGGTCTCTCAGCAGAGGAAAAAAGTAAACTAAACTACTGAAGCTCTCCTCTGAAAAGGGGGGTACCGCTACACTTCAACGACGGGTAGGGAACTAGCTCGCGACTCCCTCGAAACCGGTCAGAAGGATCAGCAACTGAAGCACAGGTACAGGAGTAGAAGCCCCTGGGGAAAAAGACACCACGACGGGTGTGAGAACTACTTCCCACAGTAGTTCTCAGTGGGTGCCGTCAACAAGCCCAACGGTCTGCCAACTAAGTCTACTAGAGGCATAAAGTAACAAGATAATACGGAAAGAAAAGAGCTGGAAAGGATAACTCTACAGCTACTATGACTCTAACTACTATGCTCAATGGGAAAGAGATCACAAAAGATGGTATGCATCCACTCACTACTGACCATATGTCATAAGTATTATGCTAAAGGAAAACTCTACTATGACACATGCTATGCCATCACTCTCTCAAAGTCACCCAATCTCAATGACTGTCCCACTTTGAACCAGTCAAACAAACCTTCGCTCACCTACTGCCGCACATCCCGGAGGAACGGACTTACGTAGGGTGTCCCTCAATGACTATCTCAATCTCAAGCGAACTCTAGTGTATCAACTAGTCGCATCATCGCAGCCTCGTCAGGCTCGGTATCATCAACGCACCCGGGGCGTAGCTCGAGGGGAGCGACCCCAACGAACTCTAGTACCTCAAGTATCTCATAACTGGCAAAAAGCCAGGCTCAGCAGGCTATAATCCATGATCAAACAGATCGGTATCTCAAGCTCGAAACACACTCAGTCGGAAAAGAACCTCGACTCACATATGAAAAGCCCAAACACTCTCAGAGCTATGTCGGAGAACCCTCAACGACTCAACTCACAACACTAACTCACTAAAAGAAAGTACCACACAGCTGGGACCGCCGTCACTCCAAACGGCTCCCATACCAGAACACCAACCACATCGATAACTCAGGAAGGGCCGACACCATAAGGGTTTGGAAAACCCGATAGGTCGGTGCTAAGAACCCTATCAAACAAGAACAGACTCTAGGCTCCGCCTATCGAAGTTCCCGGCACCCTTATAGTTCGGGAACACGACAACCTCGGTATAACACACAGAGGATATCAACTAGGGCCCGAAAGTTCCGGGAGACCGACACCTACAACCCTATCAAACAAGAACAGATTCCAGGCTCGGCCCCCGTGGCTTTCGTCCCGACAGAGGAATGGCCCCTAGAACCCAGACCACTCGAATCTTTACGAGTGGGGAAGTTTACACGAAAACGGGGTGACATTAATTACTGAAAATCATTTTCACTCAACCCATGCGGGTGAGGACTAAATGTAGTTCCCTTTTTAAAAACCATCTTGATTTGAGAAGAAACCCATTTTAATGATTTTTAGTTCTTTTTAAGAAAAACAGTTAGAAAAATAAGTGTTTACCCAAACCCCAAAGGGCTGATGCCTTGGTCCAATCAAACAAGAACAGACTTCAGCGGCCCTTCGATGCTTGGAAGAAAACATCGATAGACTAAAAATCATGTGTATGTCAAAAGGTTCTGGGTTCTAGGTCCAGCTAACACAAGCACACAACTGCCACTAACACAGTGGCGACAACCCAACAGGGATAGAAGACCTCCCGGGACTACCGTTTATCCAAACGGCTCCCGGCACAGAAAAGCGACCCACAACAACTATCAGACTCCACTCTGCTCCCAAGCACGAGTGCAAATGCATCCCACACTAAAATAAAGTCCCGACCTCTCGACCCACTACCCGGGCGAGGATAACACTATGTCCAGGAATGAAAAACAGTGTGGATATCGAAACATAAATAACCCTAGCCCAAGTGAGGGTTTTCTAATGGTCTGGTTACACATGCAACATATGACGGGGGTACTAGGTCAAGTTCCAAGATAACTAAAATTTAACAGATGATAAAAGGAATAACAATTCCTACAATCTAGCATGCTACGCAAGGAAATAAACTATCATGCAGAGTCCTACATCAGTAGAATTACTGTACAGTCCATAAAATTTGGAGATAAGGCCACCCACCTCGATTTGCCACCAATTACTTGTAGACACTTGCAATTGGCCACCACGCGATCTGCACGCAAATCGATGCCCGCTGCCGGAGTCCGCACGCAAAACGGTGCACGCCGCCGGAGTCCACACGCAAAACGGAGCACAGTGCCGAAACCCGCACGCAAAATGGAGTCCGCACGCAAAACGGTGCATGCCGCCGAAGTTCGCACGCAAAACGGAGCACGATGCCGAAACCCGCGCGCAAAACGGAGTCCGCACGCAAAACGGTGCACGCCGCCGGAGTTAGCACGCAAAACGATGCACGGTGCCAAAAATTGCGCGCAAAACAGAATCTGCACGCAAAACGGTGCACGCCGCCGGAGTCCACACGCAAAACAGTGCACGGTGGCGAAAACCGTGCGCAAAACAGAGTCCGCACACAAAACGGTGCACGCCGCCGGAGTCCGCACGCAAAACAGAGCACGGTGCCGAAAACCGCGCGCAAAACGGAGTCCGCACGCAAAACGGAGCAATAAAATACGGTCCCTAACACAGATAAGAGCAAGACGGTTAATTTACTGTCCAAAAGAACACCCCAAAACTGTGCCAAAAACATCGTAAAATCAAAAGGCGGGACCTACCCGACTGCGTCGCGCCGCCCGATTGCTCCAACGGAACACCTCGCGCGCTCCACTTGGACCACGGCGCACCGCCACATCCCCCAAAAATCTCCTCCTCACTCCCTCTCTCGCTCGGGTGAAGAAGGAAGAAAGGAAAATGGAGGAGAGAAGGCCTGCGGGGGAGAAAGAAGAAGAAGAAGAAGAAAAAGAGGAAGGGAGAGGGGCATGGACCCGGTCCACGGTGCACCGCACAAAGGGGGGCCCGCTGCCCAGCCGGCTCACAAGGCCGGGGCGCGTGCACCGGGTCCACGCACGAGCCCCGAGCGCCACGCAGCGCGCGGTAACGCGCCCGCCACACGGGCGCGTTACACCGCGCCCGCGCCAGGCGCGGGACACGCGCGCGCCACACGGGCGCGCTGTCACGGGGCCAGCTTTTTCGCCTTAAAATTGCCCCGTGCGGCGCTCAAGTGTCGCACACCCGAGCCAGCCTTCCCGAGTCCCTTGCCACGGACACGCTGTGATGATCCGGAATTTTACAGGGCTTTTACAGTGTGACCGACAGCTTCTGGAGGCCTACGGGGCATGTCGGCGGTGTTCGGGCGCCAATTTGGACTCAAGTGATGAACTCCGGGCTTAAAATGGATCACGTGGGTAATCGGGGGGCCCCGTCGGATGTTTAGAAGTACTTTCGCGCAAATCGGATATCAAATTTGGACTCGGTGCGAAATTCGGATTGAGAATACCTTTCCGGGAGCCTCCGGCGAATTATCGGGTTGGAATTTGGCGAAACGGACGGCGAATTTGGATTCAGCGCGCGAAAACGGTCAAAACGGACTATCTACTTGGGTTTTTTGAGCTAGGGTACTGTTCATCGCCGTAACAGTACTTCCGGCGATCGCCGGCGGCAGGCGGCGGCGGCGGGCAGCGCCGGCGGGCGGCGGCGCGGCCTTGGGCAGGCGGAACGGCGGCGGCGCGCGGCGCGGGCAGGGCGCGGGCAGCACGCGGGGGCGCGGGGCAGGCGGGCGGTCCACAGCGCGGGCGTGCACCAGGGCGGTGCCACGTGGCGGCCGATGGTTGGATGGCTCACAGCACGCGGTCCATGTAGTTCTTATTCGGCTTATGGTCCATGGTGCACCGGGCTTGGACACGTGGCAGGTATTTATTGGGTCGGTTCACAGAGGATGGTTCACCGGGTTCATCGGTCAGTGGAGGTGACACGTGGCGATCCCCTATTGGTCGGTCAACTGTGCGGGCAGGGGCAGCAGGCGGTTTTGGCGCGCGGGCAGAGATGGTCGGGACACGTGTCACAATCGGATTGGCTGGAGGTTGGTGTTCTGTGTTCTGTGGACACGTGGCAGCATTTTATTGGGCGATTTCGGTGTTTCCTGTTCGGCGGACACAAAGGTAATTTTCCGAAATGTTGGTTTTGGCTGTGGCTTTGAGGGAATCCGAGGGGTCTTCTTGAGGGATTTTGATCACCTTCGAGGCTTCATCTCCCTTAGAGGTGAGAAGATGAAATCTTCATCAAGAAGAGAGGAAGCATCCTGTGAAGTTTGAGGATTTTAGGAGGCTCGGATCCCGAGGATTGAGATTTTTCCGGCGCAGCGCGACGATCATTCTCCGGCAACCCGATTCGTCGCATTTCAGTGTTCAGGCTCCCTCGACTCACCCCGACCTCCTATTTTCACGATTTTTGCGCCGTTGGATTCGTGACAGGTAGGGCTACGTTTCTTGTTTCTACTGGTTTTTCCCCATTCCGAGGTTTTCATGGGTTTTTCGGATCATCTTGTGACCTCATTTTGCTGTGATGGAGTTTTGGACAGCGGTTCGGTATTTCGGCGATATCTCCGCAACCGGGCATCGGATTGGGGTGATTCAAAAGGCAATTTGCATCTACACATCGCAAGGAACATCCTCAAATTTTCCTGGATTTATCTGGATTTTTCCCGAAGGTGAAAAAGGCATTATTTTCAGTATTTGGTGCTGAAATTTACAGTACAGAGTTCTTTGGGATAGTCCCCTTGACGAATTTACATCTCAGTGTAGGAAACTCGGATTTGAGCGTGCAGGTACTCGTTTCGACCGGCTCGTCGCGAGGATCGCGACGATATATTTTTGGGAATTTTCTGTGCACAACTCACAGGTGAAAAAGGCTCAACTCTGGACTGATTACTGGAATGGCATGTTTTGAGGATAATTGTATGTTTAATTGCATGTTTTGGGGTAATTGTGAACAGTGATCGCGGCGGCTTATCTGTTTGGACTTGTGGCGTGAAAAAGAGATATTGGACAGCCTTGGGTTGCGCAATTCCAGGTGGGTGGTTGCTTTACTCCTCTTTTCTGATATACCCACTAGGAATATTAGAGTGATCCCCTTTATTGGACATGTTGAATGGTCACCTAATGGACATGCATGCTTAACTAGATAATTGTGAGCCTATCATATGGAAAACATTATATTGGAAACTTGACATGTTGGAACTTATACTTGCTTCATGGACATCGTTTTAGCATTTAACCTTGCATGAGGGAGGGGGATGTACTTTCATATTGTGATATTGTGAGGCGTCTTGTGGGAGGGTATCACTTGAGGATTTTTTTGGACAGGCATAGGTGGATGATTCATGTGAGGGTGATTAGCAGGTCATGGACATGTGCGGTTGGATTATGATTTAGCATGATGATTACACCCAGGTGGAGTTATTACTTGATACACATGATGAATCACTATTTGTCACTCCCATTCTTTCTTCCATGAGGGAATAGGCTTGATTTCAGGGATATCTAGTTAGACCATTTCTGATCGCTACACTATATGTTGGGACTGACTTAGGAGGAACCCTATTGTCTCTTCTTCCCCTATTCCTTCGGCAGACGGCTATTTGTTGCTCGGGTTTGAGCAGGGATTGGCATAGTGTAGCTAGGGCTTGGATTTTAGCTTTTGGGGTATTGCGGCTACCGCGGATAGCAGGCGGTTGATCGGATGTCGGATCTGAGTCAGGATTGTTATTACGGGTGTGGCTGTTAACCCTCCTTCTTTTGATTACCCGCTAGGCATTTGAGTAGCTTCTTTGATTAAAAGGATAAATGCACTTTATGTGTGGTAATGGCAGGCTTATTGTGATTAAACAGATAGTGTTAGAACTTACATGATTGGGGCTTATGGTTGTAGAGCAGTAGCATCATGTTAAAGGATAAGGCTAATCAATGATTTGGGGGTTTTGGGTATGTGGCATAGGCAGGCACAGGCTATCTCATATTTACTATTCTCATACTGTTCTCTACATGCTCTGACATTATGAAGGTTATCGACATCTGTTTATTTTTATATCATCTTGGGACATTTGCATGCTTGTATGGTCACCTAGATAGGCCACCTTTTTCTGCTACACTATCATGCTGGAATTGACATAGGAGAAACCTTTTATTATTCTTTCTACTTTCATTTGAGGCTCTGTGTATTTGTAGCTCGTGCGCGAGCAGGGGTTTGGGATAGTGTAGTCAGGATCTTGGTTTTTGGGACAGGCAGGCTTGATGGCAGGGTATTGCGGCAACCGCGGACCTTGGGCGGTTGATCGGTGGTTACTTATGCATCAGATTGGGTATCAGGTCTCTAGTGGATGGAGTTTCCCACTATTTGTTTATCTTGCATCAGGTTGAGATCGGGTCTCCCTTTAGTGGATGGGTTTTCCCACTTTGGTCATAGTCATGATCCAGTCCTGCTGACTTTGATACTTGTTACTGAGGCACTTGACTCGTGTGGGTCGCTCCCCTCGAGTGCCACTCCGGAGTGTGCGGTTTTCAGACCTCGAGTCTTCGGGACTCTCATCCCCTATCGGTGTTATGCGTAGGCTGGCATACCCGATTTGGCAGGCAGAGCAGACAGTACCGGTGTTTACTGGTGGTCAGATTGGGTTTATTCAGGCAGGCATTTGTATTCTGATGCATACATTCAGCTATTCTTTTAGCTTAGTTTTAGAGGCATTCTAGTGGTAGCTTTTCATCAGGAGTCTTACTCATTGCATACCACCTTTATTCCTTTTGCCTCTGGTAGACCTAGTGGGCGTGTCAGAGTTGAGGTTTTACCCACTAGGGGAGGCTACTGGTTTACTAGTAGTCTCACCCCGATTCTTCTTTCCTCTTTTTCTTCTCCCTTGTTTTGCAGTGTCTTCTGCGGGCGCTACTGGGCTTACAGTGGCGGGTCGAGGAGAGAGGACGGCTGAGTAGATAGATCTCGAGGCAGGATGAGCATGTTAGCTGGACTGTTGGTGTACCCATGTTTTCTCAGACGGTAGTACTTTTACTTTTGGGACTGGCTTTCGCCAACAGGTTGTATTTATTTTGTGAGCTGGGAGAGACTGATGTATCATTTATATATAGATGTATTGTATTTTATTTTCCAGCTTCAGTCTGAGATGTATTAGTTTTAGTTCAGCTCTGTTTTTATTGCTCTTTTATTATATCTCTTATATCTGAGCAGGTTACTGGCGCTTCGTGTACACGGGAAATACCGTGTGCACGGCGGATCTGTGGACGGGCCCGGGTTCTGGTTTACACCCGGGGCGTGACAGATTATGTTGGTATCAGAGCTTAGGGATAGGTCGGTTGGGACTTAGGAAACCCTAGGCTTTTAGCAGACCCTAGGATGATAGGACGTGAGAGACGCGACACCTTGCGAAAGTCGGCGATTTATTTGTTTTACTCTTCCTGTGAGTGAAGAGGGATCGACATACTCTATTTCTGTGGGACAGTATGTTGGCTGCAGACAACATAAGGTTACAGAAATAGAAGGATGTCTTTGGCTTTCGCTAGATTGGGTCGAGTGTTTGGGGTGTGCTGATTTGCGGTTTGTCGTGGCGAGCGGTGTCTCCCCGACGTTGGGCCTTGACCCGGGTGTACCTTGGTGCGGCAGTTGGGTCTGAGCTAGTTGTTTCAGGCCGGATACCGGATTAGAGTCAGAGGACTCCGGACCCAGATGACAGGATCGTCAGAGGCTTATCAGCGGCAGAGTGAGCGGGCATCTGATTTTTAGTGACACAGTTGTCGGAGCAGCGGGCAGCTCGACAGTGCTTCTTTCTGAGACCACCCGGTTGCAGTATCCTCGGGGGCGAGGATTTCTGTAGTACTGAGGGAGTGAGTAGCCCTCCGTGCCAATGGTTAGTGCCGAGGCGCCGAGGCAGGGTGGATTGTTCACAGCGAATGAGCTAGGAGACACCATTGATCAATTGAGCCAGTTTCGGCAGATAAACCACCCCGATTCGTAGGATTAAGTTTGGAGCCTCTTGGGGTAGAATCGTGGTTGGTGGTGATGGAAAGACTGCTTGAGAGCCTCTTGGTGTCAAAAGGATTTACGCAGTTATCGAACTGCGCGCTCTTTGATTTGGGGGACAAGGCGCATAGGATATGCTCGACTGTGAGTGGATTGCGTCAGGATACCTTTCAGGTTGTTTGATTCTCCGTGTTGGATTTTTGATGCCTCGACGGACTAGGCATTGTGTATGGAGCGTAGCGTTGCAGTTTCTTTGGATAGGGGTCTGCCGCCAGAGGCGAGTCTGGGATAGAGGCGCTTGGCGCTAGGTGTTGGAGGACAGGTCGGCCGGCAGAGACATTTTTCGTTTTCCCTTCCAGGACGGTGGATATCTTTGTGGATGGATTATGTAAAGCTTACCCAAGGGGGATGTTACCCTGTGTGATGGATAACATGCATGTTTGGGGTACAATAATTGTGATTGAGGGGTGAGCTTAGTGAGGATAATTGTATAAGGAATTGCACGGATTGATTGTGCTTGTCGTATGACGAGGATATCCTGATGGATGTTTCTGAGATGTCAGAGATCGGGTGGGCCCCGACGGCAGCATCGGCATCTTTATTAGAGTGGCGCAGCGGTAGCATGGATTGGCTGTCTGCGAGAGACCACATTCGTCGCCTCAGTGTGAGAAGGGACGGAGGTCGAGCTCCCTTTGTGATTGGTCTAGATATGTTTGGCAGGCTGAGCGACGACCACTTGCAGCGAGAGGATGAATTTGTGCTGCCCGGTTGGAGGGCGTCATGATAGTGGATCGAGTGTCGCCGGTGTGATTTCATCACAGCAGTCAGTGTTAGACATGTTGTCGTCCGGCATGGACTCGAGGCAGAGTTGTGGCCCCGCGCACTAGAGGTACAGGTTACTGTTGGTATTGTGCAGGTGGGGAAGGCTTGTGGATCATGCCCAGTGCAGTAGAGGCCGTGAGTTGTGCAGGCAGACTTGTTGATATTTGTGGCCGTTCGGTGTTTAGACCCAGTGTTTGGGACAGGTTGGCATAGTGCCACAGGATGTTTGACTGCTGAGAGAAAGGACCTTGTTTCTGCGAGGCAGACAATGGAAGGCTCGTTTGTTATGACTGCTTGGGTACTCAGGTTACAGCGACAGTGTGAGAGGTGCCTACGGCGGCACCGGGACGTAAAAGGATATTCCTGTTGCTCGTGAGGTCCCCGGTGTGATTCCACCTGAGCTGATGATGATGCCGCCGGTTAGGGAAATTGTGATTTCGATTGACGTGGTTCTGGGAACCACGCCTACCTCGATAGCACCTCGTTATATATCATTTGTAGAGCTGTGAGAGTTGTGGGCATAGGTGCGTGGACCTGATGGATAGAGAGTTTGTTTGACCTAGTGCTGCGTCGTTGATACACGACTGTGAGAGTTCTTTGTGATTGGAGCCCAGGCAGGTCCAGGTATTATTTAGGACCTTTTTGGATGGAGTTATACTCCGGCAGATGTTCGATTATGATGCCTGCACTAATTTGGAATTACAGTTGAGTATCTCGCTAAGATGGCGTTCAGGACACGCTAGGGGCATTATGAGTTCAGTGAGGCCGATGGAATGACTAATCCCTTGTTGCCTTTAAGATTGAGGAATTTTGTGTTCCAGTCGGGCTTGAACGGATTGATAGCGGCATTTTTCAGGGATATCTTGGCTTTTACCCCTCCCTGAGTGATCTAGAGTTGAGGAGCAATTGTAGATGCTGTGGCAAGGTCTGCGAGGATAAAGTTTTATGCCAAATGGTTTTGGTACAAGTTTTAGCTTTGAGAGCACATCTTCCTGGATTACGTATTTAGCCGCAGGGGCGGCGGTGGAAGTCCGGTCAAAATAAATGCTATTTGAGATGGGCCGAGATCGACAGTTACTATTGAGGTGAGGAGCTTTTGGACCGGATGGTGCCAGCAGAGTTTGACGAGCGGATGGTAAGATGGGTACCAGCGCCGATTTTAGTATGGTCAGCGGAGGAAGATGGACTGGCGAGTGATAGTGATACCTCCCATAGTGGCTATGGAGCTACCATTGGATTTTGATGAGCATCCAGGATCACCCCGACCGGGCCACTGTGGTGGCGGATACCTAAAGCAGAAGAGCTAAATTGGGAGTTGAGTTTGACGGTTCCATAGCTGGCGCTGTGTGGGACCATGGTGGTGTACAGGGCTTGAGATTGTGTCCCAGGGGATCCCTTTTGAGGATGGGCTGCGGCTGAGCAATCTACTCGTGTGGTCTGGTTTTTAGAGTTGGTATCAGACAGTGACCGAGTGAGAACCCTGCTTGTTAGGGCCCCTTTCCTGTGCGGGTGCTTGTGAGGATGTTGTCACGCCCCGGGGGTTATATTTTAGCGGAAACGGTACACAGAGGTAAGCGTAAGGTGCGTACAAAATTTTTTCTTTAAAACCTCCTTCCCCGGCGCGTGCCCAGACCCGCCACATATACAGATTCACTCGAAAGTCGGGCAGAGTCTCCTCTGTATATGCACGGCGTCGCGGCTATTACAACCGTCAAACACAAGCAATCACTTCCAATTAATCACAACAGTTCGAAGTAGTATGGTGCATGAAGACAAACAATACCCGTGGCCAGTCAAGTTGAAAGTATAAACTCACTGTTTTGAAAACAGACCCACACGGTCTGAGGTTTTGAAAACCGATTTGGAAAACGGCATAAATCCACAAGGTTTGGGAAAACGGGCCCACCCGACCCTAGACTTTTGAAAACAGTTTACGAAGTCCTTTTTCTTTTGTTTTCTAGTTGATTTGTTTAGAAAACGGCCAACCGGGAATGATAAGGAAACAGTAGTGCGTAACCAGAATGAAAGTACTCAACATCCACACGACCCCACGAGGGTATCGAGAACCACACAATAACCTACAAATCCGAATGAAATGCAGAGAAAGTAAGTACAACAGCATACTAGGGCCGCCTCGGCCCGACTGCTACCGCCTCGGCCTCACCGTCGCCTACCTCTACCCCCTGGAGGTACCTGTCACAGAGTGGGTAGTCAGCGACACTATCACAAAAATAGTACTAAAGCAGTAAAGTAGTACCAAACCATAAAGTAAGACTAGCCGAAATAACCGCTCTACTCGTAACGGTAACTCGCAACCACCTGTACCACCTGTAACATCTGCAACCCCGGTAACACCTGTAACACCTGACCGCGTCGGGATCCAATCCCGGCGGTCCCACACCTGACCTTATCGGGATCCAATCCCTATAGGTCCCACCGCTCGCACCTTCGTGCCTCAAACCCCACACCTACGGGGGCCCCACTACGTCACCTCGTGGGTAAACACGGGTCAAAGACCGCCTTTCCGGAAAAGAGCACCCTTTGCGGTGGCCAAACCGCGGATGCGCGTGTCGCACTCGAGCATAGTAACAAAACACGGGGTAATATAGTAAACCATAGAGCCATCAGTGTTAGTACAGGTTAACATAATATTTAATATCCTCCCCGGAACACTAACATTACTAAACCTCGGGAGAAAAACCCACCTTGTTGTCGCGCTCCTGACCGATGTTAGGTTCTCTCGCGTCTCGGGTACCCGCCCGGGCCTACACGAATCTCGATTTCGTTGGCTAGGGTTGAACGAGGGAAGACTCGCCCCGTCTGGTGTGCCCGGTCCCAAGGCAAAGGATGTACGGTGTTCCTCCTCCTCCTTGATTGCTCCACCGGTTACTCCACGCCGATTGACAGCGGTAAGGAAGGTTTGGGGAATCGAAAGTTTGGGAAATGGTTTTCGCTTTTCTTTTGGGGTTTCGTACGCAGGGGGTTTAAGGGGAGTTGTGGGGAAGTGGCCGGTAGTTGGGGGAAGTGGTGGGAAGTGGGGCGGTTAGTGGGTAGTTGTGGGGAAGTGGTGGGAAGTTGGGGCGGTTAGTGGGTAGTTGTGGGGAAGTGGTGGGAAGTTGGGGCGGTTAGTAGGTAGTTGTGGGGAAGTGGTGGGAAGTTGGGGCGGGAGTTGTACGACGGAAATAAAAAAAAACGCGGAATTGATTAAAACGGGTGCGAACCGGGGTCCGACCCGCCTCAAAAACCGTGCTGGTTGCCTGAATCGTTAGCCAACTTCCGGAATTTATTCTGGAAGCACCCGACGTCGGAATTCAAATCCGATTGCACCGCCATTCTCCGTTTCGCGAGCTTTATTAACTAGAAATACCCGCGAGTCCCGACGGTCTGACCGGGAACAAGAAATTATGGATCACCCTCCGAGTCTAATTGAACAATAAATAAAACCAAAAGCGGACTCAAGCAATTATTTTAAACCAGTGGTTACTACATCACTCACCTCTTAAAACGAGTTTCGTCCTCGAAACTCATTCCTGGTTCTCGGTGAAGAGATGGGGGTAACCCTCCCTCATCTTCGATTCCAGCTCCCACGTCGCCTCCCGCTCCTCGTGGTTGTTCCAGAGCACTTTCACGTAGGGGATGACTCGGTTTCGAAGTGTCTTGCTTTCTCTTGCTAGGATCCGCACCGGGGTTTCCTCGAAGCTTAGGTCCTCCTTTAGTTCGAGCGTCGAGACGTCCAGGACATGCGACGGGTCGGGAAGGTATTTCTTAAGCATCGAAACGTGGAACACATCGTGAATCCGATCGAGGTTCGGTGGTAGGGCAAGGCGATAGGCTACTGGGCCAATCCGTTCCAGGATCTCGAATGGCCCCACAAACCGCGGGCTCAGTTTGCCTTTTAACCCGAATCGCCTGATTCCCTTCGACGGCGAGACCCGCAAAAACACGTGTTCCCCCACCTGGAATTCTAAGTCGCGGCGTCTCCGATCCGCATAGCTCTTTTGTCGACTCTGGGCGGTTAGTAAGCGCTGTTTGATGAGGCGCACCTTCCCTTCCATTTCCTCCACCAAATCGGGTCCCAAAATTTTTCGTTCTCCCAAGTCGTCCCAACAGATCGGGGATCGGCAGCGTCTCCCGTATAAGGCTTCGTAGGGTGCCATCTGAATGCTGGCCTGGTAACTATTGTTGTACGCAAATTCTACAAGTGGCAGGTAACGCTCCCAACCGATTCCCCAATCAAGTACACAGGCCCGAAGCAGGTCCTCTAACGTCTGTATCACTCGCTCTGACTGCCCGTCTGTTTGAGGGTGGAAGGCTGTGCTGAACTGCAACTTAGTCCCTAAGGCTTGTTGCAGACTCTGCCAAAACTTTGATACGAAACGCGTGTCTCTGTCTGATGTGATCGATGCCGGTACTCCATGTAATCTCACAATCTCGCTGAGGTAGACTTGGGCCAACCGCTCTCTGGTCCAAGTTGTGTGAATCGGCAGGAAGTGCGCTGACTTGGTTAGCCGGTCCACCACGACCCATATGGTGTCATGTCCTTGTTGTGAGCGCGGAAATCCGGTGACAAAATCCATGGTGATATGATCCCATTTCCACTCCGGTATCGCTAAGGGTTGTAACTTTCCCGCCGGCCGTTGATGTTCCGCCTTTATCTGCTGGCATACCAAGCAATGAGCTACATATCGAGTCACATCTCCCTTCATCTTGGGCCACCAGAAGGTCTGTTTGAGATCCTTGTACATCTTTGTGCCTCCTGGATGCGCTGCGTAAGGGGCGCTGTGTGCCTCATATAGAATTTCCTTCTTCAATTCTGGGGTATCCGGCACGCAGATCCGTCCGCGAAACCGTAGAGTGCCGTCGCCTTCTACCGAAAAATCTCCTTCCCGATCCAGTGAGATTTTATCTCTTACGAGCTGTAAATACGAGTCCGCCTGCTGCCCCTCTCGTATCCTCTCGAGTAGGGTTGGCTTGACCACCAAAGTTAAAAGTTGCGCAACCGTGCCGGCTGGCACTACTTCCAACCCTAGTCGTGAGAATTCTGCGATCAAACTGTTCTGCTCAGTTATCGCACCTGCTGATTCCCCTTCCGGTCGTCCCTTCCTACTCAAAGCGTCCGCTACCACGTTCGCTTTCCCAGGGTGGTATTGAATTGTTAGGTCATAATCCTTCAGTAATTCAAGCCACCGCCTCTGCCGCAGGTTTAGTTCCTTTTGGGTGAATAGGTATTTAAGACTCTGGTGATCTGAGAAAATGTTACAATGGACACCAAAGAGGTAGTGTCTCCATAACTTCAGGACGAAGACCACCGCAGCCAGCTCTAAATCGTGTATTGGGTAGTTTCTTTCGTAGTCCTTTAGTAGCCTCGACGCATAGGCTATTACCTTCCCCTGCTGCATTAAAACTCCCCCAAGGCCGATTCTTGAAGCGTCGCAATACACCTCATAGTCCTCACCGGGTGTTGGTAGTACAAGAATCGGTGCCTCGGTTAGCCTTCTTTTCAGTTCTTCAAAACTTTCCTGGCACTTGGCCGTCCATACAAACTTTTCTCCTTTCTTGGTCAACCGGTTTAGAGGGGCCGCAATCTTCGAGAAACCCTCGACAAAGCGTCTATAATACCCCGCCAGCCCCAAGAAACTGCGGACCTCTGTCACCGTCGTGGGCGGCTGCCAATCTATCACTGATTCCACCTTCTTGGGGTCCACGGCGATTCCCTTTGCCGAGATCACATGCCCCAGGAATCCCACTTCGCGTAGCCAGAACTCACACTTTTTGAGCTTAGCGAACAGCTTCTGCTCCCTAAGGGTTTGGAGAATCGTTCGTAAGTGACCCTCGTGCTCCTCGTCGGTGGAAGAGTAGATTAGTATATCGTCGATGAAGACCACCACGAAACGGTCTAAGAATGGTCTGAAGACCCGGTTCATCATGTCCATAAAGACTGCGGGGGCGTTCGTAAGTCCGAACGGCATGACCGTAAACTCGTAATGACCATACCGGGTCCGGAAAGCGGTCTTCGGAATGTCCTCGTTCCGAACCCGAAGCTGGTGGTAGCCTGACTGTAGATCAATCTTTGAGAAGACCGTCGCTCCGCGTAATTGGTCGAAAAGGTCGTCGATTCTGGGCAGGGGGTACTTGTTTTTCACCGTGACTTTGTTTATTCCTCTGTAGTCGATGCAAAGTCGCAGGCTTCCATCCTTCTTCCGTACAAAAAGCACTGGTGCGCCCCAGGGTGACACACTCGGCCTGATAAACCCTTTGTCCAAGAGGTCTTCCAGTTGCGCCTTTAACTCCTTCAACTCCGCGAAGGCCATTCGGTAAGGTGCCTTCGTTATGGGTTGAGTACCTGGCAAGAGTTCAATAGGGAACACCACCTCCCTTTCAGGGGGTATCCCAGGCAGCTCCGTCGGAAAGACATCGGGAAAGTCCCTCACCACCGGGATGTCTGAAGGTGTCGTCGAGGGTCGGGTAACCAGATCTACCGATGCCAAAAAGGCCACACACCCACCCTCTATCAGACTCCTGGCTCGAACCGCCGAGATGACTGCCGGGAAGGAGGTGCTCTTGCATGCTAGGTACGCATTCTTAGGGAAACTTGGTTCTTGTAGTTGTACCATCCGCTTATCGCAGTCGATAAGCACTTGGTACCTTGAGAGCCAGTCCATGCCCAAAACAACGTCGTACTCCTTCAAGGGAATTACTATTAAATCCCAAGGGCAACATAGCCGCCCTAACTTAATCGGGCAAGTGGCTACCAAGCTAGTCGCCTCTAGTGTTCCACCCGCGGTCTGGACCGTCAACTTACTTTGGAGAGGTGTTTCCTCGAGGTCATGCGAAAACACGTACTCGCGTGAAATGAACGAGTGTGTTGCCCCAGTATCAAAGAGGGTTCTAGCGCGTGAATTTGAAATCGAAGTTATACCTGCAAGTACGTGCTCCGGCGGGTCCGCTTCCTGGCGGGTCATGGAATAAATTCGCCCGCCCGGTTGAGGCTGCCTATCCTCTTCGTGCCGCGTAGCCGGGGGCCTAGAGGTCGACCCCATAGGAGCTTTCCCCCGCCCCGCGAGTTGTGGTGAAGGCGTGGAAGCGGCGGAGGAGGCTGATCCCACGACAAGGGGGCAGCTGCGGCGGAAGTGCCCCTGCTTGCCGCAACGGAAGCAATGATCGCCTCTCTGGGGACACTCCAACACTCGGTGCGCTCCCCCGCAGATTACACAAGGCCTGTCTCTTGGCCTCGGCTCTCCCGTAGGTGCGCTCCGTGCTCCCGACGGTGTCCTCCACCGTTTGGGGGGTCGGCTCCCTGCAGTTGTTCCCCCCCCGTAGCTCTGCGGCAGCCGCTTCCTATCTTCATGATGTGCCGAGACCTCCCTCCTAGCACGGGTAACGGCGAACCCACGCTCTACAACAGTGGCCCGGTCGACCACTTTCTGGAACGTATGCAAGTCAGCGGCCTGAACCACCTGGAATATATCACTTCGCAACCCATCCACGAACAGTTGCGCCTTGTGGGGTTCGTCCCTTATGACAAAAGGAACGCAATTTGCCAAGCGCACGAATTCGCGCTGATACTCCATAACCGTCTTGTTCCCTTGCTGAATGTGGTTTAGGTCGTCTTCCAGTTTCTTCTTGACGCTATTGGTGAAGAAGGCCCCAAACAATTCCTTTTTGAACGTCGTCCATGATGGAAGCACGGTGCCCGTGGTGGGATCAGGGCGCACCGTCTTCCACCATAGACGAGCGTTACCCTCCAAAAAGTGAACTGCCAGGGGAACGCGCTCGGGGTCCTCGATGAGTAAGTCCTCGAACAACTTTTCCATCGATCCTACCCATTTTTCGACAACCCAGGGATCAGTCGTCTCCCCCTCGAACGTGGGCGGTTCGAATTTCATAAAATCCGCCAGGTTGGCCCTCACTCGTTCTCGTTCCGCTCGCGTAACCATCCCCTCCCGGCGGTGGCGGCGGCCGCGGAGGTACTCCCGCCGAGGGCCCCCGGCGCCGGCCCCGCGGGCGCTATTGCAGGTGCTGCCGTTGGCGCCGTGGTCTGGGTAGGTGCTAGTCCGGCCGTTGCTGCCGGTAGAGGGGCTGCCCCTACCCCGGCCCCGGTCGCTTGCGGTGCTGTGGCCGGTGAAATTGGTCCTTGTGGAGGGGCAGGAGTGACTGGTGGCTGCTGCGTCAGTTGGCGCACATGTTCCGTAAGGGTCGCCAGCTGCCCCGCCATCTCCCTCAATTGTTGCCGCAGGAGCTGGTTTTCTGCAGCCGCTGGTGTCGTCGCATCCGCCCCTACATCCTCTGCCGATGCTCTGGTTCGGACCATTGTCTGTACAGACACACCACCCAGACTTAGCACTCAACTCTACTAGAAAGAACCACCGTAATATCGAGAAGGTAAGGAAAACGTTATCTACAAATCCCCTCCCCGATCTCTCACGTCCTAATTCTTAAACCCTGCATATTTCATTTATTTGTAGTTAAGTGTGATGTCTCGGTGGATGTTGGGCCGCCACTGTTGTGATTAAAGTGAAGTCTCTGATACCATCTTAATCTGTCACGCCCCGGGGGTTATATTTTAGCGGAAACGGTACACAGAGGTAAGCGTAAGGTGCGTACAAAATTTTTTTCTTTAAAACCTCCTTCCCCGGCGCGTGCCCAGACCCGCCACATATACAGATTCACTCGAAAGTCGGGCAGAGTCTCCTCTGTATATGCACGGCGTCGCGGCTATTACAACCGTCAAACACAAGCAATCACTTCCAATTAATCACAACAGTTCGAAGTAGTATGGTGCATGAAGACAAACAATACCCGTGGCCAGTCAAGTTGAAAGTATAAACTCACTGTTTTGAAAACAGACCCACACGGTCTGAGGTTTTGAAAACCGATTTGGAAAACGGCATAAATCCACAAGGTTTGGGAAAACGGGCCCACCCGACCCTAGACTTTTGAAAACAGTTTACGAAGTCCTTTTTCTTTTGTTTTCTAGTTGATTTGTTTAGAAAACGGCCAACCGGGAATGATAAGGAAACAGTAGTGCGTAACCAGAATGAAAGTACTCAACATCCACACGACCCCACGAGGGTATCGAGAACCACACAATAACCTACAAATCCGAATGAAATGCAGAGAAAGTAAGTACAACAGCATACTAGGGCCGCCTCGGCCCGACTGCTACCGCCTCGGCCTCACCGTCGCCTACCTCTACCCCCTGGAGGTACCTGTCACAGAGTGGGTAGTCAGCGACACTATCACAAAAATAGTACTAAAGCAGTAAAGTAGTACCAAACCATAAAGTAAGACTAGCCGAAATAACCGCTCTACTCGTAACGGTAACTCGCAACCACCTGTACCACCTGTAACATCTGCAACCCCGGTAACACCTGTAACACCTGACCGCGTCGGGATCCAATCCCGGCGGTCCCACACCTGACCTTATCGGGATCCAATCCCTATAGGTCCCACCGCTCGCACCTTCGTGCCTCAAACCCCACACCTACGGGGGCCCCACTACGTCACCTCGTGGGTAAACACGGGTCAAAGACCGCCTTTCCGGAAAAGAGCACCCTTTGCGGTGGCCAAACCGCGGATGCGCGTGTCGCACTCGAGCATAGTAACAAAACACGGGGTAATATAGTAAACCATAGAGCCATCAGTGTTAGTACAGGTTAACATAATATTTAATATCCTCCCCGGAACACTAACATTACTAAACCTCGGGAGAAAAACCCACCTTGTTGTCGCGCTCCTGACCGATGTTAGGTTCTCTCGCGTCTCGGGTACCCGCCCGGGCCTACACGAATCTCGATTTCGTTGGCTAGGGTTGAACGAGGGAAGACTCGCCCCGTCTGGTGTGCCCGGTCCCAAGGCAAAGGATGTACGGTGTTCCTCCTCCTCCTTGATTGCTCCACCGGTTACTCCACGCCGATTGACAGCGGTAAGGAAGGTTTGGGGAATCGAAAGTTTGGGAAATGGTTTTTCGCTTTTCTTTTGGGGTTTCGTACGCAGGGGGTTTAAGGGGAGTTGTGGGGAAGTGGCCGGTAGTTGGGGGAAGTGGTGGGAAGTGGGGCGGTTAGTGGGTAGTTGTGGGGAAGTGGTGGGAAGTTGGGGCGGTTAGTGGGTAGTTGTGGGGAAGTGGTGGGAAGTTGGCGCGGTTAGTGGGTAGTTGTGGGGAAGTGGTGGGAAGTTGGGGCGGTTAGTGGGTAGTTGTGGGGAAGTGGTGGGAAGTTGGGGCGGGAGTTGTACGACAGAAATAAAAAAAAACGCGGAATTGATTAAAACGGGTGCGAACCGGGGTCCGACCCGCCTCAAAAACCGTGCTGGTTGCCTGAATCGTTAGCCAACTTCCGGAATTTATTCTGGAAGCACCCGATGTCGGAATTCAAATCCGATTGCACCGCCATTCTCCGTTTCGCGAGCTTTATTAACTAGAAATACCCGCGAGTCCCGACGGTCTGACCGGGAACAAGAAATTATGGATCACCCTCCGAGTCTAATTGAACAATAAATAAAACCAAAAGCGGACTCAAGCAATTATTTTAAACCAGTGGTTACTACAGATGTGTTTCGGGTTGCCCTGGTTGAGTTGGCTCTAGAGGGTGATTTTTAGTGCGTGTTGCACTGGCTGTTCGTTCTTTTTCCCCCAGGCTTTTGATAGAGTCCCTGAGGTTTTCCTGCGTCTCAGCTCAGGAGTGTTATGTTTTGGACTCCTCGCCCGTGATTGACTCACTTCTTTGGAGCCCTGCGAGAGTTTGGAGTACGAGGGACGCTCGTTGCGAATTCCGGCTCGTGAGATGAGGGAATTGCGCAATCGGGCTATGCCGTACTGGCTGTTGCTGTTGTTGTTGCTGAGGAGTAATCACGGGGAGTGATAGGCGACTTGAGAGCGGGAGATGGCGGTGTTGAGTACTTACCCCTGGTTTCTGAGACTCGTTGAGAGTTGCTTTAGTTTCGAGGACGAAACTTTCTTTTAGTGGGGGAGGATGTGATGATCCGGAATTTTACAGGGCTTTTACAGTGTGACCGGCAGCTTCTGGAGGCCTACGGGGCATGTCGGCGGTGTTCGGGCGCCAATTTGGACTCAAGTGATGAACTCCGGGCTTAAAATGGATCACGTGGGTAATCGGGGGGCCCCGTCGGATGTTTAGAAGTACTTTCGCGCAAATCGGATATCAAATTTGGACTCGGCGCGAAATTCGGATTGAAAATACCTTTCCGGGAGCCTCCGGCGAATTATCGGGTTGGAATTTGGCGAAACGGACGGCGAATTTGGATTCAGCGCGCGAAAATGGTCAAAATGGACTATCTACTTGGGTTTTTTGAGCTAGGGTACTGTTCATCGCCGGAACAATACTTCCGGCGATCGCCGGCGGCTGGCGGCGGCGGCGGGCAGCGCCGGCGGGCGGCGGCGCGGCCTCGGGCAGGCGGAACGGCGGCGGCGCCCGGCGCGGGCAGTACGCGGGGGCGCGGGGCAGGCGCGCGGTCCACAGCGCGGGCGTGCACCAGGGCGGTGCCACGTGGCGGCCGATGGTTGGATCGCTCACAGCACGCGGTCCATGTAGTTCTTATTCGGCTTATGGTCCATGGTGCACCGGGCTTGGACACGTGGCAGGTATTTATTGGGTCGGTTCACAGAGGATGGTGCACCGGGTTCATCGGTCAGTGGAGGTGACACGTGGCGATCCCCTATTGGTCGGTCAACTGTGCGGGCAGGGGCAGCAAGCGGTTTTGGCGCGCGGGCAGAGATGGTCGGGACACGTGTCACAATCGGATTGGCTGGAGATTGGTGTTCTGTGTTCTGTGGACACGTGGCAGCATTTTATTGGGCGATTTCGGTGTTTCCTGTTCGGCGGACACAAAGGTAATTTTCCGAAATGTTGGTTTTGGCTGTGGCTTTGAGGGAATCCGAGGGGTCTTCTTGAGGGATTTTGATCACCTTCGAGGCTTCATCTCCCTTAGAGGTGAGAAGATGAAATCTTCATCAAGAAGAGAGGAAGCATCCTGTGAAGTTTGAGGATTTTAGGAGGCTCGGATCCCGAGGTTTGAGATTTTTCCGGCGCGGCGCGACGATCATTCTCCGGCAACCCGATTCGTCGCATTTCAGTGTTCAGGCTCCCCCGACTCACCCCGACCTCCTATTTTCACGATTTTTGCGCCGTTAGATTCGTGACAGGTAGGGCTACGTTTCTTGTTTCTACTGGTTTTTCCCCATTCCGAGGTTTTCATGGGTTTTTCGGATCATCTTGTGACCTCATTTTGCTGTGATGGAGTTTTGGACAGCGGTTCGGTATTTCGGCGATATCTCCGCAACCGGGCATCGGATTGGGGTGATTCCAAAGGCAATTTGCATCTACACATCGCAAGGAACATCCTCAAATTTTCCTGGATTTATCTGGATTTTTCCCGAAGGTGAAAAAGGCATTATTTTTAGTATTTGGTGCTGAAATTTACAGTACAGAGTTCTTTGGGATAGTCCCCTTGCCGAATTTACATCTCAGTGTAGGAAACTCGGATTTGAGCGTGCAGGTACTCGTTTCGACCGGCTCGTCGCGAGGATCGCGACGATATATTTTTGGGAATTTTCTGTGCACAACTCACAGGTGAAAAAGGCTCAACTCTGGACTGATTACTGGAATGGCATGTTTTGAGGATAATTGTATGTTTAATTGCATGTTTTGGGGTAATTGTGAACAGTGATCGCGGCGGCTTATCTGTTTGGACTTGTGGCGTGAAAAAGAGATATTGGACAGCCTTGGGTTGCGCAATTCCAGGTGGGTGGTTGCTTTACTCCTCTTTTCTGATATACCCACTAGGAATATTAGAGTGATCCCCTTTATTGGACATGTTGAATGGTCACCTAATGGACATGCATGCTTAACTAGATAATTGTGAGCCTATCATATGGAAAACATTATATTGGAAACTTGACATGTTGGAACTTATACTTGCTTCATGGACATCGTTTTAGCATTTAACCTTGCATGAGGGAGGGGATGTACTTTCATATTGTGATATTGTGAGGCGTCTTGTGGGAGGGTATCACTTGAGGATTTTTTGGACAGGCATAGGTGGATGATTCATGTGAGGGTGATTAGCAGGTCATGGACATGTGCGGTTGGATTATGATTTAGCATGATGATTACACCCAGGTGGAGTTATTACTTGATACACATGATGAATCACTATTTGTCACTCCCCTTCTTTCTTCCATGAGGGAATAGGCTTGATTTCAGGGATATCTAGTTAGACCATTTCTGATCGCTACACTATATGTTGGGACTGACTTAGGAGGAACCCTATTGTCTCTTCTTCCCCTATTCCTTCGGCAGACGGCTATTTGTTGCTCGGGTTTGAGCAGGGATTGGCATAGTGTAGCTAGGGCTTGGATTTTAGCTTTTGGGGTATTGCGGCTACCGCGGATAGCAGGCGGTTGATCGGATGTCGGATCTGAGTCAGGATTGTTATTACGGGTGTGGCTGTTAACCCTCCTTCTTTTGATTACCCGCTAGGCATTTGAGTAGCTTCTTTGATTAAAAGGATAAATGCACTTTATGTGTGGTAATGGCAGGCTTATTGTGATTAAACAGATAGTGTTAGAACTTACATGATTGGGGCTTATGGTTGTAGAGCAGTAGCATCATGTTAAAGGATAAGGCTAATCAATGATTTGGGGGTTTTGGGTATGTGGCATAGGCAGGCACAGGCTATCTCATATTTACTATTCTCATACTGTTCTCTACATGCTCTGACATTATGAAGGTTATCGACATCTGTTTATTTTTATATCATCTTGGGACATTTGCATGCTTGTATGGTCACCTAGATAGGCCACCTTTTTCTGCTACACTATCATGCTGGAATTGACATAGGAGAAACCTTTTATTATTCTTTCTACTTTCATTTGAGGCTCTGTGTATTTGTAGCTCGTGCGCGAGCAGGGGTTTGGGATAGTGTAGTCAGGATCTTGGTTTTTGGGACAGGCAGGCTTGATGGCAGGGTATTGCGGCAACCGCGGACCTTGGGCGGTTGACCGGTGGTTACTTATGCATCAGATTGGGTATCAGGTCTCTAGTGGATGGAGTTTCCCACTATTTGGTTATCTTGCATCAGGTTGAGATCGGGTCTCCCTTTAGTGGATGGGTTTTCCCACTTTGGTCATAGTCATGATCCAGTCCTGCTGACTTTGATACTTGTTACTGAGGCACTTGACTCGTGTGGGTCGCTCCCCTCGAGTGCCACTCCGGAGTGTGCGGTTTTCAGACCTCGAGTCTTCGGGACTCTCATCCCCTATCGGTGTTATCCGTAGGCTGGCATACCCGATTTGGCAGGCAGAGCAGACAGGACCAGTGTTTACTGGTGGTCAGATTGGGTTTATTCAGGCAGGCATTTGTATTCTGATGCATACATTCAGCTATTCTTTTAGCTTAGTTTTAGAGGCATTCTAGTGGTAGCTTTTCATCAGGAGTCTTACTCATTGCATACCACCTTTATTCCTTTTGCCTCTGGTAGACCTAGTGGGCGTGTCAGAGTTGAGGTTTTACCCACTAGGGGAGGCTACTGGTTTACTAGTAGTCTCACCCCGATTCTTCTTTCCTCTTTTTCTTCTCCCTTGTTTTGCAGTGTCTTCTGCGGGCGCTACTGGGCTTACAGTGGCGGGTCGAGGAGAGAGGACGGCTGAGTAGATAGATCTCGAGGCAGGATGAACATGTTAGCTGGACTGTTGGTGTACCCATGTTTCCTCAGACGGTAGTACTTTTACTTTTGGGACTGGCTTTCGCTAGCAGGTTGTATTTATTTTGTGAGCTGGGAGAGACTGATGTATCATTTATATACAGATGTATTGTATTTTATTTTCCAGCTTCAGTCTGAGATGTATTAGTTTTAGTTCAGCTCTGTTTTTATTGCTCTTTTATTATATCTCTTATATCTGAGCAGGTTACTGGCGCTTCGTGTACACGGGAAATACCGTGTGCACGGCGGATCTGTGGACGGGCCCGGGTTCTGGTTTACACCCGGGGCGTGACAGATTAAGTTGGTATCAGAGCTTAGGGATAGGTCGGTTGGGACTTAGGAAACCCTAGGCTTTTAGCAGACCCTAGGATGATAGGACGTGAGAGACGCGACACCTTGCGAAAGTCGGCGATTTATTTGTTTTACTCTTCCTGTGAGTGAAGAGGGATCGACATACTCTATTTCTGTGGGACAGTATGTTGGCTGCAGACAACATAAGGTTACAGAAATAGAAGGATGTCTTTGGCTTTCGCTAGATTGGGTCGAGTGTTTGGGGTGTGCTGATTTGCGGTTTGTCGTGGCGAGCGGTGTCTCCCCGACGTTGGGCCTTGACCCGGGTGTACCTTGGTGCGGCAGTTGGGTCTGAGCTAGTTGTTTCAGGCCGGATACCGGATTAGAGTCAGAGGACTCCGGACCCAGATGACAGGATCGTCAGAGGCTTATCAGCGGCAGAGTGAGCGGGCATCTGATTTTTAGTGACACAGTTGTCGGAGCAGCGGGCAGCTCGACAGTGCTTCTTTCTGAGACTACCCGGTTGCAGTATCCTCGGGGGCGAGGATTTCTGTAGTACTGAGGGAGTGAGTAGCCCTCCGTGCCAATGGTTAGTGCCGAGGCGCCGAGGCAGGGTGGATTGTTGACAGCGGATGAGCTAGGAGACACCATTGATCAGTTGAGCCAGTTTCGGCAGATAAACCACCCCGATTCGTAGGATTAAGTTTGGAGCCTCTTGGGGTAGAATCGTGGTTGGTGGTGATGGAAAGACTGCTTGAGAGCCTCTTGGTGTCAAAAGGATTTACGCAGTTATCGAACTGCGCGCTCTTTGATTTGGGGGACAAGGCGCATAGGATATGCTCGACTGTGAGTGGATTGCGTCAGGATACCTTTCAGGTTGTTTGATTCTCCGTGTTGGATTTTTGATGCCTCGACGGACTAGGCATTGTGTATGGAGCGTAGCGTTGCAGTTTCTTTGGATAGGGGTCTGCCGCCAGAGGCGAGTCTGGGATAGAGGCGCTTGGCGCTAGGTGTTGGAGGACAGGTCGGCCGGCAGAGACATTTTTCGTTTTCCCTTCCAGGACGGTGGATATCTTTGTGGATGGATTATGTAAAGCTTACCCAAGGGGGATGTTACCCTGTGTGATGGATAACATGCATGTTTGGGGTACAATAATTGTGATTGAGGGGTGAGCTTAGTGAGGATAATTGTATAAGGAATTGCACGGATTGATTGTGCTTGTCGTATGACGAGGATATCCTGATGGATGTTTCTGAGATGTCAGAGATCGGGTGGGCCCCGACGGCAGCATCGGCATCTTTATTAGAGTGGCGCAGCGGTAGCATGGATTGGCTGTCTGCGAGAGACCACATTCGTCGCCTCAGTGTGAGAAGGGACGGAGGTCGAGCTCCCTTTGTGATTGGTCTAGATATGTTTGGCAGGCTGAGCGACGACCACTTGCAGCGAGAGGATGAATATGTGCCGCCCGGTTGGAGGGCGTCATGATAGTGGATCGAGTGTCGCCGGTGTGATTTCATCACAGCAGTCAGTGTTAGACATGTTGTCGTCCGGCATGGACTCGAGGCATTGTTGTGGCCCCACGCACTAGAGGTACAGGTTACTGTTGGTATTGTGCAGGTGGGGAAGGCTTGTGGATCATGCCCAGTGCAGTAGAGGCCGTGAGTTGTGCAGGCAGACTTGTTGATATTTGTGGCCGTTCGGTGTTTAGACCCAGTGTTTGGGACAGGTTGGCATAGTGCCACAGGATGTTTGACTGCTGAGAGAAAGGACCTTGTTTCTGCGAGGCAGACAATGGAAGGCTCGTTTGTTATGACTGCTTGGGTACTCAGGTTACAGCGACAGTGTGAGAGGTGCCTACGGCGGCACCGGGACGTAAAAGGATATTCCTGTTGCTCGTGAGGTCCCCGGTGTGATTCCACCTGAGCTGATGATGATGCCGCCGGTTAGGGAAATTGTGATTTCGATTGACGTGGTTCTGGGAACCACGCCTACCTCGATAGCACCTCGTTATATATCATTTGTAGAGCTGTGAGAGTTGTGGGCATAGGTGCGTGGACCTGATGGATAGAGAGTTTGTTTGACCTAGTGCTGCGTCGTTGATACACGACTGTGAGAGTTCTTTGTGATTGGAGCCCAGGCAGGTCCAGGTATTATTTAGGACCTTTTTGGATGGAGTTATACTCCGGCAGATGTTCGATTATGATGCCTGCACCAATTTGGAATTACAGTTGAGTATCTCGCTAAGATGGCGTTCAGGACACGCTAGGGGCATTATGAGTTCAGTGAGGCCGATGGAATGACTAATCCCTTGTTGCCTTTAAGATTGAGGAATTTTGTGTTCCAGTCGGGCTTGAACGGATTGATAGCGGCATTTTTCAGGGATATCTTGGCTTTTACCCCTCCCTGAGTGATCTAGAGTTGAGGAGCAATTGTAAATGCTGTGGCAAGGTCTGTGAGGATAAAGTTTTATGCCAAATGGTTTTGGTACAAGTTTTAGCTTTGAGAGCACATCTTCCTGGATTACGTATTTAGCCGCAAGGGCGGCGGTGGAAGTCCGGTCAAAATAAATGCTATTTGAGATGGGCCGAGATCGACAGTTACTATTGAGGTGAGGAGCTTTTGGACCGGATGGTGCCAGCAGAGTTTGACGAGCGGATGGTAAGATGGGTACCAGCGCCGATTTTAGTATGGTCAGCGGAGGAAGATGGACTGGCGAGTGATAGTGATACCTCCCATAGTGGCTATGGAGCTACCATTGGATTTTGATGAGCATCCAGGATCACCCCGACCGGGCCACTGTGGTGGCGGATACCTAAAGCAGAAGAGCTAAATTGGGAGTTGAGTTTGACGGTTCCATAGCTGGCGCTGTGTGGGACCATGGTGGTGTACAGGGCTTGAGATTGTGTCCCAGGGGATCCCTTTTGAGGATGGGCTGCGGCTGAGCAATCTACTCGTGTGGTCTGGTTTTTAGAGTTGGTATCAGACAGTGACCGAGTGAGAACCCTGCTTGTTAGGGCCCCTTTCCTGTGCGGGTGCTTGTGAGGATGTGTTTCGGGTTGCCCTGGTTGAGTTGGCTCTAGAGGGTGATTTTTAGTGCGTGTTGCACTGGCTGTTCGTTCTTTTTCCCCCAGGCTTTTGAGAGAGTCCCTGAGGTTTTCCTGTGTCTCAGCTCAGGAGTGTTATGTTTTGGACTCCTCGCCCGTGATTGACTCACTTCTTTGGAGCCCTGTGAGAGTTTGGAGTACGAGGGACGCTCGTTGCGAATTCCGGCTCGTGAGATGAGGGAATTGCGCAATCGGGCTATGCCGTACTGGCTGTTGCTGTTGTTGTTGCTGAGGAGTAATCACGGGGAGTGATAGGCGACTTGAGAGCGGGAGATGGCGGTGTTGAGTACTTACCCCTGGTTTCTGAGACTCGTTGAGAGTTGCTTTAGTTTCGAGGACGAAACTTTCTTTTAGTGGGGGAGGATGTGATGATCCGGAATTTTACAGGGCTTTTACAGTGTGACCGGCAGCTTCTGGAGGCCTACGGGGCATGTCGGCGGTGTTCGGGCGCCAATTTGGACTCAAGTGATGAACTCCGGGCTTAAAATGGATCACGTGGGTAATCGGGGGGCCCCGTCGGATGTTTAGAAGTACTTTCGCGCAAATCGGATATCAAATTTGGACTCGGTGCGAAATTCGGATTGAAAATACCTTTCCGGGAGCCTCCGGCGAATTATCGGGTTGGAATTTGGCGAAACGGACGGCGAATTTGGATTCAGTGCGCGAAAACGGTCAAAACGGACTATCTACTTGGGTTTTTTGAGCTAGGGTACTGTTCATCGCCGGAACAGTACTTCCGGCGATCGCCGGCGGCAGGCGGCGGCGGCGGGCAGCGCCGGCGGGCGGCGGCGCGGCCTCGGGCAGGCGGAACGGCGGCGGCGCGCGGCGCGGGCAGCACGCGGGGGCGCGGGGCAGGCGCGCGGTCCACAGCGCGGGCATGCACCAGGGCGGTGCCACATGGCGGCCGATGGTTGGATGGCTCACAGCACGCGGTCCATGTAGTTCTTATTCGGCTTATGGTCCATGGTGCACCGGGCTTGGACACGTGGCAGGTATTTATTGGGTCGGTTCACAGAGGATGGTGCACCGGGTTCATCGGTCAGTGGAGGTGACACGTGGCGATCCCCTATTGGTCGGTCAACTGTGCGGGCAGGGGCAGCAAGCGGTTTTGGCGCGCGGGCAGAGATGGTCGGGACACGTGTCACAATCGGATTGGCTGGAGATTGGTGTTCTGTGTTCTGTGGACACGTGGCAGAATTTTATTGGGCGATTTCGGTGTTTCCTGTTCGGCGGACACAAAGGTAATTTTCCGAAATGTTGGTTTTGGCTGTGGCTTTGAGGGAATCCGAGGGGTCTTCTTGAGGGATTTTGATCACCTTCGAGGCTTCATCTCCCTTAGAGGTGAGAAGATGAAATCTTCATCAAGAAGAGAGGAAGCATCCTGTGAAGTTTGAGGATTTTAGGAGGCTCGGATCCCGAGGTTTGAGATTTTTCCGGCGCGGCGCGACGATCATTCTCCGGCAACCCGATTCGTCGCATTTCAGTGTTCAGGCTCCCCCGACTCACTCCGACCTCCTATTTTCACGATTTTTGCGCCGTTGGATTCGTGACAGGTAGGGCTACGTTTCTTGTTTTACTGGTTTTTCCCCATTCCGAGGTTTTCATAGGTTTTCCGGATCATCTTGTGACCTCATTTTGCTGTGATGGAGTTTTGGACAGCAGTTCGGTATTTCGGCGATATCTCCGCAACCGGGCATTGGATTGGGGTGATTCAGAAGGCAATTTGCATCTACACATCGCAAGGAACATCCTCAAATTTTCCTGGATTTATCTGGATTTTTCCCGAAGGTGAAAAAGGCATTATTTTCAGTATTTGGTGCTGAAATTTACAGTACAGAGTTCTTTGGGATAGTCCCCTTGCCGAATTTACATCTCAGTGTAGGAAACTCGGATTTGAGCGTGCAGGTACTCGTTTCGACCGGCTCGTCGTGAGGATCGCGACGATATATTTTTGGGAATTTTCTGTGCACAACTCACAGGTGAAAAAGGCTCAACTCTGGACTGATTACTGGAATGGCATGTTTTGAGGATAATTGTATGTTTAATTGCATGTTTTGGGGTAATTGTGAACAGTGATCGCGGCGGCTTATCTGTTTGGACTTGTGGCGTGAAAAAGAGATATTGGACAGCCTTGGGTTGCGCAATTCCAGGTGGGTGGTTGCTTTACTCCTCTTTTCTGATATACCCACTAGGAATATTAGAGTGATCCCCTTTATTGGACATGTTGAATGGTCACCTAATGGACATGCATGCTTAACTAGATAATTGTGAGCCTATCATATGGAAAACATTATATTGGAAACTTGACATGTTGGAACTTATACTTGCTTCATGGACATCGTTTTAGCATTTAACCTTGCATGAGGGAGGGGGATGTACTTTCATATTGTGATATTGTGAGGCGTCTTGTGGGAGGGTATCACTTGAGGATTTTTTGGACAGGCATAGGTGGATGATTCATGTGAGGGTGATTAGCAGGTCATGGACATGTGCGGTTGGATTATGATTTAGCATGATGATTACACCCAGGTGGAGTTATTACTTGATACACATGATGAATCACTATTTGTCACTCCCCTTCTTTCTTCCATGAGGGAATAGGCTTGATTTCAGGGATATCTAGTTAGACCATTTCTGATCGCTACACTATATGTTGGGACTGACTTAGGAGGAACCCTATTGTCTCTTCTTCCCCTATTCCTTCGGCAGACGGCTATTTGTTGCTCGGGTTTGAGCAGGGATTGGCATAGTGTAGCTAGGGCTTGGATTTTAGCTTTTGGGGTATTGCGGCTACCGCGGATAGCAGGCGGTTGATCGGATGTCGGATCTGAGTCAGGATTGTTATTACGGGTGTGGCTGTTAACCCTCCTTCTTTTGATTACCCGCTAGGCATTTGAGTAGCTTCTTTGATTAAAAGGATAAATGCACTTTATGTGTGGTAATGGCAGGCTTATTGTGATTAAACAGATAGTGTTAGAACTTACATGATTGGGGCTTATGGTTGTAGAGCAGTAGCATCATGTTAAAGGATAAGGCTAATCAATGATTTGGGGGTTTTGGGTATGTGGCATAGGCAGGCACAGGCTATCTCATATTTACTATTCTCATACTGTTCTCTACATGCTCTGACATTATGAAGGTTATCGACATCTGTTTATTTTTATATCATCTTGGGACATTTGCATGCTTGTATGGTCACCTAGATAGGCCACCTTTTTCTGCTACACTATCATGCTGGAATTGACATAGGAGAAACCTTTTATTATTCTTTCTACTTTCATTTGAGGCTCTGTGTATTTGTAGCTCGTGCGCGAGCAGGGGTTTGGGATAGTGTAGTCAGGATCTTGGTTTTTGGGACAGGCAGGCTTGATGGCAGGGTATTGCGGCAACCGCGGACCTTGGGCGGTTGACCGGTGGTTACTTATGCATCAGATTGGGTATCAGGTCTCTAGTGGATGGAGTTTCCCACTATTTGTTTATCTTGCATCAGGTTGAGATCGGGTCTCCCTTTAGTGGATGGGTTTTTCCACTTTGGTCATAGTCATGATCCAGTCCTGCTGACTTTGATACTTGTTACTGAGGCACTTGACTCGTGTGGGTCGCTCCCCTCGAGTGCCACTCCGGAGTGTGCGGTTTTCAGACCTCGAGTCTTCGGGACTCTCATCCCCTATCGATGTTATGCGTAGGCTGGCATACCCGATTTGGCAGGCAGAGCAGACAGTACTAGTGTTTACTGGTGGTCAGATTGGGTTTATTCAGGCAGGCATTTGTATTCTGATGCATACATTCAGCTATTCTTTTAGCTTAGTTTTAGAGGCATTCTAGTGGTAGCTTTTCATCAGGAGTCTTACTCATTGCATACCACCTTTATTCCTTTTGCCTCTGGTAGACCTAGTGGGCGTGTCAGAGTTGAGGTTTTACCCACTAGGGGAGGCTACTGGTTTACTAGTAGTCTCACCCCGATTCTTCTTTCCTCTTTTTCTTCTCCCTTGTTTTGCAGTGTCTTCTGCGGGCGCTACTGGGCTTACAGTGGCGGGTCGAGGAGAGAGGACAGCTGAGTAGATAGATCTCGAGGCAGGATGAGCATGTTAGCTGGACTGTTGGTGTACCCATGTTTCCTCAGACGGTAGTACTTTTACTTTTGGGACTGGCTTTCGCCAGCAGGTTGTATTTATTTTGTGAGCTGGGAGAGACTGATGTATCATTTATATACAGATGTATTGTATTTTATTTTCCAGCTTCAGTCTGAGATGTATTAGTTTTAGTTCAGCTCTGTTTTTATTGCTCTTTTATTATATCTCTTATATCTGAGCAGGTTACTGGCGCTTCGTGTACACGGGAAATAACGTGTGCACGGCGGATCTGTGGACGGGCCCGGGTTCTGGTTTACACCCGGGGCGTGACACACGCCCTCGAACTTAAATAGCGGGATCACAACTTAAGCATTAACCAAGCATGCTCCTCCACGAGCCTGACTGCCCGGCGCTACGCCTTACGTCGAACCCCTTGTCGAACACCGCGAGTTCTGAGCAAACAACCCCGCCACCGAGGTTGGCCTTCAAGCCGAGTATATTCCGCCTAGCCGGACAAACTCTCCTCGAGAGTGCTGCTTAACCGAATGCCCCCTTTGCCTCCGAAGCAAGCATCCAGGACAATACAAGTTCTCACAACTTAAGTCCATTTGAATGGGCCCGAGCGAGCGGCCCTTGCGCGTTCCGCTCATCTGCTTAACCGAGCGACCCGTCCCGCACGTCTCGCCCGTCCATCGACCCATTGCCTTGCCAAGGCGTCGCGCGCCCCGCAACTCCCACGACGGGAACCATAATCGAGTCGGGCATGTCCCGTTCCACCGGCCACCTAGTTCCGTCATCGCTCCCGATTCGGTCCAAGGTCCGCTTCCCGAATACCCCACACTACTCGTTCCCGCGTGTGTATACCCTTCGCAAGGGTTTGCCAACCTAGCGACATTCCTCCCGCATCGCCAACCCCGTGGCACCTCCATTGCACGACCATGCTAGGCCGCCAACACACTCAGCCCAGTATCCAAGGTTTGCTTGACGGATGTCGCCCACAATCGAATCAGCCTCGCTCCGCTTCGCTAGCCATTCGGCACCTCCATTGGCCAGCCATGCCTGGCCCCCAACACCCTCAGTCCTCTCCATGGCTCACTTCACGAAAACCAGCATCGATTGTCTCCTATTACTTCGTGGGCCGCGCCGCACGAATCCCCGCTCGGCACCGCTGCCTTTGCGAGCCTTGTCCATTACGGCGGACCGACCGTTCCTTCGCCTCGCGAACTTCGTAGGCCTCGCGCCTCACGAATCCCCGCTAGGCACCCACATGCCTTCGCAAGCCTTGTCCATTGAGGCGGACCAACCTTTCACAAGATTGTCTCTCATCCGCTCGTTCGCTCCACTACAGAGATCCGAAACGGCATAAGGTAGTGTAAGCGAACCTAGAGGCAAAGCCTCTGGGCTAACCCCGCTCCGTAATGCCGTCGACCTCATGTCTTAGGCATTACCCTAAGCCCGTGTGCTCTTCGACCATCGAATACCGCTCACACGAACTTAGGCTTGGCGACTCCGCTCGCCAAGGGATGGCCTATGTCCTATAGGCCAACGGGGGAGTCGGGGCCACTTCGCAAGTGTCCAACCCCTCCTCTAAATAACCCATGAGGCATCCACCCCTTTGGCACCCCGGGGGTACAAAGGTGCTCACCGAGGGGTACGTTTTGAAACCCCGCATGCGGCACCATTTCCATGGTCATGGCATGGGCCATTGCTAGGGAATTGCCTTCGTTGGTTCGCCCGCGGCTCAACCCTGACGGATTGTCCCAACTTCGCTCTCCCGTCACTCTGTCAACCCAAATGCCTACCAAATGTCCTCCAAAAGTGGCCCCCAAGGATGTCACGGTCGAACCAACCCGATCGACACGTGATAGACTCCCCCACCCAAGTTATCGACGCCCTCGTCGATGTCCATCCGTTCCTCCAGCTTCGTTGATAGCTGCCAACCACTACTCCAGATCAGAGCCGCCCTCGGCCTTGGCATCGCATACCACACTGACCCGCCCTTGAGCATGTCCGCTACTCAACGCATTGCTGAAGCTCCTTGGTCCTCTCGACCAAACCAGATCAGAGCCGCTCCCGGCCTTGGCATCGCATGCCACACTGACCCAAAACACTGTGAAAACCATTCTATCCCCTTGAGTTGAAGCTCCTCAGCTCCGGATGCCTCCCCCGCACCACAAAACTCCTCCACGGAACTAGAATGTTAACCTTGTCGCCTGCTCGCGACAACCCAGATGGCACTGGCACGTCCCTGCAACTCGGTTCTTCTTGAGGTGCTACTCGGCCCTTCTGTCCCTTTCGCCCCTACTTAACCCAAGTCTCCTGCAGCTAGTCGCCAACCTTGTGCCTCCCTCGCAGGGAAATCCCTTTCCAGCTAGCGATCTCTTCCCAGAATGCTACCGGACCAACTAGTGCACTCGGTATACTCCGCGAATACACCCTTCCAAGCGTGCACAGGTCCCTTTGAAATCAGTAGAGTGGCCCTCCCTCGCTCCCTCCGAGGTCAAACTCCAAACGTCCCAACGTCTTGGAGCGTCCAATGCGAATCAGCTCGCAGCTCGGCTTCGCTTCTCCACCTCACAATATCACAAACTGTAGTCGGGCCAGATCGCATCCAACCCCTTCAAATATCCATGAGTACTTCTGCCCATCTCGTGCCATTCCCGCACACAACTTTGGCCTCACAAATGCCCCCGCAATCACATAACGTCAAGCCATCACCATGGTCTCCACGAGTTTTCGAGTCTTTTACCGAGACACGCCTGTCCTCGGCTACTTCGCACATCTACTTACTCCACCATGAACTCTTGTTATGCCTCCTGACTGCTTTGCACTTTCGCTACTCGTTGCTGCTTAGCACCTTTGGCTTCTGTACTCCTGGTCGCTCAAGCCCACTCACTCTAGGCTTTCGCTAAACCCGACTTCGGTCCCCACCAAAGTCCCTGGCCAAGTTCGAGACTAACGACACCTCGTTTCCATTGCTCGAACTTGCCGTCCTCCATACCTCCAGCAATCACCTTCGCAATAGCCGCTGAACGGAACCCAAGCTTAACCCATCTGCTAGTCTTTCTCGCAACTGCTGATAACGGTGATGTCGCCATCCAACGCCCACCCCCTCACAAATTGCGATACCTCCACCCTTTGAGTTGACAACTGGATTTTTCCCCTCCCAGCAACCTGCCACTAGTCGATCCTGGACCACGGCCCACACCCGAGTGTCCTGACTTGTCTCTTCGTCTACACTCGAGTCCAAGACTCTCTGCTCTAAAAGTTCAGGTTCTCACACAACCTTTGCAATCTGCCAGCAGAGCCCACACGATCCGTCGCACGGATGCGTGCCCGCTATCTCGAGACCTTAGGACTGCCACTGCATTTCCCGAACATAGCTCCATACCTTGTTCCTTTGAACAAAGTCCAATCCATCATTTGATCCGCTCGAATAGAGGGTCCCATTCGTCCAGCCTGTGGCCACACCATCGAGAGCAACCGATCTCCCCATCGGCCTTCTCGCCCCAAGTGAGAAACAACAAACCATCCAGCAACCCTTGGCCCACTTCACAACCTAGCCCAACGCTTAGCTGCTACTGCCACGGACCTGATCAGTCTTGGTTCCCAACTTGTGCTCCACGAAGTGAACTCTTCTGTCAAGTGTGTTTTATCCGCCACATTCCTTAGACAAGAACCCTTTATCGTGTCACCAAACATCGGGACACATTCTGCTTTAATGTGCTCCCCCACCCTGAGTCGCAAGCACTTCCGAGCGCACTCAGACCAAATCCAGGCATTCGCAATGCCCACTTCCGCTGCGCGAGTTTCGGTTCTACCACAACCTTGACTACACCCACAAGCGGGATCCACGTCATCCGTCCATTGTACACGTGGATGCTGCACTGAACAATCAACGCTGTCACCGCCTTGCCCAGATGCAGACTCTTCTCCTTACCCGAAGAGTAAAGGTCCAAATTGTGATCTTTTCCTTATACCGAGATAACTCTATTCAATTCATGGGTACACACTCGAAGAGTAATCGACCTCCTATCGATCTTCTTGTACTGAAATACTTAAACTCAGCCACAACGAAGTAACCCTTCTGCCGCGTGTGCTGCATCCCAATCCTTCCCTTCTAGAGATTCATCCGCTGCAAGACCACAATCCCGGAAGCACATCGTCGCACAATGTGTTCCTCACTTTTTCCCAAGCCGCGAACACCACTCCACGAGCTCAGGTTCCTTAGGCACGCGCCTAATTCCACTCCATGGTAACCGCGACCATGGACCGCATAATGATTCTCCCAATCATTGCCTCGTCACCTGCCACGCGACTCCGGACTTAGCCATTTTTCACAAGTATTGTATTAGAATCCGCTGCACTCTGACTCCGCATCTCCCACAAGCGTAATCCCGCCACAGTGCCTCGCCGATGCCTAGTACCTTTGTTAGAGTGACTCCCCCTCACCCCAACTTCGCCGCCAAGGTCGCACCTTCCGGCCAAATCTTCAACCCATGAGCTCAACTTAGCTCTGATACCACTTGTCACGGGGCCAGCTTTTTCGCCTTAAAATTGCCCCGTGCGGCGCTCAAGTGTCGCACACCCGAGCCAGCCTTCCCGAGTCCCTTGCCACGGACACGCCCTCGAACTTAAATAGCGGGATCACAACTTAAGCATTAACCAAGCATGCTCCTCCACGAGCCTGACTGCCCGGCGCTGCTCCTTACGTCGAACCCCTTGTCGAACTCCGCGAGTTCTGAGCAAACAACCCCACCACCGAGGTTGGCCTTCAAGCCGAGTATATTCCGCCTAGCCGGACAAACTCTCCTCGAGAGTGCTGCTTAACCGAATGCCCCCTTTGCCTCCGAAGCAAGCATCTAGGACAATACAAGTTCTCACAACTTAAGTCCATTTGAATGGGCCCGAGCGAGCGGCCCTTGCGCGTTCCGCTCGTCTGCTTAACCGAGCGACCCGTCCCGCACGTCTCGCCCGTCCATCGACCCATTGCCTTGCCAAGGCGCCGCGCGCCCCGCAACTCCCACGACGGGAACCATAATCGAGTCGGGCATGTCCCGTTCCGCCGGCCACGTAGTTCCGTCATCGCTCTCGATTCGGTCCAAGGTCCGCTTCCCGAATACCCCACACTACTCGTTCCCGCGTGTGTATACCCTTCGCAAGGGTTTGCCAACCTAGCGACATTCCTCCCACATCGCCAACCCCCTGGCACCTCCATTGCACGACCATGCTAGGCCGCCAACACACTCGGCCCAGTATCCAAGGTTTGCTTGACGGATGTCGCCCACAATCGAATCAGCCTCGCTCCGCTTCGCTAGCCATTCGGCACCTCCATTCGCCGGCCATGCCTGGCCCCCAACACCCTCAGTCCTCTCCATGGCTCACTTCACGAAAACAAGCATCGATTGTCTCCTATTACTTCGTGGGCCGCGCCGCACGAATCCCCGCTCGGCACCGCTGCCTTTGCGAGCCTTGTCCATTACGGCGGACCGACCGTTCCTTCGCCTCGCGAACTTCGTAGGCCTCGCGCCTCACGAATCCCCACTAGGCACCCACATGCCTTCGCAAGCCTTGTCCATTGAGGCGGACCAACCTTTCGCAAGACTGTCCCTCATCCGCTCGTTCGCTCCACTACAGAGATCCGAAACGGCATAAGGTAGTGCAAGCGAACCTAGAGGCAAAGCCTCTGGGCTAACCCCGCTCTGTAATGCCGTCGACCTCGTGTCTTAGGCATTACCCTAAGCCCGTGTGCTCTTCGACCATCGAATACCGCTCACACGAACTTAGGCTTGGCGACTCCGCTCGCCAAGGGATGGCCTATGTCCTATAGGCCAACGGGGGAGTCGGGGCCACTTCGCAAGTGTCCAACCCCTCCTCTAAATAACCCACGAGGCATCCACCCCTTTGGCACCCCGGGGGTACAAAGGTGCTCACCGAGGGGTACGTTTTGAAACCCCGCATGCGGCACCATTTCCATGGTCATGGCATGGGCCATTGCTAGGGAATTGCCTCCGTTGGTTCGCCCGCGGCTCAACCCTGACGGATTGTCCCAACTTCGCTCTCCCGTCACTCTGTCAACCCAAATGCCTACCAAATGTCCTCCAAAAGTGGCCCCCAAGGATGTCACGGTCGAACCAACCCGATCGACACGTGACAGCGCGCCCCCGCGCCCGCGCGGCCGCCAACGGGGGGCCGCCACGTGGCGGCCCCCGCGTGACTCGCGCTGGAAGCGCGTCTCCCAGCGCGCCTAATGCGCCTCGAGCCGCGTGCCGCCTTGGGATCCGCGCCGCCAACCTCGGGATTCGTGCCGCGTTGCCTCTAAAAACGCGCACTTCATCCGGGCTCCAAATCAAGCAAGTAAATAGTCCATTCTTAGCGATTTCGCGCGCTGAATCCAAAAACGATGTCCGTTTCTCCAAATTCTCGTCCGAAAATTTGCCGAATGCCCACTCGATCCGATTTTCGCGCCGGGTCCATTTCTGAAGTCCGAAATGTCGAATTCCAACTCTAAAAATTCCCGAGGGCGACCGGAGAGGTAAACTTTTATCCAAACTTCGCCCGGAGTCCAATTTTCACATCTGAATCGCGCGAAATCACTTCTAAACACCCGACGGGTCCTCCAAATTCTCACGGGATCTCCTTATAAGCCCGATGTCCAACACTTGTGTCCAAATTGCGCGCAAACACCACTGACACATCACGCAGGCCTCCAGTGATGCAACTAAATCCCAAATTGCATCACAAATCCATTTCTGGGCCCCAACACGCGCACAAACACCCCCAACGGCGACCGAAAGCTGCCAAACAACCAGCAAACCCTACGCGGGAGATTCCGGGACCTCACAGTGGCGGCTCGGGATTGGTAGGCTCACGTGGCTCGGTCGATGCGGCGCTGCGGGTGCGCGGTCCATGGACCTGGCGCGTGCGCCGGGCCCAGCGAGCGCCAGGCGGGATGCGTGTCGCTGTGTGATTGGCGGGGCAGGTGCGGGGCAGGCGCGGGCGACATGGCGCCCACGCGGGGGGCGCCATGTGGCGCCGCACCATGTGGCGCCCCGCCATTGGCGGCCGCTGCCCTGCCTCGTCCTGCTGTCGAGCCACGCAGCAGTGCCCGGTTGGCCGGGCGCCGCTGTCCCGTGTTCGGGACACGCGTCGCGCCCGGGACAATCCGGGCGCTGCGTGGATCCGCGGTTGGTGCCGCCTATTCGGCGCCTGAAAATTTCGGGCGCCCGAAATCGTACACCAAAGGGGTGATTTCCCCCCCCCCCCCCCCCCTTTTCCCCTCTATAAATAGTTCTTCTCTCTCTCTCTCTCTCTCTCTCTCTCTCTCTCTCTCTCTCTCTCCTTTCATTTTCTTGGAGAATTTTTGAGCTGAGCCTTTTGGTCGTGGCTTCTTTCACCTGTATTTCATCTCTCACAGAGATTTAGTGATTTTTGGAGACCTCGACGTCGGCGATTTCTGCGATTCGGCACACTGCCACGTTCTTCTTCCGGTGTTCCTTTTCGTCGCATTTTGGTCTGCGTGCTCCCCTGGGCTACTCCGGAGGACTTTTTGGGTGATTCTTGCGGCATCATTTCCATGACAGGTAGGGCTACATTTCTTGTATTTACCATTTTTGCCTGTTTCAAGGTTTTACTGGGTTTTCTGGAGCTTCTTTAAATCCTCTTTTTCTGGGGCGATTTTTGGACAGCGTCGGAGTAATCATGGATTTTCTCGGCCTACGAGTATCGGAATGAGACATATAAATACTCGATTCGTATCTACTCTTAGCGAGGAACGCAACGGTGATTTTTTTGGATTTTTCTAAGGACTACACAGAGGTGAAATCCCTCATTTTCTGTGCTAGTTTTGGCAAACAGCAAGTGCTGTTTTTGGAACTGCTACCGTCGATGCTAACTGCGATACTTTTTGGAGTGGTTCGCAGATTGGGTGTTCTTGGACTCGTTGGAATCGTGGGAACCTGAGGATTATCTACGTTCTATTTGGACTTTGGATCGACGCGCACTTTTAGGTGGGTTGCTTCGTCTCCAAAACCGGTGGATGGTTCATTAATTCTATTGTATAAAAAACATGCATGATTGTGAGATGTGTTAGAATGCATGTTAGAGAGAGAGATGTTGTTTTTCTTGTGTCATTATTGAAATCATGTTGGTTAATGTTCCCTTATCGTGCTTTAGTTAAACTAAATGCTATTATTGGAACGTGACCTAGCACCCTGTCATATGTTGCATGTGTAACCAGACTAGTAGAAAACTCTCACTTGGGCTAGGTTTATTTATGCTTTAAACATCCACACTTTACTCTCTATCCCTGGACATAGTGTTTTTCTCGCCCGGGTAGTGGGCTGAGTGGTCGAAATTTCTCTTAGTGTGGGATGCATGTTACACTCGTGCTTGGAGGCCGAGTGGAGTCTGGTAGATGTAGCTAGTCTTGTACCTGTGGCGGGAGCCGTTTGGATAAACGGTGGTCCCGAGTTATCGAGTTCTTCAATTTATTTGTCGCCACTTTGTTCGTGGCAGTGGTGTACCAGTGATAGCAGGACCTTGAATCCAGAATATTTTGGACACACATGATTTCAGTAAACCAATATTTTCTTCCAAATGTCGAAGGGTCGCCGGAGTCTGGTCTTGTCTAATTGGGCGAATGCATTAGCTTTCGGGGTTTGGGAATAAAACTTGTTTTTCTAGCTAATTTTCCTAAAATAACTAAAATTCATTCAAATGGATTTCCTTAAATCAAAAAAATTTTACAAAAATGAACTACTTTTAGTCCTCACCCCGCGTGGGTTCGAGTGAAAATAGTTTTCGGTAATAAATATCACCTTTTCTGAAACTTCTTCACCAGAGACAGCTCGAGTGATCTGGATTCTAAGGGCTGCCTTTTTCTTTAGGTCGAGAACAACGAGAGGCTAGGCCTAGAGCCTGTTCTTGTTTGATTTGGGTTGTAGGTTCTAGTCTTTCGGGGTTTTTGGACCCTTCATTGTTGTCGGCTGTGGAGTATACCCAGCTAGTGAGTTGCATGTAGAGTTGATGTCCTATTTGGGGAGCCATTGGGTTGACAGCGGTCCTGACTGTTCGAGTATTTCCAGCTAGTGAGTTAGAGATGTGATTTGGGCACGGTTGATCTTGTTGATCATTGATTTGGATTATAGTCTGCATGAGCCATATTGAGCTCGACAGAGATGTGCGAATACTTTTCTCGGTGGGTTTGCGCCCCTCGAGTGCCGCTCCGGAGCTGGGCCTGTTACTTTGCTATCGCGACTTGTCGACGCAGTCCCTCTAGCTGGGCCTTTTTTAGGCAGTCACGGACGCCCTACGTAAGTCCAATCCTCCATGGATGTAATGCAGTAGGTGGGCGCAGGTTTGACTGGACCCTATGTGGCAGTCACTGTGATTGGGTTGATTGGGTATTTCGGGTTAGAGTCGATGCATCATTTTCATCTGTATCACCCTTTGAGCATTGTAGATAGAGGCATGATAGTGTAGACTCTTTCCAGCTTATCTTTTCATTATTATCGTTTTCTTGTTATCTTATGCCTCTAGTAGACATAGTGGGCAGACCGTCGGGCTTGGTGGCGGTACCGACTAAGAACTATTGTTGGTTGTAGTTCTCACATCATCTGGGGTTCCCCCCCCCCCATTTTTATTTTCTCTTTCCTCTTCTTCGTTTTGCAGAGTCTCCTGAGAGAGTTGCTGTTTCCTCTGTTGCTGATCGATGTAAGAGAGTCGCGAGCTAGTTCCCTACCTGTCCTTGGAGTATAGTGGTACCCCTTGTTGGATCTTCGTAGTACAGTCTGCTGGTTTTAGTAGATAGTTACTTTTGAAAGTTTTATTTTTTGAGAGACTTTTGTAGTGAGGTTTGTACTATTTAGAGATGTATTTTTTTTATTTCAGTAGTTTATTTTTAGCTCTGATATTTGTATAGTTGTAGTTTTATCTCTTGTAGGTTAGACGCTTCGTCTATACGGAGTTTTCCGTATGGGCGGCGGATTTGTTGGCGGGCCCGGGTCGCAGTTTCGACCCCGGGGCGTGACATTTCTTCTAAGGTAATTGAATCAAACTCTAAAAGCATAAGCTCAAATGAAGTTTCAGCTTCCCTGGTTCTATATTTCTTTTTTTTTTTTCCTGCATAGAATTTAATAGAGAAGTTGGTCAAATAGTACTTACAGCAAAAACACCAAGCTGGAGCAGAATTTGATGGGTATAAAATTATGGATAGTACACTGGTACCTAATGTGTGCAAATGAATATATTTCACTATGAATGTTGGTTCAATTGGAAGATGGTTTTTTCCTATGTCAAAAATGCCTGCATACTGCATAATGGAGAAAAGAATTAGAGATAGCAACGAATGATACTCAAGCCTCAGAGAATAGAAATTATGATAAAACAACTAACACTATAGCTTACAAATTTTTCTCACATGTACATTAGTTGTTGAGGGATTTTTTTTGAAATGACCCTACAACTTTTAAATATTTGCCAAATAACCCTCCCAATTTTTTTTTTTTGTAAAATTAACCCTCCTTTTGCCAGCAGGGCGCCACGGAGGTCAGCTGACCTGAAGGCGCTGAAGCGTTCAGCATTTTCACAAAAATTCTGTGAAGACGCTGAATGGATCAGCGCCTTCAATTTAGTGCTGAAGGCGCTGTTTCATTTAGCGCCTTCAGCATGCGCTCAGGACTTGGCCAATTTTCACATTGGCCAAGTCAAAAATTGGCTAAGTTCTTATATAACTGCTGAAGGCGCTGAACTACTCAGCGCCTTTGACATAATTGTTAGAGGCGCTGAATAGTTCAGCGCCTTTAGTATAAACCACTAAAGGAGCCGAGCAACGCAGCGCCTTTAGTGGTTTACACTAAAGACGCTGATCGACTTAGCGCCTTTACTTTAAAACACTAAAGGCGCTAAGTTGCTCAGCGCCTTTAGTGGTTTATACTAAAGGCGCTGAGCGACTCAGCGCCTTTAGTGTAAACCACTAAAGGTGCTGAATATGTGGTGACCAGGATCTCTGCAGGGCTGCTACAGTGTGACCAGTAGTTTTTGGAGGCCTATGTGGCGTGTCGGCGGTGTTTCTGCACCAATTTGGACACAAGTGATGGACTTTGGGTGTAAAATGGATCATGTGAGTAATTGGGGGACCCCGTCGATTTCTTAGAGCTGGTTTCGCGCAAATCGGGTATCAAAATTGGATTCAGTGCGGAATTTGGATTAAAAATACCCTTCCGGATGCCTTCGACAAATTTTGGAGTTGGAATTTGGCAAAACGGACAGCGAATTTGGATTCAGCACGCGAAAACGATCGAAATGGGCTATTTACTTGTATTTTTCGGAGCCCGGATGACTTGGCATGATTTTTGAGGCAGCTGGGTACTGTTCCGGCCGGCCGGGCATCGCCGGCGGCGGCGGGCAGCGGCGGAGCGCGGCGGAACAGGCGGCGGAGCAGGCGCGGGCAGGCGCGCGGTGCAGCGGGTAGGCGCGCGCGGCGCAGCGGGAAGAGGAGGACACGTGGCATCTCGTGGTTGGCTGGTCTTCGTACGCCGGGTGCACGCAGCGCAGCTGTCACGCCCCGGGTGTAAACCAGAACCCGGGCCCGTCTACAGATCCGCCGTGCATGCGGTATTTCCCACATACACGTAGCGTCGGTAACCTGCTTAGAAATAAGAAATAATATTAACAGAGCATAATAATCAGAGCTAAACTAAAACTACTGTATCTCAGACAGAAGCTGGAAGTAAAAGAGTACAACAGTGAAATAAAATACAGATGTCTCTCCCAGCTCACCACTAAAAGTACAAACAGCTGGCAGAAGCCAGACCCAAAAAGAAATAAACAAAAGCTGTCTGAGAAGACCAGGTACCCAAAATCTCCAGCTACAACCCTCGGGTGGCTCTCTATCTAGTCCGCAATCTGTTGGGTTATGTTAATATGGATCTAAATAGGGGAAAAACACCTAGAGGGGGGTGAATAGGTGTAAACAATAAACACTCAAAAAATTATTGCGCAAATAAACCCAATGCGGAAAAATAAAAGAACACGCAAGATTTTTACGTGGAAAAAACTCCAAACCGGAGTAAAAAAACCACGGGACCGATAACACGGCGAAATCCACTAGAATTAAAACACGTACAAGGTGATATAGCGTACTCACAGACGACTCAACCTTTTACCATACGCTCCTAGTAGATCTTCCCGCTCGCTCCACGACGCTTCTCGAATCCACGATCCGCGCCCAACGCTGAGTCCACAGCGTCCAACGTCGAGTCCACGACGTCCGACCGAATCCACGGTCTTCACCCAATACCACGCTTCGAATCCACGAACGTAGTTGCACCTTGAATCCACAAGGCCACGCGAGTCCACGCGCCGATTTGGGGTAAATCGTTGTTTGTTTTGGGTGGTGATGATCCGCCGAATACTTAGATTAAAGATAGATCGGAAATACCATCTAAGTATTCATTGATTTGATTCTACTCAAAATGTGAGTATGGAAAACCTAGAATCAAATCAATCAATATAGATGAAGAAACATAGAATAAATCTATTGATTTCCTTTCTTCTCTATATATGTGGATTTTTCTTTTCGGCTAATTTTTTCTGTAATCGCGGATGCCCTAGAAATGAATATAGGGCCTATTTATAGGTTAGAAACCATTGGAAGAAGATAGGATCAAAAACTGCCTTTTCTGGAAATTTTACCGACGGCGATCCGGATTGGAATTGACGATCCGGATTGCAGAAGCAAGAAAGACGATTTCCAGAAAAATGGTAGTTCGGGATCCGGATCACAAAGTCCGATCCGGATCGTTCATACAGTTTTACCAGAACATCAATGTTCGGGATCCGGATTGCAAGCCCTGATCCGGATCGAGGAAGCAAACAGGTAAAACAAGTGTTCGGGATCCGGATCAGAGGATGCTGCGATCCGGATTGAACCAGTGTATGAACAAACACCCTTCGGGATCCGGATTGCCGAGTCCGATCCGGATCCTGAACATGTCCCATGTTCAGTTTTTGATGTTTAAGCAATTAAAAATTCTTCCAGGTGTTTCTACACTATAAGAAGTATTCGGATCATCAAAAATCTTTAGTTAAACGTACCTGATCCTTTTGAATTCTTCTTTCTTGAGATTGAGGTATACGATCCAAAGTTTCTTCATCTTCAATCTTCAAGACTTAATACATTTACGAAATACGCCAACTCAAATTCCATAACAATCTCCCCCTTTGGCGGTTTCGTGACAAAATACAAATCCACAAAAGAAAATTCAAAAAGATATTTTTGTTGCTATCACCATACAACAAAAATTTACAAAAGAGATCCAGAAATTAAAAACATGAGATAAACTCCTAAGACAGACTCTAGACTTAGACATCTGTAATCTCTGCACAAAGAAATCATTCTTGGCAAAAGAAATCGTTAGATACCTCAAGAATTGAATCATACAAAACCAAATACAGAGATAGAGTTTATTCTCATCATGACATATGAAGAATTCAGATATGTAAGAGAATCATAGTTAAAACCAACATATCTTCTAAGCATTCAAAAACCAAATGTCACAAAAATTAGTCCAACATCAACTTGTTAGTCATATTACATGCCCAAATAGTTAGTCGAATAGTTAGTATAGAGGCATGTCACAAATCACAAGAGAAAAACCAAAGTTGAGTTGAAGACATACTTACCTTGATATTCACACCAAATTCACATCATTGTCAACTGTTCATCATTGTTCAAAGTTCTCTCTAACTCTCTCTCTCCCCCTTTTTGTCACAAAAGAAAGCCAAAACGTAGCAAGAGCTACAATATGTAAGGAGAGTTAAAAAGTTCTATCAATATGCACAACCTGAGAACTAAACTATAAGTTAGAACAAAAACTAAGTCCCAAAAAAAAAAGAAATGCAAGGTCTGCAAGAGAGTAAAGCCATAGAAAGAGTGAACAGAAGGTCCTGCTCAGTCTGATGAATCTGAACTGGTACAGCTCAGCTTGTTCAAAATCCCCTTGAACAGTTTCGAAATGTTTGAATACTTTTTCTTGATCTTCTTGTGCTGAGAGGAAAGTTGCTGAAGTTCTGTCGACATTCTTTCTTGTGCAGCAAAGAGTTTTCGCTGTTCCTGACGAAGCAGTTCCAATTCATCTGTGTCTGTAGTCCCTTTCTTCGAGTGTGATGGGTGCTGTGTGGATGCAGATGGTGCATTCATTCCCGTAACCCATGGAGATTCAGTTTGAAGAATTCCAGAAAGTGAGCGTGCTCTGGTGAGAGGCCCACTATGCTGACTCGCAATCCTTTGGACATTTTTCCTTCTCGTATACTGTTTGGTTGTTGAGGCTGATTTCATTAGTCTTTTTCCTTTGGTAAATTTCCTGTCCTCCTCATCAATTTTTCGTTGAACATCTTTGAAGAATTCGTCCCATTCTTCTTCATCATAGTCTGAGCTCTCTTCCTCTGCGTCCTTCGTCTTGATTTGAGTTGAATCATCCTGTTCCGTTTTAACAGATATACTCGTGTGCACCATAGTGACTAACAACAGAAAGAACCAAGAGAGAGCCATTGAACCTAGTGCTTTGAGTTTTGGAGAAAGTGTCCTGTGAAGAGCCAACTCAAGAACACATGAAAAATCGTCAATTTTGAAAAATTTGAAAAATTGTACCTAGACAATCATAATCATGTAGAGAAGCCAAGAATCAAATTAGTTTTCCAAAAAGAATTTTAAAAATAGATCAATCACATGATTTACAAAAATTCCTCTTTTATGCCCTAAAACCAAATTTTTAGAAATCGAAGCCTAAAAACTCGTTAATCAGGTAAAAACCCAGCATAAAAGCAAAACTAATTGACCCAGAGTTCTTATTTCAAAAGAAATTTGATCAAAAACCATTCACAAACGAAAAAGATCCAAGTTTTCAACTCACGTTTGATGAAAAACCATAAAAACTGTGAAAAACCGAGATTTGATCAACAAAACTTACTTGGAATTGAAGAACTTTGAGTTTGGAAGCTCCAAGATGCAAGAAATCTAGAGAGAGAAACTCTAGAAGCTTGGGAACAAAAGATTAGGGTAAAAGAAATCAAATCCTCTTTGTTCTTATAAAACCCTAGCCGTGATCCGGATCGGATCGTGATTGTGATCCGGATCGGCTACCCGCAGGAAGAATCCTGCGTTCGGGATCCGGATCACTTACCCCGATCCGGATCGGCTTCCACTTTTTCTCCAGAAAAATTCAGAAAAATTCCATAAAATCCAGAAAAAGTATGTAAGCACTTTACCATGTCAACTTTAAACAAAAGACATCGTTTCATACAACAAGAAATAGATTATGCAAAATCTATCAAAAATACCCAAAAATGAAACGAAAATTTACGAAAGTTAAAACACTTAAAGTTGAACAACTTCAATTACATCTATCCTGATCTTATGTGTAATGCCTTTATCAAATCATCAATTTTGGTAAAGAAAATGAAATACCAAGATCAATAGATGTTTGAAATCCCAGATAAGTTAGATAATATATCTAGACAATCTGTTGAAGGAGTGGCTCTTTGAGCATCTTAAATCAAAAATCCCACCTTATACCAACCATGAAATATGACTGAGTCAAGTATTTCAATATGCATTTTGTCAACAAAAAATTTGCTTTGCATTCATGGAGTATCTTTTTCTTTCTTTCATTTCCTCCATGTGGTGGTAGTTTTCACACTCCTCATTGGGATGTAACTCTTTCCACATCTTTTGAGCATTTTACATTTCATTGACTCCCCCTCAATTGGCTATCAATTATTTAATATATAAGGTATTCAACCAAACCATTGATCTCGAATTCATACTCGACTAAGCAATCAAATATGATAATGACTATACCAAGAGATCATTGAGAGAGAAATTGACTTTGATCACTTAAAAGATGGTTTAATTAACGTAAATGATCATTGCAACATTGAAATATTATGATATCAAAAGCATAATAAATTTCTAAATGCATAAAAGGATGCAATTAAAGTCAATTATGATTTATGCTCAATTAATGTCCTATGTACAAAACATAGATAAAGAACAAAACAAAAACAAAAACAAAACCTAACCTAAGCAAAGGTTTCAAAAGAGTTTATTTCAAGGAAAGCATGCCAATTGCTTTACGCAAGTGAATAAAACGTTTTTGATCCAAAGGTTTTGTTAAGATATCAGCTAATTGATCCTCAGTTGAAATATATGACAGTTGAAGAATGTTTGATTCAACTAGCTCTCTAAGAAAATGATATCTAAGTTCAATATGTTTTGTTCTAGAGTGCAACACAGGGTTTTTTGAAATGTTAATAGCACTAGTGTTGTCACATAAAATGGTTACCGAAGTTGCTGAAATCCGGAAATCGCTCAACACGCTTTTCATCCAAATCAATTGGGTTGAACAACTTCCTGCTGAAATGTACTCCGCTTCGGCAGTCGAGAGTGCTATGCAGTTCTGCTTTTTACTGTGCCATGCAACAAGGCAATGGCCAAGATAGAAGCATGCACCACTCGTGCTTTTCCGATCATCCACCGATCCAGCCCAATCGGCATCTGAGTATCCAACAATATCCAAAGTCGTTCCCATAGGATACCAAATTCCGAAATTGATTGTACCTTTGATATATCGGATGATCCGTTTCACCGCTTTCAGGTGAACCTCCTTCGGTGCTGATTGATATCTCGCACAAATCCCAACACTGAAGGATATATCCGGGCGACTAGCCGTGAGATATAGTAGACTCCCAATCATACTGCGATACAGTTTCTCGTCTACATTCTCACTATGTGATTCACTTCCAAGTCCCTTATGGCTAGTTCCCATTGGAGTCGGAAAATCCTTAGAATTTTCAAGATCAAACTTTTTGACCAACTCCAGTGCATACTTGGATTGACACAAGTGAATACCTTCATCGTTTTGTTTAACTTGTAATCCAAGAAAATAAGTCAATTCGCCCATCATGGACATCTCAAATTCGCTTTCCATGGTCTCCGCGAATTTAGAAGCATCATTATCTCTTGTTGCACCAAATACAATGTCATCGACATAGATTTGTGCAACTATGAAATTGTTTTGATAATGCTTCACAAAGAGAGTCCTGTCAGCTCCCCCTCGAGTGTAGCCCTTTTCCAAAAGGTGCTTTGTCAACCTTTCGTACCATGCTCGCGGTGCTTGTTTCAGACCGTAAAGAGCCTTTTTCAGACGAAAAACATGGTTAGGTAGTTTATGATCCACAAAACCTTTCGGTTGAGCCACATAAACTTCCTCATTTAAAAAACCATTTAAAAAGGCGCTCTTAACGTCCATTTGAAATAATTTGATTTTAAAATGACAAGCAATCGCAAACAATATACGAATGGACTCGAGTCTAGCTACAGGGGCGAAAGTTTCATCAAAGTCTATACCTTCTACTTGAGAGTAGCCTTGAGCAACTAACCTTGCTTTGTTCCTGATGATAGTACCTTCTTCATTTTTCTTGTTCTTGAAGATCCATTTGGTACCCATCACATTGTGTTGCTTCGGAGGCTTCGTCAATTCCCAGACTTTGTTTCGCTCGAATTGATGGAGCTCTTCCTGCATTGCTTTAATCCAATAGTCATCTTGGAGAGCTTCATCAACATTCCTTGGTTCGATTTGAGATACATAGCATGCAAATCCGCAAACCAATTGTCTCCGTGTTCTAACTCCTTCTTGTGGATCTCCAATGATGTTCGATTCAGGGTGATCCTTGGAGATGCGTAACGTTTGAGGTAGAGGAGTAGACGGAGGTACACGAGATGATTCCTGCACATCAGATAAACTTGAAGAGCCGTTAGATGCATCATTATCATCGAAAGAATTGTTAGAAGAAGATGCATTAGCAGGTGTATCATCATCAAGAGTGTCACGCCCCGGGTGTAAACCAGAACCCGGGCCCGTCTACAGATCCGCCGAGCACACGGTATTTCCCGCGTACACGAAGCGCCAAACCTGCTCAGATATATAAGAGATATAATAAAAGAGCAATAAAAACAGAGCTGAACTAAAACTAATACATCTCAGACTGAAGCTGGAAATAAAATACAATACATCTGTATAAATGATACATCTGTCTCTCCCAGCTCACCAAAAATAAATACAACCTGCTGGCAAAAGCCAGTCCCAAGGTAAAAGTACAACCGTCTGAGGAAACACGGGTACACCAACAGTCCAGCTAACACGCTCAACCTGCCTCGAAGTCTATCTACTCAGCCGTCCTCTCTCCTCGACCCGTCGCTGAAAACTCAGCAGCACCCGCAGAAGACACTGCAAAAGAAACGAAGGGGAAGAGAAAAGAGAAAGCAGTGGGGGTGAGAACTACTGTAAACAGCAGCCTCCCCCTAGTGGGTAGACCTCAACTCAAATGTGCCCACTAGGACTACAAGAGGCGAAAAAGATGAACAAAGGTGGTAAGCTGTAAATATGCCAACTGATGATGTAGGAAGCTACCACTAAATGCCTCTAAAATGCCAGCTAGGAATATAGCTAAATATATGCATCAGAATGTAAATGCCTGCCTGCCTGGACCCAATCGATACACCAGTAAACACTGGTACTGCCTGCTCTGCCTGCCTGCCTGCCAAATCGGGTATGCTGGCCAACGCATAACACCGATAGGAAAAGAGAGTCCCGAGGACTCGAAGCCTGTAAAAACGCACACTCCGGAGTGGCACTCGAGGGGAGCGACCCACACGAGTATAATGCCTGGGTAACAAGTACCAAATCAGCAGGACTGGATCATGACTCTGATCAAGGTGGAAAACCCATCCACTAAAAGAAAGCCCAAAGCCTCTATCCCAATCTGATGCAATGACCACTGTCCGGTCAACCGCCAAAGATCCGCGGTTGCCGCAATGCCCTGTCCTCACAGCCTGCCTGTCCCAAATCCCACAACCGTCTGACTACACTATCCCAGCCCCTGCTCGAACCCGAGCGCACTATCCCCCAAATATAGACAAAAGAAGAGAAAAGCATGGTTTCTCCTAAGTCAATTCCAGCATGATAGTGTAGCAGAAAAAGGTGGCCTAACTAAATGTCCATACACGCATGCAAAGTCCTTTATCATTATTAAACATGTTTCAAGTATCCGAGTTCTAACAAGTAGAGATTTGCCATTTAGATAAACATCCATATTACTAAGTTGCCCCAAATGGTTCATGTATATGTGAAAGAGGTTCCATCAGGTATATGCAACATATCCAATTTAACCAAGCCTTTCCCATGATTTTAGGTGACATATTATTTACAAGAGTGAACCATTAATTTCTACTTGTCTATTTAGGATGCAAGTCCTAACCGTAAGTCCATTTCTCAATCAACATGCCATTTAACTTATACCGGTTCATTTAGCGACATAATAGCGAAGCAACCCAAATAGGCCTAGTGGGGACATCACAAGTAGGAGGTTAAACAACGGTACCCACCTCGAGCGCTAAATCCAAGTCCTGACAGCGAAGTCCGCGCCCGATCTTCAACCGTCCTCGCAAAACTGCGCCATAAATCCCAAAGGATACACACATAATTACTATCCAAGTTAATCCCAAAATCTGTCCCCAAAACCAGATTTACTGTTCAGCCATTTTTACCTGCGAAACGTGCCCACAAAATTCCCAGAAAAATACCACTGCGATCTACGCGACGAACCGGTCGAAACGAGTACCTGCACGTTTTCCCACGATTTTTCTATGCTGAGAACCAAAATCGACAAGAGGGCCACCTCGAACAATATTTTCCCCCAAAAACTGTGCTACAAGGTTCTGTAAAAAGGGGTTCTCACCTTCAGGGAAATTCCACGAAATTCCACAAAAATTCAGAGAGATTCCTTGTGATGCGTAGATGCAAATCCTTTTTTGAATCGCCTCAATCCGATGTCCGGTTGCGGAGATATCGCCGAAATACCGACCCGCTGTCCAAAACTCCATCACAGCAACAAGGGGTCACAAGATGATCCGAAAAACCCATGAAAACCTCGGAATGGGGAAAAACCAGTAGAAATAAGAAATGTAGCCCTACCTGTTACGAAGAAGATGGCGCAAGAATCGCTGAAAAATACTGCCTGGTTAGCTCGGGGGAGCTAAAACACTGTCGCTGCGCCGAAGAGGAATCCAGGAATGCAACGTCGCGCCGCGCCGGAAAATCCAAATCTCGAAATCCGAGCCTCCTGAATTCCTCAAACTTCACAGGAGTGTTCCTCTCTTCCTGATGAAGATTTCATCTTCTCACCTCTAATGGAGATGGAGCCTCTATGATGGAGAAAAACCCCTTTGAATGAGCCTCGGATAGAAAGAAGGAAGAAAACCAGAAAATCTTTTCCCTTAATTCCCATTGTGTCCCAAATAACAGGAAACACCGAAATCCACCATTCAGAGTGCGACACGTGGCCTCCAACCGTCGCTGCCCGCGCGCAGTCTGCCGCCCAGTGCACAGTTGACGAACCAATGGGATTGCGCCATGTGTCCAGCTCAACTGTTCCGTGCACCCGGTGCACGAGCCTCTGTAGACCGAACCAATAAAACAATGCCACGTGTCCAAGCCGGTGCACCATAAACCCTGAGCCAGCCAGAGAATTCCGTGGACCGCGTGCTGAGGACCAGCCAACCACATAATGCCACGTGTCCACTCCGGTCCACCGTACACCACGAGCCAACCCAACTATCCCATGAACCGAGTGCGGTGAGCCAGCCTGTAGTAGACTGCCACGTGGCACCGCCCAGGTGCACGCCCGCGCGGTGGACCGGCCGCCTGCCCGCGCCCCCGCCGCTGCTGCCCGCGCCCTCAGCGCCTGCCCGCGGCCGCGCGCCGCCTGCCCGAGCGCCTCCGCCGCCTTCCGCCGCCGCCGGCCGCCGCCGGCGATCGCCGGAGTTACTGTTCCGGCATGAACAGTAACCCGAAGCCCAAAAATGCAAGTAAATACTCCGTCTGAAGCGTTTTCGCGCGCTGAATCCGATTTTGACGTCCGTTTCGCCAAATTCTCACTCTAAAAATTGCCGAAAGCCCCCGGAAAAGTATTCTTGGTCCAAATCTCGCGCCGAGCCCAATCTCAATATCCGTTTTGCGCGCAAACACCTCTAAACAACCGATGGGGTCCCCCGATCACCCACGTGATCCATTTGAAGCCCGGAGTCCAACACTTGTGTCCAAATTGGCGCCCGAACACCGCCGACATGCCCCGTAGGCCTCCAGAAGCTGCTGGTCACCCTGTAAAAGCCCCAAATACCTCTCGCACACCGCATAGGCCTCCAGTAGCCACCTCAAAGCACCGCAACGGCTCTGCGGAGATCCAGGTCATCACATCCTCCCCCACTAAAAGAAGGTTTCGTCCTCGAAACTAAAGCAACTCCCTAGGAGTCTCAAAAACCAGGGGCCAATACTCAGCACCGCCGTCTCCAGCTCTCAAGTCACCAATCACTCCCCGTGATTACCCCACAGCAACAACAACAACAACAACCAGAACGGCACAGCCCGATTGCGTAATTCCCTCACCTCACGAGCCGGAATTCGCAACGGGCGTCCCTCGTACACTAAACTCTCAAAAGGCACGAGTCAATGACGGGCGAGAGATCCAAAATATAACACTCCTGAGCTGAGACGCAGAAAAACCTCAAAAACTCCAACAAAAGACTGGGGAAAGGAACGAACAGCCCGAGCAACACGCTCTAAAATCATTACCAAGAGCGAACTCAACCAAAGCGACCCAAAACACATCCACACAACACCTGCACAGAAAAGGGGCCCCAATAAGCAGGGGTTCACACACGGTCGCCCTCAAAACTCAACCACCCAAGTGGATTGCTCAGCCGCAGCCTCTAATCAAAAGATATCCTCTAGGACACAACTCAAACCCTGTACACCAAGATGGCCTCACACAGCGCCAATTAGAGAATCAACAAACTCAAACCCAAAGCTCTTCTGCTCCAGGTATCCGCCACCTCAGCGGCCCTATCGGGGTGATACTGGATGCTCGACAAAATCCAATGATAGCTCTACAGCCACTATGAGAGGTATCACAATAACTCACAAATCCATCTCCCACCACTGACTAGGTTAAAATCGGCGCTCGTACCAAACTCGTCATCTGATCATCAGGCTCTGCTAGCACTATCCGGTCCAAAAGCTCCTCACCCCAACAATAACCGTCGATCTCGGCCAGTCTTAAATAACATCCATTTTGGCTGGATTTCCACAGTCGCCCCTATGGCTTGAATAGGCAATCCAGGAAGACATGCTCTCGAAGCTAAAACTTGCACCGCAACGACTTGGCATAAAGCTTCTTCCTCACAGACCTTGCCATAGCATCTACAAATGCTCCACAAGCTCAGAATCATTCGGGAAGGGGGGGTAAAGCCAACATATCCCAAGAGAATGCCGCTATCGATCCGTTCAAGTCCCACTGGAAAACAGAGTTCCTCAATCTTAAAGGCAACGAGGCATTAATCATTCCATTGGCTTCACAGTACTCGTAATGCCCCTAGCGTCTCTTGTACGCCATCTTGGCGAAATATTCAGCTGTAAATCCAAACTGGTGCAGGCATCATAATCGATTAACTGCCGGGGCAGAACTCCATCGAAAGGCCTTAATAATACCTGGACCTGCCTGGGCTCCAATCACAAAGGACTCTCACCGTCGTGTATCAGCGACGTAGCACTAGGTCCAACAGACCCTCGATCCATCAGATCCCCGCACCTATGCCATCAACTCCCGCATCTCTAAAGGCGATATCCAACGAGGTGCTATGAAGTTGGCGCGGTTTCCAGAACCACGTCAACCACAATCTTAATCTCCCTTTCTGGCGGCATAATCATCGGCTCAGGTGGTCTCACACCCGGGATCTCACGAGCAATAGGGATATCCTTAAGTCCCGCTGTCGCCGTAGGCACCTCTCACACTAACGCTGTAACCAGTGTGCTCAAACAGTCTCAAAAATAAAATGCCTTCCATTATCTGCCTTGTAGAAAGTTAAAGTCCTTTATCTCAGCAGTCAAACATCCTGTGGCACTACGCCAACCAATCCCAAGCACTGGGTCAGGCACCAAGCTGCCACAAACACCAATATGTCTGCCGGCATAACTCACGGCCTCTGCTACACTGGACATGATCCACAAGCCTCCCCCACTTGCACCATGCCAACAGTAACCTGTACCTCAAGCGCATGCGGTAACGACTCTACCTCTAGTCCATGCAGGAATGCAACCTGCTCTAACTCCGACTGCTGTGATGAAATCACACCCGCGACAACTCAAACCACTACCGTGGCGCCCTCCAACCGGGCGGCACAGATTCATCCGCTCGCTGCAAGTGGTCGTCGCTCAGCCCGCCAAAATATCTAGACCAATCACAAAGGGGGCACGACCTCTGTCCATGCTCACACTGAGGTGCCGAATGTGGTCTCTCGCAGACAGCCAATCCACGCTACCGCTGCGCTACTCTGAAAAAGGGCTGTTGCTGTCATCGGGGTCCACCCAACCCCCGATGTCTCAAAAATCCACCCGGATATCATCGTCATACGACCAAGCACAATTGATTCATGCAATTCTATATACAATTATCCTTACTAAGCTCACCCCTCAATCACATATATTGCACCCCAAACATGCCCATTACCACTCAAACAGGGTACATCCCCCTTGGGTAAGCTTTACATAATCCATCCACAAGGATATCCACCATCCTGGAAGAAAACGAACATGTCTCTACCGGCCGATCTATCCTCCATCATCTGGTATCAAGCGCCTCTATCCAGAACTTGCCTCTGACAGCAGATACCCATCCAAAAAACTGCAGCGCCAGCTCCATAAACACTGCCTCCACCATCGAAGCACCCCAAAGTCCAAAACCTGCAAAAGATGGTCCGAACAGACGGAAAGGCATCCTGACGCAATCCACTCTCAGCCACGCATATCCTATGCGCCTCGGCACTAAACATTGGCACAAAGGGGCTACTCACTCCACTACGAGACATCCGCCTCGCACACAAGGTCAAAACCAAAGAGGCGAAGATACTCTCAAGCAAACCAAGTACACCAACACCTCCAGGCCTGGCTCCCACGAAAACCGTCCTCGCAGCATAATCAGCTGCCGCGAAAAGAAAAAGAAAACCGAGCCAGCCTAACCGTCCTAAGTACCAAACCAAACCCCACAACAAGGTCAAGACCATCAGGCCTACAGGTACAACCAAGGACTCAACCGCACCGGGCAGGACCCACGACACTCCCCCCAGGTGCAAAAGATAGGGAATACGACCTCCCGAACACCGGGTAACCGTCCTATCCCTAACCCAAAACAATGAAGCCAAACACTACCCACCAAGAAGGGGAAAACCTCTCGTATCGAAAGATACGAACCCAAGAGCCTGGAACAATTCAAACCTACCGCCACACTGGCCGCTGGAATCTACGTGCTCTGACGGTCTCAAAAATCCACTATCCAGAAAAAGAAACCAGGAGTGCCTCATCCGACTGACCTGTCCTCCAACACCCGGCGCCAAGCGCCTCAATCAGAACTCGCCTCAGGCAGCAGATCCCAATACAACGGAACCGTAATGCCACGCTCCATACCCGGCGCCTACTCCAATAAGGCGTCCCAAGAACTCTCAATCCCCCACCGAACAAGACCCTGCCACCAAAGGCTCCATACACAATCCCACAAATCAGGGCAACTCATCCGCCAAAACTGGCTCACTCTTGCAATGCAATCCCACAGTTTTCCCTGCTGTCAACTGTCCACCCTTCCTCGGTGCCCCAGCACTAAACGTCGGCACGGAGGGGCTACTCACTAGTCCGACAACTGTGCCACTGCACTGATCCGACAACTGCGCCACTGTGCTGATCCGACAACTGTGTCACTGCACTGCTCCGACAACTGCACCACTGTGCTGATCCGACAACTGTGTCACCGCGCTGCTCCGACAGCTGCACCACTGTGCTGATCCGACAACTGTGTCACCGCGCTGCTCCGACAGCTGCACCACTGTGCTGATCCGACAACTGTGTCACCACGCTGCTCCGACAGCTGCACCACTGTGCTGATCCGACAACTGTGTCACCGCGCTGCTCTGACAGCTGCACCACTGTGCTGATCCGACAACTGTGTCACCGCGCTGCTCCGACAGCTGCACCACTGTGCTGATCCGACAACTGTGTCACCACGCTGCTCCGACAGCTGCACCACTGTGCTGATCCGACAACTGTGTCACCACGCTGCTCCGACAGCTGCACCACTGTGCTGATCCGACAACTGTGTCACCACGCTGCTCCGACAGCTGCACCACTGTGCTGATCCGACAACTGTGTCACCACGCTGCTCCGACAGCTGCACCACTGATCTGATCCGACAACTGTGTCACCACGCTGCTCCGACAGCTGCACCACTGTGCTGATCCGACAACTGTGTCACCACGCTGCTCCGACAGCTGCACCACTGTGCTGATCCGACAACTGTGTCACCACGCTGCTCCGACAGCTGCACCACTGATCTGCCTCCAACACTCCTACCCTTCGGGTCCGGAGCCACCCCCCCCAGACTCCAATCTGGGTATCCGGCCCGAAACAACCAGCTCAGGCCCAACTGCCGCACCAAGGTGCACTCGGGTCGGAGCCCCAACGTCGGGGAGACACCGCTCACCACGACAAAACCGCAAATCAGCACACCCCAAACACTCGACCCAATCTAGCGAAAGTCAAAGGCATCCCCCTATTTTTGTAACGTTATGTTGTCTGCAGCCAACATAACTGTCCCACAAAAATAGGGTATGCCGATCCCTCTTCACTCACTGGAAGAGTCAAAACCAAATCACCGACTTTCGCTAAAAGTCACGCCTCTCACGCCCTAACATCCTAGGGTCCGCCCAAAAGCCTAGGGTTTCCTAAGTCCCAACTGACCTATCCCTAAGCTCTGATACCAACTTAATCTGTCACGCCCCGGGTGTAAACCAGAACCCGGGCCCGTCTACAGATCCGCCGTGCACACGGTATTTCCCGCGTACACGAAGCGCCAAACCTGCTCAGATATATAAGAGATATAATAAAAGAGCAATAAAAACAGAGCTGAACTAAAACTAATACATCTCAGACTGAAGCTGGAAATAAAATACAATACATCTGTATAAATGATACATCTGTCTCTCCCAGCTCACCAAAAATAAATACAACCTGCTGGCAAAAGCCAGTCCCAAAGTAAAAGTACAACCGTCTGAGGAAACACGGGTACACCAACAGTCCAGCTAACACGCTCAACCTGCCTCGAAGTCTATCTACTCAGCCGTCCTCTCTCCTCGACCCGTCGCTGAAAACTCAGCAGCACCCGCAGAAGACACTGCAAAAGAAACGAAGGGGAAGAGAAAAGAGAAAGCAGTGGGGGTGAGAACTACTGTAAACAGCAGCCTCCCCCTAGTGGGTAGACCTCAACTCAAATGTGCCCACTAGGACTACAAGAGGCGAAAAAGATGAACAAAGGTGGTAAGCTGTAAATATGCCAACTGATGATGTAGGAAGCTACCACTAAATGCCTCTAAAATGCCAGCTAGGAATATAGCTAAATATATGCATCAGAATGTAAATGCCTGCCTGCCTGGACCCAATCGATACACCAGTAAACACTGGTACTGCCTGCTCTGCCTGCCTGCCTGCCAAATCGGGTATGCTGGCCAACGCATAACACCGATAGGAAAAGAGAGTCCCGAGGACTCGAAGCCTGTAAAAACGCACACTCCGGAGTGGCACTCGAGGGGAGCGACCCACACGAGTATAATGCCTGGGTAACAAGTACCAAATCAGCAGGACTGGATCATGACTCTGATCAAGGTGGAAAACCCATCCACTAAAAGAAAGCCCAAAGCCTCTATCCCAATCTGATGCAATGACCACTGTCCGGTCAACCGCCAAAGATCCGCGGTTGCCGCAATGCCCTGTCCTCACAGCCTGCCTGTCCCAAATCCCACAACCGTCTGACTACACTATCCCAGCCCTGCTCGAACCCGAGCGCACTATCCCCCAAATATAGACAAAAGAAGAGAAAAGCATGGTTTCTCCTAAGTCAATTCCAGCATGATAGTGTAGCAGAAAAAGGTGGCCTAACTAAATGTCCATACACGCATGCAAAGTCCTTTATCATTATTAAACATGTTTCAAGTATCCGAGTTCTAACAAGTAGAGATTTGCCATTTAGATAAACATCCATATTACTAAGTTGCCCCAAATGGTTCATGTATATGTGAAAGAGGTTCCATCAGGTATATGCAACATATCCAATTTAACCAAGCCTTTCCCATGATTTTAGGTGACATATTATTTACAAGAGTGAACCATTAATTTCTACTTGTCTATTTAGGATTCAAGTCCTAACCGTAAGTCCATTTCTCAATCAACATGCCATTTAACTTATACCGGTTCATTTAGCGACATAATAGCGAAGCAACCCAAATAGGCCTAGTGGGGACATCACAAGTAGGAGGTTAAACAACGGTACCCACCTCGAGCGCGAAATCCAAGTCCTGACAGCGAAGTCCGCGCCCGATCTTCAACCGTCCTCGCAAAACTGCGCCATAAATCCCAAAGGATACACACATAATTACTATCCAAGTTAATCCCAAAATCTGTCCCCAAAACCAGATTTACTGTTCAGCCATTTTTACCTGCGAAACGTGCCCACAAAATTCCCAGAAAAATACCACTGCGATCTACGCGACGAACCGGTCGAAACGAGTACCTGCACGTTTTCCCACGATTTTTCTATGCTGAGAACCAAAATCGACAAGAGGGCCACCTCGAACAATATTTTCCCCCAAAAACTGTGCTACAAGGTTCTGTAAAAAGGGGTTCTCACCTTCAGGGAAATTCCACGAAATTCCACAAAAATTCAGAGAGATTCCTTGTGATGCGTAGATGCAAATCCTTTTTTGAATCGCCTCAATCCGATGTCCGGTTGCGGAGATATCGCCGAAATACCGACCCGCTGTCCAAAACTCCATCACAGCAACAAGGGGTCACAAGATGATCCGAAAAACCCATGAAAACCTCGGAATGGGGAAAAACCAGTAGAAATAAGAAATATAGCCCTACCTGTTACGAAGAAGATGGCGCAAGAATCGCTGAAAAATACTTCCTGGTTAGCTCGGGGGAGCTAAAACACTGTCGCTGCGCCGAAGAGGAATCCAGGAATGCAACGTCGCGCCGCGCCGGAAAATCCAAATCTCGAAATCCGAGCCTCCTGAATTCCTCAAACTTCACAGGAGTGTTCCTCTCTTCCTGATGAAGATTTCATCTTCTCACCTCTAATGGAGGTGGAGCCTCTATGATGGAGAAAAACCCCTTTGAATGAGCCTCGGATAGAAAGAAGGAAGAAAACCAGAAAATCTTTTCCCTTAATTCCCATTGTGTCCCACATAACAGGAAACACCGAAATCCACCATTCAGAGTGCGACACGTGGCCTCCAACCGTCGCTGCCCGCGCGCAGTCTGCCGCCCAGTGCACAGTTGACGAACCAATGGGATTGCGCCATGTGTCCAGCTCAACTGTTCCGTGCACCCGGTGCACGAGCCTCTGTAGACCGAACCAATAAAACAATGCCACGTGTCCAAGCCGGTGCACCATAAACCCTGAGCCAGCCAGAGAATTCCGTGGACCGCGTGCTGAGGACCAGCCAACCACATAATGCCACGTGTCCACTCCGGTCCACCGTACACCACGAGCCAACCCAACTATCCCATGAACCGAGTGCGGTGAGCCAGCCTGTAGTAGACTGCCACGTGGCACCGCCCAGGTGCACGCCCGCGCGGTGGACCGGCCGCCTGCCCGCGCCCCCGCCGCTGCTGCCCGCGCCCTCAGCGCCTGCCCGCGGCCGCGCGCCGCCTGCCCGAGCGCCTCCGCCGCCTTCCGCCGCCGCCGGCCGCCGCCGGCGATCGCCGGAGTTACTGTTCCGGCATGAACAGTAACCCGAAGCCCAAAAATGCAAGTAAATACTCCGTCTGAAGCGTTTTCGCGCGCTGAATCCGATTTTGACGTCCGTTTCGCCAAATTCTCACTCTAAAAATTGCCGAAAGCCCCCGGAAAAGTATTCTTGGTCCAAATCTCGCGCCGAGCCCAATCTCAATATCCGTTTTGCGCGCAAACACCTCTAAACAACCGATGGGGTCCCCCGATCACCCACGTGATCCATTTGAAGCCCGGAGTCCAACACTTGTGTCCAAATTGGCGCCCGAACACCGCCGACATGCCCCGTAGGCCTCCAGAAGCTGCTGGTCACCCTGTAAAAGCCCCAAATACCTCTCGCACACCGCATAGGCCTCCAGTAGCCACCTCAAAGCACCGCAACGGCTCTGCGGAGATCCAGGTCATCACAAAGAGAGATATCGAGGGTAGATTTTTCCGATTCGAAGTGAAAAGCTTCATCTACCTTAACATTTATTGATTCCGATTCAAAGTTAAAAACTCGATATGCTCTGCTGTTTGTAGAATAACCTAAGAAAATCCCTTCGTCACTTCGAGAGTCAAATTTTCCAAGATTCTCACGATCACGTAAAATAAAACACCGACTCCCAAAGATGCGAAAATATTTGATGTTAGGTTTTCTACAAAACCAAAGTTCATATGGTGTATTCAATGTCCCCGGGCGCAAATACACGCGATTAATAACATAAACAGCAGTGTTTACCGCTTCAGCCCAAAAATAAAGAGGTAAGTTCCGGCTGTGAAGCATAACACGTGCCATTTCCTGTACGACCCTGTTTTTGCGCTCGACTACACCATTTTGTTGAGGTGTATAAGGTGCGGAGAATTCATGTTTAATGCCATTAGAGGAGCAAAAATCAGTGAATTTGGAATTTATGAATTCCCCACCTCTATCACTTCTAACTCGAGTAATCCTTTCATTCTTTTCAATCATAATACGATTGCAGATTTCGTGAAAAGAATCAAAAGTATCAGCTTTTTCTTTTAAAAATGCTACCCAAGTATATCTAGAAAAATCATCAACCAATAAGAAAATATACCATTTACCTCCCAGAGATGGTTGACGAGTTGGCCCCATTAAGTCCATATGCAAAAGTTCCAAAGGCCGTTTTGTACCTATGTGGTTCAAGTTCTTGTGTGCAGTCCTAGACTGTTTTCCCTTTTGGCAACCGCCACACACAAGGTTTTGTTCAAAAGAAAGTTTCGGAACCCCCTTGACCACATCTTTGTTCGAAATTCTAGCAAGTTCCTTAAAGTTTATGTGACCTAGCCTTTCATGCCAAAGTGTTTCATTTTTCAAAGATGCTAGGTTACATTTTTCAGAAATCTTAGTAGGAACTACATAACAATTGTTTTCTGATCTAACCCCTTTTAAAAAGAAAGCATGGTTCTGTCAGTTACAGTACATTTATCAGATGAAAAATTAACTGAATAACCACTATCACAAAGTTGACTTATGCTTATGAGGTTAGTCTTAAGGCCATGAACAAATAACACATTATTTAGAACCGGGCCATCTGGAATAGCTACCGTTCCCTTTCCAACAATTTTGGAAGACCGACCATCTCCGAAAACAACAAGTCCTCCGGAGTTTTTCTCAAATGTTTGAAAACAGTTTTTGTCACCGGTCATATGACGGGAACACCCGCTATCCAGATACCAAGACGAACTATCATATGCATGCAAGGAAACATTGGTAGCAAGACAAGGGAAAATTTCACCTTTGCGCACCCAAACCTTTTTGGAGTGCGTCGGTAATGATCGTGAAGTTGATCTCCTAGGTGAGAGCGTCTTGCTTGAAAATTGCTGCTCCTTGATGATGTCGTCTTGAGCGGTGTACTACCAAGGCTCTTTTCCTTTGAATGAATTGCACTTGATTTCTGAGGAATAGCCTTTTTGGTAGTCATTGCAAGAGGTGCTTGAGGTGTGCGTTTGGCTTCCATCTTGCAATTTCTCCTTATGTGCCCTGAAATGCCACAACGAAAACATACCTTAATTCTTGTCGATTCCGAGGAGGATGTAGTAGGCTTGTTGTCGTTGCTTGTCGTGAATTCCGGTGTCGGAGGAGGAGATACCGACTGAGGCACAAATACTGTCCCACTCGAACTTGGAATGTCTCCAGTTTGAGTGTATCCGAGGCCGAACTTATTTCTTTGACCAAGACCAAGAAGTCTGTCCAACTTACTCCTTCCAGAAGAAAATCTCTTTAAGTCATCCTTCAGTTGGCGTATGGTCTCCGTCATTTCCAATTTTTCCTGTCGAGCCTCGCCGTTGAGCTTCAAGAAGTAATTCGCTTTGTTCACCATATCTATATAATTCTTCTCGAATTGCTCATTGGACTCTTGAAGGGAAACATTTGTTTTAATCAAATTATCCCTTTCCACTTCAAGATCGGTTGAGAGAGAGGTTACCCTTTTTACTTCTTCTTCGAGATCCTGCAATCTCCCTTTCAACCCCTTGTTTTGCTTAGCCAGTTTCTTTGAATCCCTCAAAAGTCTGTGGTAGGCTAGAGCAAAATCTTCACCTTCAGAATCATCTGATTCATCGTCCGTTGCAATCTTTTCAACATGGGAGGAGTTGGACAAGGAATCGGAGGTACTTGCCATTAAGCACATGAAGGGTGAAGATGTAGTGGACGCGTGGAAAGCTGTCGCGTTGTCTTCTTCATCACTTGAGGATGACTCATTTGACGTGGAGTTGTCATCCCAAGTAACGACTTGCATCGCTTTCTTCTTTGCCGGATTCTTGTTGGGACACTCCGTTGCAATGTGGCCGTAGCCTCGACATTTGAAGCACTGAACTTGTCCCTCAGAACTTTTCTTATCCTTTGAGAAGTTCTCTTGCTTTCTTGACTTGTAACTTGAAGGACCCTTGCCTTTCTTCGACTTTCCGAAGGATGGAGTTTTGCTTGAATTTCCCCTTCGAAAGTTGCGGCGAAACTTCCTTGTCAAGAGAGCGAGCTGCTTCTCAAAGTCCTCCATAGAAAGGTTCTCGTCGTCGTCCGAGGAGGATGAATCCGCGTCTTCTTCTTTAGTTGATTTCAATGCGTAACCTGAAGACTTAGAAGAGGATGCCTTTCCAGAAGAATAGTTAGTAGGAAATGTCATTTCATAAGTTTGTAAAGCACCTACTAATTCTTCTACACGCATTTCGTCCGGGTGTTTAATTGTTTCAATGGCTGCGACCTTCGGGCGAAATCGTTCAGGAAGAGTTCTTAGAATCTTTCTTACAACTTTAAATTCTGGAATCTTCTCTCCCAAGTTAGCACATGAGTTTACGATGTCTTGCAATCGTGTGTAATAGTCAGTGAAAGATTCATTCTCTGCCATAGAGATAGAGTCAAACTTGCTCGTAAGCATTTGCAGTTTCTGAATCTTCACTAGGTTAGTTCCCTCATGCGTAACTTGAAGAACATCCCAGATTTCTTTCGCAGTCTCACATGCCGAGACGCGAGAGAACTCTGTTTGTGACAAAGCATTAAATAGAGCATTAATCCCTTTGCCATTGTAAGAAGATGATTCTATCTCTTCCTTGGTCCATTTCGACCTAGGTTTTAAGGTGCGAACATCATCAATAATTTCAGTTGGATTAGACCATCCTAATTCAATTGATTGCCACACCCTTTCGTCGATGGAAATTAAAAAGGCTTTCATCCGTACTTTCCAGTACGCATAATTTGTTCCATCAAAGAAAGGGGGTCGATTGATGTTTCCACCTTCAACCATTGTTTACAACCCTATTCCCGCTCTGATACCACTTGTTGGGTTATGTTAATATGGATCTAAATAGGGGAAAAAACACCTAGAGGGGGGTGAATAGGTGTAAACAATAAACACTCAAAAAATCATTGCGCAATAAACCCAATGCGGAAAAATAAAAGAACACGCAAGATTTTTACGTGGAAAAACTCCAAACCGGAGTAAAAAACCACGGGACCGATAACACGGCGAAATCCACTAGAATTAACACACGTACAAGGTGATATAACGTACTCACAGACGACTCAACCTTTTACCATACGCTCCTAGTAGATCTTCCCGCTCGCTCCACGACGCTTCTCGAATCCACGATCCGCGCCCAACGCTGAATCCACAGCGTCCAACGTCGAGTCCACGACGTCCGACCGAATCCACGGTCTTCACCCAATAGCACGCTTCGAATCCACGAACGTAGTTGCACCTTGAATCCACAAGGCCACGCGAGTCCACGCGCCGATTTGGGGTAAATCGTTGTTTGTTTGGGTGGTGATGATCCGCCGAATACTTAGATTAAAGATAGATCGGAAATACCATCTAAGTATTCATTGATTTGATTCTACTCAAAATGTGAGTATGGAAAACCTAGAATCAAATCAATCAATATAGATGAAGAAACATAGAATAAATCTATTGATTTCCTTTCTTCTCTATATATGTGGATTTTTCTTTTCGGCTAATTTTTTCTGTAATCGCCCATGCCCTAGAAATGAATACAGGGCCTATTTATAGGTTAGAAACCATTGGAAGAAGATAGGATCAAAAACTGCCTTTTCTGGAAATTTTACCGACGGCGATCCGGATTGGAATTGACGATCCGGATTGCAGAAGCAAGAAAGACGATTTCCAGAAAAATGGTAGTTCGGGATCCGGATCACAAAGTCCGATCCGGATCGTTCATACAGTTTTACCAGAACATCAATGTTCGGGATCCGGATTGCAAGCCCTGATCCGGATCGAGGAAGCAAACAGGTAAAACAAGTGTTCGGGATCCGGATCAGAGGATGCTGCGATCCGGATTGAACCAGTGTATGAACAAACACCCTTCGGGATCCGGATTGCCGAGTCCGATCCGGATCCTGAACATGTCCCATGTTCAGTTTTTGATGTTTAAGCAATTAAAAATTCTTCCAGGTGTTTCTACACTATAAGAAGTATTCGGATCATCAAAAATCTTTAGTTAAACGTACCTGATCCCTTTGAATTCTTCTTTCTTGAGATTGAGGTATACGATCCAAAGTTTCTTCATCTTCAATCTTCAAGACTTAATACATTCACGAAATACGCCAACTCAAATTCCATAACACAATCCGCTTACCTCGATCAGTTGCTGATGGCCCAGCAACTCCCGCAGAGGACTCTGCAAAACAAAGGGAACGAAAGAAACAAGAAAAGACAATGGGGGTAAGTACTACTATAAACAATAGCCTCCCCTAGTGGGTAAAGCCTCAGCTCAGATATGCCCACCAGGTGATCAGAGGCAAAAAGGGAAAGGAAGAGAAAAGGGGGTGAAGACAAATATGACAACTGGTAAAATGCTATCCCTAATATGCCTCTACATGATAACCCAACAAAGATGGGAAAAGGGGTGCATCAGTATCATGAAGCCTGTCAGAACGACCCAATTTGACCGCCAGTGGACACTGGCACTGCCTGCTAATCTCGTCTATGGGAATACTGACCGACTACTGCCTGATACGGTCCTGTCCCCAAAGTAGGTAACAGATCGGCCTCTGTCCGTCCGATCAAACTCTAAACTAGTAACAGACCGGCCTCGGACCGTCCGGTCGCACACTCCGGAGTGGCACTCGAGGGGAGCGACCCACACGAGTAAGGGAATCATGTCTCAATATGTCACTGTAGCAGGACTGGATCATGACTCAAACAAGTGGGAAAAACCCTCCACTAAAGAAAGTCCGATCCCCAAAACACCCAATCTGATGCAATAGTATAACCTGGTCGACCACCCAAGATCCGTGGTCGCCGCAACACCCTGTCAAAAGCCCAACCTGTCCCAAATCCCCAATACCTGACTACACTGTCCAACACCTGCTCAAACCTGAGCAACTATGCCTCAAGTCTATCAATAATAGGAGAAGAAAAGATTAAATGCATGGTTTCTCCTAAGTCAAGTCCCAAAAGATAGTGTAGCAGTAAAAGATGACAATATTATGTGACCCGTTTAATCATGCATTGATCCAATGCTTTTGTCCAATTTCCCAGAATAAACAGTTTAGAGTGACATAAGCTAGGGTGACAGTCTCATATGAAAAATCATCAGTTTTGCAGTCCTCAATCACTATTCTGCCCCTAAACATGCAGTCCGGAATGATTAAGCGAGCAATTAAAATAATCATGCTACCACAGATTCCACATGGATCAAATAACAATTAATTAATTTCCTAGAGCATGCGAGTCTATCAACAACAGTTAACATCATCAAATCAGGGGAATTCTGACATTCCTAGTGGGCATACCAAGGAGAGGAGTACAACAACCACCCACCTGAAGCGCGAACTGTCCGGATCCGTACAGATGAAAATACCAAAATTCCAAATCCTTGCTCCCACAAATTCAGCACACCCGTAATACTCCTGGTATAACACAAAGTCCACTAAATACACTTAGGCTCCCAATTATTGCTCTTATAACCACATACAACATCTGTCACAAAACTATTAAATTATCACCTGCAGAAAGTGCCCAGGAAATTCAAAGAAAAATATCACGGCGATCCTCGCGTCGATAGTTTCGCAACGGTACCTTGCACGCCCAAATCTGAGTTCGGTAAGTCCAGTTATAAATTCGGCAAGGTGGTAATCCAAACAACAAACTGCGGAAAAAGACAGCACACTGTACACTAAGAAAACAGTGATTTTTACCTTGAAATAAAACTCAAGAAATTTCAAGAAAAATACGATCGCATTCCATACGATCTGTAGATGAAAAAGTTGTGCAAGCTCGTTTCCGTCTGACGCTCGTGCGCGAAGATATGGCCTCCCCAATCAGCTGCTGTCTCAAAATCCCTCACAGAAAAAGGGGGACCATTGTTACCTCGGGATCCGAGCCAAGAAGTCGAAATGAGAATGAGTGATCAAAATAAAAGATGAAGCCCTACCTCTTAGGAGTCTGTCGGCGCAAAAATCACAGAAGAAGGGTCTCGGGGTAGCCCAGGAGAGCTAAAACACCGCTGCTGCGCCGAAGAAGAACACAGGAACCACAACGTCGCGCCGCACCGTAAAATCCAAAACCTCGGGATGCGTGCACCCAGAAATTACGAAACTCTGCAGGATGATAGAGGACTCGGAGAGGAAGAATTTGTCTTAAGAAAGTTTGGGCAAAGGGTGAGAGGGTTGAGAGAAAAAAAACAATTAAGAGGGCTCGGGTTGGGAATTTATAGGCTGAAAAATCTTTTGGAGAAATTCCCTCCATGTCCTCTCCCGCTCTCACTGCGCCCGGTGCACGTGCGCCCGCCAATGGCGGCGCGCCACGTGGCCCCAACAACCGTGCACCGCGCCGTGCACCCCTGCGCGGTCGGTCACCTGCCCCGCGTACGGCACCTGTCCCGGTCACCCACTCCACGGCTTGCGTGGACCGGGAGCACAACACCGAACCAGTAAAACCTTGCCATGTGTCACCCATCGGTCCACCGTGCACCCGACGAACTTCCGTGGACCGCGACTGCTGGACCAACCAACCATAAGCCGCCACGTGGCACCGCCCTAGTGCACGCCCGCCGCCGTGGACCGCGCGCCTGCCCGCGCACCTGCGCGCCTGCCCGCGGCCTGCCCGCGCCGCGTGCCGCCGCCTGCCGCCTGCCCGAGGCTGCGCCGCCACCCGCCGGCGCTGCCCGCCGCCGCCGGCGATCGCCGGAGACACTGTTCCGGCATGAACAGTAACCGCCAGCTCAAAAACAGCAAGTAAATAGCCCATCTTGACTGTTTTCGCGCGCTGATTCTAAAAACGACGTCCGTTTCGCCAAAATCCACTCCTAAAATTTGCCGGAGGCTCCCGGAAAGGTAAATTTAATCCAATTTTCGCGCCGGGTCGCAATCTTGATTCCAATAAGCGCGCAAACCACTCAAACACCCCGAATGGGCTCCCAGATAGGCAGACAAGCTCCAAAACGACAGAAAACCAATTCCCAACCTCTGCTTTGGCCTAAAACCTCTCTAACATTCGGCAAAAACAGCCGACGGCCAAACACAACAAGCCAAAGCTTCACAGGGTCCATCTGTGGCATCCATTTGATGCGCTATGGGCCGAATACACCATCAACAGGTGTTTGCACAGCGAAAATGCGGGAAAAAGCTGTAAGGAGTTCAGGGGCCCTACAGCAGCGGAGCAGGTGACCGGGGCAGGTGGCCGTATGGCGGGCAGGTGACCGTACGGCGTGGCGGGCGTTGACAAATGGGCGCGCCACGCGTCAGCACGGGAGCGGGCCACGTGGCGCGACCGCAGCGGCTGGCGCCGCTGTGCGCTGTGCGGTGTGCCACGTGGCGCTCAGGGATTGGCCCGTTTTGGTGTTTGCTGTTTTGGGACACGTGGCGCTCCAGGGACATTTCGGGCTCGACGGTTTGGGGTGCATTTTGGGGTTCCCTGTAGCAGCCGGAATCATTTGGGCGCCCGAAAAATAGGACACAGATGGTATTTTGGTAATTGTTTGGTTTGGGCTATATATAGCTCCTCTTGGGCCGCGGATTTGAGCCCTTTCCTGAGCCCATCTTCAGCTGAGGCTTGAAGAGAAGTTGATCATCATCCTGTGATCCATCTACTGAGGGATTCTCAGATTTTTTGGAGGCCTCGATATGCGCACTTTCTGCGACGCGGCGCACTGCGGCATTTCTTGGATTTTGGCTTCCACCGTCACCTTTCGGTCCGCGAGGCACCCTGGATCACCCCGATGGTATTTTGAGCTGATTTTTACAGCGACGCGTTCATGAGAGGTACGCCTTCGATTATTGTGTTAATCACTTCATCTCGATTTGAGTATTTGGCATGGTTTACGAGGCATCTCTGAGACACTATTTTGCTGGTGGATTTTTGGACAGCGGAGGCTTGTCGGATTTTTATCTCTGTGCTCGTGCATCGGAATGAGGCGTTTAAGGACTCAATTGACATCTACTCTTCGAGAGGAACGCACCCGTATTTTTATTGGATTTTTATAAGGTCATTTCGAGGGTGAGAATTAAGCTTCTTTGCTACTGTTTTTCCAGTAGGATTGTGTTCTTGAGGAAGTGGCTTCCAATGTTGTTCTAATTGTTATTCGGCCTACAGGTGTCGGAATGAGGTGTATAAATACTCGTTTTGGGGCTACTCGTCGCGAGAATCACAATCGTGATTTTTCTAGGATTTTTAGAGGACTGCTTGCAGATGAAAATTCCCCTCCTCTCTGCTGGTTGGTAAAAACAGCGTATGCTGTTTTGGGGATATGTGGTGTTGGTTATTGATTGTTGGTGATGTTGTTTGTTGGAACAGTGGTTTGTACGACTGTTTACCGAGGGTGCAGTTCCGACAGATTCTGGATTTCGTGTGGCTGCGTGTCACGCCCCGAGTTAAAAATCAGCATCTAATTTTTTTTTTTTTTTTTTTTTTAAATCAGAGTTTCAAAACCAGCCAGGGCGCAACAGACCGCCACATATATAGAAGAGTCCCAATCCCCTTTGGGATTGAGCCTTTTCTATATATGCACGGCTAGTTTGGCAACAACATCAGAGTACTAACTACGTACTACATCTATTAAAATTACAAATTAATTATTACAACAACTTTACAGAATAAATTACACTTTTCTTTTTACTAATACAATTACATGTGCTTTTCGGCTGTCCAGGGTCAATCTCTAACTTGGAACCTCACCAACTCGTCCCGACATCCCAGCACCCGCTCAACCTGGAAAAATATTCACCCAGGGGGTGTGAGATACACTGTACATGTATCCCAGTGGGCACGACGAGCCGAGAAATAGCAGATCGTACCTACTGGCATACAATACTAGAGGATAATAAATGATCACATGTTAGGATAAGCAGATATATAATTTGAGCTGTAATTAAATCAACTTATAAAATCTTGAAGCAAGCATAGGCTGACATCTATAACAGGAATAGGAATCAGGAAAATCATGTGATATGATAAAAGCAGGCTAAACAAGCAACAAATGCATCAATAATTGAAATAACAAGATACCCAATCACAAAGCCACCATATTGGTCTACAAGACCTCAGGCAAAACTCGCCGAACCTGGCACCAACCTGGATGACATACTCCGGCACCCTCGGGCACTAACCTGGGAGTCAACGCTCCGGCACCCTTGGGCACTAACCTGGGAGTCACGGGTCGTATACCAGACCACTTTACTGGTAAAGAACATCCACACGGGTCATGACTCCGCTGATGTTCGTGAAGTACAGCAGTGCAGGCGATCAATCATGCAAATGCTCAAGCTCACGGTCCACAGACCGAGTAATCGGCAACAAGCCAGAATCAATCCCCTCTGGGATGCAACAGTGATATGATAACAACATCTCTACTCAGTGCAAGATCAACAACAACAACTGAATACCAATCATGCAGACTAACCAGTCATGCAGACTAAACACATGTTTTTGAGAAAAATATTTTGAAAAGTCCAAACCTCGAAGAGCGTTGCCCTCGTCCTATCAAACAAGAACAGACTCAGGCGACCCTACGAAGCTCGATAGGTTTTAGGTCCAAACCTCGAAGAGCGTTGCCCTTGTCCTATCAAACAAGAACAGACTCAGGCTACCCTACGAAGCTCGGTAAAAGCATTTATTTAATAAAATCATGTATTTAGCAGCATAACGGGTGAACAACAAGCCGAAACAATCCAATCAACGATGCAATATCAGAATCAACTGAATCTCAACTCATATGTAGGAATAATCATCCACTCCTATAACATGGATCAGAATAATCAGGGGGTACTGATAAACAGGTATGCAAACTAGCAAATGACCAAAATCCCAATAAGGGTACAATGTAGAATAGCCACTAAATCTCAATCATATGCAGAAGATAATCAACAACTACTAGAGCATGGATCAGGATATACTGATAATCAAGTATAAATGTGCAAGCTAGCTAATGACCAACCAGGCATGGCAAATGTCCAGGAATAGAGTCATAATATCTGGAAGCAACTGAGAATCAATCATGCAAAACTACAAAATCTTTTTAGGAAAATATTTTTGAAAACATGTTTTATATCCAAACCCCGAAGAGCAATGCCTTCGTCCTATCAAACAAGAACAGACTCCGGCGACTCTGCGATGTTTGGAGGCAAAACATGGGTTGACTAAAAACACGTTTTAGAAAACTGATCATAAAGGAAGGCAGGCTCAAACATCAACTAGGCTACAAGAACAGGGGTCCAACCAATACCGTACATAGAGAGCCGAAATGATAAAGCCCGGACCGAAGATAACCCACCTGACAAATCGCAGGTGAATAAACTGTATCCACTGTATGCTCAGAACCAGCGTCACCGAGTAAACCTGAGTCAACATAATGATCAGGGATCAACTTTGTCCCACTAACCCTAACTTATTCCAAATCAACTTAAACCCTCTAATTATTTAACTAATAGTGTCATTTGAGCACTGTTTTCGCTCGTTCTTTCAACTGGAAGCTCATTTTTACGAACCGTCACTTCCAGTAGGTGACATTTAACTTTCTGAACACCGTGCTCACCAATTTGCGGTAGCACGGAAACCTGAGGAAAACTTCGGGCCATAATTTTCTTCTCTAACCTATCCTTATTGCATTTTTGTTTCTCCGGTTTATCAAAATCAACTTTTAACGCGAGCATCGCGTTCAGTGACCCCAAATTAGCCAAGAGCACACTGCCGCGACTTCGCAAACAGCCCAGAACAGACTTTGGGCCAAAACTTTAACCTAGAGCTTGTTTATACTATAACTATTTATCTATTCTTCATTTGTTAAAACTTTGTATACCAAACTGTCTCTAAGCAGTGCAAGGATCCCAGGGCTTGCCTTCTTTGCAACCCAGATCTGCTGGATCAAGAAGATCCAAAGACAAAGTCACATACATGTTCACAATGCTCCAAATATTATTCCACACAGATCCTGTTTGATATGAAGTGAGCATCAAGCTCAGGGGACCATTTGGAGCATCTTTCATATTTACAGTGAGGTCTGAATCCAAAGTTTTCTTCTTTGAGGCATTTATACAAACACATGGTGTGCACTTTTCTAAACAACACACACAAGCCAATTCCCGATTTGTGTTTTCTGCAATTACAGCACCTGGAGCAATATATCATGACTCAATCTACTCTACTAAGTTCCCGGAGCAATTCTCATTAACCTGGAGCAAACTACAACCCCCAGGTTGGCCGCACACATGAGGAAGAAGATGACAAGAACTTCGAAAATTGTGACCATTCAAGCACAGCATCTGGGACCAAACAACTTGACCAAAAAATTGCTAAATACCATTACTAACTTACCTGAGCCCGTGCCCGGCGACGGGGTGCGGCGGCGGCGGCTGGGGAGCAAAGCTCCATTTCGAGCTTGACCCCTCTAATGGCGGATTTCTCTAGAGGCCAAATGAAGCCCTCTAACTTGCATGGATAGACTCCTTATGGTCCCCGCAAGCTTCCTGTCCATGCCCCACCCGCCGGAGACGGCCGGAGCGCCGGCGACCGAGCTTTGGTCACTTCTCGAGTTATCCATAGCATCTCGACTTTCAAGATGCATGGAAGCCATGCATATGCATGGCTGAAGTCCCCTTGGTCCCAGCAACTCTTCTGTGCACGTGACCGGCGTCGGAGTAGCTCGCCGGCGCCGGAGCACAAGGTTCGGCCATCACACAATAACCCGAAAAACTAGGGTTTCATTTTTCTCTCTCAATACTTAACCATATTCTCTCAAATTTTGCAGATATGACCTACAGATCCTACAGTCCATGTCCATCATTTTAGTTTTCATTTTGGTTCAATGGTTGCAGAGATATGATGCGGCGGAGCTTGGCTAGGTTTCCGGCCAACCTTTGCTCCCGCTAGCCATGCAGCGTGCATGGGGGCTCGAGCTTGTGCAGGGAGCATCCTAGGAACCTAAGGAGACTACAGCTAGGGGTCCCGGGTCCAGAGAGCCATTGGTTAGGGTGGTCTTACCTTGGCCGGATTCGGGGAAGATGGAGGAAGCCGGTTCTCCACTTCTTCTTCTTTGCGCGACTTCGGCCAACTCCAGCAAGGTCCAGAAGCACCAAGGAATCCCCAGAGCTCTCTAAATCCAACTATGGTTGAAGTTGGTTCACCTTTCTTCACTCTCTCTCTCTCTCGGATTCCTCTCTAATGGTGTTGTGTTCTTGGGCTGTCCAGAAATTCGGGGCTGGGTCTGGGAGTTGCAGGGGACCAGATGATGCTTAGAATCCCCCCACAGACCCCTCGTGCTCACCCCAAAGGAGACCAAGAGACAAGTCACAATAAGTGCAAGATTCTTTTTGCAAAATGACCCAAACCCGGTTCACACTAAACCTCAGCCTCTGGGTTCTTCACAGCAGATGCAAATTGCACCCAAGTCCCTCACATTTAAGCCACTAAGTGTTTGGTACATAAAATACATAGGTTTCTTTGGAAAATATTGGTTTTTCGGCACTTTTCATGCATTTCAAGACAAACCGTTCGTCAATTCACGAAACGGACTTTGCCACAACGTCCGGCTCGTCGAGACCTGTCAAGTAGCCTATTGGTTTGATTAGTTTGGTGCTCGGATAAATTCTCGGGCCATAAAGTTCAACGGAAAATGGTACTTTGCACGCACTTCGATGCACCCGGGTCGCCAACCGTGAAATCCGTCAGTGCCATTGCGCTCAGAATGTCGAAAATAGTTAGGTTTGACTACTCATACCCCTATATTAGATTTTTAGACAGTGAATTGGTCATTAGTGAACAAGAGGGATTTAAAATAAAGGGGTTTACTATTCACTTAAGCTGTGGGGCCCACTCGCTTCTTTTCTTATTTCTGGAAGATCTGACCGTCAGATCGTCGACAAGTGAATATAAAATTTTCATGTTTCGACGAGACGATCGCAATGGTGATCTCCGATTTTTGAGATCAGGCCCCGATCAAAAGTCGATGTTTTAAGGGCCACTATTGACTATTAATTGCCTTATTTTTGCCATTTAAATAATTCTGGAAATTATTTAAACCTAAATTCTGGATTTTAAAAAAAATCATGGTTACTACACTGCGTACTTCACCGACTTCGGCTTTGCCTACGGAATGCGTTTCAGGTGGGTGCTTTGTTCCAAGAACCGGTGGACGGTTCTCTAATTCTATATGTTAGAATTGTATGCAGGTGTAGGGTACAATACCTGGGATCGATCGATAAGCTTAACAATGTTGATTTTATGGGAATTGCAAGTTAATTATTCATATTATGACAATTGTATTAATCGAATATTCATGTTGATGATTAGTGGAAGCTTACCTAAGGCAAGGTTACCCTATATGATTAATTATCATGTCATGTTAGCACATAACCTTTTTTTGAGGCTGGTTTATGCAATGGGATAGGATTATGTAGTTATGTGCAGGTTCTACTTTGAGGAGCGATTATGGATCGAGGATTATGGACAGGTATAGTCATTGATAATTTTGGCATGAGGTTTATTTTCTTTATTCTTCTTTGAGGACAGATGCATGCTTGTATGAACATATAGTTAGGCCACCTTTTACTGCTACACTACTTATTGGAACTTGACTTAGGAGAAACCATGTTATCTTTTCTCCTTCTTTGTTAGTCAGGCGGTCTGTGTTGCTCGGGTGCGAGCAGGGGTCTGGGGTAGTGTAGCCGGGACATTGGTGGACGGGTTGTGCTGGATTGCGGTTGGCAGGGTTTTGCGGTGACCGCAGACTTTGGGTGGTTGACCGGAGGTCGGTTATAGGACTTGATTATAGACGGCAGGGTATTGCGGCAACCGCGGATATTGGGCGGTTGACCGGATATTTATTTATGCATCAGATTGGGTATTAGATTTCTCTAGTGGACGGAGTTTCCCACTATTTGAGTATTTTTGCATCTGATTGAGGACCGAGGCTTTCTTTAGTGGTTGAGCTTTCTCACTTTGATTAGAGTCGTGATCCAGTCCTGCTATATTATGATACTGGTTACTGAGATATTTTACTCGTGTGGGTCGCTCCCCTCGAGTGCTACTCCGGAGTGTGTGTGTGCGACCTGCCGGTCAGGAGCCGGTCTGTTACTTATCTTGGGTGCGACCGTACCGGTCAGTAGTCGGTCTGTCACCTATTTTGGGATGCTACCGTACCGGTCAGTAGTCGGTCAGCATTCCCACAGTCGAGTTTTTGAGTTCGACAGCAGAGCAGGCAGTACTAGATTTTATACCGGTTTATTTGATTGGGTTTATTCGGTCAGATACTTCTATTATTGCACTCGTGCCTAGGGGCCTAGTGGAGTCTGGTAGCTGAGTTTAGAACAGTGCTTGTGTTGTTGGGAGCCGTTTGGTTTGACGGTTGTCCCGTGATGTTGAGAGTACTTTGACCTTTGTGTGAGAGGTTGAGCATCTTGAGTCTATCCGTTCGGAGTTAGAGCGTGGATTTCGACTATAGCCTGCATGAGCCACTACTCGATAGCGAGTTAGTTCGTTTGGACACCCTACGTAATTCCTGCCCGGCAGTGGGAGGTGGGCGCAGGTTTGATTGGACTAGATGTGGCAGTCAGCTCGATTGGGTCGATTGTGCACTTCATGTGCTAGTGGTTGCATACTATTCTTTGGTTCTCCTCTTTTGAGCATTTAGATAGAGGCATAGTAGCTGTTGAGAGTCTCCAGCTTTCTTATTTCAGTCTTTACTGCACTGGTCATCTTTTGTCTCTAGTGGACTTGGTGGGCAGATCGTCGGGCCTGGTGGCGATACCCACTGAGAACTCCCTTTTTGGTGTAGTTCTCACACCCGTTGGGGGTTTTTCCCCCTTTTTTGTTCCTTTTCTCCTTTATTTTGCAGAGTCTTAGCGGGTGTTGCTGATTCTGCGGTTGCTGTTCGAGGCGAGGGAGTCACGAGCTAAATCCCTACCTATCTTTGGATAGTAGCGGTACCCCTTTCAGAGGAGATCTTCAGTATAGTCGGTAGATTAGTGTTTTTATTTTCTCTTTGAGAGACTGATGTATTGTGAGGATCTGACTTGTACTGAGAGTCTGTACAGTGATGTATCATTTATTTATTCAGGATTACCTCCCTGTTGAGTCCAGAGTTTTGTATTTGAGGTTATTGTATGATTATCATTTATGGGAGATGGACTTTGTACCTTTATTTTCAGTTGTCCAGATCATTGGTTTTACTTTTACAGCAGTTTTATCTTTTAGCTCTGATATCTGTTTAGCTATAGTATCTTTTTTTGCAGGTTAGACGCTTCGCCTGTAGTGGTCCTGGTTCCCATGCAGTATTTTCCCGTGAATCCAAGGTGTGAAACACCTATTGATGGTGTGTCTAGTCCACAGTGTATCAAAAGGGTATCACAGATGGATCTGTTGGGGTATTTTTAGTCAGTTTGGCCTTCGGCTGCATTTGCCAAATTTTAGAGAAAGTTTTGGGCCAAACAGAGGTTAGATTTGGATTCAGCGCGGAAAAACGCTTGAAAACGACTATTTACTTGTTAAATTCGGAGTCCGGATGGCCAAAAACGGACTCCCGGAAGTTTAACTGTGGTTTTCGGTGCATGGGGGGCTGTGGACCGCCGGCGCCATGTGGCACCCTCTAATTGGGCCGGTCCACGACGTGTGGTCCACCGAAGCCGCGGAGCCTGTTGAGTTATATGTATTAAAGGATCTAAATAGGGGAAAAAATACCTAGAGGGGGGTTAATAGATGTAAACGTTTAAACACTCAAAAATCGTTGCGCAATAAAACCCAATGCGGAAATAAAAATAAACACGCAAGATTTTTACGTGAAAAAACTCCAAACTGGAGTAAAAAACTACGGGACCGATCACATGGCGAAATCCACTAGAATTAAACACGTACAAGGTGATTTACCGTACACACTTACGACTCAACCTTTTCATACGCTCCTAGTAGATCTTCTCCGCTCGCTCCACAACGCGTCTCGAATCCACGATCTGCGTCCAACGCCGAATCCACGGCGTCCAACGTCGAGTCCACGACGTCCGACCGAATCCACGGTCTTCACCCAGTAGCACGCTTCGAATCCACGAACGTACCTCGCTCCGAATCCACGAGAGCGGTAGCACCTTGAATCCACAAGGCCACGCGAGTCCACGCGCCGATTTTGGGAAAATCGTTGTTTTTGGGTGGTGATGATCCGCCGAATACTTAGATCAAAGATAGATCGGAAATACCATCTAAGTATTCATTAATTTGATTCTACTCAAAATCTGAGTTTGGAAAACCTAGAATCAAATTAATCAATATAGATGAAGAAACATAGAATTAAATCTATTGATTTCCTTTCTTCTCTATATGTGGATTTTTCTTTTTCGGTCGTATCGGATCTATATTTTCCGTTTATGCCGTCATTTTCCTAAAAAAATGAATCATAGGGTCTATTTATAGGTTAGAGACCATTGGATGAAGATAAATATCAAAAACTAACCTTTTCTGAAATTTTACAGGACGACGATCCGGATCGGAATTTCTGCGATCCGGATTGTCATAACGAGACAGACAATTCCAGAAAAACAAGGGTTCGGGATCCGGATTGAAATGCCCGATCCGGATCGTTCATATATTTCAGCAAAAACCAATGTTCGGGATCCGGATCAGAATTGGCTTGGATCCGGATTGGATTTGCATATGAACCAACACCCTTCGGGATCCGGATTGGATTGTCTGATCCGGATCCTGAACATGTCCCATGTCCAGTTTTTGATTTTTTATGCAATAAAAATTCATCCAAGTGTTTCTACACTATAAGAAGTATTCGGATCACCAAAAATAATTAGTTAAACATACCTGATCCTTTTGAATTCTTCTTTCTTGAGATTGAGGTATATGATCCAAACTTCTTTCATCTTCAATCTTCAAGACTTAATACTTTCACGAAATGCGCCAAAACAAATTCCTTAACAGAGCCCGCCTCGATCCGCATGCGCGACAGGTGCGGGCGGCGCTGCGCCCGCGCGTGGGCGGGCGCAGTTCGCGTCACGTGGCGCCCGCCTATTGGCGGGCGCCGAAATGGTTGACCGCTGGATTGGGCCAGGTGGTGGCTTCCGAGCGGCCTTCTACGGGTGTCTCGTGTTCCAGGGACACCGGCGGTATTTCTTGAATTGTTGTTTTGGTTATGTTGAGTTATTTAGCTCCGAGAGAGCTAGTTGTGGGGTTTTCTTCCTCCTGTGCTTAGTTTTACATAGGGGGTGAAGAAGAGAAGTTCCTCCCCTGCCAGTGCTGGTACCACCGGTGGATCGCCGGAATTTTCGGTGGCACGCTTTTCGAGATTTTGATTTTATGGCGCAGGCGCGACGCTCGTTCATTTGGGATCTTTTTCGTCGCGTTTTAGTGCAAGGACTCTCTCGGCCTACTCCGACCTTCGTTGTGACGCCCCACTTCCCAGGGGGTCACCCATCCTAGAACTACTCTAGCTCTATCACGCTTAACTCTCATGTTCCTCTTGGATCTTGCTACCATCCAAAATGCTATAGCCGGGTTAGAGATTTAGTCCTATTATATCATTTATATAGAGGACTAATCCAAATTCCGGGGGTGTCACATTCTTCCCCCCTTTAAGTCCTGACGTCCACGTCAGGCTCAAGCACATTCACAAGCACCAGGCGATGTGAGACTCGTCTCGCTAGCCTTAGCCGACCTTGTGAGGAGCTGCACTCCACTCACAACGGTCATTAGCCGGGGAGCCTCGCTCTACCCGCTATATAACCCTGGCTCAGCCGAGACTCATCTCACATTTTCGGCTGGTGAAAGGCTCTGATACCAACTGTGACGCCCCACTTCCCAGGGGGTCACCCATCCTAGAACTACTCTAGCTCTAGCACGCTTAACTCTCATGTTCCTCTTGGATCTTGCTACCATCCAAAATGCTATAGCCGGGTTAGAGATTTAGTCCTATTATATCATTTATATAGAGGACTAATCCAAATTCCGGGGGTGTCACATTCGTTTTTGTCGATCTTACGCCGTTGGATTCACAACAGGTAGGACTACAACTTTGGTGTTTTAAGCTTTCCCTCGTTTTGACTCTATCTTGGTGTTTCCGAGCTTTCTTTTGACCCTTTTTCTGTGGAGGAGTTTTTGGACAGCACCACAGTATTTTGGTGATATCTTCGTGCTCAGGCATCGGATTGAGGAGTTCCAAAAGTCGATTTTTATCTACACTTCGCAAGAAATCTCCTGGAATTTTCTCAGATTTTTCTGGATATTTTTCGAAGGTGAAAATCCCCTTTTTCTGTAGTTCTTTGGCACAGAATTTCGGTACAGTTTTTGTTGGGGTGTTCCCCTTGCCGAATTTTTATCTCAGCGTAGGGAACTCAGTTTTGAACGCACAGGTACTCATTTCGACCGGTTCGTCGCAAGGATCGCGACAGTTATTTTCTTGGAATTTTTCGAGCATATTTCGCAGGTAAAAATCGAGAAACTTTGGACTGATAAGTTCTGGACAGATTTTGTGAGCATTGTGAGTTTAAATTATGTAAGTCCTTCTTGGGTATATTGTGCAGTGTTGTGGTGACTGTTTGGACCAAGCGTGGACTTCACTTTTGGACAGGGTTTTAGCGCTCGATGTGGGCTAGAGACACTCGGTTTGTGTCGAACCTTTGGCAAGGATTACAACAAGCTCTAGAGACTAAACCACACTTCAGCATGACGTTTCACCCCCAGACCGACGGGCAGTCCGAGCGAGTGAACCGGATTCTCGAAGATATGCTTCGGACCTGCGTACTTGATTTGGGTGATGGATGGTCACTGTTTTTGAGCTTAGAGAGGACCTGAGCTTCGACGAAACACCGGTGCGGATCTCAGCACGAGAGGACAGAAAGGGTTGCGCAACCGGACGATCCCCCATGTGAAGGTGCTGGGGAGCAACCAGGAAGGACATGTGAGGATCCGGATTCCCACGATGAGATTATGGTTGATTGGCAGCTTACGGTGGCCTACGTGGCGTGTCGGCGATGTTGGTACACCAATTGGACATAAGTGATGGACTCCGAGTGTTAATTAGATTATCTGGGTAATCGGTTGACTCTGTCGGATATTTAGTGTTGGTTGCGCGCGAAACGGATATTAAAATTGGATTCCGCGTGAAGTTGGACAAAGGAATATCTCTTCGGATGCCTTCAGTAAATTTTAGAGATGGAATTTGGTAAAACGGACACCGTATTTGGATTCAGCGCGGCAAAATGATCAAAACGGCTATTTGGTTGCATTATTTGGAATTTTGGATTCCGGAATTGGACTCAGCGCGCGAAAACAGTAAAAAGGGGTATTTTTGGAGCAGTTTTGGACTCATTTAAGGCGGCCGGTCCATGGAATGCGCGTGCACTAGGCGCATCGACCCAGGGGGAGCGCCAGCTGTCGGCGCTGTAGAGGCCCGCCTCGGCCACGCGGCAGGCCCACGCGCGCCCGCTGGCGCGACGCGCGTCCCTGTGCGGGATGCGTGTCGCCGCGCCAGTGGCGGGCGCCACGGGCCACGTGGCCCCATCCGGGCCATCCGCGCGGGGGCGGGGCGCCCGGATGGGTGCCACGTGCCCCCGCTGGGCGTGGGGCTGGGCCGGGAGCCGGGCCTGGCCTAGCACTGTGCACCGCACAGTAACACCCCCCCCCCCCCCCTTGGTCCCTTTTGTTCTTCTTCTTCCTCCAAATTTATGAGCTTCTTCCTCCTCCTTCTCCCACTTTTGGAGCTTCCAACTTTGGGGACTTCTACAGAGGATTTATTGGCAACCCTCCTTCATCTTCATCAGCAAAGAGATGGATTATAGAGGCTTTATCACCATCATCTTCTCCATGAGGCAAGCACCCCCATTGTCGCAGTTTGTGAACCTCTCCGTCACGTTTCAGTACGAAAATTCCCTAGGACTCATTTCTTGGAATTTCAAGCTCATTTTTGGTTCTATGTTTTCACAAGAGGTAAGGCTACAATCTTTGTATTCAACTCTCCCCTCAGATCTCATGTGTTTACAGAGTTTTAAGGCCATCTTTGGAACCCTTCATTTCAGTCTGGAATCCTGAGCAGTCCTCAGTGTTTTGGCCTTTCTGGGCAGTAGGATGGGAATATTTGGATGATTTTTGCGGGGAAATTTCCAGGACTCGAAGATCTACAATATTGGTATGTATCGTTTTCCCCAGATCTGAGTTTTTAGTAGGGTTTATGCATGATCTTTGGAGCACCTGGCTGCAGTCCTGTACAGATGGAACTTGGTGATAGTTCAAAGTGTTTATGGGTTTTCTCCTTCATACGAGCACGAAAATTGGAGTTCTTTAGCTCAATTTGTATCTACTCTCGACAAGGAATCCAATGGTATCTCTCTTGCAGGTTTTGGAGCACGTTTGATTAGGTAACTTTAATGATCTTTTTAAGTGCGATTATATGGTTTACTGCAGTCCCTGTTTTAGTTTTGATTTGAGCAATGCACCTTGGAATGCAGATAACTTTATGGATATAAGGTCTTTTTCAGAAATTCAAGTTGGGACTTCTTCTTAACTTCAAGGTGAGCAAATTCTCTTTTGCGATCTGTGGATGAATCCCTTTGGAAAAGCCTCTAATTAAGCTTGGAAATGCTAGCAAGTTTATGTTAGCAATTTTGGACAGCATTGTGATTTTGTTGTATTTGAATGTCAAAGGAAAATTAATGGTGGACTTTGAGGTCTTGAAGATGTTTGTGTGAAAGAGGATATCTTTGCCTTACTACTGGGAACTTTATTTTGAGGTATTCGAGGTTACACACACTTTTTATTTAACCTTGTTGCACTTGCCGAAATTCTGGAATTTGAATGCGCAGTGTGCATCGTTTCAGTGATTGCGCCCAATTCGTGAGGCGGATTTGGAGGATTTTCGCGGCATCGGTCTCCTGGGAGGATATGGATTACGCACGCCAAATTTCAGCTACAGCGGGCAGTGAATCGTCAAGTTTCAAGTGGGTGGTTGTGCTTTGCCGAAAACAACGATTTACCCAGTCGGGCTATTGGTTTCCCTCATGACATAGTTGGTTGTTGCTCTCCTTTCGTTGATGAACCATGCTTGAATATCTATGTTTAGATTAAGTTAATGGATCCTCAGTGCATACATGAGTGAATGAATAGTTGATTGATGTTGCATTACCTCATATGAAGTGATTATAAGCGATCATTCTTAAATTTATGGCTATGTGAGAATATTTGGGAAAATTAATCTTTAGCCTACCCTTTGTGATGAATGGTTAATTTGATTCATGTGAGAATGATTTTTGTTGCTATATGTGAATGGTTCATTAACTCAAGTGTGAATGTTGGATTGGTTGATGCGAGAAGGACAAGGTTGCTACGTGAGAAAGGTTATTATGGCTTTATGTGAATGTCATATGGGCTAAGTGTGAATGGCTATCATGGGTATGTGAGGGTGATCTTGTTGATGATTCCTAAACCTATGCCATGAGAGGTTATATGTTAAATGATTTACAACCTATCTATGTGAGAATTATTAGCTGGTTGATCTTTGATCTAGCTTATGTGAAAATGGGTGTCGATGTTGGTTATTGATCTAGTTGATAGGAGAATGACCTATGCTTTTGATTTCTAATTCATTCATGATAAGATGGATATCATTGTGAGTTGAGGCCTATTCCTTATAAGACTAAGCATTGTTTATGACTCCTATTACCCCCAAATGAAATCGGATGTTGTTGGTAGATCCTATGTTCATCCTATGTGAGATCAATAAAGGTTGTGGGGCCTTAGGTTATTTATTGGTGATACATGATTGAATGTCTATGATTATGTAAAGTACCGGATTTTCGGCACATAAATAAATGTAAATAAAGGTGGTATGAAATACTAGTGTTATGAAAGTTAGGGAAGTAAAGAACATTTGGACGTGAGTTGGGCCCAAATTGGGTTAAAATGGAGAGATTTGGAATTTTATTGGAGAAAGGGGGCCCAGATTTTTCGTGGAAAATTCACAGTGTCAGAAAATTTCGAAAAAATTATGGGGGCCCCGTAAATATGTTTTAAGACCACAGAAAAAGTTTTGCGTTGATCGGATGCCTGATAGTGAGAAAGGGCTCCGCCAACAGTGTCGGAAAATTCTGAGAAAATTTGGGGAGCTTCGTAATTATGTTTTAGGGTCACAGTAAAAATTTCTGGTTGATAGGATATCCGGATTGCGAGAACGGGGTCCGCCAGCGATTCTGGATACAGCGAGGCTTTTGGGGACCCAGATATGGCCCAAAGTGAAAATTTAAAATTTTCTGTGATAAATTAAGTTGAGAGGAGTCTGCCTGTCAAATTTTGACGGAAACGGGCGAGAAACGGATAGAAAACGAGGCAAAAACAGATAAAACATGGTCGCGCGTGGGACGCCACGTGGCAGCGCCTACTGGCTGCTGCGGTGTAGGGGCGCGCGCCCATGTGGCGCTCGGGTGCAGGAGGCGCGGCTGGAGGGTGATTCGAATTTCAAATTCGAATGGATATCTTCTTCTTTCTCTTTTTTTCCTTCTCCCTCCACACACACCTTCTCTTCCTCCCATTTCTTCTCCACCCGAGAGAGAGAGAGAGAGAAAGAGAGAGAGAGAGAGAGAGAGGGGGGCAGGAGGTTTCGAGAGGTGCTGCGGCGCGCCGGCGACCTCGTGGAGCGCGCGAGGAGTTCCAAAAAGTCGGATGGGGCGACGCGGCGTTGTCAAGGTAGGTCCCACGTATTGATTTTTACGGTATTTTTGGCACAGTTTTGAAGTTTCCTTTTGGACATTGGATTTGACCCCATGCCCACGTGCGTGTTAGGAATCGTGTATATTGTGCCGTTTTGCTGCGCGGACTGTCGGGGGCGTTTTGGCGCGTCTCGTTTTGCGTGCAAGTTGTAAAAAAATGCACCGTTTTGCGTGCGGATTCGGTAAAAATGCACAGTTTTGGGCGCAAACTCAGAAAACGTGCACCGTTTCGCGTGCAACGTTGAAAAAAAAGTGCACCGTTTTGCGTGCCAAATTGAGGTATGTGCTCCGTTTCGCGTGCAACTTATATTATCGCGCACAGTTTTGCGTGTAGTTTATAATATTATACATCGTTTTTCGTGCAGAGATAGAAAAATATGCATCGTTTTGCGTGCAATCTTACAGTTAAGCGTGCATCGTTTTACGTGCAGATAATTTTATCGCGCACCGTTTTACGTGTAGTTTATAATATTATACATCGTTTTTCGTGCAGGGATAGAAAAATATGCATCGATTTGCGTGCAACTTTACAGTTAAGCTTGCACCGTTTTGCGTGCAGATAATTTTATCTCGCACAATTTTGCGTGCAGTTTATAATATTATACATCGTTTTTCGTGCAGGGATAGAAAAATGTGCACCGTTTTGCGTGCAACCCTACAGTGAGGCGTGCACCATTTTGCGTGCAGATTTGAGGTACGTGCACCGTTTTGCGTGCCGATCGTGTTGTCGCGCACCGTTTTGCGTGCCGATCCTAATATTATGCATCATTTTTCGTGCAGGGCTAGAAAAACGTGCATCGTTTTGCATGCAATCATACAGTCGAATGTGCACCGTTTTGCGTGCAGGTTGAGTTGACGCGCATCGTTTTGCGTGCCGACTGAAGTGGTGCGCATCGTTTTGCGTGTGGGTTTTACTGACGCGTACAGTTTTGCGTGCAGGTTTGGTGGACGTGCACCGTTTTGCGTGCGGACTCGAGGGAAGTGCACCGTTCTGTGTGCAAGCTCGAGGAGATAAGTGGAATCGCGCGAAGACCAATTGCAAGTGTCTACAAGCAATTGGGTACACTACAAGGTGGGGGATTCTGCCGAAATTGGGTGACCTCTCCCCTTGATCCTTTGCTTTTCGATTCGAAGCATGATAGTAGCCTGTTAGAGGCGTTAGGTAATTATGATTATGATTGCCTGTGTAGATGGATTCAGATGGAAAAGCGCAACTGTTGGTTGCCAAAGCTAGAGGAATAGATGTACATGTGTAAATGAACACAGAGGAAAAGTGCAACTGTTGGTTGCCAAAGATATACGATGAATATGCATGCGTAGAAGTAATTACTATTTGATGAATGAACTGAAGATAACTGCATGCATGAAAAAGGATTAGCTATTATGATTGTGAGCATGTTAGGGTATAACCCTAGAAATCACGTGACATAAGGGAGCAACAGTTGTTGGTAGTAAGACTAGGAGAAAACCTAGTATAGGGGTTTGACGAGTGACATCAACTTAGGAGTTATCCTAGGGAGGACGAGTGGCATGGTCTTAGGTGACAACCTAAGGACACTGGATAGAGTGATCAACTTAGAGTCAGAGAACTCTAGGATGTATATGATGAGGAACTTAGGTAAAGGAAACCTAAGGAGATCTAGTGTTCAACATAGAGTCAGGGAACTCTAAGACAAGTATGATATGGAACTTAGGTAAAGAGAACGTGTCACGCCCCGGGGTCGAAACTGCGACCCGGCTCGCTAACAGATCCGCCATCTGTACGGAAACTGCCGTACAGACGAAGCGTCTAACCTGCAAAAGATAGAACTACAGCTATACAGATATCAGAGCGGGTAATAAAAGCTGTAATATAAAATCTCACTACTAAAAGCTGAGAATAAATACAAGTCTATCTCCCGAATACAAGATGATACAATAGATACAACCTATACAACATCTACAAATCCACAGGGGAGATAGCAAGACTAGAAATAACAACACAAGATCCACTCCCACAGTCCGGGATGGTACAACTACCTCACTCTAAAGTAACAATGCTGGTAGGGAACTATCACGCGACTCCCTGTCCTCGGTCCGTCAAGCCAGCTCGGGCATGAACGGAAGAAAGCCTCAGCAACCTGTCACCGACAGAGGGTGTGAGAACTACATCCTACAGTAGCTCTCAGTGGGTACCGTCTCCAAGAACCACGGTCTGCCCACTAAGTCTACTAGAGGCATAAGATAACAGAATGAAACTGATATAGTGAAAGGATAAGCTGGAAAATATCTACAGCTATCATGCCTCTATCTACTATGCTCAACAAGAAAGAACACAGATGATGGTATGCATCCACTCAAAACTGACAGTATGTCATAAGTACTATGCTCAACAGTATAACCGATCTATGACACATGATATGCATACTCTCTCACATAACACCCAATCTCTATGACTGCCACATAGGGTCCAGTCAAGCCTGCGCCTGTCGACTAGGATCGCACCTACCCACCACCACACATCCACATGAGGACGGGATTTACGTGGGGCGTCCTATCCGACTATCTCAAGCGAACTCTAGTGTATCAACTAGTCGCATCATCGCAGCCTCGTCAGGCTCGGTATCATCATCGCACCCGGGGCGTAGCTCGAGGGGAGCGACCCCACCGAACTCAAGTAACTCAAGTATCTCATAACTGGCAAAAAGCCAGGCTCAGCAGGCTATAGTCCACGATCAAACCGATCGGTATCACGATGCTCAAACACAACTCAATCTCACAACACTATCTCAGCTATGTCGGAGAACCCTCTACGACTCAAGCTCACAGAGCTAACTACACAGCTGCAAGTACCACAAGGCTGGGACCGCCGCCACTCCCAACGGCTCCCACAACGACACCCCACTCATAAGCGAGAGGAGCCGACTGACGCAGCAAAGGTCCGAGAATCCCGATAGACCGGTGCCTAAAACCCCAATCAAACAAGAACAGACTCTAGGCTCAGCCTATCAAAGTTCTCGATCTTTTACCGTTCAGGGATTCGGGCCCTCTCGGTTAAAGTGGGCAACTATCTCAACTCAAACTCATAACTCACGGCTGGAGAGGCTCCACAACTAGAACTGCACAGAGTCCGAAAACCCCGGGAGTCTACTACCTACGACCCCAATCAAACAAGAACCAGCTATAGGTGTCGCCTCCCGTTGTTTTCGGCCCAGGACGAAATCAGCCCTTAGAACCCAGATCCCCCGCCCTGGCGGATGAGGGAATTTAGTAAAAAGATGACCTTTATAAAGAAATATCATTTCTCCTCAACCCCCTTGGGGTGAGGGTAAAATTTACTCTTTTGAAAACTATCTTAAATTGATAAAAACCAGCTTTTATGGATTTTAGTTCTTGAGAAAATCAGTTGAAAACGAGTTTGTTTCCCGAACTCCCAAGGGTGACACCTTCGCCCAATCAAACAAGAACAAGCTCCGGCGACCCTTAGGAATACGGAAGGAAAACACTGGTATACCGAAATCATGAGAATTCAAAAGCATTCTGGGTTCAAGGTCCTGATAGCATACGTACTCCACGATCACAACGTGGTAGTAACGAGGAAACGACGTCACAACTAGAAACCCGGGACCACCGTTTACTCTAAACGGTTCCCAAACCACCAACACTGGCCTAACACAGCCACCAGACCCCACTCAGCCCCCAGGCCCGAGTGAAACACCCATCCCACAAAACTCTGACCACTCGGCCCACTACCCGGGCGAGGAACCCTATGTCCAGAAGGAAATGCAGTGTGTGGAATGTCTAAAGCATAATAGAACCTAGCCCAGATTAAGGTTCTCTATTGGTCTGGTTGAATACATGCAACATATGACGGGGGTGCAAGTCAAGTTCCAAAAAAATACTTAAACTAGCATGCAATCCTATCATAATAGAATTAGAAGGAAGTCAATAGACTTGGAGAGAAAACCAACCCACCTCAGATCGCCCACAATTGCTTGTCGACACTTGCAATTGGGCTCAGCGGGCTTACCTTGTCTCCACGAGGTCCGCACGCAACCCGAAGTACGATGCCGGAACCCGCACGCAAAACGGAGTCACAAGGTCGCGTCCCAGTCAGATGCTAAAACTACACTGCAAACTGCCAGGAAAGAAGAAATCGCCAAAATCAGTCAAAACGGTCGAAAACCAAGCATCCGGCGACGAAAAACAGCCTCCATTAGCGAAAAACAGCGCGCGGCGCGAAAACAGCCCTTCATCGGCGAAAAACAGCGCACGGCGCGAAAAACAGACTCCGACGGCGAAAACAGCGGCCGACGGCGAAAAACAGCGGTCGACGGCAAAAAACAGCTCGCGGCGGCGAGAACCGCGGTCGACGGCGAAAAACAGCTCGCGGCGGCGAGAACCGCGGTCGACGGCGAAAAACAGCAGTCGACGGCGAAAAACAGCTCGCGGCGGCGAAAACAGCGGTCGACGGCGAAAAACAGCGGTCGACGGCGAAAAACAGCTCGCGGCGGCGAAAACAGCGGTCGACGGCGAAAAACAGCGGTTGACGGCGAAAAACAGCTCGCGGCAGCGAAAACAGCGGTCGACGGTGAAAAACAGCGGTCGACGGCGAAAAACAGCTCGCGGCGGCGAAAACAGCGGTCGACGGCGAAAAACAGCGGTCGACGGCGAAAAACAGCTCGCGGCGGCGAAAAACAGCGGTCGACGGCGAAAAACAGCTCGCGGCGGCGAAAAACAGCGGTCGACGGCGAAAAACAGCGGTCGACGGCGAAAAACAGCTCGCGGCGGCGAAAACAGCGGTCGACGGCGAAAAACAGCGGTCGACGGCGAAAAACAGCTCGCGGCGGCGAAAACAGCGGTCGACGGCGAAAAACAGCGGTCGACGGCGAAAAACAGCTCGCGGCGGCGAAAAACGGCCTCCGACGGCGAAAAAACGGCCTCCGTCGGTGAAAAACAGCATCCGACGGCGAAACCGGCCTCCGTCGGCGGAAAAACAGGGCCGGCACGCAAACCGAGGCGTCGCCGAAGTCCCGGGGCACGCCGAACGGCGAAAACCCCAGCCGTGCGGCTCGGGAGGCCGGCCGCGCGGCACACGGCCCAAGCCGAGCAGCGCAGGGGCTGCTGCGCGGCGCCGGAGCGCCCCGCGCAGCGCCCCTGCGGCGCTGCGCGCGGTGCCCAGCGGCGCTGTGCGCAGTGCCCAGCGGCGCTGCGCGCAGCGCCCTGTGGCGCCGCGCGCGCCCGCGCAGGCCTGCGCAGGCCCGCGCGCGCCCGCGCAGGCCCGCGTGCGGCTCGCGCGGCCCGCGGGGCCTGCGCGCGGCCCCTGCCGCGCGCGCTCCTGCGCGCGCCCGCGCAGGCCCGTGCGCGGCCCGCGCGGCCTGCGGGGCCTGCGCGCGGCCCCTGCCGCGCGCGCGCCTGCGGGCGGCCCAGCGCGCGGCCTGGCAGCGCTGCGCGCGGCATTTTTGCTGCGCGCGGCGCCGCGCCCAGCGACGCGGCGAAGAATTCCAGAAAAATTCCAAAAAAATTTCAAAAAATTTAAAATAAATTTAGAAACCTTTTTATCACCAAATAAACTTCCAAAATTCCCTAAATCACCAAAAATCCCCAAAAACTCTATTTTTGCACTTAAATAAAAAGAAAAAATTCCCATAAAAGTTCCGCAAGCTCCATACAAAAATCTAAAGCTCAAATAATTCCCAAAATCCATTTTCATGCTTTAAAAAAAATAAATTAACAAAATCCCAAGCTTCAAATACAAAAACCCACAATTTCCTAAAGCTCAATCTCTTCTAAACAAAATCCCTAAGCAAGATTAAAATAAAATACCACATACCTTAAGCAAAACAAAATCCCCAATTTCTTCTCCAACCTTCTTCTCCTTCCTTCATCTTCCTTTTCTCTCTTTTCTTCTTCCTTTCATTCTTTCTCTCCGAAGGCTACAACCAACACATTAACCCACTAATTAAGCCCAACGTTAATTAAAACCCATTCACAGCTTAATTAAGTCCAAAAGTTCCATGTACCTCACTCCATACACCCTGCCACCCAGCCAAGAGCCCAACTCAAAAGTCAATTCCATTAATTATATTAATAAAATATTCCAAATTGGCCCCTTCCAACTCACTTTTTGCCTTCGAGCCCTCCGCCGCTGCCCGGAACCTCCCGAACTCCGCTGTAATTTGAAAATACACGTGTCCACAGCTTTTTCTCTTCAAAAAGCTCATCCGTTGAGTCGGGGTGCTCAACCGAAAAACCGGCTCCGAAATTGCCAGTTCCGACTCACTTTTTGCCTCTAGATCTTCCGCGTCAGTCCGGAACCTCCCGAACTGCGCTGTAATCTGATAATGTATCTGTTCCAGGTGTTCCCGAATTTTCGGCGCTCCACTGTGAAGTCGGTAATTCCCAAATCTCATCCACAATCGGCATACAAAGCCCGGAAAAATCCCGAATCGAGCTGGAGCTTCTGCGTTGATCCAAATCAACCCGGCATCAACTGTAAACTCAGATGCAGCATGTCCGAGGCAATCTCACCACTCCAGGCCATCATGTGGTCGGCGCGCTGTCCGAAGTCCTAGTACTCTACAGAACGTAAGTAGAACTAGTGTTCAACATAGAGTCAAGGGTCTCTAGGACAAGTATGACATGGGACTTAGGTAAAGGGAACCTAAGTTGAGCTAGAAGAGTTTAACTCACAGACAGGAAAATAGAGTCAAGTTGACTCTAGGATTTAGTAAGGAATCAAGAGGATGGAAAAGATGGATCAAGTGTGGAGATATGAAAGGGAAAACAGGAAAGTAGAGTCAATGTAATTCTAAGATAACTGTGGAACATGGAATTAGAGTCAGTGTAACTCTAAGTTAATAGTGGAACAGGAAAATAGAGTTAAGTTAACTCTAGGATTCAATGAGGAATCAGGAAAGAGGGATAAGATCCCAAGGTTAAAGAGTTGATCAAATATAACCCTAGAAAGTTATAGGGTGTCTGGGCAAATGGATAATAACTTTAACTTCAACTTGAGTTAAAAAAATAAAAGAGAAATGTTTAAGAGTCCAGGGGACTCTCTGGTTATCCTTATGGCAAGACCTAGGATAAGAGGAAAAATTGTTACCAAAAGGCAAAGATTAAAAGCAAGCTAAAAGTGGCTAAAAGCATAAAGAAAAAGTAAATGGCGCCTTCGAATTTGAGACTCGTCAAGTGGAGCAGGACTCCCTGAGCAGTGACCCGTCGGACGAGGTACTTTCGAAGGGCTAAAAGTGAAAGCAAGGAGCTAAATGCTCAAAGAAAAGAGAAAGTGATTTGCCAGTGGCAAAAAGGGAGCTATAAGCTCGAATAAGAAAGGAAAGCAAGTGTTCAAAGGTAAAGAGGCTAAGAACTAAAGTAAAAAGAAAAGAAAGAAAATATAAAGATAAAACGGGCGGACCTACGGTGAAGCCAGCCCATGTTTGAGGTACGGGCAGTATCCCTTTCCCGGGTAGAGACCCGTTCGGGACGCTTCTTCCGTAGGACGGGGTAACACTTGCGGGTGTTATCGGCAACCTTAGAAATCTTATCTTATGGTAGCAGGACTACCGGGCTGGGGCCCGTTGGATAAGAAATTTCTGAGGGTTAACTTGAACTAAAGCACCAGAATCTAAAGAATAAAGAAAAATAGAGTGGCCAAGGTGGCCGGGTTAGTTGACCCTGTATGCAGCGGCATAGTGGCCGAGTTGGTGCTTAGCAGCCTAGTGTGGCTAGACAGAGTAGTGCTGGGTCGATGGTTGTACACAGATAGTGTAGTGATATATTATTGCATAGCTACATATTGATGTTGAGGATTTTAGTATCCTAGCACACTATTATTATTGCTTCCATTGGACCAAGTGGTGTAGGACACTTTCTCTCGGTGGTTGAACCCACTGGGAACTCGGTCGTAGTTCTCACACCCCTTGGGTGACTCCCCCACAGGTTCGGGTATGGATGCAGCGATCGTGACGGTTCAGATGCAGACGGCGAGGCATACGTCAGGGGCAAGGGCCCAGCAGCATAGTGACCTAGAGGGTCTAGCAGAGGTATCCCTTTTTATATATTTCTTGAGTGAACCTTGTATGGTGAGGAATTATGTAAAAGAATTGTAATAATTTTATTTGCAAGTTCAGAAATGTAAAGTGTAATAAGTTTAATTTATGGTTCACTCTTGTATGCTTTCATTTCCGCTTAAACTGGTTGTTTATTAAATGAAAGTTTAAATTTGTAGTGATTTTTAGTACTCTGATATTGAGCTTCCGCATACACTTGTTGTGTTATTATGGATGTTACCGTTCCTTTCGGGTAGAAAAAGGTCTTACCCGATTGGCGGGTCTGTTGGCGTGCCCGAACCGTACAAATTGGCGGACTCGGGGCGTGACAGATTAGAGTGGTATCAGAGCCTAGGAATAGTCCTAGGTGGTTAGCCAACCTTAGCGAGACCCTAGGGATTAGCACGAGAGAGTGTGTGGATTATTGGGCGAAAGTATTTGATTGGTTATTGTTGTTCCCAAAAAGGATGTTGGGATTGATCGAGGGCGACGAGCTTTCATTCTTCGGATATTACGTTGGCGGCCGACAACGTAATGTTGGAGATGAAAAGGAGTACCCTCTTATACTTTCGCATGATTGGGTCGACGAGCCATTTTGTCGGTATATAGTTTGCGCGTTGCTCAAATGGCTAAAATTTGGACAAATCGTTTCGTTGTGGTGTGCATATTAGCGATGACACCACGTAGGAATACGTGCTTGTTTCGACTCATGCCGGGAGAGCGCTCTGGGTCGAACAAGGTACACGAGCTGCGATAGAAGGTGACCACACTTGTTGGTGTGATCCAGCAGCAGGTCAAGCTTCTTGCCGTCAGCGAAAATTTTTCGCCGAAAGCTGATTCCAACGCCTAAGTGTGGCGTCGATGTGACAGTCGGAGAGGATAGATAGGCTCAAGTGGCTGATAGCGCAGCAAGCTGAGGCTGCACAAACAACGTATGAGTATACGGCGTTGCCGCATGCAGGGACGACAGTAGAAAGGGTGGCAGTGGCCGCCGAGCTTTTGCCGGCGCACCCCGCACCTTCAGCATAGGGTGTTTTACGCTTGTGTCAGCTGGATTGCTGGCAAAGTGTGGATAAAGAGGTCCAGTAAGAGACCGACTCGCGAGGTAAATGGTGATCGCTATGTTGCGAGATCCAAGTTATTGTGCCCTAAGGATTAGGGCAAGAAAGATTTACAGGCCAGGCGGCGGGAACTTCCCCCTGATGACGGTAGTGACCGTGTGGCGTATCACTTGTGGCTGAATTGCCGCATGGTAGTGTTAGTGAGGCCCAGAGTAGGCTTCAAGATGCGAGAATCTCACGATAGAGCGAGAGTTTTGTGACGCCGATTCGATGGATTAGAATAATGGCAATAATTGCCACCACAAGGTTCGTGAGTTAATCACCAGAGTTGGTGAACAGTCGTTGTGATGCCTCAACCTAGTTGGGAGAGGTGTACAGGAGTCATACGCGTGTATAAGCAAGTTGCTTAACACTAGATATTTGCGAGTTAACATGGGGGCGCTGGACGCCCAACTGTTTAGGTGCTCATGGAGCACAAGTATCGCTTAGCCGAGAGAGCTGATTAGTTGGCGCATTAGCCTTTGCTCAGTGTGGCCAGAGTTGATAGATTGTTTGGGTCATAGATTGACGACTAGTTGTGGGTTTTGCTCAGTGAGCGTAGTGGTCGCGTGGCGACGATCAGCGGGTTCGCTTAGGGACGATCCGTGCCTGGACCATGTTTGTGGACTGTGGGCCTGTAGCCCAGTGGGCAGGCGCAGTCGGCTGTGAGAGACAGCGGCCCGAGACCGGAGGGCGGGGCATGATAGAGATTTGGTCGGGGCGGTAGTCCGAGCGGTGACCCGAGGATGTGGAATGCCACATGTGAGCCTTGAGGCTGTTTGTACACTGAGAGTGTGGATGTGACCAAGCCGTAGTGCTAGTGATGATTGAGGTACTGTAGCTCCTAGTGGGAGTGTTGGTGCGGTAACCTTAAGTGAGGATCTACCCATATTACGATTGGACCTGCATGCTAGCGAGAGCCATTGCACAGTGCTGGACTAGCTTTGGGCTATAGGCCCTATTGGACCATGGTCTGTGAATCCATTAGTAGTCCGAGATATCGGGTTAGCTGATAACCCATGGACTTTGAGCGCTAGTAGCGTGTGAGATAGTTGAGGACTCGTGGATTGGCTTTTGCCCTCCACATTAGGCAGCTGAGCGATCGGAAAGAAAATATGGTAAATGTAATTAGTTGCAGATGCAACCTCGTTGTGAAAAGAATGATGGCGGAATTAAAGTAAAAATTTCGCAAGTAAAAAAAACTGAGTCATTCGTGGCAATCGAGAGAGCAAGTGCTCTATTGTGTCTTTCACCTATGTGGTGAAGGTGGCCAGATAGCAGGTCTGAGTTTGTCCCTGGATTGAGAGAGGGATTCATTAGTGAGTTGCTCGTGTGACCTGGCGAGCGGGCAGTTTGAGGCCCAGTCACGATATACAGTTAGCCCAGTAGTGAAGGCAAGGTTTCCTCCCTCTCGATCAAGTAGGAGTCGAGATGTGATTCAAGTTTCGAGGACAAAACTTATTTTAAGGGGGGTAGAATGTAAAGTACCGGATTTTCGGCACATAAATAAATGTAAATAAAGGTGGTATGAAATACTAGTGTTATGAAAGTTAGGGAAGTAAAGAACATTTGGACGTGAGTTGGGCCCAAACTGGGTTAAAATGGAGAGATCTGGAATTTTATTGGAGAAAGGGGGCCCAGATTTTTCGTGGAAAATTCACAGTGTCAGAAAATTTCGAAAAAATTATGGGGGCCCCGTAAATATGTTTTAAGACCACAGAAAAAGTTTCGCGTTGATCGGATGCCTGATAGTGAGAAAGGGCTCCGCCAACAGTGTCGGAAAATTCTGAGAAAATTTGGGGAGCTTCGTAATTATGTTTTAGGGTCACAGTAAAAATTTCTGGTTGATAGGATATCCGGATTGCGAGAACGGGGTCCGCCAGCGATTCTGGATACAGCGAGGCTTTTGGGGACCCAGATATGGCCCAAAGTGAAAATTTAAAATTTTCTGTGATAAATTAAGTTGAGAGGAGTCTGCCTGTCAAATTTGGACGGAAACGGGCGAGAAACGGACAGAAAACGAGGCAAAAACAAATAAAACATGGTCGCGCGTGGGACGCCACGTGGCAGCGCCTACTGGCTGCTGCGGCGTGGGGGCGCGCGCCCATGTGGCGCCCGGGTGCAGGAGGCGCGGCTGGAGGGTGATTCGAATTTCAAATTTGAATGGATCTCTTCTTCTTTCTCTTTATTTTTCCTTCTCCCTCCACACACACCTTCTCTTCCTCCCATTTCTTCTCCACCCGAGAGAGAGAGAGAGAGAGAGAGAGAGAGAGAGAGAGGGGCAGGAGGTTTCGAGAGGTGCTGCGGCGCGCCGGCGACCTCGTGGAGCGCGCGAGGAGTTCCAAAAAGTCGGATGGGGCAACGCGGCGTTGTCAAGGTAGGTCCCACGTATTGATTTTTACGGTATTTTTGGCACAGTTTTGAAGTTTCCTTTTGGACATTGGATTTGACCCCATGCCCACGTGCGTGTTAGGAATCGTGTATATTGTGCCGTTTTGCTGCGCGGACTGTCGGGGGCGCTGATTATGAGTGACACTCGGGTTAGAATGTTGATTGCGCATCGGGGATAAGATTGCAGGCTTGGTTGAGGTCAAAGCATATCATATTAGAGAGAAAAGGCCAATTTATACCTGTGAGCATCGTGTATGTGGTATAGGCAGGCATAGGCTATGTTGCACTTAATGTTCTTATGCAATATCAATATTATGGAATAGCATGCTCTAATAAATGTAGAACATCGACACCTGTTTTCTTTATATCATCTTGGACATTTGCATGCTTGTATAGTCACCTAGATAGGCCACCTTTTTCTGCTACACTATCATGTTGGAGTTGACTTACGAGAAACCATGTTTCTTGCTTTTCTCCTTTCTTACTAGGCTCAGGGTATTTGTAGCTCGTGCGCGAGCAGGGAATTTTTGGATAGTGTAGACAGATATTGGGGATTTGGGACAGGCAGGCTTTGATGGCAGGGTAATGCGGCAACCGCGAATTTTGGGCGGTTGACCGGACAGTTGTTATTGCATCGGATTGGGGGGAGAGGGATCGAGGGATCAGGCTTACTTTGGTGGATGGGATTTTCCCACTTTGATCAGTGTCATGATCCAGTCCTGCTAGTTTTGATACCTTTTTACTTCCTCGTGTGGGTCGCTCCCCTCGAGGGCCACTCCGGAGTGTGCGATTTACAGACTTTGAGTCCTTGAGACTCCTATCCCCTATCGGTGTTATGCGTAGGCTGGCATACCCGATTTGGCAGGCACGACAGGCAGTACCAGTCCTTACTGGTTCATTGATTGGGTTTATTCGGGCAGGCATGTTAGACACTATTTTCTGATGCATACTTTCAGCTATCCTTATTAGCTCGGCATTTAGAGGCATTTTAGTGGTAGCTTCCTTTTATCAGTAGATCTGTTTATAGCTTACCACCTCTCTTACTCCTTCTCTTGCCTCTGGTAGACTTTGCGGGTACGTCGGGGTTTGACGTACCCAAGGGACGGGACGAGTGATTGGCATGTTTATTCTCCTAAGCGATTATGTTGGCTGCAGACAACATAATGTTATGGAATGGGTGACATGTCTTAGACTTTCGCTGGATTGGGTCGAGTGCTTGTTGTGTGTTCTGTTGTGCGGTTTGTCGCAGTGAGCGGTGTCTCCCTGACGCAGAGTCTGATCCGGGTGCACCCTATTGCAGCTTGTGGGCCAGGATAGGCAGTTTCGTGCCGGATACCCAGATTGAGGTCAGAGAGCTCCGGACCCAGATGACAGGATTGACAGTGGCATATCAGCGGCGGAGTGAGCAGTTGAATAGGATGAAACAGTTGTTGGAGCAGTGGGCACCTCCGATAGTGCTTTTCGTCGAGACCAACCCCTTTGTAGTATCCGCAGTGGCAACAAATTCTGTGGCGCCGATTGAGCAAACAGCCCCCTCGGTGTCTACTTTAGTGCGGAGGCACCGAGGCAGGGTGGACAATTGATAGCAGATGAGCAGTGGGACGTCATTGATTGATTGAGTCAGCTTTGGCTGTTTGACTTATCCCGACTCGTAGGATTGGGTTTGGAGCCTTCGGAGGAAGAATTGTGGTTGGTGGTGATGTACAGACTATTTGAGAGCCTTTTATGCCAGAGGGTTTACGCAGTTGTTGAACTGCACGCTCCACGTTATGAGGGACGAGGCGCATGTGATGTGTGTGCTCGGTTAGGATTGCGCTAGGATATCTTTTTGGCTCATTAGGTCCCTCTGACTTTAGATTTTGGATGCCCCGATGGAGCATAGCGTTGTAGTTCCTTTGGACAGAGGGAGGCACTCGGTGCCAGTTGATGGAGGGCAGATTAGTAGGCAGAGGCCTTCTCGTTTTCTTTTCAGAGTCGTGGACTTCTGAGGTGCCAGAGGTCGGGTGGACCCCAACGGCAGTGTCAACATCAGTATCAGAGTGGCGCAGCGGAAGCATGATGGGCTGCAGTCACTGCCACAGCAAGAGTGGAGGCAGAGATGGTGCTTTCTACGGGTTTAGCCAGGATATTCTCAGACCGATTGAGCGACGACCACTAACGCTGGCAGTTGAGTCTGTGCAACCTGGTTGGAGGGCGTCCCATCAGTGGGATGTGTTGTCGTAGGTATGATTTCCTTTTTCAGCTATCTGAGTTAGAACGAGGTGCATCCCTGCACGGACTAAAGGTAGAGTTGCTACCACGTGCACTAGAGGTATAGATCCTAGTTTAGGATGTTCACGTGGAGGAGATTTGTGGAATATGTCCAGTGCAGTTAGGCCGTGGGTTATTCCTGTTGACTAGCTAGTCTGGTGGCAGCCCTGGATTTTCGACTCGGTGTATTGGATTGGTCGGTGTGGCACCTTGCAATTTGTAATTGTAGGGTGAGGACTGTGAACTTTTGCGAGTTGGACTGGAGGAGTTGTTTACAGAGGTGGTAGATTGCACTAGTTACAGCGACAGTGTGTTAACAAGTGTCAGGCAGATGATGAACCAAGGATGTATTGCCCAGTTAGTGACTGTGATAGAGGTGCCTACGGCGGCCCCGAGACTCAATGGTGTCCTTAGTGCCCGCGGGTTCTCGTATATGAGTCCACCTGAGTTGATGAGAATGCCGCCGGGCAAGGAGATTGAGGTTGTTATTAACGCGATTCTGGGAATCGCGTCGATATTGAAGGCACCTTATTGGATGGCACCAGCATAACTGTGAGCTAATGGTATAGTTATTGACTATGATGGATAAAGGGGTTGTTAGACCCGGTGTGTTACCTGATGGAAGAGAAATTGGATCGTTCGTCCTGTCAATAGTGATTGAGTTGTAGTGATGCCCCCACGGTAGTCTTGGATGTGTGTAGATGTTTTTGGGCCGGTGTACAGTGTAGAGCTTGAGCAATGCTTGCGCAGTAAGCGCCATTACTGGAATGGATGGGATGTGGACCAGGGATCGTGCCCCGGAGTGATCCGTTCCAGATTTTGGTTTCAGTCGAGCAACCCACACTGATGGATGAGATTAATGAGTGTTGAATTAAGGATCCTCAGTGGATGTAGAACAAGGACAGAATAACTGCCACAGCAGGGACAACTTCAACTCTTCGTTGTTTTTCGGTGGTTCTCCAACTCAGAGTTGTAGTTGTTGGACTCCCTTTTATATGGATAATTGCGTGGGTGTATTTCAGGTTTTTGAATGAGTTGGTGTTGAGGATGAGATTTTGGAGTGTTTGGATCAGTGGTTATCTGGTTGATCCTTCTTTTCCCCGCGACATGATGGAGTCCTTGATGTTTTCCACGCCTCAGCTTAAAGGTGATATGTTCGGATTCCCCGTTGATGTTCGACTCGTTCCACTTGAGACCTGTGAGTGTCTGGAGTGCGTGAGGCGCCGTTGTGGATTATGGCTCGAGGGATAAGGAATGGCACAACTAGGCCATGTCGTACAGGCGGTTGTTGTTGTTGTGGATTAATCACGGGAAGTGATGAATGCTTTGAGAGTTGGTGATGAGGATGTTGGATATTTACCCTTCTGATTTGAGACTTCTTTTGAGCTATGTTAGTTTCGAGGACAAAACTTTCTTTTAGTGGGGGAGGATGTGAGGATCCGGATTCCTACGATGAGATTATGGTTGATTGGCAGCTTACGGTGGCCTACGTGGCGTGTCAGCGGTGTTGGTACACCAATTGGACATAAGTGATGGACTCCGAGTGTTAATTAGATTATCTGGGTAATCGGTTGACTCTGTCGGATATTTAGTGTTGGTTGCGCGCGAAACGGATATTAAAATTGGATTCCGTGTGAAGTTGGACAAAGGAATATCTCTCCGGATGCCTTCAGCAAATTTTAGAGATGGAATTTGGTAAAACGGACACCGTATTTGGATTCAACGTGGAAAAACGATCAAAATGGCTATTTGGTTGCATTATTTGGAATTTTGGATTCCGGAATTGGACTCAGCGCGCGAAAACAGTAAAAAGGGGTATTTTTGGAGCAGTTTTGGACTCATTTAAGGCGGCCGGTCCATGGAATGCGCGTGCACCAGGCGCATCGACCCAGGGGGAGCGCCAGCTGTCGGCGCTGGAGAGGCCTGCCTGGGCCACGCGGCAGGCCCACGCGCGCCAGCTGGCGCGACGCGCTTCCCTATGCGGGACGCGTGTCGCCGTGCCAGTGGCGGGCGCCACGGGCCACGTGGCCCCATCCGGGCCATCCGCGCGGGGGCGGGGCGCCCGGATGGGCGCCACGTTCCCCCGCTGGGCGCGGGGCTGGGCCGGGAGCCGGGCCTGGCCCAGCACTGTGCACCGCACAGTAACACCCCCCCCCCTTGGTCCCTTTTGTTCTTCTTCATCCTCCAAATTTATGAGCTTCTTCCTCCTCCTTCTCCCACTTTTGGAGCTTCCAACTTTGGGGACTTCTACAGAGGATTTATTGGCAACCCTCCTTCATCTTCATCAGCAAAGAGATGGATTATAGAGGCTTTATCACCATCATCTTCTCCATGAGGCAAGCACCCCCATTGTTGCAGTTTGTGAACCTCTCCGTCACGTTTCAGTACGAAAATTCCCTAGGACTCATTTCTTGGAATTTCGAGCTCATTTTTGGTTCTATGTTTTCACAAGAGGTAAGGCTACAATCTTTGTATTCAACTCTCCCCTCAGATCTCATGTTTTTACAGAGTTTTAAGGCCATCTTTGGAACCCTTCATTTCAATCTGGAATCCAAAAAAGTCCTCCGTGTTTTGGCCTTTCTGGGTAGTAGGATGGGAATATTTGGATGATTTTTGCGGGGAAATTTCTAGGACTCGAAGATCTACAATATTGGTATGTATCATTTTCTCCAGATCTGAGTTTTTAGTAGGGTTTATGCATGATCTTTGGAGCACCTGGCTGTAGTCCTGTACAGATGGAACTTGGTGATAGTTCAAAGTGTTTATGGGTTTTCTCCTTCATACGAGCACGAAAATTGGAGTTCTTTAGCTCAATTTGTATCTACTCTCGACAAGGAATCCAATGGTACCTCTCTTGCAGGTTTTGGAGCACGTTTGATTAGGTAACTTTAATGATCTTTTTAAGTGCGATTATATGGTTTACTGCAGTCCCTGTTTTAGTTTTGATTTGAGCAATGCACCTTGGAATGCAGATAACTTTATGGATATAAGGTCTTTTTCAGAAATTCAAGTTGGGACTTCTTCTTAACTTCAAGGTGAGCAAATTCTCTTTTGTGATCTATGGATGAATCCCTTTGGAAAAGCCTCTAATTAAGCTTGGAAATGCCAGCAAGTTTATGTTAGCAATTTTGGACAGCATTGTGATTTTGTTGTATTTGAATGTCAAAGGAAAATTAATGGTGGACTTTGAGGTCTTGAAGATGTTTGTGTGAAAGAGGATATCTTTGCCTTACTACTGGGAACTTTATTTTGAGGTATTCGAGGTTACACATACTTTTTATTTAACCTTGTTGCACTTGCCGAAATTCTAGAATTTGAATGCGCAGTGTGCATCGTTTCAGTGATTGCGCCCAATTCGTGAGGCGGATTTGGAGGATTTTCACGGCATCGGTCTCCTGGGAGGATATGGATTACTCACGCCAAATTTCAGCTACAGCGGGCAGCGAATCGTCAAGTTTCAGGTGGGTGGTTGTGCTTTGCCGAAAACAACGATTTACCCACTCGGGCTATTGGTTTCCCTCATGACATAGTTGGTTGTTGCTCTCCTTTCGTTGATGAACCATGCTTGAATATCTATGTTTAGATTAAGTTAATGGATCCTCAGTGCATACATGAGTGAATGAATAGTTGATTGATGTTGCATTACCTCATATGAAGTGATTATAAGCGATCATCCTTAAATTTATGGCTATGTGAGAATATTTGGGAAAATTAATCTTTAGCCTACCCTTTGTGATGAATGGTTAATTTGATTCATGTGAGAATGATTTTTGTTGCTATATGTGAATGGTTCATTAACTCAAGTGTGAATGTTGGGTTGGTTGATGCGAGAAGGACATGGTTGCTACGTGAGAAAGGTTATTATGGCTTTATGTGAATGTCATATGGGCTAAGTGTGAATGGCTATCATGGGTATGTGAGGGTGATCTTGTTGATGATTCCTAAACCTATGTCATGAGAGGTTATATGTTAAATGATTTACAACCTATCTATGTGAGAATTATTAGCTGGTTGATCTTTGATCTAGCTTATGTGAAAATGGGTGTCGATGTTGGTTATTGATCTAGTTGATAGGAGAATGACCTATGCTTTTGATTTCTAATTCATTCATGATAAGATGGATATCATTGTGAGTTGAGGCCTATTCCTTATAAGACTAAGCATTGTTTATGACTCCTATTACCCCCAAATGAGATTGGATGTTGTTGGTAGATCCTATGTTCATCCTATGTGAGATCAATAAAGGTTGTGGGGCCTTAGGTTATTTATTGGTGATACATGATTGAATGTCTATGATTAAGTAATGTTAAATGATCCTAAAAATATTCATGTATGAATGCGAGGTTTGACAAGCGTGGTGTCACTTTATGTGACGTTGATTATGAGTGACACTCGGGTTAGAATGTTGATTGCGCATCGGGGATAAGATTGCAGGCTTGGTTGATGTCAAAGCATATCATATTAGAGAGAAAAGGCCAATTTATACCTGTGAGCATCGTGTATGTGGTATAGGCAGGCATAGGCTATGTTGCACTTAATGTTCTTATGCAATCATCAATATTATGGAATAGCATGCTCTAATAAATGTAGAACATCGACACCTGTTTTCTTTATATCATCTTGGACATTTGTATGCTTGTATGGTCACCTAGATAGGCCACCTTTTTCTGCTACACTATCATGTTGGACTTGACTTAGGAGAAACCATGTTTCTTGCTTTTCTCCTTTCTTACTAGGCTCAGGGTATTTGTAGCTCGTGCGCGAGCAGGGGGTTTTTGGATAGTGTAGACAGATATTGGGGATTTGGGACAGGCAGGCTTTGATGGCAGGGTAATGCGGCAACCGCGAATTTTGGGCGGTTGACCGGACAGTTGTTATTGCATCGGATTGGGGGGAGAGGGATCGAGGGATCAGGCTTACTTTGGTGGATGGGATTTTCCCACTTTGATCAGTGTCATGATCCAGTCCTGCTAGTTTTGATACCTTTTTACTTCCTCGTGTGGGTCGCTCCCCTCGAGGGCCACTCCGGAGTGTGCGATTTACAGACTTTGAGTCCTTGAGACTCCTATCCCCTATCAGTGTTATGCGTAGGCTGGCATACCCGATTTGGCAGGCACGGCAGGCAGTACCAGTTCTTACTGGTTCATTGGTTGGGTTTATTCGGGCAGGCATGTTAGACACTATTTTCTGATGCATACTTTCAGCTATCCTTATTAGCTCGGCATTTAGAGGCATTTTAGTGGTAGCTTCCTTTTATCAGTAGATCTGTTTATAGCTTACCACCTCTCTTACTCCTTCTCTTGCCTCTGGTAGACTTTGCGGGTACGTCGGGGTTTGAGGCTTTACCCACAGGGGGAGGCTACTGGTTTTACTAGTGGTTTTCACCCCCATTGTTGTTTTTTTCCCTTTTCTCCCTTTGTTTTGCAGTGTCTGCTGCGGAAGTTGCTGATCTGTCGGTTGACGGTTCGAGGCGAGGGAGTTGCGAGATAGATCCCTACCAGGGTTGATTTCTACAGAGGGATAGATGTACCAACCCGGAATATGGGTTTCACTGTACACAGTTGTATTTTATTATTTTAGTTATCTCCCTTTTGGATTTATAGATGTTGTATAGGTGGCTTTTACTTGTATTACAGCTTTGGTGGACCGGATTATTGTATCATCTATTTATGGGAGATGGATATTGTACCTTTATTCTTTTCAGTTGTACAATGATTCAGGTTTTTATTACAGCAGTTTTTCTTCAGCTCTGATATCTATTTAGTTGTTAGATGGTACTTTGCAGGTTGGACGCTTCGCCTATGCGGGGTTTTGCATAGGTGGCGGATCTGTTGGCGAGCCCTGGTCGCAGTTTCGACCCTGGGGCGTGACAGGACGTGAAGCGACTTGGGAACTGGAGTCAAAGATGAGGGAGTGCTACCTAGATTTATTCGTTGCGGACCAGGGTTAAGTTTCGAGGACGAAACTTCTTTTAAGTGGTGAGTGATGTAGTACTCTTGCGTTCCGATGCCTTCGTATACCTTCGTTTTATGACGGGATTATTGGGGAGACTCTTCACGGTGTTTTTGGCAATGGACTGGGTCTGGACCGCGAGTATTTTTCCGCGTTTGAGCTCGAAAAACAGAGAACGGTAATGTCACGCCCCGGGTGTAAACCAGAACCCGGGCCCGTCTACAGATCCGCCGTGCATGCGGTATTTCCCGCATACACGAAGCGTCGGTAACCTGCTCAGATAAGAAAAATAATAAAAGAGCATAATAATCAGAGCTAAACTAAAACTACTGTATCTCAGACAGAAGCTGGAAGTAAAAGAGTACAACAGTGGAGATAAAATACAAATAGCAGTAAAACTAAAGTACAAGTCTCTCTCCCAGCTCACCACAAAATTACAACCAGCTGGCAAAAGCTAGACCCCAAAAGTACAACCGTCTGAGATGGAAAACATAGGAGGTGCAAGTCTAGCTAACTCACTGTCGGGTCCACTATCTAGCTACTCAGCCGTCCTCTCTCCTCGACCCGCCGCTGTAGGCCCAGCAGCACCCGCAGAAGGCTCTGCAAAACAAAGGAGAAGAAAAGAGAAAGAAGAATGGGAGGTGAGAACTACTAGTAAACCAGTAGCCTCCCCTAGTGGGTAAAACCTCTAACTCTGACACACCCATTAGGTCTACCAGAGGCAAAAAAGAAAAGAAGTGTGGTAAGCAATGATGACATGCTGAAGAAAGGAAACTACCACTACTATGCCTCAAAATACAGTCCTAGACTGGAATAACCATATGCAACAATGACGAACCATCCCAGATGGACCCAATCTGTACCGCCCTCATCATCGGGCAAATAAGCCGCGCCGATGTGATAGCAAACCTCCTGCTGCCATCCTCACCATCGGGCAATAACCGCGCCGATGTGATATCAACCCTGTCCATAACTGTCTGACCCCGGCCTCCGGAGGGGAACTCGTGGGGAGCGACCCACACGAGGAAAGCACCACCGGGCAATAACCGCGCCGGTAAAATAAGTACCAAAAGCAGGAGTAGGTCACAACTGTAAAGCCCCAGTGGAACACACCCTCCACTAAAAGAAACACAGATCCCCCAATCTGATGCACAAGTGAACATCCGGTCGATCACCCAAAATCCGCGATCGCCGCAATACCCCACAATCTAAATCCCGGTCTTACAACCGACCTCCGGTCAACCGCCCAAGATCCACGGTCGCCGCCAAAACCCATAAATCACAATCCAGGCCCCGACTACACTATCCCCAAACCCCTGCTCAAACCCGAGCAACCTGGACCACCTGACTAACGAAAAGGGAAAAAGAAGCACACAAGGTTTCTCCTAAGTCAAGTTCCAACATGAAAGTGTAGCGATAAAGGATGGCCTATCTAGATGTCCATACAAGCATGTAATTGTCCTCAAGAGCAATAAAATAAAGTGTGACAAATAGTAGTTCCACATGTGTATCAATTAATAGTTCCGCATGGATATAACCATCAACATGCTAAAATCATGACCCAACCACATATGTCTATAATCCCTGATCCATGATAAGTCACCAAAGTGGTACCCGCACATAGATGTGTCATAATGTCCCAACAATCAATCCATTTAACCCGCTTTCATAAAATCTATGTGCTAACGTGGCGTGTTAATTATTACTATTAAAATATCCCAGTAATTATGTTCCAACATACTATGTCCACCAAATTAATCTCACATGAATTATCCACCTATGCACGTCACATATCCTCCAGTAAAACCACTAACAGGATAAATCATCTTGATCAAATATAATAAACAATTCCACATGCAAGGTTAAGTGCTAACATAGTATTCCATGATTCCACACAAGTATGCATAAGTCCCAATTAAGCATTAAATTATGTGTCCCACATAGTGATGTTCTAATAACATTTCTAACATGATATGCTCAGGAGAAAAGCAATTATCAATCATAATGCTCCAAAGATGATCATTCTAATACTCCTAGTGGGTAAGTCAGAAAAGAGGGATATAGCAACCACCCACCTGAAGTGCAACTGTCCAAATCCGTACAGCTCAAAATACCAAAAACTCCAATCCCTTGCTCCAGTAAGTTCAGCACACCCGTAATACTCCTGGCACAATACAAAGTCCACTAAAACACTTAAGTTCCCAAATATTGCTCATACAGTTCACCTACAACAACAATCCCAAAACTGCTAAATTTTCACCTGCAGAAAGTGCCCAGAAAAATCCCAAAAAAAATATCACGGCGATCCTCGCGTCCATACCTTCGAAACGGCTGCTTGCACGCCCAAATCTGAGTTCGGTAAGTCAAGATATAAATTCGGCAAGGTGGTAATCCAAACAACAAACTGTGCTAAAAACTGTACACTGTTCACAGAGAAAACAGGGATTTTCGCCTCGAAATAAATCTCAAGAAATTCCAAGAAAAATACGAGCGCGTTCCTTGTGATCCGTAGATGAAAAAGTTGTTAAGCTCGCCTCCGTCTGACGCTCGTGCGCGAAGATACGGCCAAAATACTCCGATGCTGTCTCAGAATTCCACACAGAAAAAGGGGGTCACTGTTTGCCTCGGGATCCGTGCCAAACATTCAAATGGGATAGCGCGATCAACATGAAAGATGAAGCCCTACCTCTTAGGAGTCTGTCGGCGCAAGAATCACAGAAAAAGGATCTCGGGTTAGCCCAGGGGAGCAAAAACACTGCTGCTGCGCCGAAGAAGAACACAACAACCACAACGTCGCGCCGCGCCGTAAAATAGAGAACCTCGGGATGCGTGCTCCTAAAATCCCAAAACTTGGCAGGTAGATCAAGAACTTGAAGATGAAGAAATCTTCTTAAGGGTGCTCGGGCAGAGGAGGCTCAAAAAGGGGAGAAAAGGGGAGAAGAAAGAGGCTCGGGCTGCTATTTAAAGGCCCAAAAAAACATTTGAAGAAATACCGAATGGGTCCCCAGAATCGGGCGCCCGAAAAATTCGGGCTGCTATAGTAATGGGCCCGGCCCGTTACTGTGCAGGCCCGAATTCACCACAGCCTGCCACGTGGCCCGCCACACGGCCCACCCGCGCCCCGTGCGCCCGGTGCACGAGCGCCCGCCAATGGCGATGCGCAACGTGGCCCTTGCAACCGTGCACCGCGCACGTCGCGCGCCTGCCCCGCTCGTACGGCCACCTGCCCCGCCGTACGGACACCTGCCCCGGTCAACTGCTCCACTCCTTGCGTGGACCGCGCGCACAACACCGCACCAATAACGGCCTGCCACATGTCCACCCGGTTCACCGTAGACCAAAGCTTTCCGTAGACCGCGAGCTGTGAGCCAACCAGTAGGGAACCGCCACGTGGCACCGCCCTGGTGCACGCCCGCCGCGTGGACCGCGCACCTGCCCGCGCCCCCGCCCGCCTGCCCGCGCCCCCGAGCGCCTGCCCTTGGCCGCACGCCGCCTGCCCGAGCCCGCGCCGCCGCCTTCCGCCGCTGCCCGCCGTCGCCGGCCATCGCCGACGATCGCCGGGAACACTGTTCCGGCGTGAACAGTAACCGGTGCACAAAAAAACCAAGTAGGTAGTCCATTTTGACCGTTTTCGCGTGCTGAATCCGAATTTGATGTCCGATTTTCCAAATTCCAACTCTAAAAACTGCCGAATGCACCCGAAAAAGTATTCTTAGCCCAAATTTCGCGCTGAGCCTAAATTTAATATCCGTTTCGCGCGAAACCACCTCTAAACCTCCGACGGGGTCAGCCGATCACCCACACAATCCAATAAAGCTCGAGGTCCAATACTTGTGTCCAATCATGCACCAACACCTCCCGAAACACAGTACAAGCTCCCCCGAAGTCACCAATGACTCCACCACAGCTCTGCAGAGATCTAGGTCATCACAGGCAAAGCGACCGGATTCGAATTCTGATTTACGGATCTCCCGGAATGGGGGTCAAAGCGTTTGCCTTTGTGTTGTGCACCAGTTTTCGTGCTAAGTGGCCAGCACGCTTTTTGAGGTGATCGGACGGGATCCTGCTGTGATCGGACTTTTCATCTTTTTATGTCAGTGGGTTATTTTATTGATTGGGTGGTCCCTCGACCCTCCGGTTTTCCGTTTTGGTCTTATTTGGATCTTCTTAGTTGTTAGGGAGGGGGGTTGAAATTCGAGAATTTTTGGGCTGATCGTCAGGGTTTGTGGATATTTTTAGGTGGCAGGGGCCGCAAAATGATGAGCGGCGGTGCGATCAAATTTGATTTCGGACTCCGGTACCTCCCAGAATATTTTTTGCGAAGTTTTTAGCGGTTTCGGGTGCATCGAAAGACGTGCGGGCGATTGGCATGTTTTTCGAGGTAAATTTGGACCGCTGGTTCACACCCGATCGTTTAGGTTTCGATTTTGGGGATTTGAACTTATTTCTCCTACTTCTCATCCCTTTGGGGTTCGTGCGTTAGGGCTCTCGTGAGGAGTGCGGGAGAAACCCCAACACTCTCCTACCTTCTTTCCACCATCCGACGTTGGGCGTGAAGAACCGTGGTGTCACGCCCCGGAGGTCTCAGGATAAGCGGAAAACGTGTATTTTTTTTTTTTTTTTTGAATTAGATAATCAACAACCCCGCCTGCCGGTGCGTGCCAGACCCGCCACATATACAAATTCACCCTGCACACGGACAGAGTCTCCTTTGTATATGCACGGCGTCTCAACTACTTTTACATGAATCACATTACACGGCGTTGATCACACAGTCACCGAGAATAAGTACAACAAGTATCAACATTGAAAGAACCTAGGAGTTCGCAAACGGTGTCCACTCGACACCCAAGTCTTTAAAACATCTAACATTCACATGCAGGCGGCTACATTGTTTTGAAAGGATAAATCCCCAGGGTTTTCAAAGTGGTGCCCACACGACACCCTATTTTTGAAAAGCGTTTTCGAAATTCTTTTTCATCGTAAAACGGCCGCACAGTTAACATGAAACCTAACCATAACTGAACATTTTAAAAACACATGTCCACATATCCAGCATGATCCACATAACCACACAAAATAGCATAATGAGGAAAGAGAGAGATAACCAAACTAAAAGTCTCAACAAAGGGCCTCATTCGGCCACGCTAAATCTGCGGCACCTCACCACCGTCCCGATGTACACACCTATTAGGACCTGTCACGGAGTGGGTAAAGTCAGTGACAAATAAAGTAGATGCTTTAACAATATTAAACAAGAGTTTAGAAGGAAAAACACTGCACCGGAACCTTCGCTATCCAACGTCCTGAAATTAACTTACTCATGTTCTTTATTTAATTTCACACCGTTTCGTCAGGGTAGGTAGACGACCTCCCCACGGAACATTTGAAGCTCTAACCCTTTCACGATGCGTGGGCGACACGTTTAGCCATCGTGAAGTGGTCCCCAATCATCACACGTGGGGCACACGGGTCCTTCTGACCACTTCTCCGGAAAAGTACACCATTGCGGGGGCCTATTCCGCCAGTGTACGTGCAGCATTCAAAACAGGGATGCCGAAATCGGCGTAGATTAATTTTTACAAAAACATGCGAAGGATTAGCATCTGTCATCTACTTTATTAACCGGTTAGCAATAAACATTTCAGTGACATGTTGCACTCAATGCACTTACAGCACTTGATGCAAAGAACCCACCTGGTTGCAGATAAATCGGGGCACTACGAGTCTCGGGCACTTTCCCGCTGCACACCTGGACCTAAGAAAAGTCCACAAGGTCAAATTAACACCTTACCCTACTTAGGTTAAATCAGTGGTCCCCACCCACTGCAACAATGAACCCTCAAAACCAAAATCATCATACCTAGGGGACCGCGACGTCAATCGAAAACCAACAAGTCAAAACCATCGAGTAAAACCGAAAACATCGAAGACTATCAACAACCGGACCGCGACCACTTCGTCGCAGACTCCGTCGGAACCCAAAACCGCTAACGGAACCCAACAAAACCCATTCCTCAACCGATAGCCCACTCGGGGTATCAAAGGTTAAACCAGGAGGGCCCCGACGGCAAAAACGATGAGGAAAGAGTCCCGACGGCGCGCCCCCGACAATTTCGTCGAGGCGCGGAGCGTCGGCGAAAACGACACCCATCATAATAAATAAAAGTGACCAAAAAGGTCCAAGGCGGCCATGACATGAAAGCCACGGAAATAACGATCCCAACGGCGAAAACCGCGCTCAAAACGGTGGAAAAACGGGCAAAAACGGAGCAAAAGAACTCCGGGCTGTCGGATGGTGCACGGGGGCAACCATGGACCGGGTTCACGTCAACCGGCAGCGGCGGCATGCGCCGGGTGCACGCAAAAAGCGTGCACCGCGCACTTTGGGCCGGGCCGGTGCACAACCCGAGCGTGCACCGGGCTCACGGCCCCAGGGTCGCGGCGCCAGCACCGGGTGCACGCCCGGGGCGTGCACCGCACCGCGATGGGCCGGGCCGCGCACAGGGTTATGCGCGCGCCAGGTTCACGGTTGCAGGGCGCAAGCGCGTGCACCGGGTGCGTACTGTGCGGTGGACCGCGCTTATGCGGGCCGGGCCGGTGCACGGAACCGTGCGCCGGGTCTTGCGCTTCCGACGCTGTGGGCGTGCACCGGGTGCACGCCCGGACCCGTGGACCGTGCCGTACGGACAAGCAACAGTAACCCTAATTTTCGCCGTTTTCGCGCCGTTTTTTGCGATTTCTTCTCCGTTTTCGCTCCTGTGCGATCCCGGCGACGACCCCGCGAGCATGGTAACGACGGCGGCGGCCTCCCGTTTAACAACGGCGGCGGCAGCCTCCCGTTAACCCACTATGCTCCGACGAAGCCGCCCCAAAAATTCCCGAAAATTTCCCGAAAAATTCCCGGTAAATCTAGTAGCTAAACCGACGACCGACGGACAACCAAAACGTCGATCGGAGGTCCGTCAAAACGAAACCGATTAAAAATCATCGATTAAATTCGATAAAAAAATACCGAACACCCCCAATCAAGAACAAGAAAGACGCGGATCAAAACCCGACGGAAAAACCACGATGTACGACCTTACAAGAACACAAAAAACCCCCGATTAAATTTTACGGAAGGATCTACAACCACTAACCTCACTTAATCGGAAAATAAAGAACCGATCTTGGTTCTTGCGGCGTCGGAGATCCGGATCCGCTCCCCGTAGACGATGGTGTCTCGTTCTCCGATCTCCGGCACGTAAAATGGGGCGATCGGGTTCCTCCGCTTCTTCCTTCTTTTCTTCCGATTAGGGTTTCGCCCTTCTTCTTTTCTTTCTTTTCTCTCCGCCATTACGACTAGGGTTTAGAATTCTCTTTTCTTACGGCTAGGGTTAGAATTCTCTTTTCTTAACGAGGGGAAATACTTATATTATCCACTTATCTTAAATCTTTAATTTCCCCAATTCTGTTATTTTCCGAATCGTACGTAGAGAAAAAATCTAATTTCCCCATCACCGGATAATTAATTAATTAGCTTAATTAATTAATTATCCACACGAGATAACCCCCATTATCCACAAACAGGTGCAAGATATTTTGCACGGGTTTCGATGCACGACTAATCACCGCATTACTAAAAATCCCGTTCCGGGGGTTCCTGACATCGGATTTTCGATCCGATCGCACCGTCGGTCATTATTTTTCGCGCTCTTTCGCAGAAAAATACAAGCACCACACACACCGACCGACAAACCAAAAGTAATATTCCCGGAGTACTAAAAGAACACTAAAATAGAAGGAGGGTTAAACATTACAAAATACCGTGTCATTACACCACTCACACTTTATAAAAAGTTTCGTCCCCGAAACTGAAATACAACCCTCGCTAAACAGTTCGGGAAAACACTCCCGCATTTTCGATTCCAGCTCCCACGTCACCTCGCGTTCCTCATGGTTGCTCCATTGGACCTTCACGTAAGGGATGGTCCGGTTACGCAGTTTCTTGTCTTCTCGCGCCAGGATCCGCACCGGTGTCTCTTCGACAGTTAGATCCTCCTGAAGCTTGATCGTGGATATGTCCAGGGCGTGAGAGGGATCGGGTAGGTACTTTCGGAGCATCGATACGTGGAACACATTGTGTACTCGGTCCAGGCTTGGCGGCAAGGCCAAGCGATAAGCCACCGGACCCACACGCTCTAGAATCTCAAACGGTCCCACGTACCTCGGGCTTAGTTTCCCTCTCAGACCGAAACGTCGGGTCCCTTTCGAAGGCGACACTCGCAGCAACACGTGCTCGCCCACCGCGAATTCCAATTCCCGTCGCCTGCGGTCTGCGTAACTTTTCTGTCTGCTCTGGGCGGTCAGCAATCGCTGCCTGATGAGGCGCACCTTTGCCTCGGTTTCTTCGACCAAATCCGGTCCCAACCATTTGCGCTCTCCCAAGTCATCCCAGCATAAAGGCGACCGACAGCGGCGCCCGTACAAAGCTTCGTATGGCGCCATCTTTATGCTGGCTTGGTAACTGTTATTATAGGCGAATTCCACAAGTGGCAGATATTGAGACCATCCGTCGCCTAGGTCTAGCACGCATGCTCGCAGCATGTCTTCAAAGATCTGGATCACCCGCTCTGATTGTCCGTCTGTTTGCGGGTGAAAGGCCGTGCTGAAATGCAGCTTGGTCCCCATCGCTCGTTGCAGACTGTGCCAAAAACTCGACACGAACCGTGTGTCTCTGTCCGACGTGATGGACACCGGTACACCATGCAACCTTACTATCTCATCTATATAGGTTCGTGCCAGTCGCTCCCGGGTCCACGTCGTATGAATCGGCAGGAAGTGGGCGGATTTCGTCAAACGGTCCACTATGACCCATATCGCGTCGTGCCCTTGGGATGATCTCGGAAAACCAGTCACAAAGTCCATCGTGATCATCTCCCACTTCCACTCCGGCACGGGCAACGGCTGCAATTTCCCAGCTGGGCGCTGGTGTTCGGCCTTCACCTGTTGGCATATTAGGCAATGTGCCACGAATCGAGTCACATCTTCCTTCATCTTGGGCCACCAGAAGGTTTGTTTGACATCCTTGTACATCTTTGTTCCCCCGGGGTGCACCGCATAGGGGGCGGTATGCGCCTCCCTCAGGATCTCTTCCTTGAGTTCGGGTATATCCGGCACACAGATTCGTCCCCGAAAACATATCGTGCCGTTAGCATTTATCGCAAAATCACCTCCTTGGTCTGTGGGTAGCCTATCACGTACAAGTTGTAGCTGGGTATCCGTCGATTGACCTTCACGGATTCTATCCAATAAGGTTGGTCGGACTACCAGGGTCATAAGTCGTGCGACCGTTCCTGCTGGTACCACCTCCAGTCTTAATTGTGCAAATTCCGCAATCAAACGATCCTGTTGGGTGAGGGCGTTCGTCACCGACTCCGCTGTCTGCCCTTTGCGGCTCAGGGCATCCGCCACCACGTTCGCCTTCCCAGGGTGGTAATGGATGGTTAAGTCGTAATCCTTTAGTAATTCAAGCCACCGCCTTTGCCGCAAATTCAGTTCCTTCTGGGTGAAAAGGTACCTTAAGCTCTGATGGTCTGAGTACACGTTGCAGTGTGTTCCATACAGGTAGTGCCTCCATAACTTGAGGACGAAAACAACTGCTGCAAGCTCCAGATCGTGCACGGGGTAGTTCCTCTCGTACTCCTTGAGTTGCCTCGACGCATAAGCTATGACTCTACCCCGTTGCATGAGCACGCCACCGAGACCGCTTCACGACGCGTCGCAGTACACCTCATAGTCCTTGCCAGGTTCCGGCAGAGCGAGCACCGGGGCTCGCGTCAACTTGTCCTTGAGTTCTTCGAAACTCTTCTGGCATTGCTCCGTCCATATGTACTTTTCTCCTTTACAGGTCAGGCGAGTGAGGGGCAAAGCTATCTTGGAGAAGCCTTCCACGAAGCGTCTATAATACCCTGCTAGCCCCAGGAAGCTTCTAATCTCAGTTACCGTCGTCGGTCTGGGCCAATCGGTCACCGAATCAATCTTCTTTGGGTCGACCGCCATCCCAGCAGCCAACCAATATGCCCCAACAAGCCCACCTTGCGGTGCCAAAACTCACACTTTATAAGTTTTGGCATAAGGTTTCTGATCTCGGAGGGTCTGGGGAATACCCGCGGGTGTTCCCCATATCCCTGGTCTATGCGAGGGTAGACCGGAACGTTATCTGGAGGACTATCACCGACTGGTCTAAGATGGGCTTGAGTATCCCATTCCTCATGCCCGTGAACACCGCTGGTGCGTTAACGAGTCTAAATGGTATAACCGTAAACTCATGTTGACCATTCCGAGCTCGCAGGGCTGTTCATGGTATGTCGTCACCCGGAATCCTAGGCTGGTGATAGTCGGTCCGCAGATCAATCTTTGGGAATGCCATTGCTCCTTGTAGTTGATCGCTTAAGTCATCCATCCGAGGTAGGGAGGGTACTTGCTCATCTTGCGTAAAGATCTATACGAAACTCGTGAACGCTACACGACTGTCGTCTACAAAGCTTCCTGCCCGCAACCAAGAAGTGCGAGCAGGAGGCGCTCCTACACGCTAAGTTTACAAGTTCCGGCAAATCCGGTTCCCGGAGACACGCTTGGAACTTCAAGCAGTCAATACCGCTTAAAAATTGCCACAACTGTCGGCCCCAAGCGCTATGCCGACAACCCTTTAACGGAAACCTCATTAGTTCTCTTAGATTAAGAACCTGCCTCACCCTCGCTAGGCAGGAAGGAGTACAGTCGCCTGCCTGGAGGGGTAGCCGGAGGATTCGACTGAACTTATTTCTACGATGGAGATTTCTTCTAATAACTAAGGTAGGGCGAAAACATGAAGCGAGGTGAAAGAGTGGGACGCTCAGGTGTTAACACAAAGGTTCTAGCACGAAGATCTGAAACTTGAGTATTACCTGTTACATCGTGCCCCATGGGTCCGTCCCATGGTGGGTCACCGTATAGGCTCTCCCTGCTCCCGGTCGTCGAGACAAGGGTGGAGACGCTGCTATGGATGATGTCCCCGTTTCCGAGGGGCAGTTGCAACGACAGTGCTCTGGTTTGCCACCTCGAAAACAATGGTCTTCCTTCTGGGGACATTCGACCACTTTGTGTATTCCGTCACAAATAATGCAAGACTTGTCCATCGGCCATTGTCTTCCCGCCGGCGCATTCATGGTTCCTTGTTGCCATCTCTGGTATTTAGGAGGCCGGTTCCTCTTGGTATGCCCTCTTCCGAAGTTTGGCCGGGCTCGTTTCTTATCCCTGCTGTGTCCCGAGCTCTCCCGTCGGGCTTGAGAAATCGTAAATTCGCGCTCCACCGCGGTGGCTCTATCGACCACCTTGAAGATGTCGCTCCATAAGCCATTCACAAAAAGACGGGCCTTGTGAGGTTCATCTCTTATAACAAAGGGAATACATTTAATCAACCTCACAAATGCCCGTTGATATCCCATAACTGCTCGACTTCCTTGCTTGTGGTGCCTCGGGTCGCCTTCCACCTGCTGCTTGATGCTGTCGGAGAGAAATGCCCCAAACAGTTTTCCTCGAAACGTGGTCCAAGGTGGAAGGGCGATGCCCTCCGAAGGGTCCGGGCGCACCGTCTTCCACCACTTGCGGGCGTCTCCCTCAAGAAAACGGACTGCCAAAGGGACCCGTTCACCCTCCTCCATTAGCAAAGCTTCGAAGAGCCTTTGCATGGTATCTACCTATTCTCCTACGACCCAAGGGTCGGTCGTATCTCCCTCAGAAAAGCCTGGGCGACCTCCATGTTACGGAATTTGAGTTGGCGTATTTCGTGAATGTATTAAGTCTTGACGATTGAAGATGAAGAAACTTTGGATCGTATACCTCAATCTCAAGAAAGAAGAATTCAAAAGGATCAGGTACGTTTAACTAAAGAATTTTGATGATCCGAATACTTCTTATAGTGTAGAAACACCTGGAAGAGGTTTTAATTGCTTAAACATCAAAAACTGGACATGGCACATGTTCAGGATCCGGATCGAGCTCGGCAATCCGGATCCCAAAGGGTGTTGGTTCATACACTGGTTCAATCCGGATCGCAGCATCCTCTGATCCGGATCCCGAACATTAGTTTTACCTGTTGCTTTCTCGATCCGGATCAGGAATTGCAATCCGGATCCCGAACATGATGTTTTGGTAAAACTGTATGAACGATCCGGATCGGGGACTACGATCCGGATCCCGAACAAGCAATTTTCTGGAAACCGTCTTTTGTGCTTCTGCAATCCGGATCGCCAAATCCAATCCGGATCGCCGTCGGTAAAACTTTCCAGAAAAGGCTGTTTTTGATCCGTATATTCTTCCTAGGGTTTCTAACCTATAAATAGGCCCTGTATTCATTTCTAGGGCATCCGCTATTACAGAAGAAAATAGCCGAAAAGAAAAAATCCACATATATAGAGAAGAAAGGAAATCAATAGATTTATTCTATGTTTCTTCATCTATATTGATTGATTTGATTCTAGGTTTTCCATACTCACATTTTGAGTAGAATCAAATCAATGAATACTTAGATGGTATTTCCGATCTATCTTTAATCTAAGTATTCGGCGGATCATCACCACCCAAACAAACAACGATTTACCCCAAAATCGGCGCGTGGACTCGCGTGGCCTTGTGGATTCAAGGTGCAACCGCTCTCGTGGATTCGGAGCGAGGTACGTTCGTGGATTCGAAGCGTGCCATTGGGTGAAGACCGTGGATTCGGTCGGACGTCGTGGACTCGACGTTGGACGCTGTGGATTCAGCGTTGGGCGCGGATCGTGGATTCGAGAAGCGTCGTGGAGCGAGCGGGAAGATCTACTAGGAGCGTATGGTAAAAGGTTGAGTCGTCTGTGAGTACGTTATATCACCTTGTACGTGTGTTAATTCTAGTGGATTTCGCCGTGTTATCGGTCCCGTGGTTTTTTACTCCGGTTTGGAGTTTTTCCACGTAAAAATCTTGCGTGTTCTTTTATTTTTCCGCATTGGGTTTATTTGCGCAATGATTTTTTGAGTGTTTATTGTTTACACCTATTCACCCCCCTCTAGGTGTTTTTTCCCCTATTTAGATCCAATTACTTATAACCCAACAAGTGGTATCAGAGCGGGAATAGGGTTGTAAACAATGGTTGAAGGTGGAAACATCAATCGACCCCCTTTCTTTGATGGAACAAATTATGCGTACTGGAAAGTGCGGATGAAAGCCTTTTTAATTTCCATCGACGAAAGGGTGTGGCAATCAATTGAATTAGGATGGTCTAATCCAACTGAAATTTTAGATGATGTTCGCACCTTAAAACCTAGGTCGAAATGGACCAAGGAAGAGATAGACTTATCTTCTTACAATGGCAAAGGAATTAATGCTCTATTTAATGCTTTGTCACAAACTGAGTTCTCTCGCGTCTCGGCATGTGAGACTGCGAAAGAAATCTGGGATGTTCTTCAAGTTACGCATGAGGGAACTAACCTAGTGAAGATTCAGAAACTGCAAATGCTCACGAGCAAGTTTGACTCTATCTCTATGGCAGAGAATGAATCCTTCACTGACTATTACACACGATTGCAAGACATCGTAAACTCATGTGCTAACTTGGGAGAGAAGATTCCAGAATTTAAAGTTGTAAGAAAAATTCTAAGAACTCTTCCTGAACGATTTCGCCCGAAGGTCGCAGCCATTGAAACAATTAAACACCCGGACGAAATGCGTGTAGAAGAATTAGTAGGTGCTTTACAAACTTATGAAATGACATTTCCTACTAACTATTCTTCTGGAAAGGCATCCTCTTCTAAGTCTTCAGGTTACGCATTGAAATCAACTAAAGAAGAAGACGCGGATTCATCCTCCTCGGACGACGACGAGAACCTTTCTATGGAGGACTTTGAGAAGCAGCTCGCTCTCTTGACAAGGAAGTTTCGCCGCAACTTTCGAAGGGGAAATTCAAGCAAAACTCCATCCTTCGGAAAGTCGAAGAAAGGCAAGGGTTCTTCAACTTACAAGTCAAGAAAGCAAGAGAACTTCTCAAAGGATAAGAAAAGTTCAGAGGGACAAGTTCAGTGCTTCAAATGTCGAGGCTACGGCCACATTGCAACGGAATGTCCCAACAAGAATCCGGCTAAGAAGAAAGCGATGCAAGTCGTTACTTGGGATGACAACTCCACGTCAAATGAGTCATCCTCAAGTGATGAAGAAGACAACGCGACAGCTTTCCACGCGTCCACTACATCTTCACCCTTCATGTGCTTAATGGCAAGTACATCCGACTCACTGTCCAACTCCACTGTTGAAAAGATTGCAACGGACGATGAATCAGATGATTCGGAAGGTGAAGATTTTGCTCTAGCCTACCACAGCTTTTGAGGGATTCAAAGAAACTGGCTAAGCAAAACAAGGGGTTGAAAGGGAGATTGCAGGATCTCGAAGAAGAAGTAAAAAGGGTAACCTCTCTCTCAACCGATCTTGAAGTGGAAAGGGATAATCTGATTAAAACAAATGTTTCCCTTCAAGAGTCCAATGAGCAACTCGAGAAGAATTATATGGATATGGTGAACAAAGCGAATTACTTCTTGAAGCTCAACGGCGAGGCTCGACAGGAAAAATTGGAAATGACGGAGACCATACGCCAACTGAAGGATGACTTAAAGAGATTTTCTTCTGGAAGGAGTAAGTTGGACAGACTTCTTGGTCTTGGTCAAAGAAATAAGTTCGGCCTCGGATACACTCAAACTGGAGACATTCCAAGTTCGAGTGGTACAGTATTTGTGCCTCAGTCGGTATCTCCTCCTCCGACACCGGTGTTCACGACAAGCAACGACAACAAACCTACTACATCCTCCTCGGAATCGACAAGAATCAAGGTATGTTTTCGTTGTGGCATTTCAGGGCACATAAGGAGAAATTGCAAGACGGAAGCCAAACGCACACCTCAAGCACCTCTTGCAATGACTACCAAAAGGGCTATTCCTCGAAAATCAACTGCAATTCATTGAAGGAAAAGAGCCTTGGTAGTACACCGCTCAAGACGACATCATCAAGGAGCAGCAATTCTTCAAGCAAGACGCTCTCACCTAGGAAATCAACTTCACGATCATTACCGACGCACTCCAAAAAGGTTTGGGTGCGCAAAGGTGAAATTTTCCCTTGTCTTGCTACCAATGTTTCCTTGCATGCATATGATAGTTCGTCTTGGTACCTGGATAGCGGGTGTTCCCGTCATATGACCGGTGATAAAAACTGTTTTCAAACATTTGAGAAAAACTCCGGAGGACTTGTTGTTTTCGGAGATGGTCGGTCTTCCAAAATTGTTGGAAAGGGAACGGTAGCTATTCCAGATGGCCCGGTTCTAGATAATGTGTTATTTGTTCATGGCCTTAAGACTAACCTCATAAGCATAAGTCAACTGTGTGATAGTGGTTATTCAGTTAATTTTTCATCTGATAAATGCACTGTAACTGACATGAACCATGCTTTCTTTTTAAAGGGGGTTAGATCAGAAAACAATTGTTATGTAGTTCCTACTAAGATTTCTGAAAAATGTAACCTAGCATCTTTGAAAAATGAAACACTTTGGCATGAAAGGCTAGGTCACATAAACTTTAAGGAACTTGCTAGAATTTCGAATAAAGATGTGGTCAAGGGGGTTCCGAAACTTTCTTTTGAACAAAACCTTGTGTGTGGCGGTTGCCAAAAGGGAAAACAGTCTAGGACTGCACACAAGAACTTGAACCACATAGGTACAAAACGGCCTTTGGAACTTTTGCATATGGACTTAATGGGGCCAACTCGTCAACCATCTCTGGGAGGTAAATGGTATATTTTCTTATTGGTTGATGATTTTTCTAGATATACTTGGGTAGCTTTCTTAAAAGAAAAAGCTGATACCTTTGATTCTTTTCTCGAAATCTGCAATCGTATTATGATGAAAAGAATGATAGGATTACTCGAGTTAGGAGTGATAGAGGTGGGGAATTCATAAATTCCAAATTCATTGATTTTTGCACTTCTAATGGCATTAAACATGAATTCTCCGCACCTTACACACCTCAACAAAATGGTGTAGTCGAGCGCAAAAACAGGGTCGTACAGGAAATGGCACGTGTTATGCTTCACAGCCGGAACTTACCTTTTTATTTTTGGGCTGAAGCGGTGAACACTGCTGTTTATGTTATTAATCGCGTGTATTTGCGCCCGGGGACATTGAATACACCATATGAACTTTGGTTTTGTAGAAAACCTAACATCAAATATTTTCGTATCTTTGGGAGTCGGTGTTTTATTTTACGTGATCGTGAGAATCTTGGAAAATTTGACTCTCGAAGTGACGAAGGGATTTTCTTAGGTTATTCTACAAACAGCAGAGCATATCGAGTTTTTAACTTAGAATCTAAGACGATCGTAGAATCGATAAATGTTAAGGTAGATGAAGCTTTTCACTTTGAATCTGAAAAATCTACCCTCGATATCTCTCTTGATGATGATACACCTGCTAATGCATCTTCTTCTAACAATTCTTTCGATAATAATGATGCATCTAACGGTTCTTCAAGTTTATCTGATGTGCAGGAATCATCTCGTGTACCTCCGTCTACTCCTCTACCTCAAACGTTACGCATCTCCAAGGATCACCCTGAATCGAACATCATTGGAGATCCACAAGAAGGAGTTAGAACACGGAGACAATTGGTTTGCGGATTTGCATGCTATGTATCTCAAATCGAACCAAGGAATGTTGATGAAGCTCTCCAAGATGACTACTGGATTAAAGCAATGCAGGAAGAGCTCCATCAATTCGAGCGAAACAAAGTCTGGGAATTAACGAAGCCTCCGAAGCAACACAATGTGATAGGTACCAAATGGATCTTCAAGAACAAGAAAAATGAAGAAGGTACTATCATCAGAAACAAAGCAAGGTTAGTTGCTCAAGGCTATTCTCAAGTAGAAGGTATAGACTTTGATGAAACTTTCGCCCCTGTAGCTAGACTCGAGTCCATTCGTATATTGTTTGCGATTGCTTGTCATTTTAAAATCAAATTATTTCAAATGGACGTTAAAAGCGCCTTTTTAAATGGGTTTTTAAATGAGGAAGTTTATGTGGCTCAACCGAAAGGTTTTGTGGATCATAAACTACCTAACCATGTTTTTCGTCTGAAAAAGGCTCTTTACGGTCTGAAACAAGCACCGCGAGCATGGTACGAAAGGTTGACAAAGCACCTTTTGGAAAAGGGCTACACTCGAGGGGGAGCTGACAGGACTCTCTTTGTGAAGCATTATCAAAACAATTTCATAGTTGCTCAAATCTATGTCGATGACATTGTTTTTGGAGCAACAAGAGATAATGATGCTTCTAAATTCGCGGAGACCATGGAAAGCGAATTTGAGATGTCCATGATGGGCGAATTGAATTATTTTCTTGGATTACAAGTTAAACAAAACGATGAAGGAATTCACTTGTGTCAATCCAAGTATGCACTGGAGTTGGTCAAAAAGTTTGATCTTGAAAATTCTAAGGATTTTCCGACTCCAATGGGAACTAGCCATAAGGGACTTGGAAGTGAATCACAAAGTGAGAATGTAGACGAGAAACTGTATCGCAGTATGATTGGAAGTCTACTATATCTCACGGCTAGTCGCCCGGATATATCCTTCAGTGTTGGGATTTGTGCGAGATATCAATCAGCACCGAAGGAGGTTCACCTGAAAGCGGTGAAACGGATCATCCGATATATCAAAGGTACAATCAATTTCGGAATTTGGTATCCTATGGGAACGACTTTGGATATTGTTGGATACTCAGATGCCGATTGGGCTGGATCGGTGGATGACCGGAAAAGCACGAGTGGTGCATGCTTCTATCTTGGCCACTGCCTTGTTGCATGGCACAGTAAAAAGCAGAACTGCATAGCACTCTCGACTGCCGAAGCGGAGTACATTTCTGCAGGAAGTTGTTCAACCCAATTGATTTGGATGAAAAGCGTGTTGAGCGATTTCCGGATTTCAACATCTTCGGTAACCATTTTATGTGACAACACTAGTGCTATTAACATTTCTAAAAACCCTGTGTTGCACTCTAGAACAAAACATATTGAACTTAGATATCATTTTCTTAGAGAGCTAGTTGAATCAAACATTCTTCAACTGTCATATATTTCAACTGAGGATCAATTAGCTGATATCTTAACAAAACCTTTGGATCAAAAACGTTTTATTCACTTGCGTAAAGCAATTGGCATGCTTTCCTTGAAATAAACTCTTTTGAAACCTTTGCTTAGGTTAGGTTTTGTTTTTGTTTTGTTTTTTGTTCTTTATCTATGTTTTGTACATAGGACATTAATTGAGCATAAATCATAATTGACTTTATTTGCATCTTTTTATGCATTTAGAAATTTATTATGCTTTTGATGTCATAATATTTCAATGTTGCAATGATCATTTACGTTAATTAAACCATCTTTTAAGTGATCAAAGTCAATTTCTCTCTCAATGATCTCTTGGTATAGTCATTATCATATTTGATTGCTTAGTCGAGTATGAATTCGAGATCAATGGTTTGGTTGAATACCTTATATATTAAATAATTGATAGCCAATTGAGGGGGAGTCAATGAAATGTAAAATGCTCAAAAGATGTGGAAAGAGTTACATCCCAATGAGGAGTGTGAAAACTACCACCACATGGAGGAAATGAAAGAAAAAATATCTACTCCATGAATGAAAAGCAAATTTTTGTTTTGAAAATTGTTGATGAAATCATATTGAAATACTTGACTCAGTCGTATTTCATGGTTGGTATAAGGTGGGATTTTTGTAAAAGATGCTCAAAGAGCCACTCCTTCAACAGATTGTCTAGATATATTATCTAACTTATCTGGGATTTCAAACATCTATTGATCTTGGTATTTCATTTTCTTTACCAAAATTGATGATTTGATAAAGGCATTACACATAAGATCAGGATAGATGTAATTGAAGTTGTTCAACTTTAAGTGTTTTAACTTTCGTAAATTTTCGTTTCATTTTTGGATATTTTTGATAGATTTTGCATAATCTATTTCTTGTTGTATGAAACGATGTCTTTTGTTTAAAGTTGACATGGTAAAGTGCTTACATACTTTTTCTGGATTTTATTGAATTTTTCTAAATTTTTCTGAAGAAAAAGTTGTAGCCGATCCGGATCGGGGCAAGTGATCCGGATCCCGAACGCAGGATTTCTCCTGCGGGTAGCCGATCCGGATCACATTCTCGATCCGATCCGGATCACGGCTAGGGTTTTATAAGAAAAAGAGATTTTGATTTCTTTTACCCTAATCTTTTGTTTTCAAGCCTCTAGAGTTTCTCTCTCTAGATTTCTTGCTTCTTGGAGCTTCCAAACTCAAAGTTCTTCGGATTCAAGTAAGTTTTATTGATCAAAACTCGGTTTTTACAGTTTTTCATCAAACGTGAGTTGAAAAATTGGAACTTTTTCGTTTGTGAATGGTTTTTGATCAAATTTCTTTTGAAATAAGAACTCTGGGTCAATTAGTTTTGCTTTTATGCTGGGTTTTCTCAAGATAAACGAGTTTTTAGGCTTCGATTTCTAAAAATTCTGGTTTAGGGCATAAAAGAGGAATTTTTGAAAATCATGGAATTGATCTATTTTTAAAATTCTTTTTGGAAAACTAATTTGATTCTTGGCTTCTCTACATGATTATGATTGTCTAGGTACAATGTTTTCAAATTTTTCAAAATTGACGATTTTTCATATGTTCTTGAGTTGGTTTTCACAGGACAATTTCTCAAACTCAAAGCACTAGATCAATGGCATTCTCCTGGTTAATCCTGTTACTGGTCACAATGGTGCCCGGAAGTTCATCTGTTAAAGAAGAACCAGATGTCTCAACTCGAGACAAACGAACGAAGCTAATGAGGACAGCTCGGATTACAATGAGGAAGAATGGGACGAATTCTTCAAGGATGTTCAACGAAAAATTGATGAGGAGGACAGGAAATTCACCAAAGGAAAGAGACTAATGAAATCTGCCTCCACGACCAGACAATATACAAGAAGAAGAAATGTCCAAAGAAGTACGAGTCAGCATAGTGGGCCTCTCACCAGAGCACGCTCACTTTCTGGAATTCTGCAAACTGAATCTCCATGGACTGCAGGACCAGATGCACCATCTGCATCTACACAGCGTCCATCGCACTCAAAGACACGGACAACTGAGACAGAGATTTTGGAATCGATTTGTCAGGAACAACAAGACTCTCTGCTACACAAGAGAGAATATCGAAAGAGCTTCAGCAGATTTCCTCTGAACACAAGAAGATCAAGAAAAAGTACTCAAATTTTAAGAATTTGCTTAAAGGGATTTTGAGCAAGCTGAGCTGTACTAGTTCAGATTCTTCAGACTGAGCAGCACCTTCTGTTCATTCTGTCTACTTGGTTCTTAGTTTTCAGGACGTTGTTTTTTTCTTTTACTTTTAGTTCTCAGTTTGTGCATATTATTAGAACTTTTTTTTTTTCTCTCCTTACATATTGTAGCTCTTGCTACGTTTTGGCTTTGTTTTGTGACAAAAAGGGGGAGAGAGTTAGAGAGAGAACTTGAACTGTTTGCAAAGAACTTTGAACAATGATTGTGAATATCAATGACTAATAAGGTAAGTATGACCTCAACTCAACTTTGGTTTTTTTTTGTGATTTGTGCATGCTTCTATACTAACTATTCGACTAACTATTTGGGCATGTAATATGACTAACAAGTTGATGTTGGACTAACATACTTTGACATTTGGTTTTCGACTGCTTAGAAGATATGTTGGTTTTAACTATGATTCTCTTACATATCTGAATTTTTCAAATGTCATGATGAGAATAAACTCTATCTCTGTAGTTGGTTTTGTATGTTTCAATTCTTGAGGTATCTAACGATTTTGTTTGTCAAGAATGCTTTCTGTGTGCAGAGATTACAGATGTCTAAGTCTAGAGTCTGTTTTAGGAGTTTATCTCATGTTTTAATTTCTGGAACTCTTTTGTAAATTTTTGTTGTATGGTGATAGCAACAAAAATATCTTTTTGAATTTTCTTTTGTGGATTTGTGTTTTGTCACGAAACCGCCAAAGGGGGAGATTGTTACGGAATTTGAGTTGGCGTATTTCGTGAATGTATTAAGTCTTGAAGATTGAAGATGAAGAAACTTTGGATCGTATACCTCAATCTCAAGAAAGAAGAATTCAAAAGGATCAGGTACGTTTAACTAAAGAATTTTGATGATCCGAATACTTCTTATAGTGTAGAAACACCTGGAAGAGGTTTTAATTGCTTAAACATCAAAAACTGGACATGGGACATGTTCAGGATCCGGATCGTGGCTTGCAATCCGGATCCCGAAGGGTGTTCGTTCATACACTGGTTCAATCCGGATCGCAGCATTCCATGATCCGGATCCCGAACACTAGTTTTACCTATTTGCTTGAACGATCCGGATCAGGAATTGCAATCCGGATCCCGAACATTGATGTTTTGGTAAAACTGTATGAACGATCCGGATCGGGGACTACGATCCGGATCCCGAACATTGAATTTTCTGGAAACCGTCTTTTGTGCTTCTGCAATCCGGATCGCCAAATCCAATCCGGATCGCCGTCGGTAAAACTTTCCAGAAAAGGCTGTTTTTGATCCGTATATTCTTCCAATGGTTTCTAACCTATAAATAGACCCTATGGTCATTTCTAGGGCATCCAAATAGAGCCGTCATTTTCAAATATCATTTTATACGAAAAATCCACATATATAGAGAAGAAAGGAAATCAATAGATTTATTCTATGTTTCTTCATCTATATTGATTGATTTGATTCTAGGTTTTCCATACTCACATTTTGAGTAGAATCAAATCAATGAATACTTAGATGGTATTTCCGATCTATCTTTGATCTAAGTATTCGGCGGATCATCACCACCCAAACAAACAACGATTTACCCCAAAATCGGCGCGTGGACTCGCGTGGCCTTGTGGATTCAAGGTGCAACCGCTCTCGTGGATTCGGAGCGAGGTACGTTCGTGGATTCGAAGCGTGCCATTGGGTGAAGACCGTGGATTCGGTTGGACGTCGTGGACTCGACGTTGGACGCTGTGGATTCAGCGTTGGGCGCGGATCGTGGATTCGAGAAGCGTCGTGGAGCGAGCGGGAAGATCTACTAGGAGCGTATGTAAAAGGTTGAGTCGTCTGTGAGTACGTTATATCACCTTGTACGTGTGTTAATTCTAGTGGATTTCGCCGTGTTATCGGTCCCGTGGTTTTTTACTCCGGTTTGGAGTTTTTCCACGTAAAAATCTTGCGTGTTCTTTTATTTTTCCGCATTGGGTTTATTTGCGCAATGATTTTTTGAGTGTTTATTGTTTACACCTATTCACCCCCCTCTAGGTGTTTTTTTCCCTATTTAGATCCTTATTAACCTAAACCCAACAGGATCATGCACTGCGGTTACTGGATACCGACTGTCGTGGTCAAGGCCGTTTTTCTCTCTGATACCATAAAATCTGTCACGCCCCGGAGGTCTCAGGATAAGCGGAAAACGTGTATATTTTTTTTTTTGAATTAGATAATCTACAACCCCGCCTGCCGATGCGTGCCAGACCCGCCACATATACAAATTCACCCTGCACACGGACAGAGTCTCCTTTGTATATGCACGGCGTCTCAACTACTTTTACATGAATCACATTACACGGCGTTGATCACACAGTCATCGAGAATAAGTACAATAAGCATCAACATTGAAAGAACCTAGGAGTTCGCAAACGGTGTCCACTCGACACCCAAGTCTTTAAAACATCTAACATTCACATGCAGGCGGCTACATTGTTTTGAAAGGATAAATCCCCAGGGTTTTCAAAGTGGTGCCCACACGACACCCTATTTTTGAAAAGCGTTTTCGAAATTCTTTTTCATCGTAAAACGGCCGCACAGTCAACACGAAACCTAACCATAACTAAACATTTTAAAAACACATGTCCACATATCCAGCATGATCCACATAACCACACAAAATAGCATAATGAGGAAAGAGAGAGATAACCAAACTAAAAGTCTCAACAAAGGGCCTCATTCGGCCACGCTAAATCTGCGGCACCTCACCACCGTCCCGATGTACACACCTATTAGGACCTGTCACGGAGTGGGTAAAGTCAGTGACAAATAAAGTAGATGCTTTAACAATATTAAACAAGAGTTTAGAAGGAAATACACCGCACCGGAACCTTCGCTATCCAACGTCCTGAAATTAACTTACTCATGTTCTTTATTTAATTTCACACCGTTTCGTCAGGGTAGGTCGACGACCTCCCCACGGAACATTTGAAGCTCTAACCCCTTCACGATGCGTGGGCGACACGTTTAGCCATCGTGAAGTGGTCCCCAATCATCACACGTGGGGCACACGGGTCCTTCTGACCACTTCTCCGGAAAAGTACACCATTGCGGGGGCCTATTCCGCCAGTGTATGTGCAGCATTCAAAACAGGGATGCCGAAATCGGCGTAGATTAATTTTTACAAAAATATGCGAAGGATTAGCATCTGTCATCTACTTTATTAACCGATTAGCAATAAACATTTTAGTGACATGTTGCACTCAATGCACTTACAGCACTTGATGCAAAGAACCCACCTGGTTGCAGATAACCGATCGCGCCCGCGACTCTCCTAGGCGAATCAGGACTCCTCGCGGCCTACTAGAATATCCAAAAGTACGAGTTAACACCTTACCCTAATCAGGTAAAATCAGTGGTCCCAATCACTGACACATTAAACCCACAAAATCCAAATTCATCATACTTAGAGGACCGCGACGTCAATCGAAAACCAACAAGTCAAAACCATCGAGTAAAATCGAAAACATCGAAGACTATCAACAACCGGACCGCGACCACTTCGTCGCGGACTCCGTCGGAACCCAAAACCGCTAACGGAACCCAACAAAATCCATTCCTCAACCGATAGCCCACTCGGGGTATCAAAGGTTAAACCAGGAGGTCCACGACGGCAAAACGATGAGAAATGAGATCCGACGGCGCGCCCCCGACAATTTCGTCGAGGCGCGGAGCGTCGGCGAAAACGACACCCATCATAATAATTAGTGACCAAGAAGGTCCCAGGTGGCCATGACAAGAAAGCCACGGAAATAACGATCCCAACGGTGAAAACGGCGCTCAAAACGGTGGAAAAACGGGCAAAAACGGAGCAAAAGAACTCCGGGCTGTCGGATGGTGCACGGGGGCAACCGTGAACCGGGTTCAAGGGAACAGGCCGCGGCGGCATGCGCCGGGTGCACGCAAAAAGCGTGCACCGCGCGTTTCGGGCCGGGCCGGTGCACGACCCGAGCGTGCACCGGGTTCACGCGTCGGGTGGCCATGCGGCATGCGCCGGGTGCACACTGTGCGGTGGACCGCGCACTTGCGGGCTGGGCCGGCGCACGCAATGGTGCACCGGGTTCGCGCCCTCAGGCGGCTAAGCCGTGCACCGGGTGTACGCTTCGGCCATGGACCGCGGTCCGAGGGTTTGCACAGTAAATCCTAATTTCGTTATTTTTTTTGCCGTTTTCGCTCACGTTTCGCGATTTCTTCTCCGTTTTCGCTCCCGTGCGATCCCGGCGACGACCCCCGCGAACATGGTAACGACGGCGGCGGCCTCCCGTCTAACAACGGCGGCGGCGGCCTCCCGTTAACCCACTATGTCCCGCCGAAGTCGCCCGAAAAATTCCCGAAAAATTCCCGGAAAATTCCCGGTAATTCTAACGGCTAAACCGACGATCGACGAACAACCAAAACGTCGATCGGAGGTCCGTCAAAAAGAACCCGATTAAAAATCATCGATTAAATTCGATAAAAAACACCGAACACCCCCAATCAAGAACAAGAAGGACGCGGATCAAAACCCGACAGAAAACCACGATGTACGACCTTACAAGAACACGAAAAACCCCCGATTAAATTTTACGGAAGGATCTACAACCACTAACCTCACTTAATCGGAAAATAAAGAACCGATCTTGGTTCTTGCGGCGTCGGAGATCCGGATCAGCTCCCCGTAGACGATGGCGTCTCGTTCTCCGATCTCCGGCACGTAAAACGGGCGATCGGGTTCCTCCGCTTCTTCCTTCTTTTCTTCCGATTAGGGTTTCGCCCTTCTTCTTTTCTTTCTTTTCTCTCCGCTCTTACGGCTAAGGTTAGAATTCTCTTTTCTTACGGCTAGGGTTAGAATTCTCTTTTCTTAACGAGGGGAAAAAACTTATATTATCCAATTACCTTAAATCTTTAATTTCCCCAATTCTGTTATTTTCCGAATCGTACGTAGGAAAAAATCTAATTTCCCCATCACCGGATAATTAATTAATTAGCTTAATTAATTAATTATCCACACGAGATAACCCCCCATTATCCACAAACGGGTGCAAGATATTTTGCACGGGTTTCGATGCACGACTACTCACCGCATTACTAAAAATCCCGTTCCGGGGGTTCCCGACATCGGATTTTCGATCCGATCGCACCGTCGGTCATTATTTTTCGCGCTCTTTCGCAGAAAAATACAAGCACCACACACACCGACCGACAAGCCAAAAGTAATATTTCCGGAGTACTAAAGGAATACTAAAATAGAAGGAGGGTTAAATATTACAAAATACCGTGTCATTACACAATGACTGCCTCATAGGGTCCAGTCAAGCCTGCGCCAACCTACTGCCACTACGTCCAAAAAGGACTTGGTCTTACGTAGGGCGTCCCACACGGACTATCTCAATCTCACGCAAAGTGACCCCATGGTAACTCGGCCAAGGGCATCAAGCGACCACTAGTATATCAACTAGGCACATCAATCATCTCATCATCAACACGCACCCGGGGCGTAACTCGAGGGGAGCGACCCCAACGAGCTCAAGTATCTCAACAGTCTCAACTATCTCGATAAGCGGCACATGCAGGCTATGATCACAATCAAAGGATCGAAAGCTCAATGCTCAAATATAACAACTCAGTCGGAAAAAGACTTCACGACTCAACAGGAAAAGCCCAAATCCGCACATGATCTGTCGGAGAACCCTCAACGACCCAATCTGATAATGCACAACCCATGGCTAAGTCGGGAAACCTCCACGACTCGATCTGCCAGAACCTCAGAACTCTCATAATTAAGTCGGAGAACCACCTCCACTATCAAATCAGAGATGCATAATCCATGATCTAGAATAATCTCATCAGAAGCTCAAAACTCAAATGACACTATAACTCATCTCAAAAGCTCAAAAAGAGACCCCTCGGCCCCCGGGCACGAGGTCAGATGCACCCTGTACCTATGCCCTACCTCTGGCGAACTCATGATTTAAAAACCACATTTAAAAAGTTGATTTTCCTTAAACGAGTTTTCTTGATTTTTAAAACTATCAGGGTGCAAAAATAATGCCAAAAGAACGTGCAACCTAGTGTTATATAGTAACATGAGTCTACTAAAAATAATCCGGGGTTCCAATAAATTTTACAGAAAATTCCAGGCAACTATCAGATTTAAAAACAGTGGAAATAGCATGATAAATATGATCAAATTGCATTCAGGAGCATTAAAGGGCATTCCATACATTTTGGAGAAATTCTAACCCACCTGGAACGCTTTCCGCAGGCAATCGCTGAAGTTGGTGAAGCGTCGGATCCTCAAACTGACGAAACCTCGAAAATCATGCCGCGAATCACGGAAAAAATCCCCCGGAAGCTCAAATAAATCCACCAGAGTCCTCACAACAAAAATGCATTCATCCGGCTCACCCACGGCCAACTCACAGCATATGCACAAGTAACCAACCAACCATGCTCAATAATCCGCCAAAATCATGTAAGGAAATCTAAAAATCCATTAAAACTCGGAATCCCAAATACTCACCTCTGAAGAAAATCCGCGCATACTTTGGCTCACTCCACGGCCAAACACAGTGCAAACAAAGGCCCAAGTACACTACAATCCACCAACAGCATGCTCACATTAACACAAAAACACTTATCCACACACACACACTCTAATTACATCCCCTGCACACACCACACAATCACAGCACAAAACACAAATCGCATCCTTTATTACCTCCACAAAACCTCAGCACCCTCTTTACTTGCCCGCAGCAACAAGCAGCACAATTCCGAGCCGCCGGGCTTCCCCGGCTCCGCGTGGTGGAAGCACCTCAACCTGCCAAGCAGCACCAACTCACCTGTCACGCCCCGAGTCCGCCAATTTGTACGGTTCGGGCACGCCAACAGACCCGCCAATCGGGTAAAACCTTTTTCTACCCGAAAGGAACGGTAACATCCATAATAACACAACAAGTGTATGCGGAAGCTCAATATCAGAGTACTAAAAATCACTATAAATTTAAAACTTTCATTCAATAACGAATAGTTAATGCGGAAATGAAAGCATACAGGAGTGAACCATAAATTAAACTTATTACACTTTACAATTCTGAACTTGCAAATAAAATTATTACATTTCCTTTACATAATTCCTCACCATACAAGGTTCACTCAAGAAATATATAAAAGGGATACCTCTGCTAGACCCTCTAGGTCACTATGCTGCTGGGCCCTTGCCCCTGTCGTATGCCTCGCTGTCGTCTGCATCTGATCTGTCTCGACCGCTGCATCCATTCCCGAACCTGTGGGGGGGGTCACCCAAGGGGTGTGAGAACTTACGAGCGAGTTCCCAGTGGGTTCAACCACCGAGAGAAAGTGTCCTACACCACTTGGTCCAATGGAAGCAATAATAATAGTGCTAGGAAACTAAAATCCTCAATATCAATATGCAGCTATGCAATAATATATCACTACACTATCTGTGTACAACCATCGACCCAGCACTACTCTGTCTAGCCACACTAGGCTGCTAAGCACCAACTCGGCCACTATGCCGCTGTATACTGGGTTCAACTAACCCGGCCACCCTGGCCACTCTATTTTTCTTTATTCTTTAGATTCTGGTGCTTTAGTTCAAGTTAACCCTTGGAAATTCTTATCCAACGGGCCCGAGCCCGGTAGTCTTGCTACCATAAGATAAGATTTCTAAGGTTGCCGATAACACTCGCAAGTGTTACCCCGTCCTGCCGGGGGGACTTGTCATACGGGACACTGCCCGATAGGGTCACTGCCCAACTCTGACAAGAGTACTCTATCTACCAGTCATACGGGTCGCTGCCCGGGAGAGGGACCCTGTCCAACTCCTGACCGTTGTACGTTCGCCCCCGGAGGTACGCCCGTTTTATCTTTAATTTTTCTTTCTTTTCTTTTCTTTTTCTTTCTCTTTTATTTTAGTTCTTAGCCTCTTTGCTTTTGAACACTTGCTTTCCTTTCTTATTCGAGCTTATAGCTCCCTTTTTGCCACTGGCAATTTACTTTCTCTTTTCTTCGAGCATTTAGCTCCTTGCTTTCACTTTTAGCCCTTCGAAAGTACCTCGTCCGACGGGTCACTGCCCAGGGAGTCCTGCTCCACTTGACGAGTCTCAAATTCGAAGGCGTCATTAATATCCTCTTTATTCTCTTTATAGCTTTTTGCTTGCTTATTAACCTTTTAGCTCTATCTTGAGCAATTTGATTGTCTTGCTTATTAATAACTTTTTCATCTCTTACCCAGGTCTTGCCATAAGGATAACTAGAGAGTCTCCTGGACTCTTAAACATTTCTCTTTTATTTCTTTAACTCAAATTGAAGTTAAAGTTATTATCCATTTGCCCAGACACCCTATGACCTTCTAGGGTTATATTTGATCAACTTTTAACCTTGGGATCTTATCCCACTTTCCTGATTCCTCATTGAATCCTAGAGTTAACTTAACTCTATTTTCCTGTTCCACTATTAACTTAGAGTTACACTGACTCTAATTCCATGTTCCACTGTTATTTTAGAATTACATTGACTCTACTTTTCTGTTTTCCCTTTCATATCTCCACACTTGATCCACCCTTTCCATCCTCCTGATTCCTTACTGAATCCTAGAGTCAACTTGACTCTATTTTCCTGTCTGTGAGTTTAAACTCTTCTAGCTCAACTTAGGTTCCCTTTACCTAAGTCCCATGTCATACCTGTCCTAGAGTTCCATGACTCTATGCTGACCTCTAGTTCACCTTAGGTTTCCTTTACCTAAGTTCCATGTCATACTCATCCTAGAGTTCCTTGACTCTATGTTGAACACTAGTTCTCCTTAGGTTCTCTTTACCTAAGTTCCATGTCATATACACCCTAGAGTTTTCTGACTCTATGTTGATCACTCTATCCAGTGTCCTTAGGTTATCACCTAAGACCATGCCACTCATCCTTCCTAGGATAACTCCTAAGTTGATGTCACTCGTCAAACCCCTAAACTAGGTTTTCTCCTAGTCTTACTACCAACAAATACACTAGTTTTCTCCTAGTCTTACTACCAACAAGTTCTGTTCACTATATCACATGATTTCTAGGGTTGTACCCTAACATGATCACAGTCATCAAGTAATTACTCATTTCTACGCATGCAATTATTTTCATATCCATCATAAAAATAATATTTATCCTCTAAGTCTTTTTGCACATGAAAATGAATTATCTCCTTTTGGCAACTGACAGTTGCATTTATCATCTGTGTCCATCTACACATACAAGTTTATCCCCTATTGTGGATAAATCATAAATATCACTTTTCCTCTAAATTTCTCTACACATGCACATATATCATCTGTTATTGGCAACCAACAGTTGCTCTTTTCATCTGTGTTCCTCTAAACATGCAATCTTATTCATAATTACCTAACGCCTCTAACAGGCTACTATCATGCTTCGAATCGAAAAGCAAAGGAGCAAGGGGAGAGGTCACCCAATTTCGGCAGAATTCCCCACCTTGTAGTGTACCCAATTGCTTGTAGACACTTGCAATTGGTCTCCGCGCGATTCCACTTGTTTCCTCGAGCTTGCACGCAAAACGGTGCACATTCCTCGAGTCCGCACGCAAAACGGTGCACGTCCTCCAAACCTGCACGCAAAACGGTGCACGTTAATAAAACTCGCACGCAAAACGGTGCACGTCATTTCAGCCTGCACGCAAAACGGTGCGCGTTAACTCAACCTGCACGCAAAACGGTGCACGTACCTCAAATCTGCACGCAAAACGGTGCACGCTTTACTGTAGGGTTGCACGCAAAACGGTGCACATTTTTCTAGCCCTGCACGAAAAATGATGTATAATATTAGAGACTGCACGCAAAACGGTGCGCGATAAAACAATCTGCACGCAAAACGGTGCACACTTAACTGTAAAGTTGCACGCAAAACGGTGCACATTTTTCTATCCCTGCACGAAAAAATGATATATAATATTAGAAACTGCACGCAAAACGGTGCGCGACAAAACATCTGCACGCAAAACGGTGCAAGCTTAACTGTAAAGTTGCACGCAAAACGGTGCATATTTTTCTATCCCTGCACGAAAAACGATGTATAATATTATAAACTGCACGCAAAACGGTGCGCGATAAAATTATCTGCACGCAAAACGGTGCACACTTAACTGTAAAGTTGCACGCAAAACGGTGCATATTTTTCTATCTCTGCACGAAAAACGATGTATAATATTATAAACTGCACGCAAAACGGTGCGCGATAAAATTATCTGCACGCAAAACGGTGCACACTTAACTGTAAGGTTGCACGCAAAACGGTGCATATTTTTCTATCTCTGTACGAAAAATGATGTATAATATTATAAACTGCACGCAAAACTGTGCGCGATAATATAAGTTGCACGCGAAACGGAGCACATACCTCGATTTGGCACGCAAAACGGTGCACTTTCCTTTTTCAACATGCACGCAAAACGGTGCACATTTTCCGAGTTTGCGCCAAAACTGCGCATTTTGCCGAATCCGCACGCAAAACGGCACGGGGTCAAATTTAATGTCCAAAAATGAACCCTACAAATTGTGCCCAAAAATACAGAAAAATAACGTTACCTCGTAAGTCGCGCTGCCCATCGGCTTTTGGAAACGCCTCGCGCGCTCCACGAGGTTCACGGCGCGCTCGCGCCCCACGAAATCCCCCATTTTTTTTCTCTCTCTCTCTCTCTCTCTCTCTCTCTCTCTCGTTCGTGCTCGGGTAGAGAAGAAATGGAGAAGGAGGGGAGTCTGCGGGGAGAAGGAAGAAGAAGAAGAGAAAAAGAAGGAAAAAAGGGAGAAGGGTGGTGTAGACCCGGTCCACGAGGCCACCAATGGGGAGCCGCCGTGTGGCGGTCCACCACACAAGGGGGGCGCGCACCAGGTCCAGGCAGCGCCCCCCACGCACGTGGCGCGCGCCCCCGCGCCCTGTTGCGCGCCAGCTGTGCGCGTGGCGCAACGCGCCGCGCGTCTGGAAATCCGTTTTTGTCTCGTTTTTCTGTCCGTTTCCGTCCAAATTTGACAGGCGGGTTCGTTTCAGCTAAATTTACCACAGAAAAATTTAAATTTTCACTTTGGGCCATTTTTGGGCCCCAAAAGCCTCGCTGTATCCAAATCATTGGCGGACCCCGTTCTCGCAAACCGGGTATCCGATCCACGCGAAATTTTTACTGTCGCCTTAAAACATAATTACGAAGCTCCCATAATTTTCTCAGAATTTTTCGACACTGTTGGCGGAGCCCGTTCTCACTATCAGGCATCCGATCAACGCGAAACTTTTTCTGTGGTCTTAAAACATATTTACGGGGCTCCCGTAATTTTCTCGGAATTTTCTGACACTGTGAATTTTTTACTAAAAATCTGGGCCCCCTTTCTCCAATAAATTTTTAGATCTCTCCATTTTAACCCGAATTGGGCCCAACTCGCGTCCAAATGTTCCTTACTTCCCCAACTTTCATAACACTAGTATTTCATACCACCTTTATTTACATTTATTTATGTGCCGAAAATTCGGTACATACAGCATTCTACCCCCCTTAAAATAAGTTTCGTCCTCGAAACTTGAATCACATCTCGACTCCTACTTGATCGGGAGGGAGGAAATCTTGCCCTCACTACTGGGCTCACTGTATATCGTGACCGGCATCAAATTTCCTGCTCGCCGGGACTACACGAGCAACTCATTCATGAATCCCTATCTCAATTAGGGACAAACACAGACCTGGTGTCTGGCCACTTTCACCAAGTAGGTGAAAGACACAGTTGAGCACTTGCTCTCTCTCAATTGCCACGAATGACCAAGTTTTTACTTGCGAAATTTTCACTTTAATTCCGCCATCATTCTTTTCACAACGAGGTTGCATCTGCAACTAATTACATTACCGCATTTTTCGGTCGCTCCGCTGCCTAATGTGGAGGGCAAAGGCCAATCCACGAGTCCTCAACTATCTCACACGCTACTAGCGCTCTAAGTCCACGGGTTATCAGCTAACCCGATATCTCACTACTAATAGGTCCACAGACCACGATCCAATAGGGGCCTATAGCCCAACCAGTCCAACACTGTACAATGGCTCTCACTAGCACACAGACCCAATCGTCATACGGGTAGATCCTCACTTAGGATTACTACCCCAACACTCCCACTAGGAGCTACAGTACCTCAATCACCACTAGCTCTACGGCCTGGTCACATCACACTCTCAGTGTACTAATAGCCTCAAGGCTCACACGTGGCATTCCACGTCCCCGGGTCATCGCTCGGACTACCGTCCCGACCAAATCTCTATCATGCCCCGCCATCAGGTCTCGGGCCGCTGTCTCTCACAGCTGACTGCGCCTGCCCACTGGGCTACAGGCCCACAGTCCACAAACATGGTCCAGGCACGGATCGTCCCCAAGCGAACCCGCTAATCGTCGCCACGCGACCACTATGCTCACTGAGCAAAATCAACTAACAAGTCGTCAATCCACGACCCAAACTCTCTATCAACTCTGGCCACACTGGGCAAAGGCTAATACGCCACCTAATCAGCTCTCTCTGGCTAAACGATACCTGTGCTCCATGAGCACCCAAACAGTTGGGCGTCCTACGCCCCCACGCTAACTCGTAAAAATCCAGTGTAAGCAACTTGCTTAAACACGCGTATGACTCCTGTACACCTCTCCCAACTGGGTTGAGGCACCACAATAACTGTCCACCAACTCTGGTGATTAACTCGCAAATCCTACGGTGGCAATCCTTGCCATTACACCGATCCATCAGAACGGCGCCACAAAACTCTCGCTCTTTCGAGAGGTTCTCGCATCCTGAAGCCTACTCTGGGCCTCACCAACACTACTATGCGGCAACAGCCACAATCAACACGCCACACGGTCACTACCGTCATCAGGGCGAACTTCACGCCGCCAGGCCCGTAAATCTTTCTTGCCCTAACCCTTAGGGCACAGCAACTTGGCTCTCGCGACATAGCGATCACCATTTACCTCGCGAGTCGGTCTCTCACTGGACCTTACTAACCATACTTTGCCAGCAACCTAGCTGACACAAGCTTAAAACACCCCTATGCTGAAGGTGTTGGCTGCGCCGACAAAAGTTCGGCGGCCACTGCCACTCTCTACTGTCGCCCCTACAGGCGGCGACGCCGTATACTCATACGTTGTTTGTGCAGCCTCAGCTTGCTGCGCTATCAGCCACTGGAGCCTATCTATCTGCTCCGACTGTCACATCGACGCCACACTTAGGCGTCGGAATCTGTCTTCCTGTCGGCGGAAAATTTTCGCCGACGGCAAGAAGCTTGACCTGCTGTTGGACCACACCAACAAGTGCGGTCACCTGCTATCGCAGCTCGTGTACCTCGTTTGACCCCGAGCCCTCTCGTGACTCGAGTCAAACAGGTGCGTTCCCTATGTGGTGTCATCGCTAATATGCACACCACAACGAAACAACCAGCCCAAACTTAGCCATTTGAGCAACGCGCAGTCTATATACCGACAAAAGGCTCGTCGACCCAATCATGCGAAAGTATAAGAGGGTACTCCTTTTCATCTCCAACATTACGTTGTCGGCCGCCAACGTAATATCCGAAGAATGAAAGCTCGTCGCCCTCGATCAGTCCCAACATCCTTTTTGGGAACAACAATAACCAATCAAATACTTTCGCCCAATAATCCACACACTCTCTCGTGCTAATCCCTAGGGTCTCCCTAAGGTTGCTAACCACCTAGGACTATTCCTAGGCTCTGATACCACTCTAATCTGTCACGCCCCGAGTCCGCCAATTTGTACGGTTCGGGCACGCCAACAGACCCGCCAATCGGGTAAAACCTTTTTCTACCCGAAAGGAACGGTAACATCCATAATAACACAACAAGTGTATGCGGAAGCTCAATATCAGAGTACTAAAAATCACTATAAATTTAAAACTTTCATTCAATAACTAATGCGGAAATGAAAGCATACAGGAGTGAACCATAAATTAAACTTATTACACTTTACAATTCTGAACTTGCAAATAAATTATTACATTTCCTTTACATAATTCCTCACCATACAAGGTTCACTCAAGAAATATATAGAAAGGGATACCTCTGCTAGACCCTCTAGGTCACTATGCTGCTGGGCCCTTGCCCCTGTCGTATGCCTCGCTGTCGTCTGCATCTGATCTGTCTCGACCGCTGCATCCATTCCCGAACCTGTGGGGGGGGAGTCACCCAAGGGGTGTGAGAACTTACGAGCGAGTTCCCAGTGGGTTCAACCACCGAGAGAAAGTGTCCTACACCACTTGGTCCAATGGAAGCAATAATAATAGTGTGCTAGGAAACTAAAATCCTCAACATCAATATGCAGCTATGCAATAATATATCACTACACTATCTGTGTACAACCATCGACCCAGCACTACTCTGTCTAGCCACACTAGGCTGCTAAGCACCAACTCGGCCACTATGCCGCTGTATACTGGGTTCAACTAACCCGGCCACCCTGGCCACTCTATTTTTCTTTATTCTTTAGATTCTGGTGCTTTAGTTCAAGTTAACCCTTGGAAATTCTTATCCAACGGGCCCGAGCCCGGTAGTCTTGCTACCATAAGATAAGATTTCTAAGGTTGCCGATAACACTCGCAAGTGTTACCCCGTCCTGCCGGGGGGACTTGTCATACGGGACACTGCCCGATAGGGTCACTGCCCAACTCTGACAAGAGTACTCTATCTACCAGTCATACGGGTCGCTGCCCGGGAGAGGGACCCTGTCCAACTCCTGACCGTTGTACGTTCGCCCCCGGAGGTACGCCCGTTTTATCTTTAATTTTTCTTTCTTTTCTTTTCTTTTTCTTTCTCTTTTATTTTAGTTCTTAGCCTCTTTGCTTTTGAACACTTGCTTTCCTTTCTTATTCGAGCTTATAGCTCCCATCTTGCCACTGGCAATTCACTTTCTCTTTTCTTCGAGCATTTAGCTCCTTGCTTTCACTTTTAGCCCTTCGAAAGTACCTCGTCCGACGGGTCACTGCCCAGGGAGTCCTGCTCCACTTGACGAGTCTCAAATTCGAAGGCGTCATTAATATCCTCTTTATTCTCTTTATCTTAAGCAATTTGCTTGTCTTGCTTATTAACCAATTTTAGCTCTATCTTGAGCAATTTGATTGTCTTGCTTATTAATCACTTTTTCATCTCTTACCCAGGTCTTGCCACAAGGGTAGCTAGAGAGTCACATGGACTCTTAAACATTTCTCTTTTATTTCTTTAACTCAAATTGAAGTTAAAGTTATTATCCATTTGCCCAGACACCCTATGACCTTCTAGGGTTATATTTGATCAGCTTATTAACCTTGGGATCTTATCCCACTTTCCTGATTCCTCATTGAATCCTAGAGTTAACTTAACTCTATTTTCCTGTTCCACTATTAACTTAGAGTTACACTGACTCTAATTCCATGTTCCGCTGTTATTTTAGAATTACATTGACTCTGCTTTTCTGTTTTCCCTTTCATATCTCCACACTTGATCCACCCTTTCCATCCTCCTGATTCCTTACTGAATCCTAGAGTCAACTTGACTCTATTTTTCCTGTCTGTGAGTTTAAACTCTTCTAGCTCAACTTAGGTTCCCTTTACCTAAGTCCCATGTCATACCTGTCCTAGAGTTCCATGACTCTATGCTGACCTCTAGTTCACCTTAGGTTTCCTTTACCTAAGTTCCATGTCATACTCATCCTAGAGTTCCTTGACTCTATGTTGAACACTAGTTCTCCTTAGGTTCTCTTTACCTAAGTTCCGTGTCATATACACCCTAGAGTTTTCTGACTCTATGTTGATCACTCTATCCAGTGTCCTTAGGTTATCACCTAAGACCATGCCACTCATCCTTCCTAGGATAACTCCTAAGTTGATGTCACTCGTCAAACCCCTAAACTAGGTTTTCTCCTAGTCTTACTACCAATCAAACCCCTACACTAGGTTTTCTCCTAGTCTTACTACCAACAAGTTCTGTTCACTTATATCACATGATTTCTAGGGTTGTACCCTAACATGATCACAGTCATCAAGTAATTACTCATTTCTACGCATGCAATTATTTTCATATCCATCATAAAAATAATATTTATCCTCTAAGTCCTTTTTGCACATGAAAATGAATTATCTCCTTTTGGCAACTGACAGTTGCATTTATCATCTGTGTCCATCTACACATACAAGTTTATCCCCTATTGTGGATAAATCATAAATATCACTTTTCCTCTAAATTTCTCTACACATGCACATATATCATCTGTTATTGGCAACCAACAGTTGCTCTTTTCATCTGTGTTCCTCTAAACATGCAATCTTATTCATAATTACCTAACGCCTCTAACAGGCTACTATCATGCTTCGAATCGAAAAGCAAAGGAGCAAGGGGAGAGGTCACCCAATTTCGGCAGAATTCCCCACCTTGTAGTGTACCCAATTGCTTGTAGACACTTGCAATTGGTCTCCGTGCGATTCTTCTTGTTTCCTCGAGCTTGCACGCATAACGGTGAGCATTCCTCGAGTCCGCACGCAAAACGGTGCACGTCCTCCAAACCTGCACGCAAAACGGTGCACGTTAATAAAACTCGCACGCAAAACGGTGCACGTCATTTCAGCCTGCACGCAAAACGGTGCGCGTGAACTCAATCTGCACGCAAAACGGTGCACTTACCTCAAATCTGCACGCAAAACGGTGCATGCTTTACTGTAGGGTCGCACGCAAAACGATGCACGTTTTTCTAGTCCTGCACGAAAAATGATGTATAATATTAGAGACTGCACACAAAACGGTGTGCGATAAAACAATCTGCACGCAAAACGGTGCACACTTAACTGTAAAGTTGCACGCAAAACGGTGCACATTTTTCTATCCCTGCAGAAAAAACGATATATAATATTAGAAACTGCACGCAAAATGGTGCGCGACAAAACGATCTGCACGCAAAACGGTGCAAGCTTAACTGTAAAGTTGCACGCAAATCGGTGCATATTTTTCTATCCCTGCACGAAAAACGATGTATGATATTATAAATTGCACGCAAAACGGTGCGCGATAAAATTATCTGCACGCAAAACGGTGCACACTTAACTGTAAAGTTGCACGCAAAACGGTGCATATTTTTCTATCCCTGCACGAAAAACGATGTATGATATTATAAACTGCACGCAAAACGGTGCGCGATAAAATTATCTGCACGCAAAACGGTGCACACTTAATTATAAGATTGCACGCAAAACGGTGCATATTTTTCTATCCCTGTACGAAAAACGATGTATAATATTATAAACTACACGCAAAACTGTGCGCGATAATATAAGTTGCACGCGAAACGGAGCACATACCTCGATTTGGCACGCAAAACGGTGCACTTTCCTTTTTCAACGTTGCACGCAAAACGGTGCACGTTTTCCGAGTTTGCGCCCAAAACTGCGCATTTTTGCCGAATCCGCACGCAAAACGGCACGGGGTCAAATTTAATGTCCAAAAATGAACCCTACAAATTGTGCCCAAAAATACAGAAAAATAACGTTACCTCGTAAGTCGCGCTGCCCATCGGCTTTTGGAAACGCCTCGCGCGCTCCACGAGGTTCACGGCGCGCTCGCGCCCCACGAAATCCCCCATTTTTCTCTCTCTCTCTCTCTCTCTCTCCTCTCTCTCTCTCTCTCGTTCGTGCTCGGGTCGAGAAGAAATGGTAGAAGGAGGGGAGAGTCTGCGGGGAGAAGGAAGAAGAAGAAGAGAAAAAGGGAGGAAAAAAAAGGAGAGGGGGTGGTGTAGACCCGGTCCACGGGGCCACCAATGGGGAGCCGCCGTGTGGCGGTCCACCACACAAGGGGGGCGCGCACCAGGTCCAGGCGGCGCCCCCCACGCTACGTGGCGCGCGCCCCCGCGCCCTGTTGCGCGCCAGCTGTGCGCGTGGCGCAACGCGCCGCGCGTCTGGAAATCCCTTTTTGTCTCGTTTTCTGTCCGTTTCCGTCCAAATTTGACAGGCGGGTTCGTTTCAGCTAAATTTATCACAGAAAAATTTAAATTTTCACTTTGGGCCATTTTTGGGCCCCAAAAGCCTCGCTGTATCCAAAATCATTGGCGGACCCCGTTCTCGCAAACCGGGTATCCGATCCACGCGAAATTTTTACTGTCGCCTTAAAACATAATTACGAAGCTCCCATAATTTTCTCAGAATTTTTCGACACTGTTGGCGGAGCCCGTTCTCACTATCAGGCATCCGATCAACGCGAAACTTTTTCTGTGGTCTTAAAACATATTTACGGGGCTCCCGTAATTTTCTCGGAATTTTCTGACGCTGTGAATTTTTTACTAAAAATCTGGGCCCCCTTTCTCCAATAAATTTTTAGATCTCTCCATTTTAACCCGAATTGGGCCTAACTCGCGTCCAAATGTTTCTTACTTCCCCAACTTTCATAACACTAGTATTTCATACCACCTTTATTTACATTTATTTATGTGCCAAAATTTCGGTACATTACAACGGGCATCGGATCGGAGCTTGTGAGGACTCGATCGGCATTTACGCTTAGAGAGGAACGCGACCGTATTTTTATCGGTTTTTTTTTAGGTCATTTCGAAGGTGATATTAAGCTTCTTCGTAGCTGTTTTCCGCAGATTGGCGGGTTGTGGGAAGTTTGACTTACCGCAATGTTCTATTTGTATCTTGGCCTACAGGTGTCGAAACGAGGAGTTTAAATACTCGATTTGTATCTACTCATCGCGAGGATCGTAGCCGTGATTTTTCTGGATTTTTTGGAGGACCGCACACGGGTGAAAAATCTCCTTTTCTATGCTGGTTTGTAAAAACAGCAAGTGCTGTTTGGGGTGTGTTTGTAGTGTTGATTGATTGTTGGCTGTGATGTTGGTTGGAGCAGAGGCTTGTGCGACCGAGTACCGAGGGTGCGGTTTCGGCGGATTTTGATAGCGAGTGGCTACGCACTTCACCGACTTCAGCTTTGCCTACGGAAAGCGATTCAGGTGGGTTGCTTCGTCTCCAGAACCGGTGGACGGTTCTCTAATTCTATTTGATAGAATGCATGCATGTTTTGTGTACCAATGTATGGTTGGGGGTAAGCTTAGAAATGGTATTATATGGGAAATTGCAAGATCAATATTCATGTTAGGTTTTATGAGAACTTGCAAGATTTGGATATTCATGATTATGATTAATGAAAGCTTACCCAAGGGAAGTGTTACCCTATGTGATTGATAGCATGCATAATTAATGTACAACCAATAGGATTGAGATGTAAGCATGAGAATGGCCTAGATCATGTGGTTTGATGCTTCCTTGATTTATTGTACATATTTTGGAAGATTGAGATCTCGCATATTGTAAAACGATTATGTTCATTTTATACTAGATGAGATAGAGATCATGCTCGATTAATCATTGGCCTATTTATGTGGGATTGATATACTATTGTAGTGATGTATTAGCATTCATGAGGATTGATTATTCAAGGGGACAGGATGATATATCTATGTGCGGGTACTACTCTGAGGAGTTATTATGGATCATGGATTATGGACAGGTGTAGTTCATTAGTGATTTTGGCATGTTGGTTATACCTATGTGGAGCCACTAGTTGATATACTCTCTTTCTTCTATCTTTCTTGAGGACACTTGCATGCTTGTATAGACATCTAGATATGCCATCTTTTACTGCTACACTATCATGTTGGGACTTGACTTAGGAGAATCTATGTTTGCTTTTTTTCTTCTTTTAATCAGACATGTGATTCATGTTGCTCGAGTTCGAGCAGGGATTTGGGATAGTGTAGTCGAGACTTTGTGTCTGAGACAAGTTGGAGACTTGATTGTGGGTTGTGGGGTGTTGCAGCAACCGCGGATAATGGGCGGTTGACCGGATGTTGGTTGTTGTACTAGATTGTGGACTTGTGGGGTATTGCGGCGACCGCAGACATTGGGCGGTTGACCGGATGTTTACTTGTACATCAGATTGAGGATCGGATTTTCTTTAGTGGATGGATTTTTCCACTTCGATCAGAGTCGTGATCCAGTCCTGCTATATCGTGATACTTGTGACAGAGATACTTTACTCGTGTGGGTCGCTCCCCTCGAGTGCCACTCCGGATGTAGGCTTATGACCGAGCCATGTGTGCCGGTCTGTTACTTATACTGGGATTCGAGCCATGTGTGCCAATCCCGTGGGTTCGAGCCATGTGTGCCGATCCCGCTACTGTGTTTTTGAGTTCGACAGTATAGCAGGCAGTGCCAGTTTTTACTGGTCCATTGATTGGGTTTATTTAGACAGATACTTTTATTGTTGCACTCATGTCTGGGGGCTGAGTGGAGTCTGGTAGTTGTGATTAGACCAGTGCTAGTGTTGTTGGGAACCGTTTGGGTTGACGGTGGTCCCGGATCGTTGAGAGTACTTCGACTGTCGTGCGAGATGTTTAACGATCTTGAGTCTATCCGTTCTGAGAGAGAGCGTGGATTTCGACTATAGCCTGCATGTGCCACTATTCGATAGTGAGTTAGTCCGATTGGACACCCTACGTTGATACACTAGGGAGGCGCAGGCTTGACTGGGACAGATGTGGCAGTCAGCTCGATTGGGTCGATTGTGCACCTCGTGTGCGAGTGGTTGCATTTCTTTCATCGGTTTTCCCCATTGAGCATTTAGATAGAGGCACGGTAGCTGTTGAGTATCTCCAGCTTTTCTTTTCAGTCTTTACTGCATCGTTATCTTATGCCTCTAGTAGACTTAGTGGGCAGACCGTCGGACCTGGTGGCGGTACCCACTGAAAACTACCTGTTGGTGTAGTTCTCACACCCGTTGGTGTAGTTCTCACACCCGTTGGGGGTCGTCCCCCTCATTTTTCTTTCCTCTCCTTTGTTTTGTAGAGTCATTGCGAGAGTTGCTGATTCTACTGTTGCTGTTCGAGGCGAAGGAGTCGCGAGCTAGATCCCTACCTGTCTTTGGAGAGTAGCTGTAACCCCACATTGGAGATTTATAGTATAGTCAGTAGATTAGCTTCATTTCCACTATTTGAGAGACTATTATATGATGAGGATCTGACTTGTACTGAGAGCCTATATACTGATGTATTATTTCAGTTTATCTCCCTGTTGAGTTCTTGGTTTTGTATCCGAGGATATTATATAATGATCATTTTTGGGAGATGGGTATTGTATCATTATTTCCAGTTGTACAGTGTTGAATTGGAGTTTTTCAGCAGTTTATTTTATAGCTCTGATATCTATTTAGCTGTAGTTTTATCTTTGCAGGTTAGACGCTTCGCCTATGCGGGGTTTCTGTATAGGCGGCGGATCTGTTGGCGAGCTTGGGTCGCAGTTTCGACCCCGGGGCGTGACACTACAGTTTGGTAAAGCACAGACAATTAAGTTTGTAGAACCATTTAGAACCAAACAATGAACCGATCATTTCAGAATCATAGATTTTAAACTGAAGATTTTAGAACCAAACAATCAACATAGAAAATAAGATTTTAGAAAATGATGAGATTTTACAACCAAACAATCAACCGATCATAAATTGAAGATTTTAGAACCAAACAATCAACATAGAAGAAAAGAATATGATAATGCTAGCATTCAAATGGGCAGGCTAGCTAAGCAATCAACATCTTAAAAAGAACCTCTTTAAAAAACTCTAGATTTTAGAACCAAATAATTAACATAGAAGATAAGATTTCAGAAGACGATCAGATTTTAGAACCAAACAATCAACCTATCATTTCAGAACTATTTTAGAACCAAGCAATTTTTGAACCAAACAATCAACATAAACTGAAGATTTTAGAACCAAACAATCAACATAGAAGATAAGATTTTAGAAAACGATCAGATTTTAGAACCAAACAATTAACCGATCATAAACTGAAGATTTTAGATGTAACTACCCAGCCCACTAGTAATAATAACTCGTTGGGCCCAAACCATATCCCAAAATGCTTAAGTGTGGTTATTATTACTAGTGTTCATGTCTTATATATATCCAAACACATCTACATTCCCATCCGATGTGGGATTATTGGGATGTCACATTAGAACCAAACAATCAGCATAGAAGAAAAGAATAAGATAATACTAGCATTCAAATGGGCAGGCTAGCTAAGCAATCAATATCTTAAAAAGAACCTCTTTAAAAAACTCTAGATTTTAGAACCAACAATCAACATAGAAGATAAGATTTCAGAAGACGATCAGATTTTAGAACCAAACAATCAACCAATTATTTCAGAACCATTTTAGAACCAAGCAATTTTAGAACCAAAAAATTAACATAGAAGATAAGATTTTAGAAGACGATCAGATTTTAGAGGGACTAAAATATTTTAGAACCAAAAAATTCTAAGTTCAGTGTAAAAAAGGAGAAATCCAACAGAGCATCACGAAAATAAGGGATAAAGTCCAGATGAAAACCATTTTAAAAAGGGGGTAAAAAAAGCACTACAGTTTGGTAAAGCACAGACAATTAAGTTTGTAGATCTCGAAGCGAAAACTTACGCAGTCAGAATTCCTTGATCAGCACTCCGGACCAGTAAAGAAATAAGAAGAAGACAATAGCGGGGAGCCGAGCCGGAGAAATCAGGAACCGCTATAAGCTAGCAGATCAGAACGATCTCCTCCACAACAGGCACAGAAAGATAAGAGAGAACAAACGAGAATAGCACAACAGTAAGAAAGAGCGGAACCAAGCATATAATACGATATTTATAACAAACCGGAGATCGCCTCGGATCATACAGAGGAGCAGGTTCCGGCGCACCCCCCCCACCCATCTACACCGCCGCCCGCATCTCACGGTGCCACGACGAGTTGCTGGAGGGCACGTGGCAGCACAGCACAGCAGATCCACCAACCATGCCACCAAAAGTCACTGCCCCAAACCAAAGGACGAAGGTGGCGTACAACTGCTCCGCCAGGCCACAGCGGAGACAACGACAGCGCCATCCCGCAATTGTCCTGGAAAAGACGACGGAAACAACGAACCGGCATGGCGACGATCGCGAGAGAAAGAGAGAGAGAGAGAGAGTAGGAGAAACTAAGGAGGAAACGGGAAATTCAAAAGAACCGCGCATTAATTCGTGAAAAGACGCAAAAGACGGAGGAAACAGTGAACCGGCACGGCGGCGATCGCGAGAGGAAGAGAAGAGGGAAAACCAACGTGGAGACGGGAAGGCCAATAGCACCACACATTCAATGCGTCAGAAGGTGATGTTGGACTTCTTCGGATCAAGAGACCCGTAACAATAACAACGCATTAGAAATTAATGCACCGGCTCGCATACATGTATATTACTACTTTTTATATTAATATATCAGGCTTCCGTCGTACCCGCCAAACCCGGGAAGAGCTCTTTCGGGTCCAATTCATAGGTTCTTATAAATAGAAGATAGAAGATGGTATGCAATTTTTTTTTTTTCAAAAATCAATAAAGATTATAAATCCTCAGTTCTTCCGAACC
>CM054934.1:13544383-13600708 GCA_029168755.2 Tillandsia fasciculata | reverse complement strand
CTAGAGTTACAGAAGCATCGACAAGTCGCGATAGAGCTCAATCTCACGCCGGTACTCCAACCCGGTATCTAGCTCAAACTCAACACCGGTACTACAATCCGATCTCGCCTACTCCGGAGTGGCACTCGAGGGGAGCGACCCACACGAGTAAAGTATCTGCGCAACACTGTCGAGCACAAATGTGGCTCATGCTGGCTATGATCCAATCACTGTCTCACTCACTGGCTGAAAATCCACACTGTCACTATGACCATGTCCCAAAGATCCCAGATCCACTATCACTATCACTATCACTATCATAATGCAAACTGGTCTACAGACTGCTACAGACGCCACTCGATCCCCAGACGCGAGTGCAAATGCAACCCCGGCGAATAAACCTCCCAGCCCACGACTCGGGGAGAATCACTATGTCCAGAATGACGAGTGTACAACCACTGTGGGGAAGATAAGGTAATGAACAAATCTGAATACATGTTCGCATTTACTGTAGTCTAATTGTGCATGAATAATTAATTAACTGACAATTAAGCTAAGTTGAGTTTTCATGTTGCAAAACTTACCAAGAAGTCATCAGGTCTAGCAGCTAGCTATAGTGGTTTCAACATACAGTTTGCACAGATTATTTAGCTCATATACTAACATGCATGCTACTACATTCGTAGAGTTAGAGTGCAGTCCATAGATTTTGAAAGCAGGATCACCCACCTGAACACGCTAACTGTCCGGAACGGTACAGATATGATACCCAGAAATCGACAATTCTCCCAGTCCCCAGAGCAAAGAGCACAAAAGTGGTGCTCTGAAAGTCCTGGGTACAACAACAATTCACAATTACATACAATTCACACACAACAATTAAGTCTCAAAAATCTATATGCAGGGTCACTGTTCACACGAAAATTTCACCTGAAAATACTTCTCAATAAATTCCAATAAAAATATCACGACGATCTCGCGAAGTGTAGATGTCGATAGGCTTTAGAATCGTCTAAATCCGATATCTGGAAGTGGAGATAAAAATCTGTGAAGTTGGTGCTGCCAGAAATCCAAACTGTTACAAAGGGGTGTAAAAATGTACCCCAAACTCTTATATAAGCTCATTTCCAGGAAAAATGATTAACACAGAAAACGTAGATATACCTCTTGTGAATCCGCTGGCGAAGAAATCGTCCAAAAATAGCCTCGGGGTAGCTCTGTAGGTCTCCCATACTAAAATGCGACGAAAATGGGCCTCCAACTGTAGAACGTCGCTCCGCACTACGAGGTAGAAAACACAGTCGTCGCGGCCTCCAGAAAATCTGAGATTTCACCAGGAGATGGGCAAGAGAGAGAGAAAGATTTCATAAGGGAGAGCAGAGGCTAAATCCCACGGGAAAGGGCAGAAAATCGCATCCCAAATGGCCTATTTATAGGCCCACAAGAGAATTCAGCCCAAAAAAGCAAGTTGACCACTTTCGGGCCCAACTTTCGGGCGCCCGAAAGTTTTCGGGCAGCTACAGTGTTGTGCCCGGCCCAACACTGTTCACGCCCGAAACCTCCTGGTGCTGCCACGTGTCCGCCGAATAGGGAACACCGGTGCAAGACCACTCAGAAGCTGCCACGTGTCACGCCAAACAGGAAACACCGACGCGGGACCACTCACCGAGCGCCACGTGTCCTCCTGCTCGCACAGTAAGGCGGTGGCGCCCGCCAATGAGCGGGCGCCATGTGTCCCGCCCGGTTGACCCGCTGCCCACCCGGCAGCGCGACGTGGGTCGCACGTGCGCACGCGGCCCGAGGCACCTAACTCGCGCCCGGTGCACCGCGCACATTGCACCCGCCAATGAGGGCGTGACACATGTCCCCTGCACCCGGTCCACGCCTTCCCCAGCAATTCTGTGGACCGCGCCGCGTGCACCGACCAACCGGTGGCTGCCACGTGTCCCCCGCCTGGTCCATGCACCGCCGCGCTCCACCCGGTAGACCGCGCGCCCTGGGCCCGCCAATCAGGCGGTGCCACGTGTCCATGCGCCGGGTCTGTGCACCCTACCGCGCTGCTCTATGGACCGCGCATCCTGAACCGGCCAATGACAGGACGCCACGTGGCATCCCGGCGGTCTACGGCCCCTCCCATGCACTAAAACCCACTAAAAACTTCCGGGGGTCCCTTTTTGGGCATCCGAACTCCAAATTAAGCAAACAAATAGTCGTTTCCAAGCGTTTTTCCGTGCTGAATCCATCTACGACCTCTGTTTGGCCTAAGTCTTTCCAGAAATTTTGGCAAACCCAGCCGAAGGCCACCACAGTTAAAAAAAACACACAGGGTCCATCAGTAGCATCCAATTGATGCACTGTGGGCCAGATACACCAATACTAGGTGTTCTAACAGTGGATTCATCGGAAGAACGCTGCATGGGAACTAGGGCCACTACACTGCGTCGATAAGTCGCGATAACAAGTAACAAGCCCAACTCCGGAGTGGCACTTGAGGGGCGCGAACCCACCGAGGAAAGTATCCGCGCATCTCTGTCGAGCTCAATATGGCTCATGCAGGCTATAGTCCAAATCCACGATCAACAAGATCGACCGTAACTGACATCACATCTTTACTCACTGGCTGGAAATACTCACAGTCGGGACCACCGTCAACCCAACGGCTCCCACAACAGAACACCAAACTCATAGATAACACAAAAAGGATCGACACCAAAAGGGTTCGAAAACCTCGATAGGTCGGCGGCTAGAACCCCAATCAAACAAGAACAGACTCCAGGCTCCGCCTATCGAGGTTCCTGACCCCCTTACAGTTCAGGAACACGACAACCTCGCTATAACATGCGAAAGACACCAACCAGGGTCCGAAAGTTCCGGGAGACCAACACCTACAACTCTATTAAACAAGAACAGGTTCCAGGCACAGGCCCCGTAGCTTTCGTCCCGAAAAGGAACAGCCCCTAGAACCCAGATCACCCCAAACTCTCTCGGGTGAGGAAGTTGTAATAAAAAGATGACAGTTATTACTGAAAACTATTTTAATCTAAGAAACCCAATTTAGTATATTTTAGTTCTTTTATGAAAATCCATTTAAATAAGTTTTATTTTCCAAACCCCGAAGGGCTATTGCCTTCACCCAAATCGAACAAGAACAGGCTCTGGCGACCCCTCAAAATTTGGAAGAAAAATATTAGTTTACAGAAATTATGTGTATCTAAAAATACTCTGGGTCCTAGGTCCTACTAACACTGGTATAAACTGCGACTAACACAGTGGCGACCAATAAAATAAGGAAACAAGACATTTCGGGACCGCCGTTTACCCAAACAGCTCCTGCCACAGATAAACGACCAACTACATCTACCAGACTCCACTCTGCTCCCAAGCACGAGTGTAACATGCATCCCACACTAAAAGAAATCCCGACCACTCGGCCCATTATCCGGGCGAGTATAACACTATGTCCAGGAATATAATAGGAAGTGTGGATGTCTAAAGCATAAATAAACCTAGCCCAAGTTGGAGTTTTCTACTGGTCTGGTTACACATGCGACATATGACGGGGTGCTAGGTCAAGTTTGTTAAGAAATTTGTGTTGACGTATTTCGTGAAAATGGTTAAGTCTTGAAGATTGAAGATGAAGAAGCTTGGATCATATACCTGAATCTCAAGAAAACATAATTCAAAAGGATCAGATACGTTTAACTAAATAAGTTTGGTGATCCGAATACTTCTTATAGTGTAGAAACACTTGGATGGATTTTTAATCGCATAAAAATAAAAAACTGGACATGTTATATGTTCAGGATCCGGATCAGGGTACTACAGTCCGGACCCCGAACATAGGGTAGTTCATGCGCAAATCCAGTCCGGAACATAGCTTGTTCAGTCCGGACCCCGAATGTGGATTTTGCAGAAACTGCATGAACAGTCCGGACCGTGGTTCTTCAGTCCGGACCCCGAACGTGGTCTTTTTGAAAAAATTCTGTTTAGTGACGACAGTCCGGATCGCATTATTCCAGTCCGGACCATCGACCTGAAAACTTCCAGATAAGGTTAGTTTTTGATTCTTATCCTCTTCCAATGGTTTCTAACCTATAAATAAACCCTATGATTCATTTTTTAGGGTGAATCCGGCAATCCAAAAACAACCGTAAGAGAGAAAAATCCACATATAGAGAAGAAAGGAAATAACTGATTTAATTCTATGTTTCTTCATCTATATTGATTAATTTGATTCTAGGTTTTTCAAACTCAGATTTTGAGTAGAATCAAATTAATGAATACTTAGATGGTATTTCCGATCTATCTTTGATCTAAGTATTCGGTGGATCATCACCACCAAAAACAACGATTTTCCCCAAAATCGGCGCGTGGACTCGCGTGGCCTTGGGATTCAAGGTGCTACAGCTCTCGTGGATTCGGAGCGAGGTACATTCGAGGATTCGAGATGTGCTACTGGGTGGAGGCCGTGGATTCGGTCAGACGTCGTGGATTCGACGTTGGACGCCGTGGATTCGACGTTGAACGCAAATCGAGGAGTCGAGGAGCGTTGCGGAGCGAGCGGAGAAGATCTACTAGGAGCGTATGAAAAAAGGTCGAGTCGTCTGTGAGTACGTTATATCACCTTGTACGTGTTTAATTCTAGTGGATTTCGCCGTGTTATCGGTCCCGTGGTTTTTTACTCCTGGTTTTGGAGTTTTTCCACGTAAAATCTTGCGTGTTATTTATTTTCCACATTGGGTTATTTTTACGCAACAATTTTTGAGTGTTTACTGTTTACACCTATTCACCCCCCTCTAGGTGTTTTTTTCTCTATTTAGATCCATATTAGAGATAACCCAACAAGTGGTATCAGAGCGGGAATAGGGTTGTAAATAATGGTTGACAGACCCCCAATTCTTCGATGGAACAAACTATGCCTACTGGAAAGTACGGATGAGAGTATTTCTTATTTCCATCGACGAACGGGTGTGGCAATCAATTGAATTTGGATGGACAAATCCTACTGAAATTATTACTGATGTTCGCACCATCAAACCTAGGTCGAAATGGACCAAGGAAGAAATTGACGCATCTTCTTACAACGGCAAAGGAATTAACGTCTTATTTAATACTTTGCCGCAAACTGAATTCTCTCGCGTCTCGGCATGTGAGACTACGAAAGAAATCTGGGATGTTCTACAAGTTACACATGAGGGAACAAACCTTGTGAAGATTCAAAAACTGCAAATGCTTACGAGCAAGTTTGACTCCATTTTTATGGCAGAAAATGAATCTTTCACGGATTACTATACACGATTGCAAGACATCGTGAATACATGTGCTAACTAGGGAGAGAAAATTCCAGAATCTAAAGTTGTAACAAAGATTTTAAGGACTCTTCCTGAGAGATTTCGCCCAAAGGTTGTAGCCATTGAAACAGTTAAACACCCGGACGAAATCCGTGTAGAAGAATTAGTTGGTGCATTTCAAACTTATGAAATGACATTCCCTACTAACTATTCTTCTGGAAAAGCATCATCTACTAAGTCTTCAGGTTTTGCATTGAAATCAACAAAAGAAGAAGACGCGGATTCATCCTCCTCAGACGATGACGAGAACCTATCTTGTGAGGACCCGAATCCCCACTTAAGGGTTTATTGATGGATTAGTGGTTTCTGGGTGTATTTGTGCGCATGTCGGGGCCCGAAAATGGATTCCTGTTGAAAATGGGAGCAAGATTGCTTAACAGGAGGCCATTTTGGGTGATTAAGGTTTTTGCGCGCTTATTGGAACCAAGGAATTGACCTGGTAAGAAAAATGGATCAAGTTTACTTTTCCGGAAATTTTTGGAAAATTTTAGAAGTGGAATTTGGCCAAACGGACTTCGGATTTGGATTCAGCGCGCGAAAACGGTCAAGATAGACTATTTACTTGTATTTTTTGGAGCCCGGACGCGAAAACACGGATTTCGAGGTGTGGGTTATTGTTCCGGCGGCCGGAGAGGCGCCGGCGGCGGCGCCTGGCGGCGGAGCACGGCGGCGGGTGGAGGCGCAGCCGTGCGGTCCACCGCGGAGGGCGTGCACCGGGCGCTGGCCACGTGGCGCCTCCCTATTGACCGGCGCGGCTAGCGCGGTCCATGGAATTGGTGCGGGTGCACAGTGGACCAGGGGCGGACATGTGGCAGCACGTGGTTGGTGAGGTGTTATGCGCGCGGTCCATGGGGCGGGGATTGGTTGCCTCGGGCTGCGTGCCCGACAGGCGCGCGTGGGCGCGCTGACCCGCGGCTCCCGCGCGTAGGCGCGACGTGTCGGCACTCGCTTTAGCCACGCGGCGCAGCGCCGTTGGCCCAAACAGCTGTTTGCTGTTTGGGTGGACGCGTGGCGTGCTGGGAAATTTCCGGGCGTGAACAGTAACGGGCCGGGCCTGTTACTGTAGCAGGCCGGAATGCCTGGGCGCCCAAATTTGGGCAAAAAGTCCAAATTGGGGAATTTCGGGCTGGGCCTATTTATACCCCAGTTCCACCCCGAGTTTGAGGCTTTTCCCGAATCCCTCTTGTTGGTTTTTAGGATCCACAAGGATCTAAATAGGTACTATCAAACACCTAGAGGGGGGTGAATAGGTGTAATATTTAAAAAATAAATCTCAGTGCAAAATAAAAACCAATGCGGAAAATAAAAATCAACACACCGAGATTTACGTGGAAACTCCAATCCAGGAGAAAAACCACGGGACCAACACGCAATAACAATCCACTAAGAAAAGAAGAATAACAAGGTGATTACCGACTCCACGGACTCAAACCCCTCCTTCAACTTCTTCGGACCTTGCGCTCACCGATTGCACGTCCACTGTACACGTTCGAATCCACGAACGCCACTCGAATCCACGAGCACACGTTTCGAATCCACGAAACGCCTTTAGCACACGGAATCCACGATGCCACGTCGAATCCACGACGCAAACTCAGCCGGTAAGAATATTGGCTTCGATGGTGATCCTTTGCTTAGATTATCATTGAGGAACCGTAGAAGAAATCTCTAAGCAAAGACTAGATCAATTCGACAAAAGATAGATCTTGGAAGAACCGTCGAATTGACCTAAAAGAGGCTATAAAGAAGAACGATAAAAACCTAGCCTCTAGGGTTGCTCTCAAGTGTTTTATAAATTGATCGGTATTGATTCCACGTTCTTGAGAAACCCTAAGTGTCTATTTATAGGTTAGAAACCTTTGGAAAGAGATAAGAATAAAAAACTTACCTTATCTGAAATTTTTCAGGACGGCGATCCGGATCGGAATTACTGCGATCCGGATCGTCGTAACGAGACAGACAATTCCAGAAAAAACAAAGGTTCGGGATCCGGATTGAAATGCCCGATCCGGATCGTTCATATATTTCAGCAAAACCAATGTTCGGGATCCGGATCGGAATTGGCCTATGATCCGGATTGGATTTGCCAATGAACAAGTACCCTTCGGGATCCGGATTGGACTGTCTGATCCGGATCCTGAACATGTCCCATGTCCAGTTTTTGATTTTTATGCAATAAAAAATTCATCCAAGTGTTTCTACACTATAAGAAGTATTCGGATCACCAAAATTATTTAGTTAAACATACCTGATCCTTTTGAATACTTTCTTCTTGAGATTGATGTAATTGATCCACAATTCTTCATCTTCAATCTTCAAGACTCAAAACACTGAGTGTCAACTTGAGCTCTTGTTGAATCTTCTCTAAGTCTTTGATTGCTGATTGACAATTTGATCCCTTTAAGACTCCGACTCAACTCACTGACTTGACTCACGAAATATGCCAACACCAAAATGCCGTAACAATCTCCCCCTTTGGCAATTTCGTGACAAAACCCAAAAATACATAAAAACGCTCCAGTCACTCATCTTAAACCAAAAGATTCGAAATTCAATGTCATCACCAAAACATTGATTTTCTTTGCGTGAAAGATCCAATAAATACAAAATACATTTGAACCAAACAGTCCTAGAACAAACTCTATGACTTAGGACTTAGAGTCTTAAAGTGATGTAATTCCTGCAAAACAAAACTCCAAACAAAATCAAATGTTAGTCGTTAGAAATTAAAATCCTACATTTGGTTCGTCCTTTTGGTTCTTTTGTTTTTCGGCTGTCACGCCCCGGGGTCGAAACTGCGCCCCGGGCTCGCCAACAGATCCGCCACCTATGCGAAATCCCGCATAGGCGAAGCGTCCAACCTGCAAAGTACCATCTAACAGCTAAACAAATATCAGAGCTGAAGAAAAACTGCTGTAATAAAAACCTGAATCACTGTACAACTGAAAAATAAGGGTACAATATCCATCTCCCATAAATGATGATACAATAATCCGGTCCACCAAAACTGTAATACAAGTAAAAGCCACCTATACAACATCTATAAATCCAAAAAGGGAGATAAACTGAAATAATAAAATACAACTGTGTACAGTGAAACCCACAATCCGGGTTGGTACATCTATCCCACTGTAGAAATCAGCACTGGTAGGGATCTATCTCGCGACTCCCTCGCCTCGAACCGTCAACTGAAAGGTCAGCAACCCCCGCAGCAGACACTGCAAAACAAAGGGAGGAAAAGGAGAAAAACAACAATGGGGGTGAGAACCACTAGTAAAACCAGTAGCCTCCCCCTGTGGGTAAAGCCTCAAACCCCGACGTACCCACTAAGTCTACCAGAGGCAAGAGAAGGAGTAAGAGAGGTGGTAAGCTATAAACGGAAATAATGATAAGAGGAAGCTACCACTAGTATGCCTCTAAATGCAGTATCTAAAGAGATGACTGTATGAATGCATCAGAAAACCGTATCTGTCCAAATACCCAATCATGTGGCACCAGTACAACTGGCATTGCCTGCTCAGCGGAATCTGCACACAAGGCTCGAAACCGCGGGATCGGCCCGCACGGCTCGCATCCCAACATCAGCGGAATCTGCACACAAGGCTGGAAACCGCGAGATCGGCCCGCACGGCTCGCATCCCAACATCAGTATCAGACCGGCACACAAGGCTGGGTCCGAAAAGCCTACCTCCGGAGTGGCACTCGAGGGGAGCGACCCACACGAGTATAGTATCTCAGTAACAAGTATCACAGTAACCAGTATCTCAGTATAGCAGGACTTTTATCATGACTATGATCAAAGTGGGAAAATCCATCCACTAATGAAACCCCGATCCCCAATCTGGTGCAATAATACTCAATAAGTGGGAAACTCCATCCACTAGAGTAATCTGATACCCAATCTGATGCAATAATAAAATATCCGGTCAACCGCCCAATGTCCGCGGTCGCCGCAACAATCCCTCAAGTCCAATCTGATAAAGTAATCAACATCTGGCTAACCGCCTACTGTCCGCGGTTACCACAATGCCCCACGATCCATAATCGAGTCTAGTCTGACCCCGACTCGATGACCTCGACTACACTATCCCATACCCCTGCTCTAACTCGAGCAATATGCAACTGAATAGAAAGGAGAACAACTAAACATGGTTTCTCCTAAGTCATGTCCCAATATGAAAGTGTAGCAGAAAAAGGTGGCCTATCTAGATATCCATACAAGCATGCAAGTGTCCTCATGTAGAATGAAAGAAAGGCATTTAACGGTGTTCATACACAGATTAGATCATGAATAGTATATACTCTCATAAGGAGTAACTCACACAGAATATAGGTTAAAAGCATCATTAATCATTAACATCACCTAAAGGAGTACAACACTTATCAACCTCACATTCTCACATGGATATGCTAAAGATCATTTAACATCACTTAAACATGGACATTCAATCAAGTATCACCAATGAATAGACTAAGGTTCAACAACTTTCATTGATCTCACATAGGATGAACATAGGATCTACCAACAACATCCAATCTCATTTGGAGGAACTAGGAGTCATGAACAAAGCTTAGTCTCATAAGGAATAGGCCTCAACTCACAATGATAACCATCTTTTCATGAATGAACTAGGAATCAAAAGCATAGGTCATTCTCACATCAACTAGATCAATAACCAACATCAACACCCATTTTCACATAAACTAGATCAAAGATCAATCAACTCATTATTCTCACATAGATAGGCTATGAATCAACATCTATGCTCAACATCACACATTGAAGGTTGAGGATCAACAATTATAATTCATATCACAAAGTGGAGGCTAAGGATTACCAAACCAACTACTCTCATATAAGCCATTCTCAAATAGATCAACCAAGTCCTTCTCACATAAGCAACCAAGCACTTCTCACATAACCCCATCAAGTCCTCACATAAATCAATCAACCATTCACATATAACTATCACCATCATTCTCACATAATTATGTTAACCATTCATCACAAGGTGTAGGTTGAAGATTAGTTTCCTAATTACCCTCACATAGAATAGGTTTAAGGATGATCACTTAATATCAACTTCATATGAGATAATATAATTTCAACCAACTAATCATTTATTCATGCATAAGCTAAGGATCAATTAACTTAATCTAAACATGGATATCCAAGCATATTATACCAAGAAGAAGAGAACAACAATCAACTATGCCATGAGGGAAACCAATGGCCCGAGTGGGTAAATCGTCGTTTTCGGCAAAGCACAACCACCCACCTGGAACTTGACGATCCGCTGCCCGCTGTAGCTGAAATTTGGCGTGAGTAATCCTTATCCTCCCAGGAGACCGATGCCGCGAAAATCATCCAAATCCGCCTCACGAATTGGGCGCAATCACTGAAACAATGCACACTGCGCACTCAAATTCCAGAATTTCAGCAAGTGCAACAAGATTAAATAAAAGGTATGTGCAACCTCAAATACCTCAAAATGAAGTCTCCAACAGTAAAACAAAGATCTCCTCTTTCATACAAACATCTTCAAGTCCTCAAAAATCTATCCTTAATTTCCCTTAACATTCAAATGAAGCAAAATCACAATGCTGTCCAAAAACCGCTAACATAAACTTGCTAGCATTTCCAAGCTTAATTAGGGGCTGTTCCAAAGGGATTCATCCACAGATCATAAAAGAGAATTTGCTCACCTTGAGGTTAAGAAGAAGTACCAACTTGAATTTCAGAAAAAGACCTTATATCCACAAAGTTATCTGCATTTTAAGGTGCATTGCTCAAATCAAAACTAAAACAGGGACTGCAGTAAACCATATAATCGCACTTAAGAAGATCATTAAAGTTACCTAATCAAACGTGCTCCAAATCCTGCAAGAGAGGTACCATTGGATTCCTTGTCGAGAGTAGATACAAATTGAGCTAAAGAACTCCAATTTTCGTGCTCGGATGAAGGAGAAAACCCATAAACACTTTGAACTATCACCAAGTTCCAACTGTACAGGACTGCAGCAAGGTGCTCCAAAGATCATGAATAAACCCTAATAAAAACTCAGATCTGGGGAAAATGATACATACCAATATTGTAGATCTTCGAGTCCTGGAAATTTCCCCGCAAAAATCATCTAAATATTCCCATCCTACTGCCCAGAAAGGCCAAAACACTGAGGACTGTTCAGGATTCCAGACTGAAATAAAGGGTTCCAAAGATGGCCTTAAAACTCTATAAAAACATGAGATCTGGTGGGAGAGTTGAATACAAAGATTGTAGCCTTACCTCTTGTGAAAACGTAGAACCAAGAATGAGCTCGAAACTCCAAGAAATGAGTCCTGGGGAATTTTCGTACTGAAACGCGACGGGAAGGTCCACCAACAGCAACAATGGTGATGCTTGCCTCATGGAGAAGATGATGGTGATGAAGCCCCTTTTGTCCATCTCTTTGCTGATGAAGATGAAGGAGGGTTGCATGTGATTCCTCTGTAGAAGTCCCCAAGGTGGGAAGCACCAAAAGAGGAGGATGGAGGAGGTAGGAGCCCTAAAATAGAAGAAGAAGGAGAAGAAAAGAACAAAGTGGGGGGGGGAAATGGTACTGTGCTTAAGCACAGTACCGGGCCCGGCCCGGCGCCGGCCCAACCCGCGCCCCAGGCGGGGGCACGTGGCGCCCATCCGGGCGCCCCGCCCCCCGGGCGGATGGCCCGGATGGGGCCACGCCAGACGCGGCGCCCGCCATTGGCGTGGCGCCGCGTGTCCCCTGCGCGGGGACGCGCAGTACGGCGCGCGCACGTGGGCGCGCTCTGCGCAACGCAGGCGCGCCGCGTGGCCCGCGCCCTCCTCTCCTGTGCCGCCGCGTGGAAGGCCGAGTGGCCAGTGCGCCTGGTGCACGCGCAGACCCCCATGGACCGGCCGCCTGAATAAAGTCCAAAACTGCTCCAAAAATGCCTCTTTTTGCTATTTTTGCGCGCTGAGTCCAATTCCGGAGTCCAAAATTCCAAATAAAGCAACCAAATAGTCGTTTTGATCGTTTTTCCGCGCTGAATCCAAATACGGTATCCGTTTTGCGCGAAACCACCTTTATTTTTCGACGAACTCCCAAATAGGCGATCTTAATCTATTTCTCGCACTGAGTCCGTTTCTTGGGTCCGATTTGCGCGCAACCAACACTATCCACAGAAATTGGCCTCCACAAGCTGTCGATCACACTGTAATGACCACGAAGATCCGGGTCTTCACATCCTCCCCCACTAAAAGAAAGTTTCGTCCTCGAAACTAACATAGCTCAAAAGAAGTCTCAAATCAGAAGGGCAAATATCCAACATCCTCGTCACCAGCTCTCAAAGCGTCACTCGCTTTCCGTGATTATTCCACAACAACATCAACCGCCTATACGACATGGCCTAGTTGTGCCATTCCTCATCTCTCGAGCCATAATCCACAACGGTGCCTCCAGCACTCCAGACACTTACTAGTCTCAAGTGGAGCGAGTCAAACATCGACGGGCAAACCAAACATATCACCTCTAAGCGGAGACATGGACAACGACAAGGATTCCAACATGTCACGGGGAAAAGAAGAAATAACTGGTAACTACTGATCCACAACACCCCCAAAATCTCCTCCTCAAAACCAACTCATTCAAGAAACCTGAAGTACACCCTCACAATTATCCATATAAAAAGGGAGTCCAATATCAGAAACATCAACAACTACAACTCTGAGTTGGAGAACCACCGAAAAATAATGAAGAGTTGAAGTTGTCCCTGCTGTGGCAGTTATTCTGTCCTTGTTCTACATCTACTGGGGACCCTTAATTCAACACTCACTGATCTCATCCATCAGTGTGGGTTGCTCGACTGAAACCAAAATCTGGAACGGATCACTCTGGGGCACGATCCCTGGTCCTAATCATCTCATCCATTCCAGTAATGGCGCTTACTGCGCAAGCATTGCTCAAGCTCTGCACTGCACACCGGCCCAAAAACATCTACACATATCCAAGACTACCGTGGGGGCATCACTACAACTCAATCACTGCTGACAGGACGAAAGATCCAACGTCTCCTCCATCTGGTAACACATCGGGTCTACAACCCCTTTATCCATCATAATCAGTAACTATACCATCAACTCTCAGTTGTGCTGGTGCCATCCAATACGGTGCCTTCAATATCGACGCGGTTCCTAGAACCACGTTAATAACAATCTCAATCTCCTTGCCCGGCGGCATTCTCATCAACTCAGGTGGACTCATATACGAGAACCCGTGGGCACTAAGGACACCCTTGAGTCCCGGGGCCGCCGTAGGCACCTTTATCACAGTCACTAGCTGGGCAATACATCCTTGGTTCATCATCTGCCTGACTCTTATTGGCACACTGTCGATGCAACAAGTGCAATCTACCAACACTTGTAAACCAACTCTTTCTGTCCAACTCACAGAAGTTCACAGTCCTCACCCCACAATTACAAATTGCAAGATGCCACACCGACCAATCCAATACACCGAGTCGAAAATCCTGGGCTGCCACAAGACCAGCTAGTCAACGGGTATAACCCACGGCCTAACTGCACTGGACATATTCCACAAATCTCCTCCACGTGCACATCCTAAACAAGGATCTATATCTCAAGTGCACGCGGTAGCAACTCTACCTTTAGTCCGTGCAGGCGTGCACCTCATTCTGACCCAGATGGCTGTAAAGGAAATCATACCTGCGACGACACATCCCACTAATGGGACGCCCTCCGGCCAGGTTGCACAGATTCAACTGTCAGCGCTAATAGTCGTCGCTCAATCTGTCTGAGAATATCCTGACTATCCCCAAAGGAAGCACCATCTCTGCCTCCACTCATACTCCGGCAATGATCGCAACCCATCACGCTTCCGCTGCGCTACTCTGATACAGATGCAGATGCTGCCATCGGGGTCCACCCAACCTCTGGCACCTCAGAAGTCCACGACTCTGAAAAGGAATCGAGAAGGCCTCTTCCTACTAGTCTGCTCTCCATCAACTGGCACCGAGTGCCTCCATCTGTCCAAAGGAACTACAACGCTATGCTCCATCGGGGCATCCAAAATCTGAAGTCAAAGGGACCAAATGAGCCAAGAAGGTATCCTGGCGTAATTCTAATCCAACACACACGTCCCATGCGCCTCGTCCCTCTTAACGAGGAGCGTGCAGTTCAACAACTGCCTAAACCCTCAGGCATAAAAGGCTCTCGAATAGTCTGTACATCACCACCAACCACAATTCTGCCTCCGAAGGCTCCAAACTCAATCCTACGAGTCGGGATAGGTCAAACAGCCAAAGCTGACTCAATCAATCAATGACGTCCCACTGCTCATCTGCTATCAATTGTCCACCCTGCCTCGGTGCCTCAACACTAAAAGTCGACACCGAGGGGGTTGCTCGCTCAATCGGCGCCACAGGATTCGTTGCCACTGAGGATACTACAAAGGAGTTGGTCTCGACAGAAAGCACTATCGGAGGTGCCCACTGCTCCAACAACTGTATCATCCTATTCAACTGCTCACTCCGCCGCTGATATGCCACTGTCAATCCTGTCATCTGGGTCCGGAGCTCTCAGACCTCAATCTGGGTATCCTGCCCAAAACTGCCTATCCTGGCCCACAAGCTGCAATGGGGTGCACCCGGATCAGACTCTGTGTCAGGGAGACACCACTCACTGCGACAAACCGCACAACAGAACACACAACAAGCACTCGACCCAATCCAGCGAAAGTCTAAGACATGTCACCCATTCCATAACATTATGTTGTCTGCAGCCAACATAATCGCTTAGGAGAATAAACATGCCAATCACTCGTCCCGTCCCTTGGAAGAGGTCTAAAACTCAATCAGGACTCTCGCTGTAAGTCACGACTCTCACGTAGTCATCCTAAGGTCCAACCACAAGCCTAGGGTTTCTAAGTCCGTAATGACCTACATCCTAGGCTCTGATACCACTCTAATCTGTCACGCCCCGGGGTCGAAACTGCGCCCCGGGCTCGCCAACAGATCCGCCACCTATGCGAAATCCCGCATAGGCGAAGCGTCCAACCTGCAAAGTACCATCTAACAGCTAAACAAATATCAGAGCTGAAGAAAAACTGCTGTAATAAAAACCTGAATCACTGTACAACTGAAAAATAAGGGTACAATATCCATCTCCCATAAATGATGATACAATAATCCGGTCCACCAAAACTGTAATACAAGTAAAAGCCACCTATACAACATCTATAAATCCAAAAAGGGAGATAAACTGAAATAATAAAATACAACTGTGTACAGTGAAACCCACAATCCGGGTTGGTACATCTATCCCACTGTAGAAATCAGCACTGGTAGGGATCTATCTCGCGACTCCCTCGCCTCGAACCGTCAACTGAAAGGTCAGCAACCCCCGCAGCAGACACTGCAAAACAAAGGGAGGAAAAGGAGAAAAACAACAATGGGGGTGAGAACCACTAGTAAAACCAGTAGCCTCCCCCTGTGGGTAAAGCCTCAAACCCCGACGTACCCACTAAGTCTACCAGAGGCAAGAGAAGGAGTAAGAGAGGTGGTAAGCTATAAACGGAAATAATGATAAGAGGAAGCTACCACTAGTATGCCTCTAAATGCAGTATCTAAAGAGATGACTGTATGAATGCATCAGAAAACCGTATCTGTCCAAATACCCAATCATGTGGCACCAGTACAACTGGCATTGCCTGCTCAGCGGAATCTGCACACAAGGCTCGAAACCGCGGGATCGGCCCGCACGGCTCGCATCCCAACATCAGCGGAATCTGCACACAAGGCTGGAAACCGCGAGATCGGCCCGCACGGCTCGCATCCCAACATCAGTATCAGACCGGCACACAAGGCTGGGTCCGAAAAGCCTACCTCCGGAGTGGCACTCGAGGGGAGCGACCCACACGAGTATAGTATCTCAGTAACAAGTATCACAGTAACCAGTATCTCAGTATAGCAGGACTTTTATCATGACTATGATCAAAGTGGGAAAATCCATCCACTAATGAAACCCCGATCCCCAATCTGGTGCAATAATACTCAATAAGTGGGAAACTCCATCCACTAGAGTAATCTGATACCCAATCTGATGCAATAATAAAATATCCGGTCAACCGCCCAATGTCCGCGGTCGCCGCAACAATCCCTCAAGTCCAATCTGATAAAGTAATCAACATCTGGCTAACCGCCTACTGTCCGCGGTTACCACAATGCCCCACGATCCATAATCGAGTCTAGTCTGACCCCGACTCGATGACCTCGACTACACTATCCCATACCCCTGCTCTAACTCGAGCAATATGCAACTGAATAGAAAGGAGAACAACTAAACATGGTTTCTCCTAAGTCATGTCCCAATATGAAAGTGTAGCAGAAAAAGGTGGCCTATCTAGATATCCATACAAGCATGCAAGTGTCCTCATGTAGAATGAAAGAAAGGCATTTAACGGTGTTCATACACAGATTAGATCATGAATAGTATATACTCTCATAAGGAGTAACTCACACAGAATATAGGTTAAAAGCATCATTAATCATTAACATCACCTAAAGGAGTACAACACTTATCAACCTCACATTCTCACATGGATATGCTAAAGATCATTTAACATCACTTAAACATGGACATTCAATCAAGTATCACCAATGAATAGACTAAGGTTCAACAACTTTCATTGATCTCACATAGGATGAACATAGGATCTACCAACAACATCCAATCTCATTTGGAGGAACTAGGAGTCATGAACAAAGCTTAGTCTCATAAGGAATAGGCCTCAACTCACAATGATAACCATCTTTTCATGAATGAACTAGGAATCAAAAGCATAGGTCATTCTCACATCAACTAGATCAATAACCAACATCAACACCCATTTTCACATAAACTAGATCAAAGATCAATCAACTCATTATTCTCACATAGATAGGCTATGAATCAACATCTATGCTCAACATCACACATTGAAGGTTGAGGATCAACAATTATAATTCATATCACAAAGTGGAGGCTAAGGATTACCAAACCAACTACTCTCATATAAGCCATTCTCAAATAGATCAACCAAGTCCTTCTCACATAAGCAACCAAGCACTTCTCACATAACCCCATCAAGTCCTCACATAAATCAATCAACCATTCACATATAACTATCACCATCATTCTCACATAATTATGTTAACCATTCATCACAAGGTGTAGGTTGAAGATTAGTTTCCTAATTACCCTCACATAGAATAGGTTTAAGGATGATCACTTAATATCAACTTCATATGAGATAATATAATTTCAACCAACTAATCATTTATTCATGCATAAGCTAAGGATCAATTAACTTAATCTAAACATGGATATCCAAGCATATTATACCAAGAAGAAGAGAACAACAATCAACTATGCCATGAGGGAAACCAATGGCCCGAGTGGGTAAATCGTCGTTTTCGGCAAAGCACAACCACCCACCTGGAACTTGACGATCCGCTGCCCGCTGTAGCTGAAATTTGGCGTGAGTAATCCTTATCCTCCCAGGAGACCGATGCCGCGAAAATCATCCAAATCCGCCTCACGAATTGGGCGCAATCACTGAAACAATGCACACTGCGCACTCAAATTCCAGAATTTCAGCAAGTGCAACAAGATTAAATAAAAGGTATGTGCAACCTCAAATACCTCAAAATGAAGTCTCCAACAGTAAAACAAAGATCTCCTCTTTCATACAAACATCTTCAAGTCCTCAAAAATCTATCCTTAATTTCCCTTAACATTCAAATGAAGCAAAATCACAATGCTGTCCAAAAACCGCTAACATAAACTTGCTAGCATTTCCAAGCTTAATTAGGGGCTGTTCCAAAGGGATTCATCCACAGATCATAAAAGAGAATTTGCTCACCTTGAGGTTAAGAAGAAGTACCAACTTGAATTTCAGAAAAAGACCTTATATCCACAAAGTTATCTGCATTTTAAGGTGCATTGCTCAAATCAAAACTAAAACAGGGACTGCAGTAAACCATATAATCGCACTTAAGAAGATCATTAAAGTTACCTAATCAAACGTGCTCCAAATCCTGCAAGAGAGGTACCATTGGATTCCTTGTCGAGAGTAGATACAAATTGAGCTAAAGAACTCCAATTTTCGTGCTCGGATGAAGGAGAAAACCCATAAACACTTTGAACTATCACCAAGTTCCAACTGTACAGGACTGCAGCAAGGTGCTCCAAAGATCATGAATAAACCCTAATAAAAACTCAGATCTGGGGAAAATGATACATACCAATATTGTAGATCTTCGAGTCCTGGAAATTTCCCCGCAAAAATCATCTAAATATTCCCATCCTACTGCCCAGAAAGGCCAAAACACTGAGGACTGTTCAGGATTCCAGACTGAAATAAAGGGTTCCAAAGATGGCCTTAAAACTCTATAAAAACATGAGATCTGGTGGGAGAGTTGAATACAAAGATTGTAGCCTTACCTCTTGTGAAAACGTAGAACCAAGAATGAGCTCGAAACTCCAAGAAATGAGTCCTGGGGAATTTTCGTACTGAAACGCGACGGGAAGGTCCACCAACAGCAACAATGGTGATGCTTGCCTCATGGAGAAGATGATGGTGATGAAGCCCCTTTTGTCCATCTCTTTGCTGATGAAGATGAAGGAGGGTTGCATGTGATTCCTCTGTAGAAGTCCCCAAGGTGGGAAGCACCAAAAGAGGAGGATGGAGGAGGTAGGAGCCCTAAAATAGAAGAAGAAGGAGAAGAAAAGAACAAAGTGGGGGGGGGAAATGGTACTGTGCTTAAGCACAGTACCGGGCCCGGCCCGGCGCCGGCTGTAGTGGACAAGAACTTGGAATATAAACAAATGTAAATAAAAATAGTATAAAATACTATTTTTATGGCAGTAGAAAAGTAAAGGGGTTACTCGGAAGTGAATCGGGCCCAAATCGGAGTTAAAATTAGTGATCTAGAATTTTATATGAGAAAGTGGGCCCAGATGGTAAGTGAAAAATTCACAGTTTCAGAAAATTCCGAGAAAATTACGGGAGCTCCGTAAATATGTTTTATGGCCACAGTAAAAATTTCGTGTTGATCGGACACCCGGATTGAGAGAACGGGCTCCGCCAGCAAAATTAAATACAGTGGGACTTTTGGTAAATTAGAAATGGTCCAAACTGAAAAGTTCAAGTACCAGGAGGTAAAGCAAGTTAAACTGTGGCTGCCCGTCAAATTTGAGCGAAAACGGGCGAAAAACGGGCGAGAACGGGCGAAAACGGGCGAAACTGGGCTTGGGCCCAAGTTTCGGGCGCCCGAAAGTGGGTTCCGGGCGCCCGAAAGTTACTGTAGCATGTTGGTTTTTCGGGCTGCAGCGAACCGGGCTGCACTGTAGCGAACCCGGTTCACTGTAGCAGCCCGGTCCAGGTCCGGGTGCGCCCGAAAATCCACTGTGCGCGCCCGGAAGTTACTGTAGCGGCACGGATCCCGAGGCAGTCGGCACGGATTCCGAGGCAATGGCACGGATCCCGAGGCAACGGGCACGGATCCCGAGGCGCGGGCGTGAATCCCGAGGCAGGGCAGCGCGCGCGACGCGCTGTGGCGCGCGGCCCGAGGCGCGCGGTAGGTGGGGAAATGCCACGTGTCGCCTCCCCATTGGTCGCTCTGACCGGGGGAGCGTGGGCGTGCGCGGGGAAGGCGCGACGCGCCTGGCGCGTGTCAGCGGGGCAGGCCACGTGTCGGCCCCCCATTGGCCGGTCAGCGCGATGTGACGCGCTGATGGGACAAGACGCAACCACCGCTGAGGTAGTGCGGTCCACGTGGCGGCCTCCCATTGGCCGCCGCTGTTCCGTGGTCGCGGTGCATGGGTCCACGGACACGTGTCGCTCCCCGGTTGGCCGAGCGTGGTGACGTGGCGCTGAGCTGGCGCGTCGTGGACGCGTGGACCGCGGCGGGGGCTCTTACTGTAGCCGCCCGAAAACTTTCGGGCGCCCGAAAGGTGCGCCCGAAAGTTCGGGATCGGCCTATTTAGGCCCGAAATGGCCCATTTTTCCTTCTTTTTCCCTTTTTGGCTTCACCCGAGCGTACCAGGAGGCGATCCGGGCGATTTCGCCCGGGGTTTTCGAGGGCGCACGAGCGCGCCGTGGACTCCGTGGAGCGTGCAAGATGTTCCAAAGGCCTATTGGGCGTGATTGTACGGCACGATGTTGTCGAGGTAAGCCCCGTTTGTCATTTTTGCGGTATTTTTGGCACAGTTTTAGGATTTCCTTTTGGATTTTGGATTTGACTCCTTTGCCACGTGCATGTTAGGGACCCAACTTTTCTGTGCCGTTTTACTACGCGAGTTTTGCGAGCGTTTTGGGCACGTCTCGTTTTGCGTGCCGCTCGGGGGAAACATGCACCGTTTTGCGTGCGAATTCGACAAATGTGCACAGTTTTGGGCGCAAGCTTGGAATACGTGCACCGTTTTACGTGCAAAGTTGGAAATGGAGCGTGCACCGTTTTGCGTGCCAATGTGAGGTATGTGCTCCGTTTTGCGCGCAGGTTGGACTAACGGGCACCGTTTTTCGTGTAGACTCTAACAATACGTCTCGTTTTACGTGCAGGGTCGGAATAATGTGCACCGTTTTGCGTGCAACCCTACAGTCAGATGTGCACCGTTTTGCGTGCCAATTCGGGGTAAGTGCTCCGTTTTGCGTGCGGGTTGGACCAATACGCAACGTTTTGCGTGTAGATTTTAATGGTTGCATCGTTTTTCGTGCAGGGCTAGGAAAAATATGCACCGTTTTGCGTGCAACCCTACAGTCAGATGTGCACCGTTTTGCGTGCCAATTCGGGTAAGTGCTCCGTTTTGCGTGCGGGTTGGACCAATACGCAACGTTTTGCGTGTAGATTTTAATGGTTGCATCGTTTTTCGTGCAGGGCTAGGAAAAATATGCACCGTTTTGCGTGCAACCCTACAGACAAATATGCACCGTTTTGCGTGCAGTTTCGAGGTACGTGCATCGTTTCGCGTGCAGTTCATGTTGTCGCGCACCGTTTTGCGTGCTGTCGCTAATGTTATGCACTGTTTTGCATGTAGGGTCAGAAAAATTGTGCACCGTTTTGCGTGCAACCCTACTGTGAGTCGTGCACTGTTTTGCGTGCAGATTCGAGGTACATGCACCGTTTTGCGTGCAGGTTGAGTTGGCACGCATGGTTTTGCGTGCAGGCTGAAATGGCGCGCACCGTTTTGCGTATGGGTTTTACTGACGCGCACCGTTTTGCGTGCAGGTTTAGAGGGCGTGCACCGTTTTGCGTGCAGACTCGAGGGATGCGCATCGTTTTGCGTGCAAGCTCGAGGAAACAAGTGGAATCGCGCGGAGACCAATTGCAAGTGTCTACAAGCAATTGGGTACACTACAAGGTGGGGGATTCTGCCGAAATTGGGTGACCTCTCCCCTTGCTCCTTTGCTTTTTGATCTAGAAGCATGATAGTAGCCTGTTAGAGGCGTTAGGTAATTATGATTAAGATTGCATGTGTAGATGGATTCAGATGAAAAAGTGCAACTGTTGGTTGCCAGAGATAGAGGAATATATGTGCATGTGCAAATGGACACAGAGGAAAAGAGCAACTGTTGGTTGCCAAAGATATATGATGAATATGCATGCGTAGAGACAATTATTAATTATGGATGAGTTGAAAATAATTGTATGCATGAAATAGATTAGCTATTTATAATTGTGATCATGTTAGGGTATAACCCTAGGAATCATGTGACATAAGGGAACAAGACTTGTTGGTAGTAAGACTAGGAGAAAACCTAGTTTAGGGGTTTGACGAGTGACATCGAACTTAGGAGTTATCCTAGGGAGGACGAGTGGCATGGTCTTAGGTGATAACCTAAGGACACTGGATAGAGTGATCAACATAGAGTCAGAGAACTCTAGGGTGTATATGGCATGGAACTTAGGTAAAGAGAACCTAAGGAGAATTAGTGATCAACATAGAGTCAGAGAACTCTAGGGTGTATATGGCATGGAACTTAGGTAAAGAGAACCTAAGGAGAATTAGTGTTCAACATAGAGTCAAGGAACTCTAAGATGAGTATGACATGGATCTTAGGTAAAGGGAACCTAAGGTGAATTAGAGGTCAGCATAGAGTCAAGTTGACTCTAGGATTCAGTAAGGAATCAAGAGAATGGAACAATGGATCAAATGTGGAGATATGAAAGGGAAAACAGGAAAGTAGAGTCATGTAATTCTAATATAACAGTGGAACATGCAATTAGAGTCAGTGTAACTCTAAGTTAATAGTGGAACAGGAAAATAGAGTTAAGTTAACTCTAGGATTCAATGAGGAATCAGGAAAAATGGGATAAGATCCCAGGGTTAAAGAGTTTAACAGATATAACCCTAGAAAGTCATAGGGTGTATGGGCAAATGGACAATAACTTTAACTTCAATTTGAGTTAAAGAAATGAAGGTGAAATGTTTAAGAGTCCAGGAGACTCTCTAGTTATCCTTATGGCGAGACCTAGGATAAGAGGTAAATTGTTGTAAAAAGGCAAAGTTTAAAAGCAAGCTAAAAGTGGCTAAAAAGTATAAAGAGAATGTAAATGGCGCCTTCGAATTTGAGACTCGTCAAGTGGAGCAGGACTCCCTGGGCAGTGACCCGTCGGACGAGGTACTTTCGAAGGGCTAAAAGTGAAAGCAAGGAGCTAAATGCTCGAAGAAAAGAGAAAGTAAATTGCCAGTGGCAAAATGGAAGCTATAAGCTCGAATAAGAAAGGAAAGCAAGTGTTCAAAAGCAAAGAGGCTAAGAACTAAAATAAAAGAGAAAGAAAAAGAGAAGAAAAGAAAGAAAAATTAAAGATAAAACGGGCGTACCTCCGGGGGCGAACGTACAACGGTCAGGAGTTGGGCAGGGTCCCTCTCCCGGGCAGCGACCCGTATGACTGGTAGATAGAGTACTCTTGTCAGAGTTGGGCAGTGACCCTGTCGGGCAGTGTCCCGTATGACAAGTCCCCCCGGCAGGACGGGGTAACACTTGCGGGTGTTATCGGCAACCTTAGAAATCTTATCTTATGGTAGCAGGACTACCGGGCTCGGGCCCGTTGGATAAGAATTTCTGAGGGTTAACTTGAACTAAAGCACCAGAATCTAAAGAATAAAGAAAGATAGAGTGGCCAAGGTGGCCGGGTTAGTTTGACCCTGTATACAGCGGCATAGTGGCCGAGTTGGTGCTTAGCAGCCTAGTGTGGCTAGACAGAGTAGTGATGGTTGGTGATTAGACACAGATAGTGTAGTGTAGTGATATGTTATATTGCATAGCTGCATTTTGATATTGAGGATTTTAGTTTCCTAGCACTATTATTATTGCTTCCATTGGACCAAGTGGTGTAGGACATTCTTTCTCGGTGGTTGAACCCACTGGGAACTCTGTCGGAGTTCTCACACCCCTTGGGTGACCCCCCCCACAGGTTCGGGAATGGATGCAGCGGTCGAGACAGATCAGATGCAGACGACAGCGAGGCATACGACAGGGGCAAGGGCCCAGCAGCATAGTGACCTAGAGGGTCTAGCAGAGGTATCCCTTTCTATATATTTCTTGAGTGAACCTTGTATGGTGAGGAATTATGTAAAAGAATTGTAATAATTTTATTTGCAAGTTCAGAAATGTAAAGTGTAATAAGTTTAATTTATGGTTCACTCTTGTATGCTTTCATTTCCGCTTAAACTGGTTGTTATTGAATGAAAGTTTAAATTTGTAGTGATTTTTAGTACTCTGATATTGAGCTTCCGCATACACTTGTTGTGTTATTATGGATGTTACCGTTCCTTTCGGGTAGAAAAAGGTCTTACCCGATTGGCGGGTCTGTTGGCGTGCCCGAACCGTACAAATTGGCGGACTCGGGGCGTGACAGATTAGAGTGGTATCAGAGCCTAGGAATAGTCCTAGGTGGTTAGCAACCTTAGGGAGACCCTAGGGATTAGCACGAGAGAGTGCGTGGGTGGTGGCGAAAGTACTTGATTGGGTGTTGTTGTTCCCAAAAAGGATGTTGGGACTGATCGAGGGCAACGAGCTTTCATTCTTCGAATATTACGTTGGGCGGCCGACAACGTAATGTTGGAGATGAAAAGGAGTACCCTCTTATACTTTCGCATGATTTGGTCGACGAGCCTTTTGTCGGTATATGGACTGCGCGATGCTCAAATGGCTAAGTTTGGGCTGGTTGTTTCGTTGTGGTGTGCATAGTAGCGATGACACCACATAGGAAAACGCACCTGTTTGACTCGAGTTCCGAGAGGGCTCGGGGTCAAACGTGGTATACGAGTTGCGATAGCAGGTGACCGCACTTGTTGGAGTGGTCCAACAGTAGGTCAGACTCCTTGCCGTCGGCGGAAATTTTTTCGCCGACAGGAAGACAGATTCCGACGCCTAAGAGTGGCGTCAGCATGACAGTTGGAGCAGATAGATAGGCTCCAGTGGCTGATAGCGCAGCAGGCTGAGGCTTGTATAAATGACGCATGAGTATACAGCGTCGCCGCATGTAGGGGCGACAGTAAAGAGAATGGCGTGGCCGCCGAACTTTTGTCGGCACAGCCAACACCTTCAGCATAAGGTGTTTTACGCTTGTGTCAGCTAGGTTGCTGGCAAAGTATGGTTAGTAAGGTCCAGTGAGAGACCGACTCACGAAGAAAATGGTGATCGCTATGTTGCGAGAACCAAGTAAGTATGTCCTAAAGGTTAGGGCAAGAAAGATTTATGGACCTAGTGGCGAAAGTTCGCCCTGATGACGGTAGTGACCGTGTGGCCTATCATTGTGGCTAAATTGCCGCATTGTGGGGTTGGTAAGACCCGGGACAGGTTTCGAGATTCGGAAACCTCGCAAGAGAGCGAGAGTTTTGTGGCGCCGATCCAACGGATCAGCATAATGGCAAGGATTGCCACCACTGGGTTTGCGTGTTAATCACCAGAGTTGGTGAGTGATCGTGGTGGTGCCTCAACCCAGTTGGGAGAGGTGTACAGGAGTCATGCGCGTGTTTAAGCAAGTTGCTTAGAATTTGGATTACGCAAGTTAGCGTGAGGGGCGTAGGACGCCCAACTGTTTGGGTGCTCATGGAGCACAAGTATCGTTTAGCCAGAGAGAGCTGATTAGGTGGCGTATTAGCCTTTGCCCAGTGTGGCCAGAGTTGATATAGAGAGTTTGGGTCGTGGATTGACGACTTGTTAGTTGAGTTTGCTCAGTGGAGCATAGTGGTCGCGTGGCGACGATTAGCGGGTTCGCTTAGGACGATCCGTGCCTGGACCATGTTTGTGGACTGTGGGCCTGTAGCCCAGTGGGCAGGCGCAGTCAGCTGTGAGAGACAGCGGCCCGAGACCTGATGGCGGGGCATGATAGAGATTTGGTCGGGACGGTAGTCCGAGCGATGACCCGGGAACGTGGAATGCCACGTGTGAGCATTGAGGCTAGTAGTACACTGAGGTTAGTACACTGAGAGTGAGATATGACCAGGCTGTAGAGCTAGTGGTGATTGAGGTATTGTAGCTCCTAGTGGGAGTGTTGGTGTAGTAATCCTAAGTGAGGATCTACCCGTATGACGATTGGGTCTGTGTGCTAGTGAGAGCCATTGTACAGTGTTGGACTTGTTGGGCTATAGGCCCTATTGGATCGTGGTCTGTGGACCTATTAGTAGTCCGAGATGTCGGGTTAGCTGATACCCGTGGACTTAGAGCGCTAGTAGCGTGTGAATAGTTGAGGACTCGTGGATTGGCCTTTTGCCCTCCACATTAGGCAGCAGAGTGACCGGAAAATGCGATAAATGTGATTAGTTGTAGATGCAACCTTCTTGTGAAAGATAAAAAGGTCGCTGAATTAAAGTGAAGATTTCGCAAGAAGAGACTTCGCCGTTAGTGGCAATTGAGAGAGAGCAAGTGCTCAATTGTGTCTTTCACCTACTTGGTGAAAGTGGCCGGACACCAGGCTGAGTCTGTCCCTAAAAAGAGATAGGGATCCAGGAATGGGTCGCTCGGGTAATTTTGGGCGAGCAGGTAATGTGATGCCGGACATGAGGTGCAGTGAGCCCAGTAGTGAGGGCAAGATTTCCCCCTCTTTGTCAAGTAAGAGTCGACATATGATTCAAGTTTCGGGGACGAAACTTATTTTAAGGGGGGTAGAATGTAGTGGACCAGAACTTGGAATATAAACAAATGTAAATAAAAATAGTATAAAATACTATTTTTATAGCAGTAGAAAAGTAAAGGGGTTACTCGGAAGTGAATTGGGCCCAAATCGGAGTTAAAATTAGTGATCTACAATTTTATATGAGAAAGTGGGCCCAGATGGTAAGTGGAAAATTCACAGTTTCAGAAAATTCCGAGAAAATTACGGGAGCTCCGTAAATATGTTTTATGGCCACAGTAAAAATTTCGCGTTGATCGGACACCCGGATTGAGAGAACGGGCTCCGCCAGCAAAATTAAATACAGTGGGACTTTTGGTAAATCAGAAATGGTCCAAACTGAAAAGTTCAAGTACCAGGAGGTAAAGCAAGTTAAACTGTGGCTGCCCGTCAAATTTGAGCGAAAACGGGCAAAAAACGGGCGAGAACGGGAGAAAACGGGCGAAACTGGGCTTGGGCCCAAGTTTCGGGCGCCCGAAAGTGGGTTCCGGGCGCCCGAAAGTTACTGTAGCATGTTGGTTTTTCGGGCTGCAGCGAACCGGGCTGCACTGTAGCGAACCCGGTTCACTGTAGCAGCCCGGTCCAGGTCCGGGTGCGCCCGAAAATCCACTGTGCGCGCCCGGAAGTTACTGTAGCGGCACGGATCCCGAGGCAGTCGGCACGGATTCCGAGGCAATGGCACGGATCCCGAGGCAACGGGCACGGATCCCGAGGCGCGGGCGTGAATCCCGAGGCAGGGCAGCGCGCGCGACGCGCTGTGGCGCGCGGCCCGAGGCGCGCGGTAGGTGGGGAAATGCCACGTGTCGCCTCCCATTGGTCGCTCTGACCGGGGGAGCGTGGGCGTGCGCGGGGAAGGCGCGACGCGCCTGGCGCGTGTCAGCGGGGCAGGCCACGTGTCGGCCCCCATTGGCCGGTCAGCGCGATGTGACGCGCTGATGGGACAAGACGCAACCACCGCTGAGGTAGTGCGGTCCACGTGGCGGCCTCCCATTGGCCGCCGCTGTTCCGTGGTCGCGGTGCATGGGTCCACGGACACGTGTCGCTCCCCGGTTGGCCGAGCGTGGTGACGTGGCGCTGAGCTGGCGCGTCGTGGACGCGTGGACCGCGGCGGGGGCTCTTACTGTAGCCGCCCGAAAACTTTCGGGCGCCCGAAAGGTGCGCCCGAAAGTTCGGGATCGGCCTATTTAGGCCCGAAATGGCCCATTTTTCCTTCTTTTTCCCTTTTTGGCTTCACCCGAGCGTACCAGGAGGCGATCCGGGCGATTTCGCCCGGGGTTTTCGAGGGCGCACGAGCGCGCCGTGGACTCCGTGGAGCGTGCAAGATGTTCCAAAGGCCTATTGGGCGTGATTGTACGGCACGATGTTGTCGAGGTAAGCCCCGTTTGTCATTTTTGCGGTATTTTTGGCACAGTTTTAAGATTTCCTTTTGGATTTTGGATTTGACTCCTTTGCCACGTGCATGTTAGGGACCCAACTTTTCTGTGCCGTTTTACTACGCGAGTTTTGCGAGCGTTTTGGGCACGTCTCGTTTTGCGTGCCGCTCGGGGGAAACATGCACCGTTTTGCGTGCGAATTCGACAAATGTGCACAGTTTTGGGCGCAAGCTTGGAATACGTGCACCGTTTTACGTGCAAAGTTGGAAATGGAGCGTGCACCGTTTTGCGTGCCAATATGAGGTATGTGCTCCGTTTTGCGCGCAGGTTGGACTAACGGGCACCGTTTTTCGTGTAGACTCTAACAATACGTCTCGTTTTACGTGCAGGGTCGGAATAATGTGCACCGTTTTGCGTGCAACCCTACAGTCAGATGTGCACCGTTTTGCGTGCCAATTCGGGGTAAGTGCTCCGTTTTGCGTGCGGGTTGGACCAATACGCAACGTTTTGCGTGTAGATTTTAATGGTTGCATCGTTTTTCGTGCAGGGCTAGGAAAAATATGCACCGTTTTGCGTGCAACCCTACAGTCAGATGTGCACCGTTTTGCGTGCAAGGTAAGTGCTCCGTTTTGCGTGCGGGTGGACAATACGCAACGTTTTGCGTGTAGATTTTAATGGTTGCATCGTTTTTCGTGCAGGGCTAGGAAAAATATGCACCGTTTTGCGTGCAACCCTACAGACAAATATGCACCGTTTTGCGTGCAGTTTCGAGGTACGTGCATCGTTTCGCGTGCAGTTCATGTTGTCGCGCACCGTTTTGCGTGCTGTCGCTAATGTTATGCACTGTTTTGCATGTAGGGTCAGAAAAATTGTGCACCGTTTTGCGTGCAACCCTACTGTGAGTCGTGCACTGTTTTGCGTGCAGATTCGAGGTACATGCACCGTTTTGCGTGCAGGTTGAGTTGGCACGCATGGTTTTGCGTGCAGGCTGAAATGGCGCGCACCGTTTTGCGTATGGGTTTTACTGACGCGCACCGTTTTGCGTGCAGGTTTAGAGGACGTGCACCGTTTTGCGTGCAGACTCGAGGGATGCGCATCGTTTTGCGTGCAAGCTCGAGGAAACAAGTGGAATCGCGCGGAGACCAATTGCAAGTGTCTACAAGCAATTGGGTACACTACAAGGTGGGGGATTCTGCCGAAATTGGGTGACCTCTCCCCTTGCTCCTTTGCTTTTTGATCTAGAAGCATGATAGTAGCCTGTTAGAGGCGTTAGGTAATTATGATTAAGATTACATGTGTAGATGGATTCAGATGAAAAAGTGCAACTGTTGGTTGCCAGAGATAGAGGAATATATGTGCATGTGCAAATGGACACAGAGGAAAAGAGCAACTGTTGGTTGCCAAAGATATATGATGAATATGCATGCGTAGAGACAATTATTAATTATGGATGAGTTGAAAATAATTGTATGCATGAAATAGATTAGCTATTTATAATTGTGATCATGTTAGGGTATAACCCTAGGAATCATGTGACATAAGGGAACAAGACTTGTTGGTAGTAAGACTAGGAGAAAACCTAGTTTAGGGGTTTGACGAGTGACATCGAACTTAGGAGTTATCCTAGGGAGGACGAGTGGCATGGTCTTAGGTGATAACCTAAGGACACTGGATAGAGTGATCAACATAGAGTCAGAGAACTCTAGGGTGTATATGGCATGGAACTTAGGTAAAGAGAACCTAAGGAGAATTAGTGATCAACATAGAGTCAGAGAACTCTAGGGTGTATATGGCATGGAACTTAGGTAAAGAGAACCTAAGGAGAATTAGTGTTCAACATAGAGTCAAGGAACTCTAAGATGAGTATGACATGGATCTTAGGTAAAGAAAACCTAAGGTGAATTAGAGGTCAGCATAGAGTCAAGTTGACTCTGGGATTCAGTAAGGAATCAAGAGAATGGAACAATGGATCAAATGTGGAGATATGAAAGGGAAAACAGGAAAGTAGAGTCATGTAATTCTAATATAACAGTGGAACATGCAATTAGAGTCAGTGTAACTCTAAGTTAATAGTGGAACAGGAAAATAGAGTTAAGTTAACTCTAGGATTCAATGAGGAATCAGGAAAAATGGGATAAGATCCCAGGGTTAAAGAGTTTAACAATATAACCCTAGAAAGTCATAGGGTGTATGGGCAAATGGACAATAACTTTAACTTCAATTTGAGTTAAATAAATGAAGGTGAAATGTTTAAGAGTCCAGGAGACTCTCTAGTTATCCTTATGGCGAGACCTAGGATAAGAGGTAAATTGTTGTAAAAAGGCAAAGTTTAAAGAGCAAGCTAAAAGTGGCTAAAAAGTATAAAGAGAATGTAAATGGCGCCTTCGAATTTGAGACTCGTCAAGTGGAGCAGGACTCCCTGGGCAGTGACCCGTCGGACGAGGTACTTTCGAAGGGCTAAAAGTGAAAGCAAGGAGCTAAATGCTCGAAGAAAAGAGAAAGTAAATTGCCAGTGGCAAAATGGGAGCTATAAGCTCGAATAAGAAAGGAAAGCAAGTGTTCAAAAGCAAAGAGGCTAAGAACTAAAATAAAAGAGAAAGAAAAAGAAAAGAAAAGAAAGAAAAATTAAAGATAAAACGGGCGTACCTCCGGGGGCGAACGTACAACGGTCAGGAGTTGGACAGGGTCCCTCTCCCGGGCAGCGACCCGTATGACTGGTAGATAGAGTACTCTTGTCAGAGTTGGGCAGTGACCCTATCGGGCAGTGTCCCGTATGACAAGTCCCCCCGGCAGGACGGGGTAACACTTGCGGGTGTTATCGGCAACCTTAGAAATCTTATCTTATGGTAGCAGGACTACCGGGCTCGGGCCCGTTGGATAAGAATTTCTGAGGGTTAACTTGAACTAAAGCACCAGAATCTAAAGAATAAAGAAAAATAGAGTGGCCAAGGTGGCCGGGTTAGTTTGACCCTGTATACAGCGGCATAGTGGCCGAGTTGGTGCTTAGCAGCCTAGTGTGGCTAGACAGAGTAGTGCTGGTTGATGGTTAGACACAGATAGTGTAGTGATATATATATTGCATAGCTGCATTTTGATATTGAGGATTTTAGTTTCCTAGCACTATTATTATTGCTTCCATTGGACCAAGTGGTGTAGGACATTCTTTCTCGGTGGTTGAACCCACTGGGAACTCGTCGGAGTTCTCACACCCCTTGGGTGACCCCCCCCACAGGTTCGGGAATGGATGCAGCGGTCGAGACAGATCAGATGCAGACGACAGCGAGGCATACGACAGGGGCAAGGGCCCAGCAGCATAGTGACCTAGAGGGTCTAGCAGAGGTATCCCTTTCTATATATTTCATGAGTGAACCTTGTATGGTGAGGAATTATGTAAAAGAATTGTAATAATTTTATTTGCAAGTTCAGAAATGTAAAGTGTAATAAGTTTAATTTTTGGTTCACTCTTGTATGCTTTCATTTCCGCTTAAACTGGTTGTTTATTGAATGAAAGTTTAAATTTGTAGTGATTTTTAGTACTCTGATATTGAGCTTCCGCATACACTTGTTGTGTTATTATGGATGTTACCGTTCCTTTCGGGTAGAAAAAGGTCTTACCCGATTGGCGGGTCTGTTGGCGTGCCCGAACCGTACAAATTGGCGGACTCGGGGCGTGACACCGGCCCAACCCGCGCCCCAGGCGGGGGCACGTGGCGCCCATCCGGGCGCCCGCGCCCGGCGGGGATGGCCCGATGGGGCCACGCCAGACGCGGCGCCCGCCATTGGCGTGGCGCCGCGTGTCCCCTGCGCGGGGACGCGCAGTACGGCGCGCGCACGTGGCGCGCTCTGCGCAACGCAGGCGCGCCGCGTGGCCCGCGCCCTCCTCTCCTGTGCCGCCGCGTGGAAGGCCGAGTGGCCAGTGCGCCTGGTGCACGCGCAGACCCCCATGGACCGGCCGCCTGAATAAAGTCCAAAACTGCTCCAAAAATGCCTCTTTTTGCTATTTTTGCGCGCTGAGTCCAATTCCGGAGTCCAAAATTCCAAATAAAGCAACCAAATAGTCGTTTTGATCGTTTTTCCGCGCTGAATCCAAATACGGTATCCGTTTTGCGCGAAACCACCTTTATTTTTCGACGAACTCCCAAATAGGCGATCTTAATCTATTTCTCGCACTGAGTCCGTTTCTTGGGTCCGATTTGCGCGCAACCAACACTATCCACAGAAATTGGCCTCCACAAGCTGTCGATCACACTGTAATGACCACGAAGATCCGGGTCTTCACATCGGCTCTTTCAATCTTTTCTTTATCTCCCCCTATCTTGAACATCTCTAACATGTTCTCCATGTTCTCCATGTTCTCCCCCTGTCTTGAGCATTTATGTTCTCCCCCTTTGTGATACGATCATCATTTTCCGTTCTCCCCCATTTTTCCATTTTCGTTTGTCCTCTCTTGATGATCTCATCTCCGTCATTTCTCTTCTCCTCCTTTTTGTCACAAATTGTCAAACAGTGAACATACTAGACAAAAGGAAATCTAACAACATTAGTTCATAGAGAAAGAGAGATAAAAGCTCAGTTCTGGTATATAACAAAAACGCAGATTGTGTACCGGTACCAGAAAGCAAAAATCAAATAATTTAAGTACCGATTTGTATTTCATCAAGAAATCAATTTAAGTGCTTTAAACAATGAATTCACACAGATGCCATTCAATCCAATTAATTTCACAAAATTAAAAAGATTTACTCCTAAATCATGAAAAACAAAGATAAAACATTATAAACAGTTTTTCATGTTATATTCATCAAACACAAGTCATCAAAAATAATCTTGAGATCCAAACTCTATCAAGATGTAACGGATTTACAAAGATGACTTACGGAGATTTCCAAATGACATCAATCTTGAATTCTACCCTTTCTTGAGATTGAGGTATATGATCCAAATTTCTTTCATCAGAATAATTTAGAAAAATTCCATAAAAACCAGAAAAAGTATGTAAGCACTTTAGCGCATCAACTTTAAACAAAAGTCATCGTTTCATGCAACAAGAAATAGATTATACCAAATCTATCAAAAATACTCAAAAATGAAACGAAAATTTATGAAAATTAAAACCCTTAAAGTTGAACAACTTCAATCACATCTAACATGATCTTATGCGTAATGCCTTTATCAAATCATCAATTTGGTAAAGAAAATGAAATACCAAGATCAATAGATGTTTGAAATCCCAGATAAGTTAGATAATATATCTAGACAATCTGTTGAAGAGAGTGGCTCTTTGAGCATCTTTCGTTAAAAATCCCACCTTATACCAACCTTGAAATTTGACAGAGTCAAGTATTTCAATATGCATTTTATTTAATCAAAATTGAAAAACCATGCTTGGTATTCATGTGGTAGCTGCACACAGTACTCGGACGACCGAGGTGGTAGCTCTTTCCTCCATGTGGTGGTAGTTTTCACACTCCTCATTGGGATGTAACTCTTTCCACATCTTTTGAGCATTTTACTTTTCTTTGACTCCCCCTCAATTGGCTATCAATTATTTAATATATAAGGTATTCAACCAAAAATTGATCTCGCATTCATACTCGACTAAATAGTCAAATAAGATAATGACTATACCAAGAGATCATTGAGAGAGAAATTGACTTTGATCACTTAAAAGATGACTTAATTAACATAAATGATCATTGCAACATCGAAATATTATGATGTCAAAAGCATAATAGATTTCTAAATGCGTGAAAAGATGCAATTAAAGTCAATATAACCAATGCTCAATTAATGTCCTATGTACAAACATAGATGAAGAACAAAAACACAAAAACAAAACCTAACCTAAGGATTGGTTTCAAAAAGAGATCATTTCAAGGAAAGCATTCCAATTGCCTTACGCAAGTGAATAAATCGTTTTTGATCCAAAGGTTTTGTTAAAATGTCAGCCAATTGATCTTCAGTTGAAATATATGAAAGTTGAAGAATATTTGATTCAACTAGCTCTCTAAGAAAATGATATCTAAGTTCAATGTGTTTTGTTCTTGAGTGCAACACAGGATTTTTAGAAATGTTTATAGCACTTGTGTTGTCACAAAGAATTCACACAACCGAGATAGATTAAGCATCTAAAGATCACACATGATTTCTAAAATTTGATGCTTATAACTATCAAAAACTCCTATAATGAAGTATCTTCAAGATTATGATTATGGAGTAAAGTTGATAATCCATATAAAATTAATTTGGAGTGAATGAACGTGAAGCCCTTTTTATTCAATGCACTTGTTCAATAAAAACCCTTTTGTTCAAAAACAAAGTATAAAAACAAAGAGCATTGAAAAACATGTAATGCAAAGATTAAGAAAAATATGAAGGAAAAACCAATCAAAGCATTACATACAGTCATAAGCTATTTAGAACTTAAGACAAGGAAAGATATCACCTTTCCGAATCCAAAATCGCTGGATTTTGGGTTGTCTTGATTCGTTGTGGCCGGGGGTTGTCCGCTTTGACTGTTGATCCACCTTAGGTCTTTGCCTCGCAATAATCCACTTGTATGATTGATGTTGTGGCTCGGACCTTTGGTGGGTTGAGTGAACTCCTTTGACTTGATGTGTCTTTTGATTCCGTTGAGTCCGCTCCGTAGATGAAGTTGCCGAAGGATTTTTCTTTCTCTTTTTCGGGCAATTCTTCACCAAATGTCCTTCAAGTCCACATAGGTGACAAGTTCTTCCTTTCAATTTCATTGTGGAACTTGAAGCATGCACAGTTTGGTCCTTTTTAAATCCCAAACCAACCTTGCTTGTTTGACCTAATCCGGACATACTTTCTAGTTTCTTGGAACCGGTTGAAAGCCTTTGTATGTCGGATTTAAGTTCATGAACTTGCTTGGTCAAAGCTTGGTTGGTAACACGAATCTCCTCAAACTGCTTTTCAAGAAAACCAATCTTGTCCATATATGATTTTGCGTTTGTCTCCGATTGGTTTAGCTTTTCTTGGAGGATTTTATTGTTATCCAATAACCGTCCATGTTCCTCCTCGAGATCATGAAGTTTGATCTTTAAAGCTTGATTCTCGTCTTGAACCTCAAGTCGTTGCTTCCTCAACTTCTTGATATGCTTGGCCATCTTCTTTGATTCCGCAAGAAGTTGTTGGTATGCCTCAACGAGTTCTTCTTCGTCCGACTCCCCCTCACTTGATGACTCTCCTCCGGATGTTGATGTTTCATGCAAAATCAAAGGAATAGAGTCAGTGACTAAAGATGATAAGCACAAATTAGAAGAGGGAATTTGAGAGGCATGAAAAGCAACAATTTTTTCTTTTTCCTCTTCACTTGAGGTCGATTCATCGAAACTAGAATCGTCCCAAGTTTTTGCTTGCAAAGCCTTCTTTTTGTATGATTTCTTAGAAGGACAATCCGTTGAAATATGGCCGTAGCCTTTGCATCGATAACATCGGATTTCCCCTTCGAAATCATCTTTTTCTTTTTCTTTAGAAGGTTTTGCAACGCCTTTGAGTTTAGAGGATTTAGAACCCGATGATCCTTTAGATGGTTTCGTGGATGAAGATCCATCGGTTCGATTCTTCCAAAATTTCCGACGAAATTTCTTTGTGATCCGCGCCAATTGTTCTTCAAAATCGGCAAAAGAGATTTCATCGTCGGAACTCGATTCGTCATCTTCTTCCTTTGTTGATTTGAATGCAATACCTGTAAGCTTAGAAGAAGACTTGGAAGAAATTTGATTAGTAGGAAAAGTCATCTCATAAGTTTGTAAAGCACCTACTAATTCCTCTACACTCATCTCATCCGGATGACTAACGGTTTCAATGGCGGTAACCTTTGCCCTAAACCGTTCCGGAAGAGTCCGAAGTATCTTTCTTACAATTTTCGACTCCGGGATCTTTTCTCCTAAATTAGCACATGTATTAATTACATCTTGAAGTCTAGTGTAATAATCTGTAAACAATTCATGCTCTTCCATATGAATAGAGTCAAATTGACTTGTAAGCATCTGGAGCTTTTGAATTTTTACAAGATTAGTACCCTCATGTGTAATTTTGAGAATATCCCAAATTTCCTTCGCGGTTTCACACGCGGAAATTCTTGTAAACTCAGTCGAGGAAAGAGAATTATATAAAGCGTTCATACCTTTCCCATTGTAAGAAGATCTTTCGATTTCCTCTTTAGACCATCTAGAGCGAGGTTTTGGGGTAGTAGAATTTCCTACTTCCTCAACCGGATGCACCCAACCGTATTCCACGGTTTGCCAAACACGCTCATCAATTGAGATGAGAAAAGCTCTCATCCGCACTTTCCAATATGCATAATTGGTCCCATCAAAAAGAGGAGGTCTAAAAATATTACCACTTTCACCCGACATGATAGATAAACCTAAAACCCGCTCTGATACCAATTGTTGGTTTTTAGGATCCACAAGGATCTAAATAGGTACTATCAAACACCTAGAGGGGGGTGAATAGGTGTAATATTTAAAAAACAAATCTCAGTGCAAAATAAAAACCAATGCGGAAAATAAAAATCAACACACCGAGATTTACGTGGAAACTCCAATCCAGGAGAAAAACCACGGGACCAACACGCAATAACAATCCACTAAGAAAAGAAGAATAACAAGGTGATTACCGACTCCACGGACTCAAACCCCTCCTTCAACTTCTTCGGACCTTGCGCTCACCGATTGCACGTCCACTGCACACGTTCGAATCCACGAACGCCACTCGAATCCACGAGCACACGTTTCGAATCCACGAAACGCCTTTAGCACACCGAATCCACGATGCCACGTCGAATCCACGACGCAAACTCAGCCGGTAAGAATATTGGCTTCGATGGTGATCCTTTGCTTAGATTATCATTGAAGAACCGTAGAAGAAATCTCTAAGCAAAGATTAGATCAATTCGACAAAAGATAGATCTTGGAAGAACCGTCGAATTGACCTAAAAGAGGCTATAAAGAAGAACGATAAAAACCTAGCCTCTAGGGTTGCTCTCAAGTGTTTTATAAATTGATCGGTATTGTCCACGTTCTTGAGAAACCCTAAGTGTCTATTTATAGTTTAGAAACCTTTGGAAAGAGATAAGAATCAAAAACTTACCTTATCTGAAATTTTCAGGACGGCGATCCGGATCGGATTTACTGCGATCCGGATCGTCGTAACGAGACAGACAATTCCAGAAAAACAAGGTTCGGGATCCGGATTGAAATGCCCGATCCGGATCGTTCATATATTTCAGCAAAATCCAATGTTCGGGATCCGGATCGGAATTGGCCTTGATCCGGATTGGATTTGCCAATGAACAATACCCTTCGGGATCCGGATTGGACTGTCTGATCCGGATCCTGAACATGTCCCATGTCCAGTTTTTGATTTTTATGCAATTAAAAATTCATCCAAGTGTTTCTACACTATAAGAAAGTATTCGGATCACCAAAATTATTTAGTTAAACATACCTGATCCTTTTGAATACTTTCTTCTTGAGATTGATGTAACTGATCCACAATTCTTCATCTTCAATCTTCAAGACTCAAAACACTGAGTGTCAACTTGAGCTCTTGTTGAATCTTCTCTAAGTCTTTGATTGCTGATTGACAATTTGATCCCTTTAAGACTCCGACTCAACTCACTGACTTGACTCACGAAATATGCCAACACCAAAATGCCGTAACAATCTCCCCCTTTGGCAATTTCGTGACAAAACCCAAAAATACATAAAAACGCTCAAGTCACTCATCTTAAACCAAAAAATCGAAATTCAATGTCATCACCAAAACATTGATTTTCTTTGCGTGAAAGATCCAATAAATACAAAATTACATTTGAACCAAACAGTCCTAGAACAAACTCTATGACTTAGGACTTAGAGTCTTAAAGTGATGTAATTCCTGCAAAACAAAATTCCAAACAAAATCAAATGTTAGTCGTTAGAAATTAAAATCCTACATTTGATTCGTCCTTTTGGTTCTTTTGTTTTTCGGCTCTTTCAATCTTTTCTTTATCTCCCCCTATCTTGAGCATCTCTAACATGTTCTCCATGTTCTCCTGTCTTGAGCATTTATGTTCTCCCCCTTTGTGATACGATCATCATTTTCGTTCTCCCCCATTTTTCTATTTTCGTTTGTCCTCTCTTGATGATCTCATCTCCGTCATTTTTCTTCTTCCCCTTTTTGTCACAATTGTCAAACAGTGAACATACTAGACAAAAGGAAATCTAACAACATTAGTTCATAGAGAAAGAGAGATAAAAGCTCAGTTCCGGTATATAACAAAAATGCAGATTGCGTACCGGTACCAGAAAGCAAAAGCCAAAATCAAAGAAAAGTACAACCGATCTTGGAAACATGGGTACACCAACATTCAATCTAACACGCTCAACCTGCCTGAAGTCTATCTACTCATGCCGTTCTCTCCTCGACCCAGTCGCATGAAAATTCATCAGCACCCCAGAAGACACTGAAAAGAAACAAAGATAAGATAAAAGATGAAACAGTGGGGGTGAAATACATCAAACACATTCTACCCCTAGATTGAGGTAGATCAACTCAAATTTCTTTCATAGGATAATTTACAAGAATTCCAAAAAGATGAAAAAGTATGTAAGCTTTAAATATCAACTTTGAACAAAAGTATCGTTAAATGCAACAAGAAATAGATTATACCAATATAGCAAAAATACTCAAAAGAAACGTAAATTTATGAAAATTAAACCCAATTGAACAACTTAAACACATCTAACATGATCTTATGCGTAATGCCTTTATCAAATCATATTTGGTAAAGAAAATGAAATACCAAGATCAATAGATGTTTGAAATCGAAGCCTGTAAAATAACACTCTGGAGTGGCACTCGAGGGGAGCGACCCACACGAGTATAATTTGGGTAACAAGTACCAAAATAATGCCTGGGTAACAAGTACCAAATCAGCAGGACTGGATCATGACTCTGATCAAAGTGGGAAAACCCATCCACTAAAAGGAGACCCGATCTCAACCCGATGCAAGGTAGACAAATAGTGGGAAACCCCATCCACTAAAAGGAGACCCGATACCCAATCTGATGCAATAACCACTGTCTGGTCAACCGCCCAAGGTCCGCGGTTGCCGCAATACCCTGCCACCAAGCCTGCCTGTCCCAAAATCCAAGATCCACAATCGGGTAGAATAATCGATATCCGGTCAACCGCCTACTGTCCGCGGTTGCCGCAATACCCTGCCCTCACAGCCTGCCTGTCCCAAAACCCACAACTGTCTGACTACACTATCCCAGCCCCTGCTCGAACCCGAGCGTACTATCCCCAAATGTAGACAAAAGAAGAGAAAAGCATGGTTTCTCCTAAGTCAATGCCATCATGATAGTGTAGCAGAAAAAGGTGGCCTAACTAAATGTCCAATCAAGCATGCAAAGTCCATTATTTAAAACAGGGTTTAAATATTATGATCTTTCCCCCATAACAGGGATGCCACTAATTAAACTTCCATCTGCCAAGTAATCCCATGTCCATTTATCACTTAAACATAAGAGGTCCCAAAGTGTACAAGCAATATAGTCCAATTCCCAATTACCCTGCCATTTTTACTTTTTACCGGTTCATTTAGCACTGTACTAAAAGCAACTCAAATAGGCCTAATGGGGACATCACAAGTAGGAGGTTAAACAACGGTACCCACCTCGAGCGCTAAATCCAAGTCCTGACAGTGAAATCCGCGCCCGAACCTCAACCGTCCTCGCAAAGCTGTGCCAAAATCCCAAAGGATACACACACACAATTACTATCCAAGTTAATCCCAAAATCTGTTCCCAAAACCAGATTTACTGTTCAGCCGTTTTTACCTGCGAAATGTGCCCAATAAATTCCCAGAAAAATACCACTGCGATCTACGCGACGAACCGGTCGAAACGAGTACCTGCACGTTTTCCCACGATTTTTCTGTGCTGAGAACTAAATCGACAAGAGGACCACCTCGAACAATATTTTTACCCAAAAACTGTGCTACAAGGTTCTGTAAAAAGGGGTTCTCACCTTCAAGGAAATTCCACGAAATTCCACAAAAATTCAGAGAGATTCCTTGTGAGGTGTAGATGCAAATCCTTTTTTGAATCGCCTCAATCCGATGTCCGGTTGCGGAGATATTGCCGAAATACCGACCCGCTGTCCAAAACTCCATCACAGCAACAAGGGGTCACAAGATGATCCGAAAAACCCATGAAAACCTCGGAATGGGGAAAAACCAGTAGAAATAGGAAATGTAGCCCTACCTGTTACGAAGAAGATGGCGCAAGAATCGCTGAAAAATACTGCTTGGTTAGCTCGGGGGAGCTAAAACACTGTCGCTGCGCCGAAGAACAATCCAGGAATGCATCGTCGCGCCGCGCCGGAAAATCCAAATCTCGAAATCCGTGCCTCAAAAACTCCTCAAACTTCACAGGAGTGTTCCTCACTTCCAGATGAAGATTTCATCTTCTCACCTCTAATGGAGATGGAGCCTCTAAGATGGAGAAATAAGCCCTTGAATGAGCCTCGGATGGGATTAAGAAGAAAACCCCAAAAATCTTTTCCAAAAATTCCCATCGTGTCCCATAGAACACGAAACACCAAAAATGGACCAATAGGATTGCGACACGTGGCCCTCCCAACAGTTCTGCCGCGCTCAGTCTGCCGCCCAGTGCACAGTTGACCGACCAATGAGGGCGTGCCACGTGTCCACTCCGAAAGTTCAGTGCACCCGGTGCACAAAATCCCGTGGACCGCACCAATGAAATGCTGCCACGTGTCCAAGCCGGTGCACCATACACCCTGAGCCAGCCTGAAATCCCCGTAGACCGAATGCTGTGAGCCGACCAATAGTATGATGCCACGTGTCCACCCTGTCGGTCCACCGTGCACCTAAATGGTTCCGTGGACCGCGCGCTGTGGACCATCCAATCTCCACATGCCACGTGGCACCGCCCTGGTGCACGCCCGCGCGGTGGACCGGCCGCCTGCCCGCGCCCCCGCCGCTGCTGCCCGCGCCCTCAGCGCCTGCCCGCGGCCGCGCGCCGCCTGCCCGAGCGCCTCCGCCGCCTTCCGCCGCCGCCCGCCGCCGCCGGCCGCCGCCGGCGATCGCCGGAAATACTGTTCCGGCGTGAACAGTAACCCGAAGCCCAAAAATGCCGCAAATACACCGTCTGAAGCGTTTTCGCGCGCTGAATCCGATTTTGACGTCCGTTTCGCCAAATTCTCACTCTAAAATTTGCCGAAAGCCCCCGGAAAGTATTCTTGGTCCAAATCTCGCGCCGAGCCCAATCTCAATATCCGTTTTGCGCGCAAACACCTCCAAACGACCGATGGGGTCCCCCGATCACCCACGTGATCCATTTGAAGCCCGGAGTCCAACACTTGTGTCCAAATCGGCGCCCGAACACCGCCGACATGCCCCGTAGGCCTCCAGAAGCTGTCGGTCACCCTGTAAAAGCCCCAAATACCTCCCGCACACTGCGTAGATCTCCAGTAGCCACCTCAAAGCACCGCAACAGCTCTGCGGAGATCCAGGTCATCACATCCTCCCCCACTAAAAGAAAGTTTCGTCCTCGAAACTGGAGTCATTCCTCAACACGGAATCTCAACCAACAGGGGGGTAAATATCCAGTCATCCACCACTCAAGCTCCCAAATCTACCAAATACCTCATCCAGAGACACGATGTAATCCTTGGGTCTCTAACCAGAACGAAACAAAGGAGAACACTCCCGAGGACCACGCCACCTCAACAAGGTACAGCTGGGCTAACTGCTCGGCCATCCAGTAGTCTGCACCGGTACAAGCATCTGCCCCTCCCAGGGCCTTAGATAATCCAACCACCAGTCCGCCGACACCAAAGCTCGATCCAAGTACCTCTGTACTCCCAAAGTATCCGATATAAGTCCCCCAACTGATCACGTAGACTCTGATCTCAACTCCAAAACCGTCGGGATGTAGAAGCAACTCCCTAACCTTCCGGCATCAACACTCAGCCATAAGCCGTCGAGAGAACCAGATTGCAAATCCAACTTCGCGGAGATCCAATACCCTTGAAGCTGGTAGAACAAATCCTGCTAGCTTGGCAGAAGGGTGCTAGCTCCCGATGATCACTTCGACAAATTCTTAAGGGTCCTCCCAAAGCCGAAGTGAACCAACCTTCCACAACTCGAATAGCACCGGCGCCCCCAAAGGTGCCACACTTGGCCTGACACAAATCCAACACATCAAATCCTGGAGTTGGGTCCTCAACCCCCAAACTGGTGTCATGCCAAACAACTCCGATAGGAGAACAGCTAGGAACTCACAACCAAAAAGAAAAGGAATATCACCAAGTCCCGATGCCGCCGCAGATCCCTCAAACACACCAGCAAACAAGCTACTCACCCACTACGAGACATCTGCCTCGCTTACAAGGTCAAAACCAAACAGGCGAAGATACACTCAAACAACCCAGGTACACCAACACCTCCAAGCCTGGCTCCCACGAAAACCGTCCTCGCAGTATAATCAGCTGCCGCAAAAGAAAAGAAAACCGGGCCAGCCTAACCGTCCAAAGTACCAAACCGAGCCCCACCACTAGGTCAAGACCATCAGGCCTACAGGTACAACCAAGGACTCAACCGCACCGGGCAGGACCCACGACACTCCCCCCAGGTGCAAAAGATAGGGAATACGACCTCCCGAACACCGGGTAACCGTCCTATCCCTAACCCAAACAATGAAGCCAAACACTACCCACCAAGAAGGGGAAAACCTCTCGTATCTAAAGATACGAACCCAAGAGCCTGGAACAATTCAAACCTACCGCCACACTGGCCGCTGAAATCCATGTGCTCTGACGGTCTCAACAAAAATCCACTATCCAGAAGAAGAAATCAGGAGTGCCTCATCCGACTGACCTGTCCTCCATCACCCGGCGCCGAGTGCCTCAATCAGAACTCGCCTCAGGCAGCAGATCCCAATACAACGGAACTGTAATGCCACGCTCCATACCCGGCGCCTACTCCAAAAGGCGTCCCAAGGACTCTCAATCCCCCACCGAACAAGACCCTGCCACCAAAGGCTCCATACACAATCCCACAAATCGGGGCAACTCATCCGCCAAAACTGGCTCACTCCTTCAATGCAATCCCACAGTTTTCCCTGCAGTCAACTGTCCACCCTTCTTCGGTGCCCCAGCACTAAACGTCGGCACGGAGGGGCTACTCGCTAGTCCGACAACTGTGCCACTGCACTGATCCGACAACTGCGCCACCGTGCTGATCCGACAACTGTGTCACCGCGCTGCTCCGACAACTGCACCACTGTGCTGATCCGACAACTGTGTCACCGCGCTGCTCCGACAGCTGCACCACTGTGCTGATCCGACAACTGTGTCACCACCTGCTCCGACAGCTGCACCACTGTGCTGATCCGACAACTGTGTCACCGCGCTGCTCCGACAGCTGCACCACTGTGCTGATCCGACAACTGTGTCACCGCTGCTCCGACAGCTGCACCACTGTGCTGATCCGACAACTGTGTCACCGCGCTGCTCCGACAGCTGCACCACTGTGCTGATCCGACAACTGTGTCACCGCCTGCTCCGACAGCTGCACCACTGTGCTGATCCGACAACTGTGTCACCGCGCTGCTCCGACAGCTGCACCACTGTGCTGATCCGACAACTGTGTCACCGCCTGCTCCGACAGCTGCACCACTGTGCTGATCCGACAACTGTGTCACCGCGCTGCTCCGCTGATCTGCCTCCAACACTCCTACCCTTCGGGTCCGGAGCCCCCCCCCAGACTCCAATCTGGGTATCCGGCCCGAAACAACCAGCTCAGGCCCAACTGCCGCACCAAGGTGCGCTCGGGTCAGAGCCCCAACGTCGGGGAGACACCGCTCACCACGACAAAACCGCAAATCAGCACACCCCAAACACTCGACCCAATCTAGCGAAAGTCAAAGGCATCCCCCTATTTTTGTAACGTTATGTTGTCTGCAGCCAACATAACTGTCCCACAAAAATAGGGTATGCCGATCCCTCTTCACCCACTGGAAGAGTCAAAACCAAATCACCGACTTTCGCTAAAAGTCACGTCTCTCACGCCCTAACATCCTAGGGTCCGCCCTAAAGCCTAGGGTTTCCTAAGTCCCAACTGACCTATCCCTAAGCTCTGATACCAACTTAATCTGTCACGCCCCGGGTGTAAACCAGAACCCGGGCCCGTCTACAGATCCGCCGTGCACACGGTATTTCCCGCGTACACGAAGCGCCAAACCTGCTCAGATATATAAGAGATATAATAAAAGAGCAATAAAAACAGAGCTGAACTAAAACTAATACATCTCAGACTGAAGCTGGAAATAAAATACAATACATCTGTATAAATGATACATCTGTCTCTCCCAGCTCACCAAAAATAAAGTACAACCTGCTGGCAAAAGCCAGTCCCAAAGAAAAGTACAACCGTCTGAGGAAACATGGGTACACCAACAGTCCAGCTAACACGCTCAACCTGCCTCGAAGTCTATCTACTCAGCCGTCCTCTCTCCTCGACCCGTCGCTGAAAACTCAGCAGCACCCGCAGAAGACACTGCAAAAGAAACAAAGGGGAAGAGAAAAGAGAAAGCAGTGGGGGTGAGAACTACTGTAAACAGCAGCCTCCCCCTAGTGGGTAGACCTCAACTCAAATGTGCCCACTAGGACTACAAGAGGCGAAAAAGATGAACAAAGGTGGTAAGCTGTAAATATGCCAACTGATGATGTAGGAAGCTACCACTAAATGCCTCTAAAATGCCAGCTAGGAATATAGCTAAATATATGCATCAGAAAGTAAATGCCTGCCTGCCTAGACCCAATCGATACACCAGTAAACACTGGTACTGCCTGCTGTGCCTGCCTGTCAAATCGGGTATGCTGGCCAACGCATAACACCGATAGGGAAAGAGAGTCCCGAGGACTCGAAGCCTGTAAAACGCACACTCCGGAGTGGCACTCGAGGGGAGCGACCCACACGAGTATAATGCCTGGGTAACAAGTACCAAAATAATGCCTGGGTAACAAGTACCAAATCAGCAGGACTGGATCATGACTCTGATCAAAGTGGGAAAACCCATCCACTAAAAGGAGACCCGATCTCAACCCGATGCAAGGTAGACAAATAGTGGGAAACCCCATCCACTAAAAGGAGACCCGATACCCAATCTGATGCAATAACCACTGTCTGGTCAACCGCCCAAGGTCCGCGGTTGCCGCAATACCCTGCCACCAAGCCTGCCTGTCCCAAAATCCAAGATCCACAATCGGGTAGAATAATCGATATCCGGTCAACCGCCTACTGTCCGCGGTTGCCGCAATACCCTGCCCTCACAGCCTGCCTGTCCCAAAACCCACAACTGTCTGACTACACTATCCCAGCCCCTGCTCGAACCCGAGCGTACTATCCCCCAAATGTAGACAAAAGAAGAGAAAAGCATGGTTTCTCCTAAGTCAATGCCATCATGATAGTGTAGCAGAAAAAGGTGGCCTAACTAAATGTCCAATCAAGCATGCAAAGTCCATTATTTAAAACAGGGTTTAAATATTATGATCTTTCCCCCATAACAGGGATGCCACTAATTAAACTTCCATCTGCCAAGTAATCCCATGTCCATTTATCACTTAAACATAAGAGGTCCCAAAGTGTACAAGCAATATAGTCCAATTCCCAATTACCCTGCCATTTTTACTTTTTACCGGTTCATTTAGCACTGTACTAAAAGCAACTCAAATAGGCCTAGTGGGGACATCACAAGTAGGAGGTTAAACAACGGTACCCACCTCGAGCGCTAAATCCAAGTCCTGACAGTGAAATCCGCGCCCGAACCTCAACCGTCCTCGCAAAGCTGTGCCAAAATCCCAAAGGATACACACACACAATTACTATCCAAGTTAATCCCAAAATCTGTCCCCAAAACCAGATTTACTGTTCAGCCGTTTTTACCTGCGAAATGTGCCCAATAAATTCCCAGAAAAATACCACTGCGATCTACGCGACGAACCGGTCGAAACGAGTACCTGCACGTTTTCCCACGATTTTTCTGTGCTGAGAACTAAAATCGACAAGAGGACCACCTCGAACAATATTTTTACCCAAAAACTGTGCTACAAGGTTCTGTAAAAAGGGGTTCTCACCTTCAAGGAAATTCCACGAAATTCCACAAAAATTCAGAGAGATTCCTTGTGAGGTGTAGATGCAAATCCTTTTTGAATCGCCTCAATCCGATGTCCGGTTGCGGAGATATTGCCGAAATACCGACCCGCTGTCCAAAACTCCATCACAGCAACAAGGGGTCACAAGATGATCCGAAAAACCCATGAAAACCTCGGAATGGGGAAAAACCAGTAGAAATAGGAAATGTAGCCCTACCTGTTACGAAGAAGATGGCGCAAGAATCGCTGAAAAATACTGCTTGGTTAGCTCGGGGGAGCTAAAACACTGTCGCTGCGCCGAAGAACAATCCAGGAATGCATCGTCGCGCCGCGCCGGAAAATCCAAATCTCGAAATCCGTGCCTCAAAAACTCCTCAAACTTCACAGGAGTGTTCCTCACTTCCAGATGAAGATTTCATCTTCTCACCTCTAATGGAGATGGAGCCTCTAAGATGGAGAAATAAGCCCTTGAATGAGCCTCGGATGGAATTAAGAAGAAAACCCCAAAAATCTTTTCCAAAAATTCCCATCGTGTCCCATAGAACACGAAACACCAAAAATGGACCAATAGGATGCGACACGTGGCCCTCCCAACAGTTCTGCCGCGCTCAGTCTGCCGCCCAGTGCACAGTTGACCGACCAATGAGGACGTGCCACGTGTCCACTCCGAAAGTTCAGTGCACCCGGTGCACAAAATCCCGTGGACCGCACCAATGAAATGCTGCCACGTGTCCAAGCCGGTGCACCATACACCCTGAGCCAGCCTGAAATCCCCGTAGACCGAATGCTGTGAGCCGACCAATAGTATGATGCCACGTGTCCACCCTGTCGGTCCACCGTGCACCTAAATGGTTCCGTGGACCGCGCGCTGTGGACCATCCAATCTCCACATGCCACGTGGCACCGCCCTGGTGCACGCCCGCGCGGTGGACCGGCCGCCTGCCCGCGCCCCCGCCGCTGCTGCCCGCGCCCTCAGCGCCTGCCCGCGGCCGCGCGCCGCCTGCCCGAGCGCCTCCGCCGCCTTCCGCCGCCGTCCGCCGCCGCCGGCCCGCCGCCGGCGATCGCCGGAAATACTGTTCCGGCTGGAACAGTAACCAGAAGCCCAAAAATGCCGCAAATACACCGTCTGAAGCGTTTTCGCGCGCTGAATCCGATTTTGACGTCCGTTTCGCCAAATTCTCACTCTAAAATTTGCCGAAAGCCCCCGGAAAGTATTCTTGGTCCAAATCTCGCGCCGAGCCCAATCTCAATATCCGTTTTGCGTGCAAACACCTCCAAACGACCGATGGGGTCCCCCGATCACCCACGTGATCCATTTGAAGCCCGGAGTCCAACACTTGTGTCCAAATCGGCGCCCGAACACCGCCGACATGCCCCGTAGGCCTCCAGAAGCTGTCGGTCACCCTGTAAAAGCCCCAAATACCTCCCGCACACTGCGTAGATCTCCAGTAGCCACCTCAAAGCACCGCAACAGCTCTGCGGAGATCCAGGTCATAACATTTTCTATACTGATCATCTTGCTGGATTCAGAAGTTATGGCATGGTTTTCGAGACATTTCTAAGCCGCTGTTTTGCTAGTGGAGTTTTTGGACAGCAGCCCCTTGCCGGAATTTTATCTCCGCACTCGAGCGTCGAATCGAGACGAGCCTGTACACTTTTTGCATCTACTCGTCGCGAGGATTATCGTCGTATTTTTCTGAGATTTTTTTGAGGCTTGCCCGAAGGTATATTATTTCCTCTTTTACTGTGCTGGTTATTACAGTTGTGTGGTTGTGAGCTTTTGCGCGCCTGTACTGTGGAATTTGTAACTTGGCCTACGGGGCTCAGAATTGGACATGCAGGTACCCGTTTCGAAGGTCTCGATGCAAGGATCGCCGTAGTATTTTATTGGAATTTTTGGAGCTTTGTTTACAGGTTAAAAAGTGACATTTTTAGGACTGTTTTTAGATTGTAACTTGTTTGGGTAATTGTGGATTAAAGTGTAATCTTGGACTTGTTGTTGTACCCAGGGGTATTTGCGGGTGTTTGTGAACCTGTGGGTGTTGAGGATTTGTGAAGGTTGTTGCTCCTGGTGTTTCAGCTGTGGAACCTTGGACAGTTGTGCACTTTCAGGTGGGTGGCCCTGTCTCCAAGATTGATGGAATGTTCATTAAATATGCTATAGCACGACCATGCATGATAGAGATATTCTTGTGTAGCATGCTAGAATGTGATAGCTGATAATTCTAGAGTTATTTGATGATCATGCAATCTTTTGTTTCCTACTATCTGTAAAATTATTGTTAACTTGGAACTTGACCTAGCACCCCCGTCATATGCAGCATGTTCAGCCAGACTGTAGAAAACTCCAACTTGGGCTAGGTTTATTTTGCTTTAGACATCCACACTTCTTTCCATCTTGGAGTTAGTGTTTTACTCGCCCGGTTAGTGGGCTGAGTAGTCGGGTTTCTTTTAGAGTGGGATGCATTTTACACTCGTGCTTGGGAGCAGAGTGGAGTCTGGTAGATGTAGTTGATCATTTATCTGTGGCGGGAGCCGTTTGGGTAGACGGCGGTCCCGAGATGTTCCTTTTTTCTTGTTTTATATGTCGCCGTTGTGCTAGTGGTAGCGGTTTATCAGTGATAGCAGGACCTTGAACCCAGAACCTTTTTGGACACACATATGATTTTAGTCAACCAAATATTTTCTTCCAAGCGTCGTAGGGTCGCCTGAGTCTATTCTTGTTTGATTGGACGAAGGCATTAGCTCTACGAGGCTTGGATATAAAACTCGTTTTCAACTGTTTTCCTAAAAAGAACTAAAAGTCATTAAATATGGATTTCTTTCAGATCAAATGTCTTTCAGTAAGAAATGTCACCTTTTTCCAATAAATTTAACCACCCGAGATGATTCGAGTGGTCTGGGTTCTAAGGGCTGCCTTTTTCTTCGGGACGAGAACAACGAGTGGCTATGCCTAGAGCCTGTTCTTGTTTGATAAGGTTGTAGGTTCTAGTCTTTCGGGGTTCCAAGATCCTTTATTGTTGTCTGTTGTGGGGTCTATCCTGTCTGTGAGTCTGCAGGTTGGGTTGATGTTCTGTTGTTAGGAACCGTCGGGGTTGACGGCGGTCCCGGGTCGTTGAGTGTTGTCCGACCAGTTTAGTTAGCCCTGAGTGGTGGGTTGATCCTGGCTGTGGAGTATCTCCAGCCAGTGTGTTTTGTGCTGTGAGTTGTTGGAGAGCTAGTGTCTCGTGTTTCGTAAGAGCTGATAAGCTGAGTCGTCGAGAGTGCTCCGACTGTTGTGAGAGATGTTTGAGGATTGAGTCCTTCCGTTCAGAGCATGAGCGTGGATTTCGACTATAGCCTGCAGTGCCACCTGAGCGATAGAGTGCGCGGATACCTTTTCCTCGGTGGGGTCGCGCCCCTCGAGAGCCACGCCCGGGGTGGATATGTTACTTTTGTATCGCGACTTGTCGACGCCGTCCCTCTAACTGAGCCAGTTTTGGTAGTTACGGGCGCAGTCCCTCTGGCTGTGCCAGTTTTGGCAGCTACGGACGCCCTACGTAAGTCTGGTCCTCCGGGATGTAACGGCAGTAGGTAGACGCAGGCTTGACTGGACCCGAGGAGGCAGTCAGTTTCAGATTGGGTAACTATACTGATATGTTAGCAAATGCATCATATTTTCATCTGTTCCACTTTTTAAGCATCTAGATAGGGGCATAGTAGCTGTAGAGTTTATTTTCTAGATTTTTCTCTTCAGTACTGCATTTGTTTCTTCATGCCTCTTATCGTGGTCCTAGTTTCCCATGCAGTATTTTTCCGTGAATCCAAGGTGTGAAACACCTGTTGATGGTGTGTCTGGTCCATAGTGTATCAAAAGGGTATCACAGATGGATCAGTTGGCGTATTTTTAGTCAATTTGGCCTTGCAACATTTGCAGAATTTTAGAAAAAGTTTTGGGCCAAACAGAGTTTAGATTTGGATTCAGCACGGAAAAAATGCTTGAAAACGGCTATTTACTTGTTAAATTCAGAGTCCGGATGTCACGCCCGGGGTCGAACTGCGACCCGGGCTCGCCAACAGATCCACTGTCTGTGCGGAAACTGCCGCACAGACGAAGCGTCAAACCTGCAAAAGAGATCTAGCTATGCAAGTATCAAGCAAAAAGAAGCTAAGCTGAAGAGGTAAACTGTAAACAAGAGTCACTAAGTAAGAAGTCCAGGTACAACATCCACAGTCTCCCAAATAGGGTACAACATCACTATCTAGTACAAAAGTGGGAAAACAAAAATACCCGGGGAATCTCTACCTCAGACTCTACAAACCCAGAAGGCACTAGTCGGCCAAGCCCTTGCCACGGTCTGAAGACTCCGCACGTGCCATCCCAGGGATGGCTGCCTCAGAAACACCTGTCACACACAGCGGGTGTGAGATCAACTGAAAAGTCAGATCTCAATGGGTACCGATGTCCGATCCACGGTAGCCCACTAAGTCCCATGGAGGTAAAAACAGATAGATAGATAGATAGATAGATAGATACATAAATGAAAGCTGTAAATAAGTCTATCACTACATGCCTCAATGCAATGCTGTACTAAATGACATCTAGAATCATAAAAATGACCACCCGCTCATGTCATTCCCCCGCAGCCACCCGGTAACTCGGCCAGGGGCGAACTCCCATCTGGTACCTCGGCAAGGAAAATAGCCTCCTGGTAACTCAGCCAGGGAAAATGCCCTCCTGGTAACTCAGCCAGGGAAAATGCCCTCCTGGTAACTCGGCCAGGAAAAATACCCTCATGGTAACTCAGCTAGGGAAAATGCCCTCCCGGTAACTCGGCCGGGGAAAATACCCTCCTGGTAACTCGGCCAGGGAAAATGCCCTCCCGGTAACTCGGCCGGGGAAAATACCCTCCTGGTAACTGGCCAGGGGCATCAAATACAGCTGTGTATTCCAAAGTGAACACCCCAGAGCTTAATACGTGACTTAGTCAGAATCCATAACCCACGACTTACACGGCTGACCCGCACTTACCTGATAGCACAAGGTTACAATGCCTTTGCATTTGGAAGCAAAATGGGCAACCCAAAATTTTTCGGAAGAGAACAACCCACCTGTGGTCTACCACCAGATCGCGCGACCAACGGATGTCCCAAAGCAAGCCCGCGGCTCCTCGCGGCGGAGAAAAACACTCACTCGGCCTCGACGACGAAGCTAAAAAATGCTCTGCTAGCTGTCAGGAAGGAGAAAACGCAAAAACAGTCAAAACAGTCAAAAACCGAGCATCCGACGGCGAAAAAACGGCCTCCGTCGGCGAAAAACAGCACCCGACGGCGAAAAACAGCTCTCGTCGGCGAAAAAAAACGGCCTCCGACGGCGAAAAACAGACTCCGTCGGCGAAAAACAGCATCCGACGGCGAAAAAACAGCTCTCGTCGGCGGAAAAACGGCCTCCGACGGCGAAAAACAGCATCCGACGGCGAAACCGGCCTCCGTCAGCGGAAAGGAAAAACGGAGCCGGCACGCAACCCGAGGCTTCGCCTTCGACCCGGAGCACGCCGAGCAGCGGAGACAGCAGCCGCGCGCCCAGGAGGTTGGCCGCGAGACGCAGGGGCCAGCTGCGCGGCGCCGAGCGCGCCGCGCAGCGCCCCCGCGGCGCTGCGCACGGCGCCCAGCGGCGCTGCGCGCGCCCGCGCGCAGCCCGCCGCGCGCAACCCAGTGCCCGCAGCACGTTGCGCTGCGCGCAGCGGCGCGCAGGCCCACACGCCCGCGCTGGCCCGCGCGCGGCCCGCACGCGGCCCGCGCGCCTGCTCGCGGCCCTGCCGCGCACGCACCTGCGCGCAACCTGGCAGCGCCACGCACAGCTCCTTTCTGCACGCGGCGCCGCGTCCAGCGGCAGCGCCGCCGCAGGGCGCTGCCACAGCAGCACCCGGGCGCGCGCGCGTGCGCAGTTGCACGCGCGCGTGGCCCGCGACGGCGAAAAATTTAAAAAAAATTCAATAAAATCCCAGAAATTCAAAAAATCCCATTTTTGCTCTGAAAAAACCCAACAAAAATTTCCAAGCTCCATACAAAAATCCAAAGCTCAAAACTCTAATTTTTAATCCTAAAAAAAATCAAAACTCCCAATTACTTACCTCAACGACGCGCCCACACGCTCCACGGCCACCACGTGAAGGTCCACCTCCAAGAACAAGACCTTAAAACCCTCCTTCTATTTCTCTTTTCCTTTCTTTCTTCTCCTTTTCTTTCTTTCTTCACCTTTTTCCTTTCTTTCTCTGCTACCACGAGCTGAAGAGGAGTGGAGGGGAGGTTGGTGGTGAAGGTGAGGCTATCTCAAAGGTGAGGTTACCACCCCAAAAAGGCAACACAAACTTAATTAAGTGGAACCTTAATTAGGTGATTAGCAAATGAAAGCAGCCTTAAACATTAAAACATTAAAACACTTACCTCCAAATCCCAAAACCCCCAGAAGCAAATGCTCTGCCACCAAGCAAGAGAAGGGATTAAATTAACATAACTATTAAAAATAATATTAAAATAATGCAAAAATGCCCAACTCCAACTCACTTTTTGCCTTCGGGCCGTCCGCCACCGCCCGGACCCACCCGAACTCCACTGTAAATCGAAAATACACGCGCTCACGCCTTTCCTCAGTCAAAAAGCTCGTCGGTGGAGTTAGAAAGCTCAAACCAAAAACCGGTACTCTACTCTACACTCTCCCCCCCTTCAAATGGTTTCGTCCTCGAAACCCAAAAAGCCCAAAAATCAGGAGGCGGCCTCAAATAAGTGTCACGCCCCGGGGTCGAAACTGCGACCCGGGCTTGCTAACAGATCCGCCATCTATACGGAAACTGCTGTACAGACGAAGCGTCTAACCTGCAGAAAGAAACATCTACAGTAAACAGATATCAGAGAGCTGAAAGTAAACTACTAAAAACTGAAAACCAAACACCGTACAACTGAAAATAATACAATATCCATCTCCCAAATACGATCGTATAAAAAGTCCTCTGATACAAAACTCAAAAGGGAGATATCTCCAATAAATACGTCAGTGTACAAGCTCTCCATACAAAATATTCTCACTACAACAGTCTCTCAAACTGTAAAATAAAGTACAACTCTATACCTCACAACAAAGGTCTCTCAACAGAGTAAAAGAAGTAAACTAAGCAACAGGAGCTCTCCTCTGAAGGGGTACAGCTACACTCCAACGACGGGTAGGGAACTAGCTCTCGACTCCCTCGCCTCGGTCAGAAGGATCAACAACAGGAGCACAGGAACAGAAGAAGAAGTCCCTGGGGAAAAGACACCACGACGGGTGTGAGAACAACTTCCCACAGTAGTTCTCAGTGGGTGCCGTCAACAAGCCCAACGGTCTGCCCACTAAGTCTACTAGAGGCAAAGATAAAAATGCAATGAAATCTGAACAAGAAAAGCTGGAACTACTCTACAGCTACCATGCCTCTATCTAGATACTCAAAAGTGGAACAGAGGAAAGTAAATGGAAACCACTCGCACACAAGGTGCTCAAACGACCCAATCGAACTGACTGCCTAATAGGGTCCAGTCAAAACTGCGCCTGACGACAAGGAGCGCACCTGCCCACTACCACACATCCACAGGAGGACGGGATTTACGTGGGGCATCCTGTCCGCCTAACTCACCCCTCGCGCAAAACTGCCTCAACAGGCCAACCACCGCATCCACTGCGGCATCTCAGGGGGCGCGACACCAACTGAGGAAAACGGCGCGGCATAGAGTATCAAACATTGGCGTATGCAGGCTAGTCAAAATCCACGCTCACTCTCAGAACGATAGGACTCAAGATCCCCATATATCTCGCGCAACAGTCGGAGCACTCTCGACGACTCAGCTGATTGGCTAACTCAAAACACGAGACACTAGCCTCTCCAACAGCTCGCAGCACAAGGCTCACTGGCTGGAGATACTCCACAGCCGGGAACGACCCACAACTCAGGGTAACAAAACAGGTCGGACATGTGATGACCTGGATCTCCGCAGAGCTGTTGCGGTGCTTTGAGGTGGTACTGGAGGCCTACGCGGTGTGCGGGAGGTATTTGGGCTTTTACAGGGTGACGGCAGCTTCTGGAGGCCTACGGGGCATGTCGGCGGTGTTCGGGCGCCAATTTGGACACGAGTGTTGGACTCCGGGCTTCAAATGGATCATGTGGGTGATCGGGGACCCCATCGGTTGTTTAGAGGTGTGCGCGCGCAAAACGGATATTAAGATTGGGCTCTGCGCGAAATTTGGACCAAGAATACTTTTCCGGGGGCTTTCGGCAATTTTAGAGTGAGAATTTGGCGAAACGGACGTCAAAATCGGATTCAGCGCGCGAAAACGCTTCAGACGGAGTATTTACTTGCATTTTTGGGCTTCGGGTTACTGTTCATGCGGAACAGTAACTCCGGCGATCGCCGGCGGCTGCCGGCGGCGGCGGGCGGCGGCGGAAGGCGGCGGAGGGCGCTCGGGCAGGCGGCGCGCGGCCGCGGGCAGCCGCTGAGGGCGCGGGCAGGCGCGGCGGGGGGCGCGGGCAGGCGGCAGGTCCACGCGGCGGGCGTGCACCGAGGCGGTGCCACGTGGCACGAGGGGTTGGATGGCTCACAGCACTTGGTTCACGGAATACTCTTGATGGTCATGGTCTACGGTGCACCGGTAGCGGACACGTGGCAGTCTCCCATTCGTTCGGTCCACAGAGGCTCGTGCACCGGGTGCACAGAACAGTGGACGGGACACGTGGCGCTTCCCCATTGGACGGTCTACTGTGCGGGCAGGCAGCAGAAGCGAGCCGGGCGCGCGGGCAGAGATGGTCGGGACACGTGTCGAAGACCTATTGGCTGTTTTGGCTGTTCCGTGTTCGGCAGGACACAATGGTAATTATTGGAATTGTTTTTAGGGGTTTTCTTCATTTTTCCATCCGAGGCTCATTCAAGGCTCATTTCTCCATCATAGAGGCCTCATCTTCTCAAGGAGTAGGAAGATGAAATCTTCATCAAGAAGAGAGGAAGCATCTTGTGAAGTTTGGGGAATTTAGGAGGCTCGGATTTCGAGATTTGGATTTTCGGCGCGGCGCGACGTTGCATTCCTGGATTCTTCTTCGGCGCAGCGACAGTGTTTTAGTTCCCCCGAGCTAACCAGGCAGTATTTTTCAGCGATTCTTGTGCCATCGTCTTCGTAACAGGTAGGGCTACATTTCTTATTTCTACTGATTTTTCCCCATTCCGAGGTTTTCATGGGTTTTTCGGATCATCTTGTAACCCATTTTCTGGGTGGAGTTTTGGACAGTGCCGGATTGTTTTGGTGATATCTCGGCAACCGGACATCGGATTGAGGCGATTCAAAGGGGATTTGCATCTACGCATCACAAGGAATCTCTTAAATTTTGTGGAATTTCGTGGAATTTCCCTGAAGGTGAGAACCCCTTTTTACAGAACCTTGTAGCACAGTTTTTGGGTGAAAATATTGTTCGAGGTGGTCCTCTTGTCGATTTTGGTTCTCAGCATAGAAAAATCGTGGGAAAACGTGCAGGTACTCATTTCGACCGGTTCGTCGCGTAGATCGCAGTGGTATTTTTCTGGGAATTTGTGGGCATGTTTCGCAGGTGAAAATGGGCTGAACTGTAAATCTGGTTTTTGGGGACAGATTTGGGATTAACTTGGATAGTAATATGTGTGTATCCTTTGGGATTTTTTGGCACAGTGTTGCGGGGGACTGTTGAGGATCGAGCGCGGACTTCGCTGTCAGGACTTGGATTTAGCGCTCGAGGTGGGTACCGTTGTTTAACCTCCTACTTGTGATGTCCCCATTAGGCCTATTTGAGTGCTAATATGTTATATGGCCTAAATGAACCGGTAAAATGAACATGGCATGCATAATTGGGGAATTGGGCTTATAACTAGAGTTTGTGACTTCAAAAGGACTAAGTGTTGATTAATGGTTAATTCTGGTAATTAATATGTCGCTTAAACCATGGGAAGGGCTTTGTTAAATTGGATATGTGGCATATGCATGATGGGACCTCTTTTACATATACCTAAGCTATTTTGGGGCAACTTGTAAAATGAAGGCTATTAAACGGCATATCTCTACTTTGTGAGAATTAGAACACTTGAATCATGTTTAATAATGATAAAGGACTTTGCATGCGTGTATGGACACTTAGTTAGGCCACCTCTTTCTGCTACACTATCATGATGGCATTGACTTAGGAGAAACCATGCTTTTCTTTCTTTTTCTATATTTGGGGG
>CM054934.1:13493523-13544283 GCA_029168755.2 Tillandsia fasciculata | reverse complement strand
ACTTAATTTATCACGAGATATTTTAAATTTTCAGTTTGGGCTATTTTTGGGTCACCAAAAGTCTCGCTGTACTTAAAATCGCTGTCAGGTACCTTTCTCACTGCTCGGGTATCCGATTGATGCGAAACTTTTATTGTAACCTTAAAACATAATTACGAAGCTCCCGTAATTTTCTCAGAATTTTTCGACACTGTTGGCGGAGCCCGTTCTCACTATCTGGCATCCGATCAACACGAAACTTTTTCTGTGGCCTTAAAATAATATTACGGAGCTCCCCGAATTTTTTTGGAATTTTCCGACACTGTGAATTTTCTGCTAATTTATCTGCCCCGTCTCTCACAGAAAATATTAAATCTTCTGTTTTCGCTCCGATTTCGGCGCAGGTCATTTTCAACCTATATTATGCTTCTATGAGTCCAATAAAAATAGTATCTTACACTATTTTTATTTTATTTATATAATAATTTTTCCGACTTACTATATCCCACCGTAACTTCTATATTGTATTCTTTTAAAAGTTGAACTTGCACATTTTACCTATGGTTAATTAGGATTTCTTTGAATTAATTGGGCATATTCTACTTAATGTCTAACTTCTACTTTTAGAAGTTCGGTATCCTACATTCTTCCCCCCTTAAGCAATTTCGTCCGCGAAATTGAAATTTAATGCAATTCAACCGAATCGAAATTCATACCTCTAATTCATCTCCTCGAAGAGATGAGGATGGTGCGCCCTCATCGTTTCCTCAAGTTCCCACGTGGCTTCGCGATCGTCGTGATTGCTCCACCGGACCCTGACATAAGGAATCTCGCGGTTCCTCAATTTGCGCACCTCCCGAGCAATAATCGCCACCGGGAACTCCTCATAGCTCAAGTCATCCTGAAGCTCCGGCGGCTCATATAGCATCGCATGCTCCGGATCGGGTACATATTTGCGGAGATTGGAGACGTGGAAGACGTTATGTACATCCGCCAACTTCGGCGGCAATGCAAGCCGGTACGCCACCGTTCCCACACGCTCCAATATCTCATAGGGGCCAATATAGCGGGGACTTAGTTTTCCCCGCACTCCAAATCGCTTCACGCCCCTCATGGGCGAAACCTTCAAGAAGACGCGGTCGCCCACCGCGAATTCCAAATCCCGCCGACGCTTGTCCGCGTAGCTTTGTTGCCGAGATTGCGCCGTAAGCAATCTTTTGCGAGCAAGGCGGACCTTCTCCTCCGCCTCCCGCAAAATGTCCGGCCCGAACTCCGTGCGCTCGCCCACATCACTCCAATAGATAGGGGATCGACACTTCCGTCCATAAAGAGCCTCGAACGGTGCCATCTCCAAACTAGCGTGATAACTGTTGTTGTAGGCGAACTCGGCCATCGGCAAGTACTTGCACCAACCGCCCTTGTAATCGATGACGCACGCCCGCAACATGTCCTCCAAGGTCTGAATGGTTCTCTCTGTCTGACCATCAGTCTGAGGGTGAAAAGCGGTGCTAAAATCGAGCCGTGTGCCAAGGGCCTCCTGCAGATTCCTCCAGAAATGTGAGGTGAACTTGGGGTCTCGGTCCGATACAATCGACTTCGGCACCCCGTGCAGCCTCACCACCTCGTCAAGATATACCTGTGCCAACTTCTCTCCCGCCCAGGTGGTGTGGACCGGCAAGAAATGTGCCGACTTGGTGAGACGATCCACAATCACCCAGATCGAGTCGTGGCCTCCTGTTGAGCGAGGCAACCCGACGATGAAGTCCATAGAGATGTCCTCCCACTTCCACACGGGAATAGGCAAGCTTTGGAGTTTCCCCGCCGGGAGTCGACGCTCCGCTTTTATCTGTTGACATGTAAGGCACTTTGCCACGAAGCGCCCAATGTCCGCCTTCATCCCCGGCCACCAATAGAGCATCTTCAACTCGTGGTACATCTTGGTGCCACCAGGGTGCTCGGCATAAGGTGACCGATGCGCCTCTCGCAATATCAGTTCGCGGAGCTCCTCATTTTCCGGCACACACCAACGGTTCCGAAACCGAAGTGTGCCATCGGCGTGTACATGGAAATCGCCGCCTTTGCCCTCCTCGATGTCACGCCGCACCTTTTGGAGACTTGAGTCGGAAGGCTGCACATTCTTGATCCTCTCCAACAAGGTCGGCTGAATAATAAGCGTCATCATCAGGGCCGGCACCCCGGGAGCGACTACCTCAAGGTTCATCCGCCCCATGTCCAAACATAACGGCATTTGATTCGTGACGTCCATAGCGAGGTTCCTCGCCGTCTTTCTACTTAGTGCATCGGCGACCACGTTTGCTTTGCCGGGGTGGTAAAGGATATCGACATCATAATCCTTCAGCAGCTCCAACCACCGCCGTTGCCGCAAATTGAGCTCCTTCTGGGTGAATAAGTACTTGAGGCTTTTGTGGTCGGTGTAGATCTCGCAATGTGCACCATACAAGTAGTGCCTCCACAACTTCAGCGCGAAGATCACCGCCGCCAACTCCAAATCGTGAATGGGATAGTTCTTTTCGTGGTCCTTCAACTGGCGGGATGCATAAGCGATCACTTTTCCGCCCTGCATCAGGACACACCCCAGACCCAGATAGGATGCGTCGCTATACACCACGAAGTCCTCGCCCTGCACCGGTAAGGCGAGAATAGGAGCCGACGTCAACCTTTTCTTCAATTCAATGAAACCCCGGTCGCATTCGTCGCTCCAAACGAACTTGACGCCCTTTTGCGTCAGCCGAGTAAGTGGAGTCACAATCCTCGAGAAACCCTCCACGAACCGTCGATAATACCCGGCCAAGCCCACAAAACTGCGGACTTCCGTGACATTCGTCGGGCGCGGCCAATCCCTAACCGCCTCAATTTTCTTCGGGTCAACTGAAATCCCCCCCTCAGAAATAATATGCCCGAGGAAAGCCACCTCGCGGAGCCAAAACTCGCACTTCTTTAGTCTTGCAAATAGCTTCTCCTCCCGAAGGATTTGAAGCACTATCCGCAAATGCTCCGCGTGCTCCTCGTCGCTCCGCGAATAGACCAAAATGTCGTCAATGAAGACCACGACAAATCGGTCCAAGTACTCCCTGAACACACGGTTCATCAGATCCATGAACGCCGCCGGGGCGTTAGTAAGCCCGAAAGGCATGACCGTGTATTCGTAGTGACCATAGCGTGTGCGAAACGCCGTTTTCTGAACATCCTCCGGCTTGATTTTCAACTGGTGGTAGCCGGACTGGAGATCAATTTTGGAGTACACCAGCGACCCTTGCAATTGGTCAAACAAGTCGTCGATTCTGGGTAACGGGTACTTGTTTTTGATGGTAACCTTGTTCAGCTCCCGATAATCCACACAGAGTCGAAAAGAACCATCCTTCTTGCGCACAAATAATACCGGGGCTCCCCACGGCGATACACTTGGCCGAATGAACCCTTTGTCGAGAAGATCCTGCAACTGATCCCTCAACTCCTTCAATTCTGCCGGCGCCATACGATACGGGGCCTTCGAGATCGGCGCCGTCCCGGAAATCAAGTCTATGATGAACTCGATCGCCCGATCCGGCGGCATCCCCGTTAACTCCGCGGGAAACACATCAGGAAACTCCCGCACCACCAATAACTCCTCCATGATCGGAGTCGCACGGTCCACCTCCACAACGGTCGCCAAAAATGCCGGGCAACCGCTATGGACCAACTTCCTCGCTCTCGTCGCTGACACCGTTGCAACGAAGCACGAGCTTTGATGAGCTCGATAGATAACCTCCTCCTGTCCCGGCTCCCGAAAAGTGACCAACTTCCTCCTGCAGTCGATCACAGCGTGATACTTCGAGAGCCAGTCCATGCCCAAGATGACGTCGAACGCCTCCAACTTCTTGAGCTCGAGCAACCGGACGGGCATAATCCAGTCGCCCACTTGCACCGGGCAGGATAAGCACCCCGTGTAAGTAATAGATGACGACTCCGGGCCTTCGACTCGCCACTTGCCCGTTGCCTCCAAGATAATACCATGAGTGCGTGCAAATGATCCGCTAATGAATGAATGCGTAGCACCTGTATCAAAAATTGCCCTGGAGCGAACTCCATGTATTAGAACCATACCTGCCACGACACTGGGCTCCTCGATGTCGACAGGATCCTGGGCCTGGGCCTGAACGGCGAATACCCGCCCGCTCGGCGCCGATCGCGTCATCTCCTGCTGCCTAGGAGCCATCGCGCGCCCCGCAGAGACGGGAACATAAGGAGCGCCTCCATAATGAACAGGGGTTGCCGGAGTCGACGCAGTTGAGGGGCACGCGAACCCCTCGCTGGGCACTCTCGGCTCATGTGCCCCTCCTGCCCGCAGCTATAGCATCTGCCCTCACGCTGCCTGCACTGCTGCACCCGGTGGTCCCTGCTACCGCATATAATGCAAGGCCGTGGTCCCTGCCTCCACGGCTGCGATCTCGGTTGCTTCGGGGGCCTCCTGGAGCTAGACTGTGCCCCCGAACCACCGCCCTGGCGCTTCTTGCCCTTATCCTTGGACCCCGCCGCCATCTCGCGCTCCTCGCGCACATGGGCATCCCCGTGCTCTGCCCACAGCGCTCGATCAAGAACCTCGGCGTAGGTCGTGAGCTTGAACAGCTGCACGGCCCGGTAGATCCAGGGCTTAAGCCCCCGCAGAAACCAATCGGCCCGGTCCGCATCGTCGCGAACAACATCGGGAACACAGTCGATGATGCGGGTGAACTCCTCCTCGTACTCCATCACCGAGCGATTTCCCTGCTGCAGCTTGCGGAACTTTTCCTTCATCACCCGCTTATCGGCGTCGGGAAAGTAGTGCCCGTACACCGTCCTCTTGAACTCCCCCCACAACATCGGAGGAAGATGCGCGGGTCGATCACGCTGCACCCGCTTCCACCATACTAACGCCGGTTCTCCAAAACTATGCGTGGCCAGGGGCACCTTGTCCCTTTCCAGGACAGGGAGATCTCCAAAGATAGTCTCCATAGCGCCTAACCACAACTCCACTACCGCCGGCTCCATCTTCCCTCCCTCGAAGGTCCGAGGTTTGAACTTTAGGAACTGCATCAGAACTGCCAATGCGCGCTCCCGCTCCGCCTTTTCCGCCGTCATATCGGGTGTAGTAGAACCCGATGCCGCCAGAGGCGCACTCCTCGGAAGGGGGCACGCCGACAGTGGAACGGCCCCCACGCCCTCACCCTCAACCGCTCCCGGCGCGTGAGTCGAGGGTGCAGGCGGATCACGGCTCCCAGCCGCCGTCGCGGCCGCCAACGCTGCCTGCTGCTCCAACAGTGACTGGAGCTGCTCCAATTGAGCCCCCTGGCGCTGCATCGCGCCTACCAAAGCAGCGACCTGCTCTCGCAGCTCCTGCACCTCGCCAGATCCCGACTGCTCGGGCGCCGCTGGAGGCGGCACCGGAGAGGACCTACGAGTGTGGCGTCTCCCTGACATTCCTTCCTGGAAACAAGAACTTAGTCAGTTAGTTTAACCCGATAGCTCCTTAGCATTTACGAAACTAGACAACTCAATAATAAATCGGGCGGAAGCATACAAGCATACTAGTCCTAGACCCTTAGCATCATGCCGTCGGCCGCCGACATAACACTTCGTGTCACCGAACAAGCACACTTGAATCCGTCTCTATTCTCAATTAGAGACATATAATCTTCTTTGACCCAATCGATTTCACTTCCGCCAACGTCAAGGGTTCACGTTTCACTCACGTCCCTACAACCTTAGGGTTTACCAGCCTAGGGTTTCCTAAGTCATCCTAGACTCTCTCTCTTTACTTGCTCTTATCTTGCTCTGATACCACTTTATCTGTCACGCCCCGAAACTGCTACCAATTTGGCATAGTTCGGGCGCGCTGAACAGACGCCGAACGGACAGAACCTCCCCTGTCCGCCCAAGGCTAAGCAACAAGATCATGTACAAGAATCACCCAGGAATTAATTCTAGATATACACAATCACAACGAGAGCACAACCAGTGCTAACAAGAACATAAGAGCAAGGTACGAGTATATAAAAGTAAACATACAAGTAACAAAGAGAGAAACTCTATCTATTACAACCATTGCATTCGAGCATATGAATAATACATAGATCACATCCAAAACATCCTCACCCTATACAACATCTACTCTCAAAATGTAAAGACAAGGTGACAAGAGCTATAGATGTAGGGAGGCTGCTACCAACGTCTCTAGGGCGCCAAGCCCTTACCGCGATCCTCGCCGGGAGTACCTGTACTCGGCCCTGTAATAATAGTGGGATGAGAACTATGGTCCATAGTTCCCAGTGGGTTCGGCCACCGACTCCACCGGTCTTCCCACTAGGTCCAAGAGGGCAAAGCAGATAGATAGATAGATAGATAGATAGATAGATATATCTGAAAACTGTAAATGCAGTAAATAACTACACTACTATGCCCAACACGGAAAAACATGTATGCATGCTCAGGGGAGAGATATCCAAATATATCACTATGTCCAAGAAGTACTATTTCATACTTGTTCTCTAACTCATTTTCAAGAAGTGTGGTTTTTAACACTTCATCTCAAATCTCACGGCACACCCGAAGGTTGCCCACGGCTCACTATCACGACGAGGGAGACTATGTCTCAACCTACCAATCGAACGCGTCTGCGGGACCTGACTGTCCCTCGGGGTGGCGTGCCCCGTGACCAACTCCGGAGTAGGCGGCCGTAGAGGAGCGACCTCCACCAGCCTAAAACAGACTATGAGCATGATCCAATCCTCTCCACACGAGGATACCCTATCTATAAGGTTGATAGCAACTGAGATCCCTATAGATAATACACAACCTATGTCTCACATGTGTCATGATAGGTTTACCTACACTACTTTTCATATGCCACTCGTTCATTTATTGTGTGGTGTTCACAATTTCTACATATATGCCACTCGTTCATTTATTGTCGACTCACAAGTCCAACACCCAATCCGCACTATAGGATTCCTCGGTATCGACCCAATCTTTCCCAATCCACATAATAGCATAACATTTGCTAAATATCTATATCAACCGGAAAGTATAAAGATGGCAATACATACTATCCTACAATGCAATGGTGCGATATGCAATAGTGTAAGTGGCTAAGACATAGAGAGAAGCCCAACGGCTTCGGTAAAAGCACCACCCACCTCGGGTCTTTGGCTCGGCTCGGCTCTCCAAAAAAATCTACGAGAGCACCGGTCTCGATCACAAGGGTCGCCTCAAGTCGGATGTCCTAAACAAGTCCAAAACGGCCTATTAATAACCTCCAAGCACTATGCTTAGTGCTTTCACGTGCGCGCAAAAGCGCCGACGAAAGACGACGAACTTCCACGATTTGTGGCCTGGATCGTCAAGGGTTTACCCAAAACCCCTCCATGATGGAAGGATTCCATTTAAATCCCCCACCAAAATTACTAATGTAATTATTTTTCTTTTTGCCTCAAAAGTCCTAGAGCGCGTATTTCGGCTCTAACTTTTCGACCGTTTGACGGAATGTCGATCCGTCTTCGCCAACACGTTTCTTTACATAGTAATTGGGTTTCCAAGGTTTCAAATGAGATCAATCCCATGAAAATCCAAAAACTCCTCTTTTAACCCTAGGTTTCATATACACATTCATTATGATTTTTCCACGATTTTCGCCGATTTCTTCGACAAGAATTCTTTTAAGATCATATAGATTTTAGATCTAAAAAGAATTCTTGTCGAAGAAATCGGCGAAAATCGTGGAAAAATCATAATGAATGTGTATATGAAACCTAGGGTTAAAAGAGGAGTTTTTGGATTTTCATGGGATTGATCTCATTTGAAACCTTGGAAACCCAATTACTATGTAAAGAAACGTGTTGGCGAAGACGGATCGACATTCCGTCAAACGGTCGAAAAGTTAGAGCCGAAATACGCGCTCTAGGACTTTTGAGGCAAAAAGAAAAATAATTACATTAGTAATTTTGGTGGGGGATTTAAATGGAATCCTTCCATCATGGAGGGGTTTTGGGTAAACCCTTGACGATCCAGGCCACAAATCGTGGAAGTTCGTCGTCTTTCGTCGGCGCTTTTGCGCGCACGTGAAAGCACTAAGCATAGTGCTTGGAGGTTATTAATAGGCCGTTTTGGACTTGTTTAGGACATCCGACTTGAGGCGACCCTTGTGATCGAGACCGGTGCTCTCGTAGATTTTTTTGGAGAGCCGAGCCGAGCCAAAGACCCGAGGTGGGTGGTGCTTTTACCGAAGCCGTTGGGCTTCTCTCTATGTCTTAGCCACTTACACTATTGCATATCGCACCATTGCATTGTAGGATAGTATGTATTGCCATCTTTATACTTTCCGGTTGATATAGATATTTAGCAAATGTTATGCTATTATGTGGATTGGGAAAGATTGGGTCGATACCGAGGAATCCTATAGTGCGGATTGGGTGTTGGACTTGTGAGTCGACAATAAATGAACGAGTGGCATATATGTAGAAATTGTGAACACCACACAATAAATGAACGAGTGGCATATGAAAAGTAGTGTAGGTAAACCTATCATGACACATGTGAGACATAGGTTGTGTATTATCTATAGGGATCTTAGTTGCTATCAACCTTATAGATAGGGTATCCTCGTGTGGAGAGGATTGGATCATGCTCATAGTCTGTTTTAGGCTGGTGGAGGTCGCTCCTCTACGGCCGCCTACTCCGGAGTTGGTCACGGGGCACGCCACCCCGAGGGACAGTCAGGTCCCGCAGACGCGTTCGATTGGTAGGTTGAGACATAGTCTCCCTCGTCGTGATAGTGAGCCGTGGGCAACCTTCGGGTGTGCCGTGAGATTTGAGATGAAGTGTTAAAAACCACACTTCTTGAAAATGAGTTAGAGAACAAGTATGAAATAGTACTTCTTGGACATAGTGATATATTTGGATATCTCTCCCCTGAGCATGCATACATGTTTTTCCGTGTTGGGCATAGTAGTGTAGTTATTTACTGCATTTACAGTTTTCAGATATATCTATCTATCTATCTATCTATCTATCTATCTGCTTTGCCCTCTTGGACCTAGTGGGAAGACCGGTGGAGTCGGTGGCCGAACCCACTGGGAACTATGGACCATAGTTCTCATCCCACTATTATTACAGGGCCGAGTACAGGTACTCCCGGCGAGGATCGCGGTAAGGGCTTGGCGCCCTAGAGACGTTGGTAGCAGCCTCCCTACATCTATAGCTCTTGTCACCTTGTCTTTACATTTTGAGAGTAGATGTTGTATAGGGTGAGGATGTTTTGGATGTGATCTATGTATTATTCATATGCTCGAATGCAATGGTTGTAATAGATAGAGTTTCTCTCTTTGTTACTTGTATGTTTACTTTTATATACTCGTACCTTGCTCTTATGTTCTTGTTAGCACTGGTTGTGCTCTCGTTGTGATTGTGTATATCTAGAATTAATTCCTGGGTGATTCTTGTACATGATCTTGTTGCTTAGCCTTGGGCGGACAGGGGAGGTTCTGTCCGTTCGGCGTCTGTTCAGCGCGCCCGAACTATGCCAAATTGGTAGCAGTTTCGGGGCGTGACAAGGACACACCCCGCATTTGATGAGTACCTGAGCAGCGGGAGGCAAAGCTATCAGAGCAGAACGAGACCCAAGAGTTATGGAACCCGATGGCACCGATGTCGGAGGCTGTCCGATGCCAGGAGGAACCCATGGAATGTTTGATGCGCCTGTTGGGGCAGAGAGCACAGCTGGTTGTAGTACCGCTTGAGTGTCCTTCAGCACTTTCTTCCTATGCAGTGGCATATTCAGTTGTAGTACCGCTTGAGTGTCCTGCAGCAGGGGAGTCGACCTCTTCAGGAGTATGTTCACGAGTTTAGCGATTGTTGAGCGGTGTACCCCATGTCGCCTGGATGAGGCCCAGAAGGTTGAGCTAGTTGAGAGAGGACTGCATCGGAATATTTATCACTTGGTGTATTCTCGGCGAGTGCCGACGTTAGATGCAACGATTGAGCAGGCTCGGTGGGTTGACCGAGGATCAGTGATCAGGTCAGAGGGTGACGGAGCGCCAGGGACCAGCTCCGGGGAGAGGCATCCAGTGCCACCTGAGTTTGGACAGTCGAGTAGATCGAGACCCCCGGGGGGCCGCCACGATCCTATTCTGAGGGTCGTGACTCTCAGAGGAGACAGAGACCAGGTGGTTCTCCACAGCCGATGTATCAGCAGCAGTAGCAGGATGATTGTGCCATTTGTGGTGGGCCGTTTTCTGCGCCATAGTGTGACCACAGGCAGGGGCGATGTTTTTCGTGTGGTCAATCAGGACTTTTCAGGCAGCATGCCCTCGAGTAGTGACTACCGCAGTACCGCTTGCGACGGCACCCCGCTACCTCCTTGGGATGAAGGAGCTCTTCCGATTTACCGCCAGGCAGATAGGGACATGACGTCGGGGTAGACTGAGCGACGACCATTTACATCGAGCGGATGAGACTGTACCGCCCGGTTGGAGGGCGCTACGGCAGTGGACCAGGTTGTCGCGGGCGTGATTTCCTTACAGCAGTTGAGTTGAGTATTTTTGGCTTTCCTGTTGGACTGGAGGTAGAGTTATTACCACGTGCACTAGAGGTACAGATTTCTGTTGGTATTGTGCATGCGGGGGAGCCTTGTGGATTGTGTCCAGTACTGATGAGACTTGGAATTATACCGGCAGGTGTTACGGTTCTGTGACAGCTCCACGGCTCAGATTGAGCATACAGGATGGACCAGTTGGTGTGGTATAGTGCAACTGCTGATTGTGGAATGAGATCAGTTACCATTCCGTGAGTTGGATTAGAGGAGTTCATTTTCATAGATCACCGGGGTATCCTTCCTGCAGCTGTGGCTTCAGCGGTTTGCGGCTTGGTGCTACCTTTGGATCGTTGGTGACGATTAGGACTAGAGGTTGTGTCCTTAGGGGTTACGGTTAGATCATAGCTTTCGCTTTGTAGCCACGGCAGGAACGACTTCAACCCTTCTCTCCCTTTCTCTTGTCTGGGTGCTGAAATTTTCGAACGGGGCGAAAACTTCGAAAGACTGCTCCAGAAATGGAGACGGTGCCCGAACCTGTTCTTGTTTGATTGGGGCAAGGGCACTGGTCCTTTCGGGATTTTCGGACCTTTCGTTAATTTCAGCCGTTTTCTAAACTGAGAGTTGTGGTTGACGACTTTCCTGCTGATGGGGCCTCTACCTTTCTTGTTGGTGGTGTTGGCGTAATTCGCGTAGTTTTGGACGAGTAGAGTTGGTCGTTTCTCCTTGTCCCTTGGAATTGTAAGGTTTTTCCAGCTTTTGGACTCCTCGCCGTGTGGACTCGCTTCGCGGAGTGTGCGTGGCGACTGGGGAGATGGGGACAGTGTTGATGGATACTTACCTGTGGCTTTGGAAACTCCCCTTTTGAGCTGTGTTAGTTTCGAGGACGAAACTTTCTTTTAGTGGGGGAGAGTGTGAGGTCCCGGAATCCCCCGCGTAGGATTTGCTAGTTGTTTGGCAGCTTTCGGTGGCCGTTGGGGGTGTTTGTGTGCATGTTGGGGCCCAGAATTAGATTGTGGTGCAATTTGGGACTTAGTTTGCATCGCTGGAGGTCTGCGTGGTGCGTCGGTGGTGTTTGTGCGCAATTTGGACACAAGTGTTGGACTTCGGGCTTAAAAGGAGATCTCGTGGGAATTTGGAGGACCCGTCGGGTGTTTGGAGGTGGTTTCGCGCGATTCAGATGTCAAAATTGGACTCCGGGCGAAGTTTCGATAAAAGTTTACCTCTCCGGTCGCCTTCGGGAATTTTTAGAGTTGAAATTTGGCAAATCGGACTTCAGATATGGACCCGGCGCGAAAATCGGATCGTGTGGGCATTCGGCAAATTTTTGGACGAGAATTTGGAGAAACGGACATCGTTTTTGGATTCAACGCGCGAAATCGCTAAGAATGAACTATTTATTTGTTGGTTTTGGAGCCCGGATGAATTGTGCGTTTTACGAGGCGACGCGGCACGTTTTTCGAGGTGTTGGCGCGGCTTGGATCCCAAGGTGCGGCGGCGCGCGTCCCGAGGCGCGCCTCAGCGCGGAGCACGCGGGGGCCGCCACGTGGCGGGCCCCCGTTGGCGCCGCGGGCGCGGGGACACGCGCGCCCGGTGTGGCGCGCGCGTGTCCCGCGCCTGACGCGGGCGCGGTGTAACGCGCCCGTGTGGCGGGCGCGTCACCGCGCGCCGCGTGGCGCTTCGGGCGCGCGCGTGGACCGGGCGCGCGCGCCCGTTTCTTGTGGACCGGGGTTGGTGGCCTCCCATTGGTCCGGTCCACCGTGGACCGGGCTCCGTGGACCAACCCCCATTTTCTCTTCTTCTTCTTCTTCTTCTTCTTCCTTCTCCCCCGAGCGCCATTTCTCCTCTTTTTTCTTTCTTTCTTCTCCACCCGAGAGCGAGAGGGAGTGTGAGGGAGAGGATTTCGGTGGTGCGGCGGTACGCCGTGAACCTCGCGAAGCGTGCAAGGTGTTCCGTTGGAGCGGTTGCGCGGCGCGACGCTCGCCCTTTTGTGTTCTCCTTCGTCCCGTTTCGGTGCACGAGCTCCCCCGGCCTACTCCGACCTCCGTTTCAGGCTATTCTTGTGCCGTTGGATTCGTAACAGGCAGAGCTACGATATTGGTATTTTCTACTTCCCCTAGTTTTGCACGTTTCGAGGAGTTTCTCCATACTTACTGGGACCCCTTTTTCTGATGGAGTTTTGGACAGCGACACCTTGCCGGATTTTTATCTCCGCAACCGGGCATTGGATTGAGACGCTCTTGTAGACTTTTTTCATCTACTCAACGCAAGGATCGTCCCCGTATTTTTTCTTGGATTTTTGGAGGCTTCCCCGAAGGTGTACACTTCCTTTTTATCTGTACAGGAGTTTACAGTTATTTGGTTTTGGATTTCTGCGCGCCGATATTGTGGAATTTGTAACTTGGCCTACGGGACTCCGTTTTGGGCGTGCAGGTACTCGTTTCGAAGCTATCGACGTGAGGAACGCTGTGGTATTATTCTTGGATTTTTCGGAACTCCTCCAGCAGGTGAAATAATTACATCTTTGGGGTTGAATTTCAGACTGAGTGTATTTGGTCAAGTGTTGGAATAAGTGTAACCTTGGATTGTATGTTGTACCAGGAGGAGCTGTTCGGGGATTAGGGACTGTGTTTTACTGCACCGTTTTGCGTGCGGACCTCGGCGCCGTGCACCATTTTGCGTGCGGTCTCCGGCACCGTGCTCCGTTTTGCGTGCGGACCCCGTTTTGCGAGCGGACTTCGGCTTCGTGCTCCGTTTTGCGTGCGGGCTCCGACGGCGTGCTTCGTTTTGCGAGCGGACTTCGGCAGCGGGCACCGTTTCGCGTGGAGGCCAATTACAAGTGTCTACGAGCAATTGGTGGCGAACCGAGGTGGGTGGCCCTATCTCCAAGCTTTCATGGACTGTACAGTATTTCTACTGCTGTAGGACTTTGCATGCTAGTTTATTTTTCTTGTATAGCATGCTAGATTGTAGGAATTCTTATTCCTGTTATTATCTGAGGTTCTTGTGACCTCCTTGCTCTTTATTATCTGTTAAAATGTAGAAATCTTGGAACTTGACCTAGCACCCCCGTCATATGTTGCATGTGTTTGACCAGACCTTAGAAAACCTCAATCTGGGCTAGGTTCTTTTATGCTTTAGACATCCCACAGTTTGCATTTCCTTCAGACATAGAGTTCCTCGCTCGGGTAGTGGGCCGAGAGGTCAGGGTATTGTGGAATGGGTTTGCACTCGGGCCTGGGGGCCGAGTGGGGTCTGGTGGCTGTGTTAGGCCAGTGTTAGTGTTTTGGGAACCGTTTTGAGTAAATGGGATCCCGGGTTTCTGGTTATTCTCTGTTTTGCTCGTCACCACCGTGTTGTGATCGTGGTGCACGTGGTTTGTCAGGACCTTGAACCCAGAATGTTTTTGGACACTCATGATTTTAGTAAAACCAGTATTTTCTTCCGAAATTCTAGGGGCGTCGAAGCCTGTTCTTGTTTGATTGGGCGACGGCATCTACCCTTGGAAGTTCGGAAAAGTAAACTCGTTTTTAACTGATGTTTTTCAAGAACTAAAATCTATAAAAATTGGTTTTCTCATTTCAAGTCGGTTTTCAAGAAAAAGAGTAATTTTATCCTCACCCCAAGGGGGTTGAGTGGAAACGATATTTTATAATAAATGTCATCTCTTTTCTAACTTCCTTACCCGACCGGGGTGAGTGATCTGGGTTCTAAGGGCTGATTCCATTCTCGGGTCGAAAACAACGGGAGGCTACGCCTATAGCCTGTTCTTGTTTGATTGGGGACGTAGGTATTAGTTTCCCCGGGGTTTTCGGACTCTTTGCGGTTCTGGCTGTGGAGCATCTCCAGCCCGTGAGTTCAGTGTATTGATGTTAGTTTCCCACTTTAACCGAGAGGGGCTGAATCCCTGAACGGTATAGGATTGAGAACTTCGATAGGCTGAGCCTAGAGTCTGTTCTTGTTTGATTGGGGTTCTAGGCACCGGTCTAACGGATTCTCGGGCCTATGCCGCGCCAGTCGGTTCTTCTCGTCTATGAGTGGGGTGTCGTTGTGGGAGCCGTTGGGAGTGACGGTGGTCCCAGCTGAGTAGTTCCTTCTCTAGCGAGTTAGTGTTGTGAGTTGCGTCGTTGAGGGTTCTCCGACATAGCCGTGAGAGTGGTTGGGCTTTTCATGTTTGAGTCGAGGTTCCTTTCCGGTTGAGTTGTGTTTCGAGCTTGAGATACCGATCGGTTTGATCGTGGATTATAGCCTGCTGAGCCTGGCTTTTTGCCAGTTATGAGATACTTGAGTTACTTGAGTTCGTTGGGGTCGCTCCCCTCGAGCTACGCCCCGGGTGCGATGATGATACCGAGCCTGCGAGGCTGCGATGATGCGACTAGTTGATACACTAGAGTTCGCTTGAGATAGTCGGACAGGACGCCCCACGTAAATCCCGTCCTCATGTGGATGTGTGGTGGTGGATAGGTGCGATCCTAGTCGACAGGCGCAGGCTTGACTGGACCCTATGTGGCAGTCATAGAGATTGGGTGTTATGTGTGAGAGAGTATGCATATCATGTGTCTTAGTTGTGTTTCCTTTGAGCATAGTACTTATGACATATGGTCAGTAGTGAGTGGATGCATACCATCATCCGTGTTTCCTTTTCCATTGAGCATAGTAGTTAGAGGCACAGTAGCTGTAGAGTTATTTCTTTCCAGCTCCTTTCTTTCAGTACTACCTTGTTACTTTTGCCTCTAGTAGACTTGGTGGGCAGACCGTTGGGCTTGTAGACGGCACCCACTGAGAACTACTGTGGAAAGTAGTTCTCACACCCGTCGTGGTGTTTTTCCCCAGGGACATCTGCTCCTGTTCCTGTCTTCCAGTTGCTGATCCTTCAGACCGGTTCGAGGGAGTCGCGAGCTAGTTCCTTACCCGTCGTCAGAGTGTAGCGGTACCCCTTTTCAGTGGAGAGCTTCAGTAGATTAGGTTCTGCTTTTTCTTCTGTTGAGGGAACCTTGTAGTGAGGTATAGAGTTGTACCTTTTATTTTACAGTTTGAGAGACTGTTGTAGTGAGGATATTTTTTTGTATCGAGAGCTTGTACACTGATGTATTTATTGGAGATATCTCCCTTTGAGTTTTGTATCAGAGGACTTTTTATATGATCGTATTTGGGAGATGGATATTGTTTATTTTTCAGTTGTACAGTGTTTGGATTTCAGTTTTCGCAGTAGTTTACTTTTAGCTCTGATATCTGTTTAGCTGTAGATGTTCTTTTGCAGGTTAGACGCTTCGTCTGTACGGCAGTTTCCGTACAGATGGCGGATCTGTTGGCGAGCCCGGGTCGCAGTTTCGACCCCGGGGCGTGGCAAAAATCCTGCGGGTAGCCGATCCGGACTGGATTCTTCGGGCAGTCCGGACCGCGGCTAGGGTTTATATAGAACAAAAGGGTTTTTGATTTTTCTTTACTCCGATCTTTTGTTTCTAAGCTTCCAAACTTTCTCTCTCTAAAAGGCAAGGATCTTGGAGCCCTCCAAACTCATTCTCTTCAATTCAAAGTAAGTTATCTTGATCAAAATCTCAGTTTTTCACAGTTTTTCATATTTTTGCTCAAAATGTGAGGGAAATTTCATATCTTTTTCGTTTGTGGATGGTTTTTGATCAAACTTCTTTTGAAAAAAGAACTCTGGGAACATTAGTTTTGATTATATGCTAGGTTTTCTCAGGATAAACGGATTTTTGGCATTCGATTTCTAAAAATTCGATTTTAGGGCATATTTTGAGAATTTTTGAAAATCATGGAATTGATCTATTTTTAAAATTCTTTTTGCAAAACTAATTTGATCCCTAATCTCTCTACACGATTATGATTGTTTGGGTGCAATTTTTTAATTTTTGAAAATTAACAATTTTCGTGTTCTTGAGTTGGTCTTCACAGGACACTTTCTTTTTCTTAAAGCACAAAGAGCAATGGAGTTTTCATGGATCATCTTTCTGCTTGTTACAATGGTGCACACACGTGCGACTGTTAAAAAGGAACAAGATGACTCAACTCGAGACAAGACAAGAACTGTTGGTCAAGACAGCTCTGAGTCCGAAGAAGAAGACAGGGAAGATTTCCTGAAGCAAGTTCAACAAAAAGTTGATGAGGAGGACAGGCAATATTTAAAGAACAAGAAGCTGATGAAATCTGCCTCAACAACTAAACAATATATAAGACGGAAAAATGTCAAAGGAAGTGGAAGTCAACTTAATGAGCATCTTACCAGAGCACGCTCACTTCCTGGAATTCAACGTAGTGAATCTCCATGGATTGAAGAGCAGAATGCACCATCTGCATCAACACCTCATCCATCAACTTCCAAGAAAGACACTTCAGAAGCCAATATTTTGTCTTCTATTCATCAAGAACAGAGGAAAATGATTGAAGAACAGAAGAACATATCCGAAGAACAAGAAAGAATGTCAACTGACATTCGCAAGATGAAAAAAAAAATGTTCTGAAATAACAGGAATGCTGAAAGGAATCTTGCACAAATTAAATTGCGGAAGTTCAGACAATTCGGATGTAGCTTGATCTTTAGTTTGTGCACTCTAATTTTTCTTTTCTTTGTGCAGGTTTTAGTTTTAGTTTTTAGTTTCTCTTAGTTCTCAGGTTTTTCTTATTTTTGAAACTTTTTTTAACTCTCCTCATATTTTGTAATTTTGGCTTAGTTTTGTGACAAAAAGGGGGAGAGAGTTTAGAGAACTTTGAACAGTGCAGTGATTGAACTGTGAACATGCTTGTGAGAAACTATGGAGAACTTGAACTATGAAGGTAAGTATAACCTCAACTTGGGTTTATCTTGTGTTTTGATGCATGCCCCTACTAACTATTCGACTAACTATTTGGGCATGTAATATAACTAACAAGTTGATGTTGACTAACATTTCTGTGACATTTGGATCTTTACTGCTTAAGAGATATGTTGATTTTTGATTATGATCCTCTTACATATCTGAATTCTTAAATGTCATGGTGAGTATGAACTCTATCTCTGTGTTTGGTTTTGATTGTTGAAAATTCTTGAGGTATCTAACGATCTCTTTTGTCAAGAATGATTTCTTTTGCAGAGAGTACAGATGTCTAAGTCTAGAGTCTGTTCTAGGAGTTTATCTCATGTATTTATTTTTATTTGGATCTTCAATGTAAATTTTTGTTGTATGGTGATATCAGCAAAAATATCTTTTTGAATTTTCTTGAGTGGATTTGTGTTTTGTCACGAAACCGCCAAAGGGGGAGATTGTTACGGAATCTGAGTTGGCGTATTTCGTGAATTTGGTTAAGTCTTGAAGATTGAAGATAAAGAAGTTTGGATTATATACCTCAATCTCAAGAAAGAAGAATTCAAAAGGATCAGGTACGTTTAACTAAAGAATTTTGATGATCCGAATACTTCTTATAGTGTAGAAACACTTGGAAGAATTTTTAATTGCATAAAAATCAAAAACTGGACATGGGACATGTTCAGGATCCGGATCGTGGATCTCAATCCGGATCCCGAAGTGTTTGTTCATACGCAATTCCAATCCGGACCGCAGCATTTCAGATCCGGATCCCGAACGTGTAATTTGAAGGAATTGTATGAACGATCCGGATCAGGAATTTCAATCCGGATCCCGAACGTGTAATTTGAAGGAATTGTATGAACGATCCGGATCGTGGAATTTCATCCGGATCCCGAATGTCCTCTTTTCTGGAAATCGTCTGTTTCGCTGAAACAGTCCGGATCGTCAATTCCAGTCCGGACGCCGTCCTGTAAAATTCCAGAAAAGGTTAGTTTTTGATCCTTATCTTCTTCCAATGGTTTCTAACCTATAAATAGACCCTATGATTCATTCTTAGGGTACAAAAAAATAGAACGAAAAAATACGACCGAAATAGAAAAATCCACATATAGAGAAGAAAGGAAATCAATAGATTTAATTCTATGTTTCTTCATCTATATTGATTTTTGATTCTAGGTTTTCCAAACTCAGATTTTGAGTAGAATCAAATAATGAATACTTAGATGGTATTTCCGATCTATTTCTAATCTAAGTATTCGGCGGATCATCACCACCCAAAAACAACGATTTACCCAAAATCGGCGCGTGGACTCGCGTGGCCTTGTGGATTCAAGGTGCAACCGCTCTCGTGGATTCGGAGCGAGGTACGTTCGTGGATTCGAAGCGTGCTACTGGGTGAAGACCGTGGATTCGGTCGGACGTCGTGGACTCGACGTTGGACGCCGTGGATTCGGAGTTGGGCGCTGATCGTGGATTCGAGAAGCGTTGCGGAGCGAGCGGAGAAGATCTACTAGAAGCGTATGAAAAAGGTTGAGTCGTCTGTGAGTACGGTATATCACCTTGTACGTGTTTAATTCTAGTGGATTTCGCCGTGTGATCGGTCCCGTGGTTTTTTACTCCGGTTTGGAGTTTTTCCACGTAAAAATCTTGCGTGTTTATTTGTTATTTACGCATTGGGTTTTATTGCGCAACGATTTTTGAGTGTTTATAGTTTACACCTATTCACCCCCCTCTAGGTGTTTTTTCCCCTATTTAGATCTAATTATATATAATCCAACAGAATTCGAGCTCTCGAGGCGATGATTCAGCGCAACACCAACGCCTCGGGGAGTCACAACAGACGACCTCCGAAAGAAAGAGACATAGAGGTCTTGACCACTTCTTCAGTTGAGGAGACCGAAGACACGAACGAGGGGAAGTCTCGAGTCGATGATGATTCGGCCGAAATAAACCTGTTGGGGTCATATCGAAAAGATTACTGACCTGGGCTCCACTTGAACCCGAAAGGTGAAGGCCGGCTGAGAGGGCTGGCCTGGAGAGATTTTTTTCGGCTACCACATTCAAAGCCGAAAATAGATGAAGATCATAATCGATCAGAAGGGCCGAGAGTTGGTAATGAAGCCGGAGCTGTTCAGCCAGAACGCTTCGACGAAAAGAAGTGAAATAATGACAGTTGCCCCTCGAAAAACAGTAGCATTTAATGAAGAAATGGAGATAGACAGATTCGCCGAGAATCAAGAATGATTAGCACCTGTTCGCAAATCCCTTCAATAGCGAATGACTCCACTCATTACAGATCCCTCGAGCAGCGGGCAGATATCTTGCTAGGGTACAGTGATGATCGTGGACAACGGAATGCACGCCAAGTTTGGACTCTTCGACAATCACCCGAACGACACATCAGGAGATTACCGCAGGGGCATTGTTAAGACCAAAATTTTCCGTCATTGAGGAGGTGACACGTGGCATATACTATCGGCTCAGGGAATCAACCGATATGGGGATAAGCTAGCACTCAGGGCATCAGCCAATAAGGGGATAAGCCAGTAGAGGAGAATCCGCGTCTTGACCGAGACCAACCTTAGTCGCGTGGGAGTGCAACACGCGAAATGCATTATCGGCTAAAAGCATCAGCCGATAGGAAAAGCGGCTAACGAGAAGATCTTCGCCTCATCCAGTGCCAACCTCGACCAAATACAAACAAGTGATTGCTTCGGTCGAGCGGTGGAAGAAGTAAAGTCAGCGTAAACCAATGGCTGCTCGAGCCGAAGATGGAAAGATTCTGAGATAAAGGAATGCGAGATTTGGGCATGAATCTCGTAACAGCTTCCGGAAAGGCATGCGGCGCTCAACATTGAAAAGCATCGAAGATCACCCTTCGGCGTGTCGATTAGGGGGATGAACCTAGACGAAAAACGGCTATTATCCTATTGAGAAGAGTCGACGCAAAAAGAAGTTGTTGAGGAATTTACGATAATTCTCCTTAGATCACATCGATTTCTAAAATCGACGATTATACACATTGGTTCGTAATTGTATAAATAAGCGAACCAACGAAGGAAAAGAGGTCCTGCAACCTCGTAAGCCAGTGACTACCCCTTTTTTTCATATATGTATTTACCGCATTTTCTATGAGTAGATTAACTTGTAATTGGCTACTAGTTATTCTTGTAACCCCTATTTCAATCAATACAAATTCCTAATCGGCCGTTTAGCCGTGTCAAATCTTTGTCTCTGCATCCCAGTTTAGCTATTCTAGGCCGAGCTCTCTCTATCTCCGCACCTCGATTCGGCTAATCCAAGCCAAACGATCGCGAGAGTTGATTGAGAATAATCCGGTCGAACGGATCCCTCCTCAGCCCGATCGTTTGATGCTTTGGCATGCGGCGCAGCACATCTTGAGGGTCACCCCACAGGGGCCGATCGACAACCGAGCCCGGTCAATGATCAGCACGGCATTTTCGGGCCCAACATTTGCATAGTAATATGAGAATGATACACCAACACTAAATTGATTTATTAGTTTTTAGTTTCATATGTGATATATATTTGGCTTGCGAAAAATTTTAATATATAAATTTATTTTTTTCGCTATATTTTCCTCTTGTACCATTAATTTCTTACCGTTTATGTGGTGTATGCTTTGTGTCATAACATCATACATATATAGAAAAAATTATATATATAAGAATAGAAAATTTAGTGCATATAGCATATCTGTTCACGTTCTCGATCGAAAGTTATCTATATTATTTCGGTATTAAAAAAAAAAAAAAAAAATCTAGTGCTTTTAAGTAAAAAACTTTTTTCAAAATAAACATGGGGCACAACATCTACCATTCAATAAATAGGACAATTCTTGTTGAATTTTTAGTATAAACTCTCCACTAGTTGTATTTTTTAATACTAAAAATTCCATAAGAATTGTCTCAATACTTGGATAGGAGGGGATAAAATACTAAAATTTCAGACAGTCTACGATTCATCTACTCCGTGAGACAAAAAAACTAATAGGTAGTGCACGTTTTTTGTCATGGCATCGTGCATACATATACAAAAAAATTATATATAAAAATAAAAAATTAATTATGCATATGACTTATCTGTTCACATTCTCGACCAAAAATGATCTATACTACTTCGGTATTAAAAAAACAAATTCAAGTGCTTTTAAGGAAAAAACTCTTTTCCAAATAAACACGGGGCATGACATCTACCATTCAATAATTAATACAATACTTGTTGAATTTTTAATATAAAGTCTCCACTAATTGTATCCTTTTAAAAAAAAAATTAATACTAAAAATTCCACAATAATTATCTCAATACTTGGATGGGATGGGATTAACTACTAAATTTCGTTGGACAATCTACGATTCATCTACTTCATGAGACAAAAATTGATCGGTTATGGTTATGCGTTGATTCCATATGCATACGCATAGAAGATGAGATCGTGCGTGACAATACGGTAACCTCATAATACCGAAACATACGCTACCTATCGTATTATAGATTAAGTTAACTTAACTGGTTCACGATAAGATCTTTAAATATAAATGTTTAGTTTAAATTAACTTTTTTCATAGTAATACGAGAATGATACACCAACATTGAATTGATTTAGTAGTTTTCAGCTTCATATGTGATATGTATTTGACTTGCAAAATATTTTAATTTATAAAATTATTTTTTCACTATATTTTCTTCTTGTTCCGTTAATTCTTCCATTTTAGATGGTGTATGCTATCATGACATCATGTATATATAGAAAAATTTTTATATATATAAGAATAGAAAATGTATTGTGCATACCACATATCTGTTCATGTTTTCGATCGGTAGTTACCTATGCGACTTCAGTATTAAAAAATAAAGTCAAGTATTTTTAAGAAAAAAACTCTTTCCAAAATAAACATGGGGCACATAATCTACCATTCAAAAATTTAGACAATTATTATTGAATATTTTTAGTGTAAACTCTCCACTAGTCTCTTAGAATTTATTTTAGAATTTTATTAATAATAGCAAAGTAAAATTTCTATTAACAAGTATAAATATTTTGGTAGTGTTTGGTTTGAGAACCAGTCTTATTCCCCAAATGCGTTTAGTTTGGACGAAAACTATAATTCTTGTTTTTCTAAAATGAGTTGATATAAAACTGAAACTAATATTTTAATTTTTTTTCTGAAACAAATTTATTCTCACTTAAAAATAAATTAAATTAAAATAAATATAATTTTAATTATTATATTAATTTTTTAATTAATTTAATATTTTGACAATTTTAATTATTTTATTAACTAATTATTTAATTATTAAATAATTAACTAATTAATTTATTAAATTATTTATAGTTAATTAAATTATTTATTAGCAATATTTATTATTATTAATTATTTTATTAATTAATATTTAGAGTTATCAAACAATAATTGAATAAGTAAATTAAATTATTATTTAATTAATATTTTTATATTAATTAATTATTTAAAATATTATTATTTTAAAATTATAATTATTTTTATTTTTATTATTTCAATTTAATTATATAAATATTTTTTTTCTTATTTTTAAAAATAAGACAATTTTTATACAAAAGTGAAATTAATCGTATTTTCACATATTTCTGAATTTATATTTATTTTTAAAATAAATAATTTTATCTTATATCCAAATCCAACGCAGTTTTGGGTCTTGTTTGGTTTGGGTACAAAGGGGGATATCCCCTCCTTTGTACCCAAACACTATTGAACAAAGGGGGTACTATTAGGTACAGTAGTTCCAGTACAAACAGAATAAGCTGGAACAACAGTTCTTACCCATTATTTTATAAATTTTTTTTTTACCAAACTACCCCTTCTCCCCTCCTTTCTCTCTTTCCAATACACTCTAATCATCACAAATCCCTCTCTCTCTCTTCTTCCCAATACACTCATCATCACAAATTTCTCTCTCCTCTTTCTTTTTTTTTCTTCTTCCCAATACACTCTCATCATCACAAATTCCTCTCTCCTCTCTCTTTTTAATTTAATTGGATGTTAAATTAAATATTTTTTTCAAAATTTTAGAAATTTTGTTTTGATTTTGATTTTATCATAATTTTTGTAAGACTTTAAATTTTGAAATTTTATATTCGAAATTTTAACTTTAATTTAAACAAATAAAATGTTAAATTAAATATTATTTTCATAAAATATAATTTGAAATTTAATTTTAATTTTGATTTTAATTTTATCTTAATTTTTGTAAGGTTTTAATCCATTAATTAAACCGAAGAAAGTAAAAGTTATTATTTGAAAATTTAAAAATTTTATATTTAAAATTTATAATTTAAAATTAATATTATAAAATTTTAAATTTTAAAATTTAAATGTTGAAATTTTATATTTAAAATTTTAAACTTAATTTGAGAAAAAAAATATTAAATTAAATATTATTTTAAAAAAATATAATTTGATTATGATTTTAATTTTATCTTAATTTTTTAAAAGCTTTAATTCATTAATTAAAACGAACTAATTAAATTTTAACAACTATTATCACATATTAAATCTTGAGGGCAAAAAAGTAATTTATCCAACTTAACCTCTTTATTCCTCTTATTCCTCATTATCATACCAAATACAAAATCTCTTATTCCTAGAACTATCCCAAACACTTTTTTACTCTAGTTTCGTACTTTATACTTATACCTGGTACTACTAATTCTCACTAATTTCCGAACCAAACGATTTGGAGAACTAAACTTAATAATAGAGCTACATCTCTCAACAAAAAACCGAAAAGAAAAAAAAAAAAAAAAAACTAGTGACGTAGCAAACATTTAACTGGCTAGAAGCAAACTTCAAACAATAATTTTATCTTATATCCAAATCCAACGCAGTTTTGGAGAACTAAACTTAATAATAGAGCTACATCTCGCAAGAAAAAACCGAAAAGAAAAAAAAAAAAAAAATACTAGTGACGTAGGAAACATTTAACTGGCGCTCCGGACCCACCACCACGTGATGTACTGAAAAGATGGGCACAAAGAAAAATAAAACAGTAGAAGCAAACTTCAAACAATACCGCTGTGGTGCTGCACCTATCAATGGCCCGTCTTTTCTGTTCCTCGCCTCGCAAATTGATTGCCTCCTGGGTTATGATAAAACTTGCTGTCCGGCTCGGACCAAGAGAGGGGTAGACTGGACCGGCCGGACCGGTCACCGCCCAAGGAACAATAGCCCGAACATCACATGTACTGGATCCACGACACCGAGATGGGGCTCCGAACCTCGTGGGTCCCATCCGCCCAAATGAGGTGGCCATACGCCGGCTCGGGAGCAGGCGCCGCCACCACGGCCACTGTAACAGCGAAGCTCCGCCGCTTCACCGCTGCAGAGAATGCCAGTTTGGTCGGCTTCACTGCAACCGAGACACGATTAGCGGCTGCGCTAGCCGCCATCTCCACTCTCACTCGGTAGACAACGTCAGCCGACCCCACATTTGTGGCCGTCCTCACCACCGTCCTGCTCTGGCTATGGTTCGCCGCGCCGCCGTCGAACACCACCGAAATCGACGGGTAATTCAGGTTGGAGGCCGAGGCCGACCGAGGGCACGTGACGGGAGCGTGGGTGATGACCTGGATGGTGCTGGGCTTGTAGCCGAGGGCGCAGAGGAATGCGACATAGTCGGCGTCGCCGAGGTCGTAGACGAGGCCGGGGTCCATGGCTCGGCCCAGGTTGAGGTGTCCGGCGCCGAAATCGAGTGGCGTCGCGGGCCGCCCGGTTGACTCGTCCGCCACGAACCCGCCCTGGTTGTCAGCCACTGCTGCCGTCGTCATCATGGCGGAGCGGATGGCGGCGGGGCTCCAGCCCGGGTGCGCCGACTTGAGCAGCGCAGCCGCGCCGCTGGCGTGCGGGCACGCCATCGACGTTCCCGAGAGGATGTTGAACTCGGTCCGCCGCCCGTCCGCTTCCAGCCCGGTGGGTCCCGCAGCCCCCGTCCACGCCGCCAGTATGTTGACGCCTGGCGCGACCAGGTCTGGCTTGAGGACTTCCGGAGTGAGCCCGTTGGGTCCGCGGGCGGAGAAGGAGGCCACCACGGGCGCCGGCTTGACCCCAACCACGGTGCCCCTGAAGGCTATGGTGGCCACGGGGCTGCGCTCCGTGGCAACGTAGGCCTTGAGCGCGTCGCCCTCGACGGCACCCACGGCGCACGCGGGGAGCACGTGGGCATCGCCCACGAGGCCCTCGCCGTTGGATGCGCCGTTGGCGAGGATCATCCCGGCGCCACCGGCCTCCTTGACTACCAGCCCCTTGGCGACACGGGGGCTGCTGCCGCGGTCACAGATGACGACCTTGCCGCGGACGAGCTTGGGGTCGAGGGAGTTCTCCATGCAGAGGGAGGCGGAGAGGCCGCCCGCCCGCCCTGGGTAGACAAGGGGGAGCACGGCGGCGAGGGGCTCTCCCGAGTAAAGCGACACGCCGGCGAGGCGGCGGCCGTCCCCGAGGACGACGTCGGCCGGGAAGGTGCGATCGATGGTGCTGGCACCCACGGTGGTCAGCCACGGCGCCAGATTGGTGACGGACATCCCTGTGGGCCCATCGTTGCCGGCGGAGGTGGCAACAAACACGCCGCGGGATACAGCGCCGTAAGCACCGACAGCGATCGGGTCTAGGTAGTAGGGGGATGCGACGCCCTCGCCGCCGCCGATGGAGACGGAGATGACGTCGACGCCGTCGGCGACGGCGCGGTCGAAGCCGGCGAGGATGTCCGAGTCGAGGCATCCGGTGCTCTTCCAGCACACCTTGTAAGCGGCGACGCGTGCCTTGGGGGCCACGCCCTTCGCCACCCCGGCGGCATACCCGGCCATGCTTGCGCCGAAAGCGATGCTGCCGGCCGCCGTCGACGAAGTGTGCGTCCCATGCCCGTCGGCGTCTCGGGGGGAGCGGAACTCCGCGGCCGTCCCGTTAACGCCACCATCTGCGTCGGCGAGAGTGGCGGCATGGGAGAAGGCGGCGTCGTGGCCTTTAGTGAAGAAACGGGCGCCTACGAGCTTCTTGTTGCACAGCGAAGCTGGAAAGCCGGGTCCGGAGTCGCAGCCGCCGCGCCAGCGGGATGGTACCGGGGGCAGGTTTCGGTCGGAGAAGCTGCGGTGCTCGGGCCAGATGCCGGTGTCGAGGACGCCGATGATGACCTCAGAGCCGTAGTCGGAGAGGGACCAGAGGCCAAGCTGGGTGCGGAGGCCGAGGAACTGTGGGGAGCGGGTGGTGTGGAGGCGTCGGACGCGGTCCTCGAAAACAGCCAGCACGGCCGGATTGCGGCTGAGTTCAGCGGCGCGGCCGGGCTCGAGGGACGCCGAGAAGCCATGGAAAACCGTGTCGTAGACGTGGAGGAGGTCCAGAGGCTCACTGCCCCCGGAGAAGGCCCCGGAGACGTACCAGTTGCCGTGGATTGGGAAAATGGCCGGCTTAGCTCGGAGATCCACCCGGACGATATATGTCTTCTTCTTTCTCTCGGTGGTATTATTAATATCCTCACCGAGAGTTACGGTCGTGAACAGTAATAGAATTGGTAGGAGGAAGGAAAGAAGTGGTGGAGGCGAAGCTGCCATTAATTTGATAGACGGAGGAGAGAGAAGGGGGAAGATAGGATAAGCGAAGGAGGACACGAGAAGTGATGGAGGAACAGAGGATGTGTATCGTGTCCGGCGTGCGGATAGACACCAGTGCCGTCCGAGTGAGACGGTCACAACTCAAAAGGGGTGGGCAAGTGTGCGGATCAAAGGAAAAGGGTTGCGGATCTATTAAAAATAAAGTGATTTCTAAAATGTAGCTACGGCTTAATCATTTTTGTCTTACAACCAATTAAGTGCTCATGTGTGGAACGGGGATATTTGTCACAGGGGACAGTGGAGAAGTGGGAGGGGCACGATTCAGATCGAGATCATTTTTTTATTTGTTTCTAAGCCCAAAGTGAGTTGTGATGTGTCTCCTTTCAAAATTGCTAGTGTAAAATTTTATAAATTAAATAGTAAATATAAACGTAAGAATATATATATATATATATATATAATTATAATTATATTTGATTAGATTTAATAATATAAAAAATATATTAAAAATTTAAAAAAATTATCAACCAAAAATAATGAAAAAAAAAATATTATAAAATTATTTTAAAAAAAATTTAAAATATTACGATAAAAAAATAATAAGTAATAAAAGATATATCGAAGAGGATCAAATTCAGATACTAAAAATTAAAATAAATTAAATTGTGAGTATCGTAGGTGTACGTAAATTGTGAATATCGTAGGTGGACGTATCAAACCGAAATAAAATCTCAAATTGACATCTTAATAGACTAATTTAGTTTTTTTTTTATTTATTTAATTCGCAAAGTGTTCGTAATCTGGCTTGATTTATGTGATTTTTTTTTTATTTTTAGATTAATAATTGAAAAAGTTTTATTGCATATATATAGTATTTACAGTTAAAAAAAAAATAACAATCCAAAAAAAGAAAAAGACGAAAAAATATAACAACTCAAGGAAAAGAAAGTAAAAAATGTGGTAATTCGGTTCAAACTAAGAAAGAAAGACGAATAGGCGGTAGTTTGGTTCAAGCAACGAAAAAAAGACAGAGAGACAGTGGTTTGGTCCAAGTAAAGAAAGATGAAAATATATAAAGCAGTTGGACCGATTCGACCTAATCGTTATTTACAAATCTAACCTTCATAATAAATTTTTTTATAAAAATAGACCTAAAAATTATTTGCAGAAATAAACCTACTGATATTCGGGAATCTAAATAAGATGAACCATTCCACGTTTTCTTAAAAAACGGTGAATAATTCACCGCATTCAGATGATTTAATGTAGTCCTATAAAAACTGTGAACCATTTACAACATTTTATGAAATACTACGTATCAATAAATAATTATAAAAAAATAATTATTTCATAATAATAATACTTATAATTATAATAAAAATAATTTTATTGTAATAATTATTATTTTTATTATGATTACCTATTGAATTGATATAACTAAAAAAAAATAATATAATAATAATATAATTATACAATCTTTATAATTAAAAGTGATAAAATAATAATAAAAAATAATCCTATCCAAGATCAAATAAATAATATTAAATTTATTCATATTATTTTATTTATTACTTAAATATATTATGAAATATTATTCATAATATATATTTTTTATATCGATACAGTAATATAAAATGATTTTTCATAATAATATTGTATAATGTTTTTTTTATCTGAAATGAAAAGTAAAACAAAGATTATAAAAATTACATAAAAATGTGATGCCTTGTGAAGAAGGAGAGAAAAAAAATAATTTTTTTCTCTTAATTAACATACAAATTTATATAATTATTATTAAGCTATATTTTTTCTCTAATCTATTAAAATAAGGTTAGATTAGATTTTTTTTTTAGAAAAAATGTTAAATTGGGAATAATTTTTTAAATAAGATTATATAGGATATTGTAAATTTTAAATAAAAGCGGTGAATAATTTTTAGAAAAGTATAAATTTTCTAAATGCGGTGAATGGTTAGAATTTTACAGTTTGTAAAATCTGTAAATGCGATGAATGGTTTACCGCATTTAAAAATGGTAAATCATTCACCGCATAAAATTATTTTTATAAATAAAATTTTTAGAGAATTATTTTTAAAATTATAAAATTTTATAAGATTATTTATAAAAAAAAATTCTTCAAAATTGCTAGCGTAAAATTTTATAGATTAAAAAGTAAATATAAATGTAAGAATATATATATATATATATATATATATATATATATATATATATATATATATATATATATATTCGATTAGATTTAATAATATAAAAGATATATTAAAGATTAAATAAAATTATCACTCAACGAAAAATAATGAAGAAAATAAAAAAAAAATTATAGGAGAAAAAAATTATTAAAAAAAATATTCTAAAGAAATATTTAAAATATTACGAGAAAAAAAAAAATAAATAATAAAAGATATATCGAAGAGGCTCAAATTTACATACCAAAAATTAAAATAAAATTAAATTATAAGTATCGTAGGTAGACGTATCGGATCGAAATAAAATCTAAGATTGACATCTTGATAGACTGATTTAGTTTTTTCTGATTTTTCTAATTCGCGAAAATAGAAAGTGTTCGTAATCTGGCATCGCACATCGATTTGTGTGATTTTTTTTTTTTAGTTTTTAGGCTAGTAGTTGAGAAAGTTTTATTGCATATATAGTATTTACGCTTTTTTTTAGAAAAAAAAAAAACAGTCCAAGAAAAAGGAAGATGCGAAGAAATATAACCAACACAAAAAAGAGGCAGAGGAAAAGGTGGTGGCTTGGTTCAAACTAAGAAAGAAAGACGAATAGGCGATAGTTTGGTTCAAGCAAAGAAAGAAAGACGGAGAGGCAGTGGTTCAGTCCAAGTAAAGAAAGATGAAAACATATGAAATAGTTGGACCGGTTCAATCCAATGGAACAGGTGTGATCTGATTTAGTTCGAATAAAGAAATATGTGAAAATATAGTCTATAAATGTAATCCGATTTGGTTCATGTATAGAAAGAAAAATATAGTAGGTGTGATCTAATTCGGTTCAAGTAAAGAAAAAAAAAATATGTGGAGAACTTGAGCTGATTCGGTGTGTAACTCGATTTGGTTCAATTAAAGAGAGAAAAAATGTGCAGAATTTTAACCGATTCGACATGTAAACCGATTTGGTTCGTTCAAATAAAGAGAGAAAAACACAACAGACGATTCGATTCCATCAAAAAAAAATAAAAATATGTGGAGGACGTGAGCCAGTTCAACGAAGAAAGAGAAAAATATATGGAGAACTAAGCGGTTCATTTCAAATGAAAAAAATATTGGTAAGTCCTACAAAATAAAAAAAATTATATATAGGTATAGATTATAGCAGATTAAGGTTCCAAATACCAATAGTTATTAACAAATAGTTGTTATGACTAATGAGAAACCGGTTAGGATTTTTTTTTTTTTTTTTTGGCATTACACAACTAGTGTTTGTGAGGGCAAAAATGAATGGAACCCATCAACTTATGGCCATTCTGAAATAGCAACATGATATATATATATATATATATATATATATATATATAGAGTTCGGCAACTATGTTATCGATATTATCAAATATTTTGTACTATCAAGTTTTCTACCCTTAGATCAATTTTTTTGATCATTTTTATCCGTTAGATTTTACCATTTCTCCAACCACCTATTAAATTCAAGGGGTCCATTATCATCTCAACCACACATCTTTTAATTTAAGGGTTAAAAACTTAATAGCACCAATGACTTGGTGCTATTAATAGTATTTCAACCTAGCTATATATATATATATATATATATATATATATATATATATATATATATATATATATATATAGGGTGGAATACTATTAATAGCAGCAAGTCATCGGTGCTATTATGTTTTGAAATTAAAAGATGTGTGGTTGAGTATATATATATATATATATATATATATATATATATATATATATATATATATATATATATATATATACAGAGAGAGAGAGAGAGAGCGCGCTAGGCTGGAATACTATTAATAGCATCAAGTCATTCGTATTATTAAGTTTTTAACCCTTGAATTAAAAGATGTGTGTTTGAGATGATAGTGGGCCCATTAGGTTTAATAGGTGGTTGAAAAGATAGTAAAATCTAACGGGTGAAAATGATGAAAGAGCAACATCTATGGGTAGAAAATTTGATAGCACAAAATATTTGGTTCTATCGATAATATAGTAGCCGGACTCTCTCTCTCTCCTCTCTCTCTCTCTCTCTCTCTCTCTCTCTCTCTCTCTCTCTCTCTCTCTCTATATATATATATATATATATATATATATATATATATATATATATATATATATATATATATATATATGATTGAAATTTTTCAATTTTAAATTGTTTGCAGTTTTAAATGATTTTAGCTTAATAAATTAAAAATTTTATCAAATTTAAATTATTTATGCCACTCTCCGGGGATAAAGTAGAATCCGAACTCGTCAATAGATCTACCATATATACGGGAAGTCCCACACACACGAAACGTCTGTTGTCACGCCCTGGAGTCAAAACTGCGATCGTAGGTTGCTAACAGATCCGCCGCCCATATGAGAAGCCCTGCATAGACGAAATGTCTAACCTACAAAAGATAATACTACAACTATACAGATATTAGAGCTGAAAAGTAAACTACTGAAATATAAAAATACAACTCCAATAAGTCTAGTCCTCACAATACATATGTCACGCCCCGGGGTCGAAATTGCGACCCGGGCTCGCCAACAGATCCGCCGCCTATACAAAACCCTGCATAGGCGAAGCGTTCAACCTGCTAGAAAATGTACTACAGCTAAACAGATATAAGAGCTATAAAGAAAACTACTATAAAACTAAAATTCAATCACTGTACAACTGAAAATAAAGATACAATGTCCATCTCCCAAATACGATCAAATACAATATCCTCAGAATACAATAATCAAAACTAAACAGGAGGGTAAACCCAATAATACATCAGTGTAAAGGCTCTTAGTACAAGTCAGATCCTCACATTACAAATGTCTCTCAAAAGTAAAAACAAATAAACCAACTGCTGACTGTACTAATAGATCTCCAAATGAAGGGGTACCGCTACTGCTACTGTAGTGGCCCTGGTTCCGATGCAACGTTCTTCCGATGAATCCACTGTTAGAACACCTAGTATTGGTGTATCTGGCCCATGGTGCATCGAAGGGATGCCACAGATGGATCCTGTGAGATATCACTTGCTGTGTTGGCCTTCGGCTAGGTTTGCTGAAATTTTCGAAAAGAATTAGGCTAAACAGAGGTCGAAAATGGATTCAGCACGGAAAGACACTTGAAAACGGCTATTTGCTTGTTTGATTCTGAGTCCGGATGCCCAAAAACAGACTCCCGAAAGTTTTTAGGTGTTTTTGGTGCATGGGAGGGGCCGTAGACCGCCGGCATGCCACGTGGCGGCCTATTATTGGCTAGTTTTTGGCGCGCGGTCCACCGAGTAGCGCGGCTGGGTGCACAGACCCAGCGCAGGGACACGTGGCACCGCCTGATTGGCGGGCTCAAGGCGCGCGGTCTATCGGGTGAGCCCGGCGGTGCATGGACCAAGGCGGGGGACACGTGGCAGCCTCCGGTTGGTCGGTGCACGCGGCGCAGTCCACGGAATTCCAAAGCGGAATGCGTGGACTAGGTGTAGGGGACACGTGTCACCCTCTGATTCGCGGCATGCGCGGTGCACGGGAGGCGTGGCCGGCGCCTCAGGCTGCATGCGCGCGTGGGAGCCACGTCGCGCGACCGGCGCGTGCGAGACCGGTCAGCGGGTCAGCTGCTGGGACACGTGGCGCCCGCTCATTGGCGGGCGCCCACCGCCTTACTGTTTGCTGTTGGGACACGTGGCAGCCATCGGGTGGCCCCGCACCGCTGTTCTCTGTTCGGCGGGACACGTGGCAGCATCTCGTGTTTTCGGGCGTGAACAGTGTCACGCCCCGGAACCCGGGCTCGCCAACAGATCCGCCATGCACACGGGATTTCCCGCGTACACGAAGCGCTGGTAATCTGCTCAGATATAATATACCATAACAGAGCATAAAGCAGAGCTGAACTAAACATAATAATCCCAGACTGATAAGGTACAAGCTGTAATAATACAATAATCTCCCAGCTCACCAAAATAATACACCCAGCTGGCCAGAGCCAGATCCAAAATAAAAGTGCTACAGTCTGAGATAAAAAGGGGTACAATATAAGTCCAGCTACTCTCATGGTCGGGGCAGACGATCTAGCTAGTCCGCTATCTTCTTACCTCGATCTGCCGCTGATGGCCCAGAAGCTCCCACAGACGACTCTGCAAAAATGAAGGGGAAGGGAAAAGATAGAAAATAATAATGGGGGGTGAGAACTACCAGATAAACCAGCAGCCTCCCCTAGTGGGTAAAACCTCAACTCTGACGCACCCACTAGGACTACTAGAGGCAAAAGGGAACAGGGGAAGTGGTAAAATACATAAGATGCTGAAACAGGTAAACTACCACTACTATGCTGTCAAAACTGTATGCATGCATCAGAAACAGTATCTGTCCAAATAAACCCAATCTGGATACCAGTAACAACTGGTGTTGCCTGCTCAGCGGAATCTGCACACAAGGCTCGAAACCGCGGGATCGGCCCGCACGGCTCGCATCCCAAAATAAGTATCAGACCGGCACACAAGGCTGGGTCCGAAAAAGAAAGCCTACCTCCGGAGTGGCACTCGAGGGGAGCGACCCACACGAGTAAAGTATCTCTGTCATCAGTATCACAGTATCTCTGTAGCACATGTCTCACAAGTATCACAATATAGCAGGACTGGAGCATGACTATGATCAAAGTGGGAAACTCCGTCCACTACAGAAAACCCCATCCCCAGCTGATGCAAAAGTAAACCAGACTCAACCCCAATCTGATGCAAGGATAAACATCTGGTCGACCGCCTACTGTCCGCGGTCACCGCAATACCCCACAAATCCACAATCTAATGCAATCTCGACTACACTATCCCAAACCCCTGCTCATACTTGAGCAACAAGCATCTGGATGCAAAGGACAACAATGAAATATGTACAAATCCCAATATGATAGTGTAGCATTAAATAGGGCTAACTAGATGTCCCAGCAAGCATGCATTTGCACTTTTCAAAAACTGTAGAAAGGTGTTAGATATTTGTTTTAAAAGAAGATTGATTTACTGGAAAAATTATTTGCATGCGAGATTATAGCCTTCGTCCCAATCATAGTGTCCCAATATAAGTCATCATATAACCTGTGGGGTCATATTAAATTTTAGGAGAGTTCGTCCCAGCGATTCTCATCAATTGTCACATTAGTTCGTCCCAATAGCTCTCATCAATTGTCATGTTAGTTCGTCCCAATAGTTCTCATTAATTATCATATTAGTTCGTCCCAATAGTTCTCATTAATTGTCATATTAGTTTGTCCCAATAGTTCTCATTAATTGTCCTGTTAGTTTGTCCTGTTAGTTTGTCCCAATGGTTCTCATCAATTGTCACATTATCTTAGGGGATTTCTAGTAATCCCAGTGAGCTTGTCAAAAATGAGGTAAGCAACAACCGCCCACCTCGAGCAGCTCAAACGACACCCCAGGTAGTCTCCTGGTTGTCCACAGTCCTCAAATCCTGCAAATCAACGCTCCCGGTATAAATACAAATCCCAAAAAGTACATTATTTGCTGTTTTTCAGACAGCACGGGAAAAGAGGAGTTTTTCACCTCTAAAATGAGCTCCTAAAATCCCAGAAAAATCACGGTTGCGTTCCTCGCGAAGAGTAGATCAAAATCGACTTTTTGAACGCCCCGATCTGATGCTCCTATGCCAAGATAAAAATCGGAGAAGTCGGTGCTGTCCACAAATTACCACAGCAAAAAAGGGGGGTCAAAGAGGACTTGGGAATCGTGCCAAAAGTACAAAACGGAGCAAAATGATCAACACGGAAATCGAAGCCCTACCTCTTACGGTCGCGCTGCCGCAAAAATCGTCCAAAAATTCCACCCGGTTAGCACACAGGGATTTTTCGACTGAACTGCGACGGGAAATGGGCCTAAAAAGAAAATCGTCGCAGTGCGCCGCGTCGCAGATATCTCACTATCTGCAACTCCAGAAATTCTGAGGTTTTAGAGAGAGAGAGAAGAGAGAGAGAGGAAGAAATTTCGTAAGAGCTCAATCCTCAGATTCTCTCTCTAAGGGCTCGAAAACCGAGGTTCAAAGAGAGGGGGGTGAGGGACCTCTTATATAATGGGCCAAAGGGAATATTCCCACACGGGATCCAGATTCCGAACAGGAAACACCAAAATTGGCCATCCATAATGCGCCACGTGTCCACATAACAGCAAACAGCATGTGCAAGGCCACTCAGATCTCGCCACGTGTCCACGTGGTGCACGTGGTTGCTCCGCGCTCCGGGTCTTCCGGAAGTTTGTCGGCCAATAGAATCTTGCCACGTGTCACAGTCCTCGTGGGCTTCTAGAAGCCGGCCAGCCAATGGGAAGCTGCCACGTGGCAGATACAGGGTTCGGTGCTCCCGGTGCACGCCAGGCCTGTGGACCGCGCACCAGGACCCCTGCCCGCGCCTGCCCGCGCCTGCCCGCGCTGCCCGCGCCTGCCCGCGCCGCGCGCCTCCGCATTCCGCCGCTGTGCCGCCGCTGCGCCGCTACCCGCCGCCGTCCGCCGCCGCCCGCCGCCGCTCGCCGGTCGCCGGAACAGTAATTCCGGCGGCCGGAGTTACTGTTCCGGCGTGAACAGTAACCAGGTGCCAAAAAAAATAAGTAAATATACCGTTTCGATCGTTTTCGCGCGCTGAGTCCAAATATGACGTCCGTTTCGCCAAATTCTCATCCAAAATTTTGCCGAAAGCTCCCGGAAATTCCCGTTTGCTCCGATTTTCGCGCCAAGTCTATTTTAAATATCCAATTTCAATTCTACAAGCTCCGATGCACTGTACAAGCTCCCCGCAGTCACTGTTTAATGTTGTACAGTTCCTGCGGGAGTCCGGATCATCACATCCTCCCCCACTAAAAAAGAGTTTCGTCCTCGAAACGAGACTCAACCACAATCCTTAGTCCAAAGTCTCAAATAGGTAGGGGTGGGCGTCCCTCATCTCCGACTCGAGCTCCCATGTAGCCTCGCGCTCGTCATGATTGCCCCATTGGATTTTCACATAGGGAATGGCCCGATTGCGCAATTCTCTCACCTCTCGATCCAGAATTCGCAGTGGGCGCTCCTTATACCTCAAATACTCGCTAATCTCCAGCGGGGTGAAATCGATGAAGTGCGACGGGTCGAAGACATACTTCTTCAGAGTAGATACGTGAAATACACCAGCAAGTGCAAGTCGGTAAGCAACTGGCCCGATACATTCTAATAACTCAAAGGGTCCAATATATCGGGGCTAAGTTTCCCACGAATGCCGAATCTCCTAATTCCTTTGGACGGCGAGACTTTCAGGAATACATGATCTCCAACCTGAAATTCTAAGTCTCGTCGCCGAACATCGGCATAACTCCTCTGTCGGCTCTGGGCGGTCTGAAGATGCCGTCGAATCACCCGGACCTTCTCTTCTGCCTCAGACAATACTCTGGTCCCAAGGTCCGCCTTTCGCCCACATCACTCCAATAAAGTGGTGATCGACACTTGCGTCCATACAACGCTTCAAACGGAGCCATCTGAATGCTCGCTTGAAAGCTATTGTTGTACGCGAATTCAGTCAAAGATAAATGTCGAATCCACCCTCTGCCGAAATCCAGGACGCAAGCCCTCAACATGTCCTCCAGGATTTGTATCGTCCGTTCGGACTGCCCATCAGTCTGCGGATGAAAAGCTGTACTGAACCTAAGTTCAGTCCCCAAGGCTGTTTGCAAACTCCTTCAGAAATGCGAAACAAACCTCGGGTCTCTATCTGAAACAATGGAGGCGGGTATTCCAAGTAATCTCCCAATATCCCTCTTCATGCCTTTCCACCAGAAGTGTGCCTTGTGGTCCTTATACATTTTAGTCCCACCAGGATGTAGGGTATAAGGTGTATAGTGGGCCTCTCGCAATATCTGCTCTCTGATCTCCGCATCCACTGGCACACACGCTCGGTTCCTGAATCTCAGTATTCCCGAGGCATCCATCGTAAAGTCCCCAGACTGATTACTCGGAATTTGATCTCTAATCCTGGTCAAGGGGGGGTTCTCACTCTGTTTCTCCCTGATCCTGTCCAGCAGAGTGGGCTGCAAGACTAAAGATGTCAGTCTAGCAGTGACCCCAGGGGACACAACCTCTACTCGAGCCGTCTCATCTCTTCTAATAGCGGTGCCTGGTCTGTGATCAACATAGACAAACTTTGCACCGCCCTCCTACTCAAGGCGTCAGCGACTACATTAGCCTTACCTGGGTGGTAGAGAATATCATAATCCTTTAATAGCTCTAACCACCTACGCTGCCTCAAATTCAGCTCCTCAAAGCTTCTTTGACAGTCCTCACTCCAGACAAACTTGACTCCCTTACGCGTCAAGCGAGTGAGGAGTGTGGAGAGCTTCGCAAAGCTTTCCACAAACCGACGGTAATACCCAGCTAAACCCATAAAGCTACGTACCTCAGAAACCGTCGTTGGTCGGGGCCAATCACGGACTGCCTCAATCTTTGCTGGGTCCACTGCCACTCCTGCGGCAGAAATCACATGGCCCAAGAAGACTACCTCCCGAAGCCAAAACTCGCACTTTACCAGCTTGGCATACAACTTCTTCTCTCGCAGAAGTTGCAGCACAATCCCTAAGTGCTCCTCATGCTCAATATCACTTCGGGAGTAGACCAAGATATCATCAATGAACACTACTACGAATCGATCCAAGTATGGTCGGAAGATCCGGTTCATTAAATCCATGAATGCGGCAGGGGCATTAGTTAGCCCAAAAGGCATAACTGTAAATTCATAATGCCCGTACCGTGATCTAAATGCCGTTTTCGGGATATCTTCGGCCTTCACCTTCAACTGGTGGTAACCGGACAGCAGATCTATCTTGGAAAAGACACAAGACCCTTGCAGCTGATCAAAAAGATCATCGATGCGCGGCAAAGGGTACTTGTTCTTGATGGTCACTTTGTTCAATTCCCTATAATCCACACACAATCGAAGTGACCCATCCTTCTTCTTCACGAATAGCACCGGTGTTCCCAAGGCGACACACTCGGTCAGATAAAACCCTTATTCATTAAATCCTGAAGTTGCGCCTTAAGCTCTCGCAGCTCAGCCGGTGCCATCCGGTAAGGAGCCTTAGAGATTGGCGCAGTTCCTGGAACTACGTTAATCACGAACTCAATTTCCCTATCTGGCGGCATACTAGTCAGCTCAGGTGGAAAAACATCCGGAAACTCGCGGGCAATAGGGATGTCCCCGAGTCCCGGCGCCGCCGTAGGCCCCTCAACAACACTAGCTAAAAAGGCTACACATCCTCGACGGATCATCTGCCTCGCTCGGGAAGTCGAAACCATAGAGGCAAAGAAAGCACTCTGACATCCCCGATATACTAACATCTCCTGGCCTGGCTCTCTAAAAGTGACAGTCCTTGCGGCACAATCAATAGTCGCAAAATACCGAGCCAGCCAGTCCATCCCGAGGACCACATCGAAGTCCTTCAGCTGTCTCAAGACCAACAGGTCTGCTGGCATAATCCAGGACTCGATCTAAATCGGGCGGGACTAACAGCACTTCTCCATGTGCAGAGTGCAATCGGGAATCTACACCTTTCATGCACAAGGTAAGAGTCCTATTCCTAACCCTATGCAATGATGTACGTTTTCTACAAATAAAAGAGATGCCCCTATATAAACGAGGTACGAGTCCTTATGCCAGAAAGTAAATCATACCTGCTTCTTCTCGGTCAGCTATAGTAGAATCCTCTGCTAGCGCTAAGTCATCCTGACTGCTCGACAATGGCTGTCTCTCTCCAGAAGGGCGGGGGAATGAAACTTGATCTACTTGAAGGTCTGTCGGTGAAGCTCCCGGTCGTAGCTGGGAAGTGGTAGGGACAAACGCCGAAGTAGGTGCCACGGTTATCTCCGAAGGACACGTAACTCGCATGTGCCCGGGCTGTCCACACTTGAAACAGCGGCCGAACCTCAGGTCACAAGCGCCTGAAGTGTGCTGACCCTCGCAGAAAATGCACCTAATGTAGGCTGAGGCTGCCTTACCTGCTGCTGCTGCTGCCTATGCCGCTGGGCTTCTGTGACCTCTGCTGGGATGCGGTAGGGGCCAATGCTGAAGAAGGTGCTACTAAAACCCGAAAGGGGCACGTAGGTCGGATGTGGCCTGGCTGCCCACATCGGAAGCATCGACCCTCCCTCAAGCCACAGGTATTTGATGAATGCTGCCCCCTACAGAAAATGCACCGGACCGACGCCCGAGACTGTCGAGACTGCTGCTGCGGAGGCCTCTGCGATCTACCAGGTCCTCGTCGATCAAGACGCCCACGGCCAGTAGACTGGGGCCGCAGGGGTCGTGGTGGTCTCCTGAACTGGCCTGTCCATCATTATCTGGGGCGGGGCGTTTCTTGTTGGACGCTGCTCGGAAGCCCCGGCCCCTTCGTCAACCGCCAAGTCACCTCTCTGCGCCAACAACTGCTCCAGGCGTTGGTCCTGACGAAAGCTCCTTGCCACCAAATGGGTCACCAAGGCCCGTAGTTCTCCCAGCTCAGCAGATACCGCCTGCTCGGGCTCCTCAGAAGGGGTAGAAATACCCCCGACGGAAAAATGACGACGGGGCGACATACTGTCACCAAAAGCCACAAATCAGCAAAATAAAATCCCACACGACCCAATCTAGCGAAAGTCAAAGACATTCCCCTATTTCTGTGACTTTATGTTGTCTGCAGCCAACATAACTGTTCACCAGAAATGGGGTATGTCGGTCTCTCTTCACTTACTTGGAAGAGTTAAACAAATAAATCAACGACTTTCGCAAAATGTCACGTCTCTCACGCCCTATTATCCTAGGGTCTGCCAAAAGCCTAGGGTTTCCTAAGTCCCAACTGACCTATCCCTAAGCTCTGATACCAACTTAATCTGTCACGCCCCGGAACCCGGGCTCGCCAACAGATCCGCCATGCACACGGGATTTCCCGCGTACACGAAGCGCTGGTAATCTGCTCAGATATAATATACCATAACAGAGCATAAAGCAGAGCTGAACTAAACATAATAATCCCAGACTGATAAGGTACAAGCTGTAATAATACAATAATCTCCCAGCTCACCAAAATAATACACCCAGCTGGCCAGAGCCAGATCCAAAATAAAAGTGCTACAGTCTGAGATAAAAAGGGGTACAATATAAGTCCAGCTACTCTCATGGTCGGGGCAGACGATCTAGCTAGTCCGCTATCTTCTTACCTCGATCTGCCGCTGATGGCCCAGCAGCTCCCACAGACGACTCTGCAAAAATGAAGGGGAAGGGAAAAGACAGAAAATAATAATGGGGGGTGAGAACTACCAGATAAACCAGCAGCCTCCCCTAGTGGGTAAAACCTCAACTCTGACGCACCCACTAGGACTACTAGAGGCAAAAGGGAACAGGGGAAGTGGTAAAATACATAAGATGCTGAAACAGGTAAACTACCACTACTATGCTGTCAAAACTGTATGCATGCATCAGAAACAGTATCTGTCCAAATAAACCCAATCTGGATACCAGTAACAACTGGTGTTGCCTGCTCAGCGGAATCTGCACACAAGGCTCGAAACCGCGGGATCGGCCCGCACGGCTCGCATCCCAAAATAAGTATCAGACCGGCACACAAGGCTGGGTCCGAAAAAGAAAGCCTACCTCCGGAGTGGCACTCGAGGGGAGCGACCCACACGAGTAAAGTATCTCTGTCATCAGTATCACAGTATCTCTGTAGCACATGTCTCACAAGTATCACAATATAGCAGGACTGGATCATGACTATGATCAAAGTGGGAAACTCCGTCCACTACAGAAAACCCCATCCCCAGCTGATGCAAAAGTAAACCAGACTCAACCCCAATCTGATGCAAGGATAAACATCTGGTCGACCGCCTACTGTCCGCGGTCACCGCAATACCCCACAAATCCACAATCTAATGCAATCTCGACTACACTATCCCAAACCCCTGCTCAACAAGCATCTGGATGCAAAGGACAACAATGAAACATGTACAAATCCCAATATGATAGTGTAGCATTAAATAGGGCTAACTAGATGTCCCAGCAAGCATGCATTTGCACTTTTCAAAAACTGTAGAAAGGTGTTAGATATTTGTTTTAAAAGAAGATTGATTTACTGGAAAAATTATTTGCATGCGAGATTATAGCCTTCGTCCCAATCATAGTGTCCCAATATAAGTCATCATATAATCTGTGGGGTCATATTAAATTTTAGGAGAGTTCGTCCCAGCGGTTCTCATCAATTGTCACATTAGTTCGTCCCAATAGTTCTCATCAATTGTCATGTTAGTTCGTCCCAATAGTTCTCATTAATTATCATATTAGTTCGTCCCAATAGTTCTCATTAATTGTCATATTAGTTTGTCCCAATAGTTCTCATCAATTGTCCTGTTAGTTTGTCCTGTTAGTTTGTCCCAATGGTTCTCATCAATTGTCACATTATTTTAGGGGATTTCTAGTAATCCCAGTGAGCTTGTCAAAAATGAGGTAAGCAACAACCGCCCACCTCGAGCAGCTCAAACAACACCCCAGGTAGTCTCCTGGTTGTCCACAGTCCTCAAATCCTGCAAATCAACGCTCCCGGTATAAATACAAATCCCAAAAAGTACAATATTTGCTGTTTTTCAAACAGCACGGGAAAAGAGGAGTTTTTCACCTCTAAAATGAGCTCCTAAAATCCCAGAAAAATCACGGTTGCGTTCCTCGCGAAGAGTAGATCAAAATCGACTCTTTGAACGCCTCGATCTGATGCTCCTACGCCAAGATAAAAATCGGAGAAGTCGGTGCTGTCCAGAAATTACCACAGCAAAAAAGGGGGGTCAAAGAGGACTTGGGAATCGTGCCAAAAGTACAAAACGGAGCAAAATGATCAACACGGAAATCGAAGCCCTACCTCTTACGGTCGCGCTGCCGCAAAAATCGTCCAAAAATTCCACCCGGTTAGCCCGCAGGGATTTTTCGACTGAACTGCGACGGGAAATGGGCCTAAAAAGAAAATCGTCGCAGTGCGCCGCGTCGCAGATATCTCACTATCTGCAACTCCAGAAATTCTGAGGTTTTAGAGAGAGAGAGAAGAGAGAGAGAGGAAGAAATTTCGTAGAGAGCTCAATCCTCAGATTCTCTCTCTAAGGGCTCGAAAACCGAGGTGCAAAGAGAGGGGGGTGGGGGACCTCTTATATAATGGGCCAAAGGGAATATTCCCACACGGGATCCAGATTCCGAACAGGAAACACCAAAATTGGCCATCCATAATGCGCCACGTGTCCACATAACAGCAAACAGCATGTGCAAGGCCACTCAGATCTCGCCACGTGTCCACGTGGTGCACGTGGTTGCTCCGCGCTCCGGGTCTTCCGGAAGTTTGTCGGCCAATAGAATCTTGCCACGTGTCACAGTCCCCGTGGGCTTCTAGAAGCCGGCCAGCCAATGGGAAGCTGCCACGTGGCAGATGCAGGGTTCGGTGCTCCCGGTGCACGCCAGGCCTGTGGACCGCGCACCAGGACCCGTGCCCGCGCCTGCCCGCGCCTGCCCGCGCTGCCCGCGCCTGCCCGCGCCGCGCGCCTCCGCATTCCGCCGCTGTGCCGCCGCTGCGCCGCTGCCCGCCGCCGCCCGCCGCCGCTCGCCGGTCGCCGGAACAGTAATTCCGGCGGCCGGAGTTACTGTTCCGGCGTGAACAGTAACCAGGTGCCAAAAAAAATAAGTAAATATACCGTTTCGATCGTTTTCGCGCGCTGAGTCCAAATATGACGTCCGTTTCGCCAAATTCTCATCCGAAATTTTACCGAAAGCTCCCGGAAATTCCCGTTTGCTCCGATTTTCGCGCCAAGTCTATTTTAAATATCCAATTTCAATTCTACAAGCTCCGATGCACTGTACAAGCTCCCCGCAGTCACTGTTTAATGTTGTACAGTTCCTGCGGGAGTCCGGATCATCACATCCTCCCCCACTAAAAAAGAGTTTCGTCCTCGAAACGAGACTCAACCACAATCCTTAGTCCAAAGTCTCAAATAGGTAGGGGTGGGCGTCCCTCATCTCCGACTCAAGCTCCCATGTAGCCTCGCGCTCGTCATGATTGCCCCATTGGATTTTCACCTAGGGAATGGCCCGATTGCGCAATTCTCTCACCTCTCGATCTAGAATTCGCAGTGGGCGCTCCTTATACCTCAAATACTCGCTAATCTCCAGCGGGGTGAAATCGATGAAGTGCGACGGGTCGAAGACATACTTCTTCAGAGTAGATACGTGAAATACACCAGCAAGTGCAAGTCGGTAAGCAACTGGCCCGATACATTCTAATAACTTAAAGGGTCTAATATATCGGGGCTAAGTTTCCCACGAATGCCGAATCTCCTAATTCCTTTGGATGGCGAGACTTTCAGGAATACATGATCTCCGACCTGAAATTCTAAGTCTCGTCGCCGAACATCGGCATAACTCCTCTGTCGGCTCTGGGCGGTCTGCAGATGCCGTCGAATCACCCGGACCTTCTCTTCTGCCTCAGACAATACCTCTGGTCCCAAGGTCTGCCTTTCGCCCACATTACTCCAATAAAGCGGTGATCGACACTTGCATCCATACAACGCTTCAAACGGAGCCATCTGAATGCTCGCTTGAAAGCTATTGATGTACGCGAATTCAGTCAAAGATAAATGTCGAATCCACCCTCTGCCGAAATCCAGGACGCAAGCCCTCAACATGTCCTCCAGGATTTGTATTGTCCGCTCGGACTGCCCATCAGTCTGCGGATGAAAAGCTGTACTGAACCTAAGTTCAGTCCCCAAGGCTGTTTGCAAACTCCTTCAGAAATGCGAAACAAACCTCGGGTCTCTATGGAGGCGGGTATTCCAAGTAATCTCACAATATTCCTCTTCATGCCTTTCCACCAGAAGTGTGCCTTGAGGTCCTTATACATTTTAGTCCCACCAGGATGTAGGGTATAAGGTGTATAGTGGGCCTCTCGCAATATCTGCTCTCTGATCTCCGCATCCACTGGCACACACGCTCGGTTCCTGAATCTCAGTATTCCCGAGGCATCCATCGTAAAGTCCCCAGACTGATTACTCGGAATTTGATCTCTAATCCTGGTCAAGTGGGGGGGGGGTTCTCACTCTGTTTCTCCCTGATCCTGTCCAGCAGAGTGGGCTGCAAGACTAAAGATGTCAGTCTAGCAGTGACCCCAGGGGACACAACCTCTACTTCGAGCCGTCTCATCTCTTCTAATAGCGGTGCCTGGTCTGTGCTCAACATAGACAAACTTTACACCGCCCTCCTACTCAAGGCGTCAGCGACTACATTAGCCTTACCTGGGTGGTAGAGAATATCATAATCCTTTAATAGCTCTAACCACCTACGCTGCCTCAAATTCAGCTCCTCAAAGCTTCTTTGACAGTCCTCACTCCAGACAAACTTGACTCCTTACACGTCAAGCGAGTGAGGAGTGTGGAGAGCTTCGCAAAGCTTTCCACAGACCGACGGTAATACCCAGCTAAACCCATAAAGCTACGTACCTCAGAAACCGTCGTTGGTCGGGGCCAATCACGGACTGCCTCAATCTTTGCTGGGTCCACTGCCACTCCTGCGGCAGAAATCACATGGCCCAAGAAGACTACCTCCCGAAGCCAAAACTCGCACTTTACCAGCTTGGCATACAACTTCTTCTCTCGCGGAAGTTGCAGCACAATCCTTAAGTGCTCCTCATGCTCAATATCACTTCGGGAGTAAATCAAGATATCATCAATGAACACTACTACGAATCATCCAAGTATGGTCGGAAGATCCGGTTCATTAAATCCATGAATGCGGCAGGGGCATTAGTTAGCCCAAAAGGCATAACTGTAAATTCATAATGCCCGTACTGTGATCTAAATGCCATTTTCGGGATATCTTCGGCCTTCACCTTCAACTGGTGGTAACCGGACAGTAGATCTATCTTGGAAAAGACACAAGACCCTTGCAGCTGGTCAAAAAGATCATCGATGCGCAGCAAAGGGTACTTGTTCTTGTTACGGAATTTGAGTTGGCGTATTTCGTGAATGTATTAAGTCTTGAAGATTGAAGATGAAGAAACTTTGGATCGTATACCTCAATCTCAAGAAAGAAGAATTCAAAAGGATCAGGTACGTTTAACTAAAGAATTTTGATGATCCGAATACTTCTTATAGTGTAGAAACACCTGGAAGAGGTTTTAATTGCTTAAACATCAAAAACTGGACATGGCACATGTTCAGGATCCGGATCGTGGCTTGCAATCCGGATCCCGAAGGGTGTTCGTTCATACACTGGTTCAATCCGGATCGCAGCATCCTCTGATCCGGATCCCGAACACTAGTTTTACCTGTTGCTTCCTCGATCCGGATCAGGAATTGCAATCCGGATCCCGAACATGATGTTTTGGTAAAACTGTATGAACGATCCGGATCGGGGACTACGATCCGGATCCCGAACAGGCATTTTCTGGAAACCGTCTTTTGTGCTTCTGCAATCCGGATCGCCAAATCCAATCCGGATCGCCGTCGGTAAAACTTTCCAGAAAAGGCTGTTTTTGATCCGTATATTCTTCCTAGGGTTTCTAACCTATAAATAGGCCCTGTATTCATTTCTAGGGCATCCGCTATTACCGACAGAAGAAAATAGCCGAAAAGAAAAAATCCACATATATAGAGAAGAAAGGAAATCAATAGATTTATTCTATGTTTCTTCATCTATATTGATTGATTTGATTCTAGGTTTTCCATACTCACATTTTGAGTAGAATCAAATCAATGAATACTTAGATGGTATTTCCGATCTATCTTTAATCTAAGTATTCGGCGGATCATCACCACCCAAACAAACAACGATTTACCCCAAAATCGGCGCGTGGACTCGCGTGGCCTTGTGGATTCAAGGTGCAACCGCTCTCGTGGATTCGGAGCGAGGTACGTTCGTGGATTCGAAGCGTGCCATTGGGTGAAGACCGTGGATTCGGTTGGACGTCGTGGACTCGACGTTGGACGCTGTGGATTCAGCGTTGGGCGCGGATCGTGGATTCGAGAAGCGTCGTGGAGCGAGCGGGAAGATCTACTAGGAGCGTATGGTAAAAGGTTGAGTCGTCTGTGAGTACGTTATATCACCTTGTACGTGTGTTAATTCTAGTGGATTTCGCCGTGTTATCGGTCCCGTGGTTTTTTACTCCGGTTTGGAGTTTTTCCACGTAAAAATCTTGCGTGTTCTTTTATTTTTCCGCATTGGGTTTTATTGCGCAATGATTTTTTGAGTGTTTATTGTTTACACCTATTCACCCCCCTCTAGGTGTTTTTTCCCCTATTTAGATCCAATTACCTATAACCCAACAAGTGGTATCAGAGCGGGAATAGGGTTGTAAACAATGGTTGAAGGTGGAAACATCAATCGACCCCCTTTCTTTGATGGAACAAATTATGCGTACTGGAAAGTACGGATGAAAGCCTTTTTAATTTCCATCGACGAAAGGGTGTGGCAATCAATTGAATTAGGATGGTCTAATCCAACTGAAATTTTAGATGATGTTCGCACCTTAAAACCTAGGTCGAAATGGACCAAGGAAGAGATAGACTTATCTTCTTACAATGGCAAAGGAATTAATGCTCTATTTAATGCTTTGTCACAAACTGAGTTCTCTCGCGTCTCGGCATGTGAGACTGCGAAAGAAATCTGGGATGTTCTTCAAGTTACGCATGAGGGAACTAACCTAGTGAAGATTCAGAAACTGCAAATGCTCACGAGCAAGTTTGACTCTATCTCTATGGCAGAGAATGAATCCTTCACTGACTATTACACACGATTGCAAGATATCGTAAACTCATGTGCTAACTTGGGAGAGAAGATTCCAGAATTTAAAGTTGTAAGAAAAATTCTAAGAACTCTTCCTGAACGATTTCGCCCGAAGGTCGCAGCCATTGAAACAATTAAACACCCGGACGAAATGCGTGTAGAAGAATTAGTAGGTGCTTTACAAACTTATGAAATGACATTTCCTACTAACTATTCTTCTGGAAAGGCATCCTCTTCTAAGTCTTCAGGTTACGCATTGAAATCAACTAAAGAAGAAGACGCGGATTCATCCTCCTCGGACGACGACGAGAACCTTTCTATGGAGGACTTTGAGAAGCAGCTCGCTCTCTTGACAAGGAAGTTTCGCCGCAACTTTCGAAGGGGAAATTCAAGCAAAACTCCATCCTTCGGAAAGTCGAAGAAAGGCAAGGGTTCTTCAAGTTACAAGTCAAGAAAGCAAGAGAACTTCTCAAAGGATAAGAAAAGTTCTGAGGGACAAGTTCAGTGCTTCAAATGTCGAGGCTACGGCCACATTGCAACGGAATGTCCCAACAAGAATCCGGCTAAGAAGAAAGCGATGCAAGTCGTTACTTGGGATGACAACTCCACGTCAAATGAGTCATCTCAAGTGATGAAGAAGACAACGCGACAGCTTTCCACGCGTCCACTACATCTTCACCCTTCATGTGCTTAATGGCAAGTACATCCGACTCACTGTCCAACTCCACTGTTGAAAAGATTGCAACGGACGATGAATCAGATGATTCGGAAGGTGAAGATTTTGCTCTAGCCTACCACAGACTTTTGAGGGATTCAAAGAAACTGGCTAAGCAAAACAAGGGGTTGAAAGGGAGATTGCAGGATCTCGAAGAAGAAGTAAAAAGGGTAACCTCTCTCTCAACCGATCTTGAAGTGGAAAGGGATAATCTGATTAAAACAAATGTTTCCCTTCAAGAGTCCAATGAGCAACTCGAGAAGAATTATATGGATATGGTGAACAAAGCGAATTACTTCTTGAAGCTCAACGGCGAGGCTCGACAGGAAAAATTGGAAATGACGGAGACCATACGCCAACTGAAGGATGACTTAAAGAGATTTTCTTCTGGAAGGAGTAAGTTGGACAGACTTCTTGGTCTTGGTCAAAGAAATAAGTTCGGCCTCGGATACACTCAAACTGGAGACATTCCAAGTTCGAGTGGTACAGTATTTGTGCCTCAGTCGGTATCTCCTCCTCCGACACCGGAATTCACGACAAGCAACGACAACAAGCCTACTACATCCTCCTCGGAATCGACAAGAACCAAGGTATGTTTTCGTTGTGGCATTTCAGGGCACATAAGGAGAAATTGCAAGACGGAAGCCAAACGCACACCTCAAGCACCTCTTGCAATGACTACCAAAAGGGCTATTCCTCGAAAATCAACTGCAACTCATTGAAGGAAAAGAGCCTTGGTAGTACACCGCTCAAGACGACATCATCAAGGAGCAGCAATTCTTCAAGCAAGACGCTCTCACCTAGGAAATCAACTTCACGACCATTACCGACGCATTCCAAAAAGGTTTGGGTGCGCAAAGGTGAAATTTTCCCTGTCTTGCTACCAATGTTTCCTTGCATGCATATGATAGTTCGTCTTGGTACCTGGATAGCGGGTGTTCCCGTCATATGACCGGTGACAAAAACTGTTTTCAAACATTTGAGAAAAACTCCGGAGATGGTCGGTCTTCCAAAATTGTTGGAAAGGGAACGGTAGCTATTCCAGATGGCCCGGTTCTAGATAATGTGTTATTTGTTCATGGCCTTAAGACTAACCTCATAAGCATAAGTCAACTTTGTGATAGTGGTTATTCAGTTAATTTTTCTTCTGATAAATACACTGTAACTGACATGAACCATGCTTTCTTTTTAAAGGGGGTTAGATCAGAAAACAATTGTTATGTAGTTCCTCATAAGATTACTGAAAAATGTAACCTAGCATCTTTGAAAAATGAAACACTTTGGCATGAAAGGCTAGGTCACATAAACTTTAAGGAACTTGCTAGAATTTCGAACAAAGATGTGGTCAAGGGGGTTCCGAAACTTTTTTTTGAACAAAACCTTGTGTGTGGCGGTTGCCAAAAAGGAAAACAGTCTAGGACTGCACACAAGAACTTGAACCACATAGGTACAAAACGGCCTTTGGAACTTTTGCATATGGACTTAATGGGGCCAACTCGTCAACCATCTCTGGGAGGTAAATGGTATATTTTCTTATTGGTTGATGATTTTCTAGATATACTTGGGTAGCTCTTTAAAAGAAAAAGCTGATACCTTTGATTCTTTTCTCGAAATCTGCAATCGTATTATGATTGAAAAGAATGAAAGGATTACTCGAGTTAGGAGTGATAGAGGTGGGGAATTCATAAATTCCAAATTCATTGATTTTTGCACTTCTAATGGCATTAAACATGAATTCTCTGCACCTTACACACCTCAACAAAATGGTGTAGTCGAGCGCAAAAACAGGGTCGTACAGGAAATGGCACGTGTTATGCTTCACAGCCGGAACTTACCTTTTATTTTTGGGCTGAAGCGGTGAACACTGCTGTTTATGTTATTAATCGCGTGTATTTGCGCCCGGGGACTTTGAATACACCATATGAACTTTGGTTTTGTAGAAAACCTAACATCAAATATTTTCGTATCTTTGGGAGTCGGTGTTTATTTTACGTGATCGTGAAAATCTTGGAAAATTTGACTCTCGAAGTGACGAAGGGATTTTCTTAGGTTATTCTACAAACAGCAGAGCATATCGAGTTTTTAACTTAGAATCTAAGACGATCGTAGAATCGATAAATGTTAAGGTAGATGAAGCTTTTCACTTTGAATCTGAAAAATCTACCCTCGATATCTCTCTTGATGATGATACACCTGCTAATGCATCTTCTTCTAACAATTCTTTCGATAATAATGATGCATCTAACGGTTCTTCAAGTTTATCTGATGTGCAGGAATCATCTCGTGTACCTCCGCCTACTCCTCTACCTCAAACGTTACGCATCTCCAAGGATCACCCTGAATCGAACATCATTGGAGATCCACAAGAAGGAGTTAGAACACGGAGACAATTGGTTTGCGGATTTGCATGCTATGTATCTCAAATCGAACCAAGGAATGTTGATGAAGCTCTCCAAGATGACTACTGGATTAAAGCAATGCAGGAAGAGCTCCATCAATTCGAGCGAAACAAAGTCTGGGAATTAACGAAGCCTCCGAAGCAACACAATGTGATAGGTACCAAATGGATCTTCAAGAACAAGAAAAATGAAGAAGGTACTATCATCAGGAACAAAGCAAGGTTAGTTGCTCAAGGCTATTCTCAAGTAGAAGGTATAGACTTTGATGAAACTTTCGCCCCTGTAGCTAGACTCGAGTCCATTCGTATATTGTTTGCGATTGCTTGTCATTTTAAAATCAATTATTTCAAATGGACGTTAAGAGCGCCTTTTTAAATGGGTTTTTAAATGAGGAAGTTTATGTGGCTCAACCGAAAGGTTTTGTGGATCATAAACTACCTAACCATGTTTTTCGTCTGAAAAAGGCTCTTTACGGTCTGAAACAAGCACCGCGAGCATGGTACGAAAGGTTGACAAAGCACCTTTTGGAAAAGGGCTACACTCGAGGGGGAGCTGACAGGACTCTCTTTGTGAAGCATTATCAAAACAATTTCATAGTTGCTCAAATCTATGTCGATGACATTGTTTTTGGAGCAACAAGAGATAATGATGCTTCTAAATTCGCGGAGACCATGGAAAGCGAATTTGAGATGTCCATGATGG
>CM054934.1:13238213-13493423 GCA_029168755.2 Tillandsia fasciculata | reverse complement strand
GCTGCCCGCGCCTGCCCGCGCCGCGCGCCTCCGTCATTCCGCCGCTGTGCCGCCGCTGCGCCGCTACCCGCCGCCGTCCGCCGCCGCCCGCCGCCGCTCGCCGGTCGCCGGAACAGTAATTCCGGCGGCCGGAGTTACTGTTCCGGCTTGAACAGTAACCAGTGCCAAAAAAATAATAAGTAAATATACCGTTTCGACGTTTTCGCGCGCGCTGAGTCCAAATATGAAGTCCGTTTCGCCAAATTCTCATCCAAAATTTTACCGAAAGCTCCCGGAAATTCCCGTTTGCTCCGATTTTCGCGCCAAGTCTATTTTTAATATCCAATTTCATTCTACAAGCTCCGATGCACTGTACAAGCTCCCCGCAGTCACTGTTTAATGTTGTACATTCCTGCGGGAGTCCGGATCATCACATCCTCCCCCACTAAAAAGAGTTTCGTCCTCGAAACGAGACTCAACCACAATCCTTAGTCCAAAGTCTCAAATAGGTAGGGGTGGGCGTCCCTCATCTCCGACTCAAGCTCCCATGTAGCCTCGCGCTCGTCATGATTGCCCCATTGGATTTTCACATAGGGAAGGCCCGATTGCGCAATTCTCTCACCTCTCGATCTAGAATTCGCAGTGGGCCGCTCCTTAGACCTCAAATACTCGCTAATCTCCAGCGGGGTGAAATCGATGAGTGCGACGGGTCGAAGACCATACTTCTTCAGAGTAGATACGTGAAATACCCCAGCAAGTGCAAGTCGGTAAGCAAACTGGCCCGATACATTCTAATAACTTAAAGGGTCTAATATATCGGGGCTAAGTTTTCCCACGAATGCCGAATCTCCAATTCCTTTGGATGGCGAGACTTTCAGGAATACATGATCTCCGTTCTGAAATTCTAAGTCTCGTCGCCGAACATCGGCATAACTCCTCTGTCGGCTCTGGGCGGTCTGCAGATGCCGTCGAATCACCCGGACCTTCTCTTCTGCCTCAGACAATACCTCTGGTCCCAAGGTCCGCCTTTCGCCCACATCACTCCAATAAAGCGGTGATCGACACTTGCGTCCATACAACGCTTCAAACGGAGCCATCTGAATGCTCGCTTGAAAGCTATTGCTGTACGCGAATTCAGTCAAAGATAAATGTCGAATCCACCCCTCTGCAAATCCAGGACGCATGCCCTCAACATGTCCTCCAGGATTTGTATTGTCCGCTCGGACTGCCCATCAGTCTGCGGATGAAAAGCTGTACTGAACCTAAGTTCAGTCCCCAAGGCTGTTTGCAAACTCCTTCAGAAATGCGAAACAAACCTCGGGTCTCTATGGAGGCGGGTATTCCAAGTAATCTCCACAATATTCCTCTCATGCCTTTCCACCAGAAGTGTGCCTTGAGGTCCTTATACATTTTAGTCCCACCAGGATGTAGGGTATAAGGTGTATAGTGGGCCTCTCGCAATATCTGCTCTCTGATCTCCGCATCCACTGGCACACACGCTCGGTTCCTGAATCTCAGTATTCCCGAGGCATCCATCGTAAAGTCCCCAGACTGATTACTCGGAATTTGATCTCTAATCCTGGTCAAGTGGGGGGGGGGGTTCTCACTCTATTTCTCCCTGATCCTGTCCAGCAGAGTGGGCTGCAAGACTAAAGATGTCAGTCTAGCAGTGACCCCAGGGGACACAACCTCTACTTCGAGCCGTCTCATCTCTTCTAATAGCGGTGCCTGGTCTGTGCTCAACATAGACAAACTTTACACCGCCCTCCTACTCAAGGCGTCAGCGACTACATTAGCCTTACCTGGGTGGTAGAGAATATCATAATCCTTTAATAGCTCTAACCACCTACGCTGCCTCAAATTCAGCTCCTCAAAGCTTCTTTGACAGTCCTCACTCCAGACAAACTTGACTCCCTTACACGTCAAGCGAGTGAGGAGTGTGGAGAGCTTCGCAAAGCTTTCCACAGACCGACGGTAATACCCAGCTAAACCCATAAAGCTACGTACCTCAGAAACCGTCGTTGGTCGGGGCCAATCACGGACTGCCTCAATCTTTGCTGGGTCCACTGCCACTCCTGCGGCAGAAATCACATGGCCCAAGAAGACTACCTCCCGAAGCCAAAACTCGCACTTTACCAGCTTGGCATACAACTTCTTCTCTCGCGGAAGTTGCAGCACAATCCCTAAGTGCTCCTCATGCTCAATATCACTTCGGGAGTAAATCAAGATATCATCAATGAACACTACTACGAATCATCCAAGTATGGTCGGAAGATCCGGTTCATTAAATTCATGAATGCGGCAGGGGCATTAGTTAGCCCAAAAGGCATAACTGTAAATTCATAATGCCCGTACCGTGATCTAAATGCCGTTTTCGGGATATCTTCGGCCTTCACCTTCAACTGGTGGTAACCGGACAGTAGATCTATCTTGGAAAAGACACAAGACCCTTGCAGCTGGTCAAAACGATCATCGATGCGCAGCAAAGGGTACTTGTTCTTGATGGTCACTTTTGTTCAATTCCCTATAATCCACACACAATCGGAGTGACCCATCCTTCTTCTTCACGAATAGTACCGGTGTTCCCAGGGCGACACACTCGGTCAGATAAAATCCTTATTCATTAAATCTTGGAGTTGCGCCTTAAGCTCTCGCAGCTCAGCCGGTGCCATCCGGTAAGGAGCCTTAGAGATTGGCACAGTTCCTGGAACTACGTTAATCACGAACTCAATTTCCCTATCTGGCGGCATACTAGTCAGCTCAGGTGGAAAAACATCCGGAAACTCGCGGGCAATAGGGATGTCCCCGAGTCCCGGCGCCGCCGTAGGCCCCTCAACAACACTAGCTAAAAAGGCTACACATCCTCGACGGATCATCTGCCTCGCTCGGGATGTCAAAACCATAGAGGCAAAGAAAGCACTCTGACATCCTCGATATACTAACATCTCCTGGCCTGGCTTTCTAAAAGTGACAGTCCTTGCGGCACAATCAATAGTCGCAAAATACCGAGCCAGCCAGTCCATCCCGAGGACCACATCGAAGTCCTTCAGCTGTCTCAAGACCAACAGGTCTGCTGGCATAATCCAGGACTCGATCTAAATCGGACGGGGCTAGCAGCACTCCTCCATGTGCAGAGTGCAATCGGGAATCTACACCTTTCATGCACAAGGTAAGAGTCCTATTCCTAACCTATGCAATGATGTACGTTTTCTACAAATAAAAGAGATGCCCCTATATAAACGAGGTACGAGTCCTTATGCCAGAAAGTAAATCATACCTGCTTCTTCTCGGTCAGCTATAGTAGAATCCTCTGCTAGCGCTAAGTCATCCTGACTGCTCGACAATGGCTGTCTCTCTCCAGAAGGGCGGGGGAATGAAACTTGATCTACTTGAAGGTCTGTCGGTGAAGCTCCCGGGGTAGCTGGGAAGTGGTAGGGACAAACGCCGAAGTAGGTGCCACGGTTATCTCCGAAGGACACGTAACTCGCATGTGCCCGGGCTGTCCACACTTGAAACAGCGGCCGAACCTCAGGTCACAAGCGCCAGAAGTGTGCTGACCCTTGCAGAAAATGCACCTCAATGTAGGCTGAGGCTGCCTTACCTGCTGCTGCTGCTGCCTATGCCGCTGGGGCTTCTGTGACCTCTGCTGGGATGCGGTAGGGGCCAATGCTGAAGGAGGTGCTACTAAAACCCGAAAGGGGCACGTAGGTCGGATGTGGCCTGGCTGCCCACATCGGAAGCATCGACCCTCCCTCAAGCCACAGGTATTTGATGAATGCTGCCCCCTACAGAAAATGCACCGGACCGACGCCCGAGACCGTCGAGACTGCTGCTGCGGAGGCCTCTGCGATCTACCAGGTCCTCGTCGATCAAGACGCCCACGGCCAGTAGACTGGGGCCGCAGGGGTCGTGGTGGTCTCCCTGAACTGGCCTGTCCATCATTATCTGGGGCGGGGCGTTTCTTGTTTGGACGCTGCTCGGAAGCCCCGGCCCCTTCGTCAAACGCCAAGTCACCTCTCTGCGCCAACAACTGCTCCAGGCGTTGGTCCTGACGAAAGCTCCTTGCCACCAAATGGGTCACCAAGGCCCGTAGTTCTCCCAGCTCAGCAGATACCGCCTGCTCGGGCTCCTCAGAAGGGTAGAAATACCCCCGACGGAAAAATGACGACGGGGCGACATACTGTCACCAAAAGCCAGAAATCAGCAAAATAAAATCCCACACGACCCAATCTAGCGAAAGTCAAAGACATTCCCCTATTTCTGTGACTTTATGTTGTCTGCAGCCAACATAACTGTTCACCAGAAATGGGGTATGTCGGTCTCTCTTCACTTACTTGGAAGAGTTAAACAAATAAATCAACGACTTTCGCAAAATGTCACGTCTCTCATGCCCTATTATCCTAGGGTCTGCCAAAAGCCTAGGGTTTCCTAAGTCCCAACTGACCTATCCCTAAGCTCTGATACCAACTTAATCTGTCACGCCCCGGAACCCGGGCTCGCCAACAGATCCGCCATGCACACGGGATTTCCCGCCTACACGAAGCGCTGGTAATCTGCTCAGATATAATATACCATAACAGAGCATAAAGCAGAGCTGAACTAAACATAATAATCCCAGACTGATAAGGTACAAGCCGTAATAATACAATAATCTCCCAGCTCACCAAAATAATACACCCAGCTGGCCAGAGCCAGATCCAAAATAAAAGTGCTACAGTCTGAGATAAAAAGGGGTACAATATAAGTCCAGCTACTCTCATGGTCGGGGCAGACGATCTAGCTAGTCCGCTATCTTCTTACCTCGATCTGCCGCTGATGGCCCAGCAGCTCCCACAGACGACTCTGCAAAAATGAAGGGGAAGGGAAAAGACAGAAAATAATAATGGGGGGTGAGAACTACCAGATAAACCAGCAGCCTCCCCTAGTGGGTAAAACCTCAACTCTGACGCACCCACTAGGACTACTAGAGGCAAAAGGGAACAGGGGAAGTGGTAAAATACATAAGATGCTGAAACAGGTAAACTACCACTACTATGCTGTCAAAACTGTATGCATGCATCAGAAACAGTATCTGTCCAAATAAACCCAATCTGGATACCAGTAACAACTGGTGTTGCCTGCTCAGCGGAATCTGCACACAAGGCTCGAAACCGCGGGATCGGCCCGCACGGCTCGCATCCCAAAATAAGTATCAGACCGGCACACAAGGCTGGGTCCGAAAAAGAAAGCCTACCTCCGGAGTGGCACTCGAGGGGAGCGACCCACACGAGTAAAGTATCTCTGTCATCAGTATCACAGTATCTCTGTAGCACATGTCTCACAAGTATCACAATATAGCAGGACTGGATCATGACTATGATCAAAGTGGGAAACTCCGTCCACTACAGAAAACCCCATCCCCAGCTGATGCAAAAGTAAACCAGACTCAACCCCAATCTGATGCAAGGATAAACATCTGGTCGACCGCCTACTGTCCGCGGTCACCGCAATACCCCACAAATCCACAATCTAATGCAATCTCGACTACACTATCCCAAACCCCTGCTCATACTTGAGCAACAAGCATCTGGATGCAAAGGACAACAATGAAATATGTACAAATCCCAATATGATAGTGTAGCATTAAATAGGGCTAACTAGATGTCCCAGCAAGCATGCATTTGCACTTTTCAAAAACTGTAGAAAGGTGTTAGATATTTGTTTTAAAAGAAGATTGATTTACTGGAAAAATTATTTGCATGCGAGATTATAGCCTTCGTCCCAATCATAGTGTCCCAATATAAGTCATCATATAACCTGTGGGGTCATATTAAATTTTAGGAGAGTTCGTCCCAGCGATTCTCATCAATTGTCACATTAGTTCGTCCCAATAGCTCTCATCAATTGTCATGTTAGTTCGTCTCAATAGTTCTCATTAATTATCATATTAGTTCGTCCCAATAGTTCTCATTAATTGTCATATTAGTTTGTCCCAATAGTTCTAATCAATTGTTCTGTTAGTTTGTCCTGTTAGTTTGTCCCAATGGTTCTCATCAATTGTCACATTATCTTAGGGGATTTCTAGTAATCCCAGTGAGCTTGTCAAAAATGAGGTAAGCAACAACCGCCCACCTCGAGCAGCTCAAACGACATCCCAGGTAGTCTCCTGGTTGTCCACAGTCCTCAAATCCTGCAAATCAACGCTCCCGGTATAAATACAAATCCCAAAAAGTACATTATTTGCTGTTTTTCAGACAGCACGGGAAAAGAGGAGTTTTTCACCTCTAAAATGAGCTCCTAAAATCCCAGAAAAATCACGGTTGCGTTCCACGCGAAGAGTAGATCAAAATCGACTTTTTGAACGCCTCGATCTGATGCTCCTACGCCAAGATAAAAATCGGAGAAGTCGGTGCTGTCCACAAATTACCACAGCAAAAAAGGGGGGTCAAAGAGGACTTGGGAATCGTGCCAAAAGTACAAAACGGAGCAAAATGATCAACACGGAAATCGAAGCCCTACCTCTTACGGTCGCGCTGCCGCAAAAATCGTCCAAAAATTCCACCTGGTTAGCACACAGGGATTTTTCGACTGAACTGCGACGGGAAATGGGCCTAAAAAGAAAATCGTCGCAGTGCGCCGCGTCGCAGATATCTCACTATCTGCAACTCTAGAAATTCTGAGGTTTTAGAGGGAGAGAGAAGAGAGAGAGAGGAAGAAATTTCGTAGAGAGCTCAATCCTCAGATTCTCTCTCTAAGGGCTCGAAACCGAGGTGCAAAGAGAGGGGGGTGGGGGACCTCTTATATAATGGGCCAAAGGGAATATTCCCACACGGGATCCAGATTCCGAACAGGAAACACCAAAATTGGCCATCCATAATGCGCCACGTGTCCACATAACAGCAAACAGCATGTGCAAGGCCACTCAGATCTCGCCACGTGTCCACGTGGTGCACGTGGTTGCTCCGCGCTCCGGGTCTTCCGGAAGTTTGTCGGCCAATAGAATCTTGCCACGTGTCACAGTCCCCGTGGGCTTCTAGAAGCCGGCCAGCCAATGGGAAGCTGCCACGTGGCAGATGCAGGGTTCGGTGCTCCCGGTGCACGCCAGGCCTGTGGACCGCGCACCAGGACCCGTGCCCGCGCCTGCCCGCGCCTGCCCGCGCTGCCGCGCCTGCCCGCGCCGCGCGCCTCCGCATTCCGCCGCTGTGCCGCCGCTGCGCCGCTGCCCGCCGCCGCCCGCCGCCGCTCGCCGGTCGCCGGAACAGTAATTCCGGCGGCCGAGTTACTGTTCCGGCGTGAACAGTAACCAGGTGCCAAAAAAAATAAGTAAATATACCGTTTCGATCGTTTTCGCGCGCTGAGTCCAAATATGACGTCCGTTTCGCCAAATTCTCGTCCGAAATTTTGCCGAAAGCTCCCGGAAATTCCCGTTTGCTCCGATTTTCGCGCCAAGTCTATTTTAAATATCCAATTTCAATTCTACAAGCTCCGATGCACTGTACAAGCTCCCCGCAGTCACTGTTTAATGTTGCACAGTTCCTGCGGGAGTCCGGATCATCACATCCTCCCCACTAAAAAAGAGTTTCGTCCTCGAAACGAGACTCAACCACAATCCTTAGTCCAAAGTCTCAAATAAGTAGGGGTGGGCGTCCCTCATCTCCGACTCAAGCTCCCATGTAGCCTCGCGCTCGTCATGATTGCCCCATTGGATTTTCACATAAGGAATGGCCCGATTGCGCAATTCTCTCACCTCTCGATCTAGAATTCGCAGTGGGCGCTCCTTATACCTCAAATACTCGCTAATCTCCAGCGGGGTGAAATCGATGAAGTGCGACGGGTCGAAGACATACTTCTTCAGAGTAGATACGTGAAATACACCAGCAAGTGCAAGTCGGTAAGCAACTGGCCCGATACATTCTAATAACTTAAAGGGTCCAATATATCGGGGCTAAGTTTCCCACGAATGCCGAATCTCCTAATTCCTTTGGATGGCGAGACTTTCAGGAATACATGATCTCCAACCTGAAATTCTAAGTCTCGTCGCCGAACATCGGCATAACTCCTCTGTCGGCTCTGGGCGGTCTGAAGATGCCGTCGAATCACCCGGACCTTCTCTTCTGCCTCAGACAATACCTCTGGTCCCAAGGTCTGCCTTTCGCCCACATTACTCCAATAAAGCGGTGATCGACACTTGCGTCCATACAACGCTTCAAACGGAGCCATCTGAATGCTCGCTTGAAAGCTATTGCTGTACGCGAATTCAGTCAAAGATAATGTCGAATCCACCCTCTGCCGAAATCCAGGACGCAAGCCCTCAACATGTCCTCCAGGATTTGTATTGTCCGCTCGGACTGCCCATCAGTCTGCGGATGAAAAGCTGTACTGAACCTAAGTTCAGTCCCCAAGGCTGTTTGCAAACTCCTTCAGAAATGCGAAACAAACCTCGGGTCTCTATGGAGGCGGGTATTCCAAGTAATCTCACAATATTCCTCTTCATGCCTTTCCACCAGAAGTGTGCCTTGAGGTCCTTATACATTTTAGTCCCACCAGGATGTAGGTATAAGGTGTATAGTGGGCCTCTCGCAATATCTGCTCTCTGATCTCCGCATCCACTGGCACACACGCTCGGTTCCTGAATCTCAGTATTCCCGAGGCATCCATCGTAAAGTCCCCAGACTGATTACTCGGATTTGATCTCTAATCCTGGTCAAGTGGGGGGGGGGTTCTCACTCTGTTTCTCCCTGATCCTGTCCAGCAGAGTGGGCTGCAAGACTAAAGATGTCAGTCTAGCAGTGACCCCAGGGGACACAACCTCTACTTCGAGCCGTCTCATCTCTTCTAATAGCGGTGCCTGGTCTGTGCTCAACAGACAAACTTACACCGCCCTCCTACTCAAGGCGTCAGCGACTACATTAGCCTTACCTGGGTGGTAGAGAATATCATAATCCTTTAATAGCTCTAACCACCTACGCTGCCTCAAATTCAGCTCCTCAAAGCTTCTTTGACAGTCCTCACTCCAGACAAACTTGACTCCCTTACACGTCAAGCGAGTGAGGAGTGTGGAGAGCTTCGCAAAGCTTTCCACAGACCGACGGTAATACCCAGCTAAACCCATAAAGCTACGTACCTCAGAAACCGTCGTTGGTCGGGGCCAATCACGGACTGCCTCAATCTTTGCTGGGTCCACTGCCACTCCTCACTCCTGCGGCAGAAATCACATGGCCCAAGAAGACTACCTCCGAAGCCAAAACTCGCACTTTACCAGCTTGGCATACAACTTCTTCTCTCGCGGAAGTTGCAGCACAATCCTTAAGTGCTCCTCATGCTCAATATCACTTCGGGAGTAAATCAAGATATCATCAATGAACACTACTACGAATCATCCAAGTATGGTCGGAAGATCCGGTTCATTAAATCCATGAATGCGGCAGGGGCATTAGTTAGCCCAAAAGGCATAACTGTAAATTCATAATGCTGTACTGTGATCTAAATGCCATTTTCGGGATATCTTCGGCCTTCACCTTCAACTGGTGGTAACCGGACAGTAGATCTATCTTGGAAAAGACACAAGACCCTTGCAGCTGGTCAAAAAGATCATCGATGCGCAGCAAAGGGTACTTGTTCTTGTTACGGAATTTGAGTTGGCGTATTTCGTGAATGTATTAAGTCTTGAAGATTGAAGATGAAGAAACTTTGGATCGTATACCTCAATCTCAAGAAAGAAGAATTCAAAAGGATCAGGTACGTTTAACTAAAGAATTTTGATGATCCGAATACTTCTTATAGTGTAGAAACACCTGGAAGAGGTTTTAATTGCTTAAACATCAAAAACTGGACATGGGACATGTTCAGGATCCGGATCGTGCTCGCAATCCGGATCCCGAAGGGTGTTGGTTCATACACTGGTTCAATCCGGATCGCAGCCTCCTCTGATCCGGATCTCGAACATTAGTTTTACCTGCTTGCTTCCTCGATCCGGATCAGGAACTGCAATCCGGATCCCGAACATGATGTTTTGGTAAAACTGTATGAACGATCCGGATCGGGGACTACGATCCGGATTCCGAACAAGCAATTTTCTGGAAACCGTCTTTTGTGCTTCTGCAATCCGGATCGCCAAATCCAATCCGGATCGCCGTCGGTAATTCTTTCCAGAAAAGGCTGTTTTTGATCCGTATATTCTTCCTAGGGTTTCTAACCTATAAATAGGCCCTGTATTCATTTCTAGGGCATCCGCTATTACAGAAGAAAATAGCCGAAAAGAAAAAATCCACATATATAGAGAAGAAAGGAAATCAATAGATTTATTCTATGTTTCTTCATCTATATTGATTGATTTGATTCTAGGTTTTCCATACTCACATTTTGAGTAGAATCAAATCAATGAATACTTAGATGGTATTTCCGATCTATCTTTAATCTAAGTATTCGGCGGATCATCACCACCCAAACAAACAACGATTTACCCCAAAATCGGCGCGTGGACTCGCGTGGCCTTGTGGATTCAAGGTGCAACCGCTCTCGTGGATTCGGAGCGAGGTACGTTCGTGGATTCGAAGCGTGCCATTGGGTGAAGACCGTGGATTCGGTTGGACGTCGTGGACTCGACGTTGGACGCTGTGGATTCAGCGTTGGGCGCGGATCGTGGATTCGAGAAGCGTCGTGGAGCGAGCGGGAAGATCTACTAGGAGCGTATGAAAAAGGTTGAGTCGTCTGTGAGTACGTTATATCACCTTGTACGTGTGTTAATTCTAGTGGATTTCGCCGTGTTATCGGTCCCGTGGTTTTTTACTCCGGTTTGGAGTTTTTCCACGTAAAAATCTTGCGTGTTCTTTTATTTTTCCGCATTGGGTTTATTTGCGCAATGATTTTTTGAGTGTTTATTGTTTACACCTATTCACCCCCCTCTAGGTGTTTTTTCCCCTATTTAGATCCAATTACTTATAACCCAACAAGTGGTATCAGAGCGGGAATAGGGTTGTAAACAATGGTTGAAGGTGGAAACATCAATCGACCCCCTTTCTTTGATGGAACAAATTATGCGTACTGGAAAGTGCGGATGAAAGCCTTTTTAATTTCCATCGACGAAAGGGTGTGGCAATCAATTGAATTAGGATGGTCTAATCCAACTGAAATTTTAGATGATGTTCGCACCTTAAAACCTAGGTCGAAATGGACCAAGGAAGAGATAGACTTATCTTCTTACAATGGCAAAGGAATTAATGCTCTATTTAATGCTTTGTCACAAACTGAGTTCTCTCGCGTCTCGGCATGTGAGACTGCGAAAGAAATCTGGGATATTCTTCAAGTTACGCATGAGGGAACTAACCTAGTGAAGATTCAGAAACTGCAAATGCTCACGAGCAAGTTTGACTCTATCTCTATGGCAGAGAATGAATCCTTCACTGACTATTACACACGATTGCAAGATATCGTAAACTCATGTGCTAACTTGGGAGAGAAGATTCCAGAATTTAAAGTTGTAAGAAAAATTCTAAGAACTCTTCCTGAACGATTTCGCCCGAAGGTCGCAGCCATTGAAACAATTAAACACCCGGACGAAATGCGTGTAGAAGAATTAGTAGGTGCTTTACAAACTTATGAAATGACATTTCCTACTAACTATTCTTCTGGAAAGGCATCCTCTTCTAAGTCTTCAGGTTACGCATTGAAAACAACTAAAGAAGAAGACGCGGATTCATCCTCCTCGGACGACGACGAGAACCTTTCTATGGAGGACTTTGAGAAGCAGCTCGCTCTCTTGACAAGGAAGTTTCGCCGCAACTTTCGAAGGGGTAATCCAAGCAAAACTCCATCCTTCGGAAAGTCGAAGAAAGGCAAGGGTTCTTCAACTTACAAGTCAAGAAAGCAAGAGAACTTCTCAAAGGATAAGAAAAGTTCAGAGGGACAAGTTCAGTGCTTCAAATGTCGAGGCTACGGCCACATTGCAACGGAATGTCCCAACAAGAATCCGGCTAAGAAGAAAGCGATGCAAGTTGTTACTTGGGATGACAACTCCACGTCAAATGAGTCATCCTCAAGTGATGAAGAAGACAACGCGACAGCTTTCCACGCGTCCACTACATCTTCACCCTTCATGTGCTTAATGGCAAGTACATCCGACTCACTGTCCAACTCCACTGTTGAAAAGATTGCAACGGACGATGAATCAGATGATTCGGAAGGTGAAGATTTTGCTCTAGCCTACCATAACTTTTGAGGGATTCAAAGAAACTGGCTAAGCAAAACAAGGGGTTGAAAGGGAGATTGCAGGATCTCGAAGAAGAAGTAAAAAGGGTAACCTCTCTCTCAACCGATCTTGAAGTGGAAAGGGATAATTTGATTAAAACAAATGTTTCCCTTCAAGAGTCCAATGAGCAACTCGAGAAGAATTATATGGATATGGTGAACAAAGCGAATTACTTCTTGAAGCTCAACGGCGAGGCTCGACAGGAAAAATTGGAAATGACGGAGACCATACGCCAACTGAAGGATGACTTAAAGAGATTTTCTTCTGGAAGGAGTAAGTTGGACAGACTTCTTGGTCTTGGTCAAAGAAATAAGTTCGGCCTCGGATACACTCAAACTGGAGACATTCCAAGTTCGAGTGGTACAGTATTTGTGCCTCAGTCGGTATCTCCTCCTCCGACACCGGAATTCACGACAAGCAACGACAACAAGCCTACTACATCCTCCTCGGAATCGACAAGAACCAAGGTATGTTTTCGTTGTGGCATTTCAGGGCACATAAGGAGAAATTGCAAGACGGAAGCCAAACGCACACCTCAAGCACCTCTTGCAATGACTACCAAAAGGGCTATTCCTCGAAAATCAACTGCAACTCATTCAAAGGAAAAGAGCCTTGGTAGTACACCGCTCAAGACGACATCATCAAGGAGCAGCAATTCTTCAAGCAAGACGCTCTCACCTAGGAAATCAACTTCACGATCATTACCGACGCACTCCAAAAAGGTTTGGGTGCGCAAAGGTGAAATTTTCCCTTGTCTTGCTACCAATGTTTCCTTGCATGCATATGATAGTTCGTCTTGGTACCTGGATAGCGGGTGTTCCCGTCATATGACCGGTGACAAAAACTGTTTTCAAACATTTGAGAAAAACTCCGGAGGACTTGTTGTTTTCGGAGATGGTCGGTCTTCCAAAATTGTTGGAAAGGGAACGGTAGCTATTCCAGATGGCCCGGTTCTAGATAATGTGTTATTTGTTCATGGCCTTAAGACTAACCTCATAAGCATAAGTCAACTTTGTGATAGTGGTTATTCAGTTAATTTTTCATCTGATAAATGCACTGTAACTGACATGAACCATGCTTTCTTTTTAAAGGGGGTTAGATCAGAAAACAATTGTTATGTAGTTCCTCATAAGATTTCTGAAAAATGTAACCTAGCATCTTTGAAAAATGAAACACTTTGGCATGAAAGGCTAGGTCACATAAACTTTAAGGAACTTGCTAGAATTTCGAACAAAGATGTGGTCAAGGGGGTTCCGAAACTTTCTTTTGAACAAAACCTTGTGTGTGGCGGTTGCCAAAAAGGAAAACAGTCTAGGACTGCACACAAGAACTTGAACCACATAGGTACAAAACGGCCTTTGGAACTTTTGCATATGGACTTAATGGGGCCAACTCGTCAACCATCTCTGGGAGGTAAATGGTATATTTTCTTATTGGTTGATGATTATTCTAGATATACTTGGGTAGCATTCTTAAAAGAAAAAGCTGATACCTTTGATTCTTTTCTCGAAATCTGCAATCGTATTATGACTGAAAAGAATGATAGGATTACTCGAGTTAGGAGTGATAGAGGTGGGGAATTCATAAATTCCAAATTCATTGATTTTTGCACTTCTAATGGCATTAAACATGAATTCTCTGCACCTTACACACCTCAACAAAATGGTGTAGTCGAGCGCAAAAACAGGGTCGTACAGGAAATGGCACGTGTTATGCTTCACAGCCGGAACTTACCTTTTTATTTTTGGGCTGAAGCGGTGAACACTGCTGTTTATGTTATTAATCGCGTGTATTTGCGCCCGGGGACATTGAATACACCATATGAACTTTGGTTTTGTAGAAAACCTAACATCAAATATTTTCGCATCTTTGGGAGTCGGTGTTTTATTTTACGTGATCGTGAGAATCTTGGAAAATTTGACTCTCGAAGTGACGAAGGGATTTTCTTAGGTTATTCTACAAACAGCAGAGCATATCGAGTTTTTAACTTAGAATCTAAGACGATCGTAGAATCGATAAATGTTAAGGTAGATGAAGCTTTTCACTTTGAATCTGAAAAATCTACCCTCGATATCTCTCTTGATGATGATACACCTGCTAATGCATCTTCTTCTAACAATTCTTTCGATAATAATGATGCATCTAACGGTTCTTCAAGTTTATCTGATGTGCAGGAATCATCTCGTGTACCTCCGTCTACTCCTCTACCTCAAACGTTACGCATCTCCAAGGATCACCCTGAATCGAACATCATTGGAGATCCACAAGAAGGAGTTAGAACACGGAGACAATTGGTTTGCGGATTTGCATGCTATGTATCTCAAATCGAACCAAGGAATGTTGATGAAGCTCTCCAAGATGACTACTGGATTAAAGCAATGCAGGAAGAGCTCCATCAATTCGAGCGAAACAAAGTCTGGGAATTAACGAAGCCTCCGAAGCAACACAATGTGATAGGTACCAAATGGATCTTCAAGAACAAGAAAAATGAAGAAGGTACTATCATCAGGAACAAAGCAAGGTTAGTTGCTCAAGGCTACTCTCAAGTAGAAGGTATAGACTTTGATGAAACTTTCGCCCCTGTAGCTAGACTCGAGTCCATTCGTATATTGTTTGCGATTGCTTGTCATTTTAAAATCAAATTATTTCAAATGGACGTTAAGAGCGCCTTTTTAAATGGGTTTTTAAATGAGGAAGTTTATGTGGCTCAACCGAAAGGTTTTGTGGATCATAAACTACCTAACCATGTTTTTCGTCTGAAAAAGGCTCTTTACGGTCTGAAACAAGCACCGCGAGCATGGTACGAAAGGTTGACAAAGCACCTTTTGGAAAAGGGCTACACTCGAGGGGGAGCTGACAGGACTCTCTTTGTGAAGCATTATCAAAACAATTTCATAGTTGCTCAAATCTATGTCGATGACATTGTTTTTGGCGCAACAAGAGATAATGATGCTTCCAAATTCGCGGAGACCATGGAAAGCGAATTTGAGATGTCCATGATGGGCGAATTGACTTATTTTCTTGGATTACAAGTTAAACAAAACGATGAAGGAATTCACTTGTGTCAATCCAAGTATGCACTGGAGTTGGTCAAAAAGTTTGATCTTGAAAATTCTAAGGATTTTCCGACTCCAATGGGAACTAGCCATAAGGGACTTGGAAGTGAATCACAAAGTGAGAATGTAGACGAGAAACTGTACCGCAGTATGATTGGAAGTCTACTATATCTCACGGCTAGTCGCCCGGATATATCCTTCAGTGTTGGGATTTGTGCGAGATATCAATCAGCACCGAAGGAGGTTCACCTGAAAGCGGTGAAACGGATCATCCGATATATCAAAGGTACAATCAATTTCGGAATTTGGTATCCTATGGGAACGACTTTGGATATTGTTGGATACTCAGATGCCGATTGGGCTGGATCGTGGATGACCGGAAAAGCACGAGTGGTGCATGCTTCTATCTTGGCCACTGCCTTGTTGCATGGCACAGTAAAAAGCAGAACTGCATAGCACTCTCGACTGCCGAAGCGGAGTACATTTCTGCAGGAAGTTGTTCAACCCAATTGATTTGGATGAAAAGCGTGTTGAGCGATTTCCGGATTTCAACATCTTCGGTAACCATTTTATGTGACAACACTAGTGCTATTAACATTTCTAAAAACCCTGTGTTGCACTCTAGAACAAAACATATTGAACTTAGATATCATTTTCTTAGAGAGCTAGTTGAATCAAACATTCTTCAACTGTCATATATTTCAACTGAGGATCAATTAGCTGATATCTTAACAAAACCTTTGGATCAAAAACGTTTTATTCACTTGCGTAAAGCAATTGGCATGCTTTCCTTGAAATAAACTCTTTTGAAACCTTTGCTTAGGTTAGGTTTTGTTTTTGTTTTTGTTTTGTTCTTTATCTATGTTTTGTACATAGGACATTAATTGAGCATAAATCATAATTGACTTTAATTGCATCCTTTTATGCATTTAGAAATTTATTATGCTTTTGATGTCATAATATTTCAATGTTGCAATGATCATTTACGTTAATTAAACCATCTTTTAAGTGATCAAAGTCAATTTCTCTCTCAATGATCTCTTGGTATAGTCATTATCATATTTGATTGCTTAGTCGAGTATGAATTCGAGATCAATGGTTTGGTTGAATACCTTATATATTAAATAATTGATAGCCAATTGAGGGGGAGTCAATGAAATGTAAAATGCTCAAAAGATGTGGAAAGAGTTACATCCCATGAGGAGTGTGAAAACTACCACCACATGGAGAAAATAAAAAAAGATACTCCATGAATGAAAAGCAAATTTTTGTTTTGAAAATTGTTGATGAAATTCATATTGAAATACTTGACTCAGTCGTATTTCATGGTTGGTATAAGGTGGGATTTTTAGTAAAAGATGCTCAAAGAGCCACTCCTTCAACAGATTGTCTAGATATATTATCTAACTTATCTGGGATTTCAAACATCTATTGATCTTGGTACTTCATTTTCTTTACTAAAATTGATGATTTGATAAAGGCATTACACATAAGATCAGGATAGATGTAATTGAAGTTGTTCAACTTTAAGTGTTTTAACTTTCGTAAATTTTCGTTTCATTTTTGGGTATTTTTGATAGATTTTGCATAATCTATTTCTTGTTGTATGAAACGATGTCTTTTGTTTAAAGTTGACATGGTAAAGTGCTTACATACTTTTTCTGGATTTTATGGAATTTTTCTGAATTTTTCTGGAGAAAAAGTTGAAGCCGATCCGGATCGGGGTAAGTGATCCGGATCCCGAACGCAGGATTTTTCCTGCGGGTAGCCGATCCGGATCACATTCTCGATCCGATCCGGATCACGGCTAGGGTTTTATAAGAACAAAGAGGATTTGATTTCTTTTACCCTAATCTTTTGTTCTCAAATCTCTAGAGCTTCTCTCTCTAGATTTCTTGCATTTTGGAGCTTCCAAACTCAAAGTTCTTCGGATTCAAGTAAGTTTTATTGATCAAAATCTCGGTTTTTCACAGTTTTTCATTTTTCTTCAAACGTGAGTTGAAATCTTGGAACTTTTTCGTTTGTGAATGGTTTTTGATCAAATTTCTTTTGAAATAAGAACTCTGGGTCAATTAGTTTTGCTTTTATGCTGGGTTTTACCTGATTAACGAGTTTTTAGGCTTCGATTTCTAAAAATTCTGTTTTAGGGCATAAAAGAGGAATTTTTGAAAATCATGGAATTGATCTATTTTTAAAATTCTTTTTGGAAAACTAATTTGATTCTTGGCTTCTCTACATGATTATGATTGTCTAGGTACAATTTTTCAAATTTTTCAAAATTGACGATTTTTCATATGTTCTTGAGTTGGTTTTCACAGGACACTTTCTCAAAACTCAAAGCACTCACACCAATGGCACTCTCCTGGTTAATCCTGCTACTGGTCACGATGGTGCACACGAGCACATCTGTTAAAGAAGAACCAGGTGTTTCAACTCAAGACAAACGAACGAAGCCAAGGAGGACAGCTCGGATTACGATGAGGAAGAATGGGACGAATTCTTCAAAGATGTTCAACGAAAAATTGATGAGGAGGACAGGAAATTTACCAAAGGAAAAAGATTAATGAAATCTGCCTCAACAACCAAACAGTATACGAGAAGGAAAAATGTCCAAAGAAGTGCGAGTCAGCATAGTGGGCCTCTCACCAGAGCACGCTCACTTTCTGGAATTCTGCAAACTGAATCTCCATGGGTTTCGGGACTGGATGCACCATCTGCATCTACACAGCATCCATCACACTCAAAGACACGGACAACTGACACAGAGACTTTGGAATCGATTCGTCAGGAACAACAAAGACTCTCTGCTGCACAAGAGAGAATATCGAAAGAACTTCAGCAGATTTCCTCTGAACACAAGAAGATCAAGAAAAAGTACTCAAATATTAAGAATTTGCTTAAAGGCATTTTGAGCAAGCTGAGTTGTACTAGTTCAGATTCTTCAGACTGAGCAGCACCTTCTGTTCACTTTTTCTATGATCTTACTCTCTTTCAGTTCGCAGTTCTTGGTTCTTAGTTTTCAGGACTTAGTTTTTCTTCTTCCTTTTAGTTTAGTTCTCAGTTTGTGCATATTAATAGAACTTTTTTTTTTACTCTCCTTACATATTGTAGCTCTTGCTACGTTTTGGCTTTGTTTTGTGACAAAAAGGGGGAGAGAGTTAGAGAGAACTTGAACAATGAATGGATGATTGTGAATATCAGCTTTGTGAACATTAAGGTAAGTATGACTCTACTCAACTTTGGTTTTTATTATGTGATTTGTGACATGCCTCTATACTAACTATTCGACTAACTATTTGGGCATGTAATATGACTAACAAGTTGATGTTGGACTAACATACTTTGACATTTGGTTTTCGATTGCTTAGAAGATATGTTGGTTTTAACTATGATTCTCTTACATATCTGAATTTTTCAAATGTCATGATGAGAATAAACTCTATCTCTGTAGTTGGTTTTGAATGTTTCAATTCTTGAGGTATCTAATGATTTTGTTTGTCAAGAATGCTTTCTGTGTGCAGAGATTACAGATGTCTAAGTCTAGAGTCTGTTCTAGGAGTTTATCTCATGTTTTTAATTTCTGGATCTCTTTTGTAAATTTTTGTTGTATGGTGATAGCAACAAAAATATCTTTTTGAATTTTCTTTTGTGGATTTGTGTTTTGTCACGAAACCGCCAAAGGGGGAGATTGTTACGGAATTTGAGTTGGCGTATTTCGTGAATGTATTAAGTCTTGAAGATTGAAGATGAAGAAACTTTGGATCGTATACCTCAATCTCAAGAAAGAAGAATTCAAAAGGATCAGGTACGTTTAACTAAAGAATTTTGATGATCCGAATACTTCTTATAGTGTAGAAACACCTGGAAGAGGTTTTAATTGCTTAAACATCAAAAACTGGACATGGGACATGTTCAGGATCCGGATCGTGCTCGGCAATCCGGATCCCGAAGGGTGTTGGTTCATACACTGGTTCAATCCGGATCGCAGCATCCTCTGATCCGGATCCCGAACATTAGTTTTACCTGCTTGCTTCCTCGATCCGGATCAGGAACTGCAATCCGGATCCCGAACATGATGTTTTGGTAAAACTGTATGAACGATCCGGATCGGGGACTACGATCCGGATCCCGAACAAGCAATTTTCTGGAAACCGTCTTTTGTGCTTCTGCAATCCGGATCGCCAAATCCAATCCGGATCGCCGTCGGTAATTCTTTCCAGAAAAGGCTGTTTTTGATCCGTATATTCTTCCTAGGGTTTCTAACCTATAAATAGGCCCTGTATTCATTTCTAGGGCATCCGCTATTACAGAAGAAAATAGCCGAAAAGAAAAAATCCACATATATAGAGAAGAAAGGAAATCAATAGATTTATTCTATGTTTCTTCATCTATATTGATTGATTTGATTCTAGGTTTTCCATACTCACATTTTGAGTAGAATCAAATCAATGAATACTTAGATGGTATTTCCGATCTATCTTTAATCTAAGTATTCGGCGGATCATCACCACCCAAACAAACAACGATTTACCCCAAAATCGGCGCGTGGACTCGCGTGGCCTTGTGGATTCAAGGTGCAACCGCTCTCGTGGATTCGGAGCGAGGTACGTTCGTGGATTCGAAGCGTGCCACTGGGTGAAGACCGTGGATTCGGTTGGACGTCGTGGACTCGACGTTGGACGCTGTGGATTCAGCGTTGGGCGCGGATCGTGGATTCGAGAAGCGTCGTGGAGCGAGCGGGAAGATCTACTAGGAGCGTATGAAAAAGGTTGAGTCGTCTGTGAGTACGGTATATCACCTTGTACGTGTGTTAATTCTAGTAGATTTCGCCGTGTTATCGGTCCCGTGGTTTTTTACTCCGGTTTGGAGTTTTTCCACGTAAAAATCTTGCGTGTTCTTTTATTTTTCCGCATTGGGTTTATTTGCGCAATGATTTTTTGAGTGTTTATTGTTTACACCTATTCACCCCCCTCTAGGTGTTTTTTCCCCTATTTAGATCCAATTACTTATAACCCAACAGTTCTTGATGGTCACTTTTGTTCAATTCCCTATAATCCACACACAATCGGAGTGACCCATCCTTCTTCTTCACGAATAGTACCGGTGTTCCCAGGGCGACACACTCGGTCAGATAAAATCCTTATTCATTAAATCCTGGAGTTGCGCCTTAAGCTCTCGCAGCTCAGCCGGTGCCATCCGGTAAGGAGCCTTAGAGATTGGCGCAGTTCCTGGAACTACATTAATCACGAACTCAATTTCCCTATCTGGCGGCATACTAGTCAGCTCAGGTGGAAAAACATCCGGAAACTCGCGGGCAATAGGGATGTCCCCGAGTCCCGGCGCCGCCGTAGGCCCCTCAACAACACTAGCTAAAAAGGCTACACATCCTCGACGGATCATCTGCCTCGCTCGGGATGTCGAAACCATAGAGGCAAAGAAAGCACTCTGACATCCTCGATATACTAACATCTCCTGGCCTGGCTTTCTAAAAGTGACAGTCCTTGCGGCACAATCAATAGTCGCAAAATACCGAGCCAGCCAGTCCATCCCGAGGACCACATCGAAGTCCTTCAGCTGTCTCAAGACCAACAGGTCTGCTGGCATAATCCAGGACTCGATCTAAATCGGACGGGGCTAGCAGCACTCCTCCATGTGCAGAGTGCAATCGGGAATCTACACCTTTCATGCACAAGGTAAGAGTCCTATTCCTAACCCTATGCAATGATGTACGTTTTCTACAAATAAAAGAGATGCCCCTATATAAACGAGGTACGAGTCCTTATGCCAGAAAGTAAATCATACCTGCTTCTTCTCGGTCAGCTATAGTAGAATCCTCTGCTAGCGCTAAGTCATCCTGACTGCTCGACAATGGCTGTCTCTCTCCAGAAGGGCGGGGGAATGAAACTTGATCTACTTGAAGGTCTGTCGGTGAAGCTCCCGGGTAGCTGGGAAGTGGTAGGGACAAACGCCGAAGTAGGTGCCACGGTTATCTCCGAAGGACACGTAACTCGCATGTGCCCGGGCTGTCCACACTTGAAACAGCGGCCGAACCTCAGGTCACAAGCGCCAGAAGTGTGCTGACCCTTGCAGAAAATGCACCTCAATGTAGGCTGAGGCTGCCTTACCTGCTGCTGCTGCTGCCTATGCCGCTGGGGCTTCTGTGACCTCTGCTGGGATGCGGTAGGGGCCAATGCTGAAGGAGGTGCTACTAAAACCCGAAAGGGGCACGTAGGTCGGATGTGGCCTGGCTGCCCACATCGGAAGCATCGACCCTCCCTCAAGCCACAGGTATTTGATGAATGCTGCCCCCTACAGAAAATGCACCGGACCGACGCCCGAGACCGTCGAGACTGCTGCTGCGGAGGCCTCTGCGATCTACCAGGTCCTCGTCGATCAAGACGCCCACGGCCAGTAGACTGGGGCCGCAGGGGTCGTGGTGGTCTCCCTGAACTGGCCTGTCCATCATTATCTGGGGCGGGGCGTTTCTTGTTTGGACGCTGCTCGGAAGCCCCGGCCCCTTCGTCAAACGCTAAGTCACCTCTCTGCGCCAGCAACTGCTCCAGGCGTTGGTCCTGACGAAAGCTCCTTGCCACCAAATGGGTCACCAAGGCCCGTAGTTCTCCCAGCTCAGCAGATACCGCCTGCTCGGGCTCCTCAGAAGGGGTAGAAATACCCCCGACGGAAAAATGACGACGGGGCGACATACTGTCACCAAAAGCCAGAAATCAGCAAAATAAAATCCCACACGACCCAATCTAGCGAAAGTCAAAGACATTCCCCTATTTCTGTGACTTTATGTTGTCTGCAGCCAACATAACTGTTCACCAGAAATGGGGTATGTCGGTCTCTCTTCACTTACTTGGAAGAGTTAAACAAATAAATCAACGACTTTCGCAAAATGTCACGTCTCTCACGCCCTATTATCCTAGGGTCTGCCAAAAGCCTAGGGTTTCCTAAGTCCCAACTGACCTATCCCTAAGCTCTGATACCAACTTAATCTGTCACGCCCCGGAACCCGGGCTCGCCAACAGATCCGCCATGCACACGGGATTTCCCGCGTACACGAAGCGCTGGTAACCTGCTCAGATATAATATACCATAACAGAGCATAAAGCAGAGCTGAACTAAACATAATAATCCCAGACTGATAAGGTACAAGCTGTAATAATACAATAATCTCCCAGCTCACCAAAATAATACACCCAGCTGGCCAGAGCCAGATCCAAAATAAAAGTGCTACAGTCTGAGATAAAAAGGGGTACAATATAAGTCCAGCTACTCTCATGGTCGGGGCAGACGATCTAGCTAGTCCGCTATCTTCTTACCTCGATCTGCCGCTGATGGCCCAGCAGCTCCCACAGACGACTCTGCAAAAATGAAGGGGAAGGAAAAAGACAGAAAATAATAATGGGGGTGAGAACTACCAGATAAACCAGCAGCCTCCCCTAGTGGGTAAAACCTCAACTCTGACGCACCCACTAGGACTACTAGAGGCAAAAGGGAACAGGGGAAGTGGTAAAATACATAAGATGCTGAAACAGGTAAACTACCACTACTATGCTGTCAAAACTGTATGCATGCATCAGAAACAGTATCTGTCCAAATAAACCCAATCTGGATACCAGTAACAACTGGTGTTGCCTGCTCAGCGGAATCTGCACACAAGGCTCGAAACCGCGGGATCGGCCCGCACGGCTCGCATCCCAAAATAAGTATCAGACCGGCACACAAGGCTGGGTCCGAAAAAGAAAGCCTACCTCCGGAGTGGCACTCGAGGGGAGCGACCCACACGAGTAAAGTATCTCTGTCATCAGTATCACAGTATCTCTGTAGCACATGTCTCACAAGTATCACAATATAGCAGGACTGGAGCATGACTATGATCAAAGTGGGAAACTCCATCCACTACAGAAAACCCCATCCCCAGCTGATGCAAAAGTAAACCAGACTCAACCCCAATCTGATGCAAGGATAAACATCTGGTCGACCGCCTACTGTCCGCGGTCACCGCAATACCCTACAAATCCACAATCTAATGCAATCTCGACTACACTATCCCAAACCCCTGCTCATACTTGAGCAACAAGCATCTGGATGCAAAGGACAACAATGAAACATGTACAAATCCCAATATGATAGTGTAGCAATAAATAGTGGCTAACTAGATGTCCCAGCAAGCATGCATTTGCACTTTTCAAAAACTGTAGAAAGGTGTCAGATATTTGTTTTAAAAGAAGATTGATTTACTGGAAAAATTATTTGCATGCGAGATTATAGCCTTTGTCCCAATCACAGTGTCCCAATATAAGTCATCATATAACCTGTGGGGTCATATTAAATTTTAGGAGAGTTCGTCCCAGCGGTTCTCATCAATTGTCACATTAGTTCGTCCCAATAGCTCTCATCAATTGTCATGTTAGTTCGTCCCAATAGTTCTCATTAATTATCATATTAGTTCGTCCCAATAGTTCTCATTAATTGTCATATTAGTTTGTCCCAATAGTTCTCATCAATTGTCCTGTTAGTTTGTCTTGTTAGTTTGTCCCAATGGTTCTCATCAATTGTCACATTATCTTAGGGGATTTCTAGTAATCCCAGTGAGCTTGTCAAAAATGAGGTAAGCAACAACCGCCCACCTCGAGCAGCTCAAACGACACCCCAGGTAGTCTCCTGGTTGTCCACAGTCCTCAAATCCTGCAAATCAACGCTCCCGGTATAAATACAAATCCCAAAAAGTACATTATTTGCTGTTTTTCAGACAGCACGGGAAAAGAGGAGTTTTTCACCTCTAAAATGAGCTCCTAAAATCCCAGAAAAATCACGGTTGCGTTCCTCGCGAAGAGTAGATCAAAATCGACTCATTGAACGCCTCGATCTGATGCTCCTACGCCAAGATAAAAATCGGAGAAGTCGGTGCTGTCCAGAAATTACCACAGCAAAAAAGGGGGGTCAAAGAGGACTTGGGCATCATGCCAAAAGTACAAAACGGAGCAAAATGATCAACACAGAAATCGAAGCCCTACCTCTTACGGTCGCGCTGCCGCAAAAATCGTCCAAAAATTCCACCCGGTTAGCACACAGGGATTTTTCGACTGAACTGCGACGGGAAATAGGCCTAAAAAGAAAATCGTCGCAGTGCGCCGCGTCGCAGATATCTCACTATCTGTAACTCCAGAAATTCTGAGATTTTAGAGAGAGAGAGAAGAGAGAGAGAGGAAGAAATTTCGTAGAGAGCTCAATCCTCAGATTCTCTCTCTAGGGCTCGAAAACCGAGGTGCAAAGAGAGGGGGTGGGGGACCTCTTATATAATGGGCCAAAGGGAATATTCCCACACGGGATCCAGATCCGAACAGGAAACACCAAAATTGGCCAACCATAATGCGCCACGTGTCCACAAACAGGAAACAGCATGTGCAAGGCCACTCAGATCTCGCCACGTGTCCACGTGGTGCACGTGGTTGCTCCGCGCTCCGGGTCTTCCGGAAGTTTGTCGGCCAATAGAATCTTGCCACGTGTCACAGTCCCCGTGGGCTTCTAGAAGCCGGCCAGCCAATGGGAAGCTGCCACGTGGCAGATGCAGGGTTCGGTGCTCCCGGTGCACGCCAGGCCTGTGGACCGCGCACCAGGACCCGTGCCCGCGCCTGCCCGCGCCTGCCCGCGCTGCCCGCGCCTGCCCGCGCCGCGCGCCTCCGCATTCCGCCGCTGTGCCGCCGCTGCGCCGCTGCCCGCCGCCGCCCGCCGCCGCTCGCCGGTCGCCGGAACAGTAATTCCGGCGGCCGGAGTTACTGTTCCGGCGTGAACAGTAACCAGGTGCCAAAAAAAATAAGTAAATATACCGTTTCGATCGTTTTCGCGCGCTGAGTCCAAATATGACGTCCGTTTCGCCAAATTCTCATCCGAAATTTTACCGAAAGCTCCCGGAAATTCCCGTTTGCTCCGATTTTCGCGCCAAATCTATTTTAAATATCCAATTTCAATTCTACAAGCTCCGATGCACTGTACAAGCTCCCCGCAGTCACTGTTTAATGTTGTACAGTTCCTGCGGGAGTCCGGATCATCACAAACAGTGTTGGGCCGGCCCAACACTGTAGACGCCCGAAGACTTTCGGGCGCCCGAAAGTTGGGCCCGAAAGTTGGGAAGCTTGCTTTTTGGGCCTTTTTTTTTTTTTTTTCGGGAGAAGCCTATAAATAGGCCCTTTGAGCCTTGATTTTGAGGCTTTTCCCGAGGCTTTTAGCTCCTGAGCCCTTTACCAAAATTCTTCCTCTCCATCTTGTGCATTTCTTGGTGGAAGCTCAGAATTTTTGGAGGCCGCGACGATAGCGATTTCTGCATCGTGGTGCGGAGCAACGATTTCCTGTTGGAGGCCCATTTTCGTCGTATTTCAGTCTGGGAGGTCTACAGAGCTACCCCGATGATATTTTTGGACGATTTCTACGGCGGCGGTTCACAAGAGGTATATCTACAATTTTCGTGTAGACCACTTTCTCTGGTTTTGAGCTTTTCTTGGGGTTTTGGGTACGTTTTTAACCCCCATTGCGACTGATGGATGGTTTGGACAGCACCTACTTGTCGGATTTTTATCTCCACATCTGGACATCGGATTTCGACGTTTCAGGACTCTATCGACATCTACTCTTCGCGAGCATCGCCATCATATTTTTATTGGAATTTTTGGAGGATGTTTTACAGGTGAAATTTTCGCATTTAAGGGACTATTCACCACAGATTTTTAGAACTTGGAATTTGTGTGGAATAAAGTGTAACTTTGAGATGTATTTTGTACCCAGGATGTTTTGAGCACTGCTACCATATTGTTGGCTTGGTGGATTTTGTGATATAGCTGTTTCTGGGCTTTCTTAGCTGTACGACCCCGGACAGTTGGCACGTTCAGGTGGGTGACCTTGCTTTCAAAATCTATGGACTGCACGCTAATTCTATGTATGTAGGAGCATGCATGTTAGTAATTGAATTAAATAGCATGTGGAAACTGTATGTTAGTACTCTTGTATATCAGTTGTCGAATTTTGTGATCTCATTGTGATTCCTACAACTTGTTAATTATTGAAATCTTGGAACTTGACCTAGCACCCCTGTCATATGTATCATGTTCAGCCAGACTGTAGAAAAACTTTAACTTGGGCTAGGTTTCTTTATTGCTCTAGACATTCCCACATCACTTTGTTATATTGTCATTCTGGACTTAGTTTTTTCGCTTGGATTGTGGGCTGGGAGGTCGAGTGGTTGTGGGATGCATTTACACTCGTGTCTGGGGACCGAGTGGAGTTGATAGCAGTCTGTAGATCTGATTTCTTTGGGAGAGTGATAGTGATGATAGATCTGGGTTCATGGGAGCTGTCAGAGTGACAGTGAGTCTCAGCTGTGTAGATTCCAGCCAGTGAGTGAGACAGTGTTTTGTTGGTTATTGCCGATCTTGTTGATCGAGGTTTTGGATTTGGATCATAGCCTGCATGAGCCACATTTGAGCTCAACAGAGATGCGCGGATACTTTGCTCGGTGGGGTCGCGCCCCTCGAGTGCCACTCCGGAGTTGGGCCTGATACTTCTATCGCGGCTTGTCGACGCATGTGTCCCTCTGGCTGAGCCAGTTTTGGCAGTCACGGACACCGTCCCTCTGGCTGAGCCAGTTTTGGCAGCTACGGACATACTTACGGTAGACCCGTCCTGTTGAGGATGTGCGGCAGTAGGTAGGCGCAGGTTTGACTGGACCCAATGTGGCAGTCAGTTTAGATTGGGTGATCTCAATGAGAGTTAGTTGTGGCATACTGTTCTTTCTATTCCACTCTTTGAGCATTTAGATAGAGGCATAGTAGCTGTAGACTTTACCTTTCCAGCTTTTATTTACAGCACTGCATATGTTACTTTATGCCTTTAGTAGACTTAGTGTGCAGATCGTCGGGCTTGTTGGTGGCACCCACTGAGAACTACTGTGAGATGTAGTTCTCACACCCGTCGTGGTGTCTTTTTCCCCTGGGACTTCTGCTCCGGTTCCTGCTGCTCTAGTTGTTGACCCAGCTCCTTCAGACCGAGGTAAGGCAGTCGCGAGATAGATCCCTTCCTGTCATCTTCAGTGTGTCAGTAGATGTACCCCTGTTTTATTTTGGAGTGTGTCCTGTCGAGTGACTTTTATAGTGAGGTATCGAGTTGTACCTTTATTTCCTGCTTTTCTAAGAGACTATTGTATTTTGTTGTGAGGATGGTTTGTATTTATTATGAGAGGTAGTTGTATTTTATGCCTTCATTTCAGCTTTTACTATTTCAACTCTGATATCTGCTAGTATAGATGTTTCTTTGCAGGATAGTCGCTACGTCTATACGGGGCTTCCCGTGTGGGCGGCGGATCTGTTGGCGAGCTCAAGGCGCAGTTTCGACCCCGGGGCGTGACAGCTACTCTCCAGAGACGGGTGGGGATCTAGCTCGCGACTCCCTCGCCTCGATCAGCAGCAAAAGAATCAGCAACTGGAAAGTAGGTCCCTGGGGAAAAATCACCACGGCGGGTATGAGAACTACATCCCACAATAGTTCTCAGTGGGTACCGCCACCAATCCCAACGGTCTGCCCACTAATTCTACTTGAGGCATAAAGTAACAAATGCAGTACTGAAAGGAAAGAAGCTGGAAAATAACCCTACAGCTACTATGCCTCTATCTAAATGCTCAATGAGTGGTACAGATGAAAACATGATACATCTACTATCTCTCAAATATAATCACCCAATCTATACTGACTGCCACATGGGGTCCAGTCAAACCTGCGCCTACCTTTTGCCGCACGTCCACAAGAGGACGTGTAGTGGCCCTAGTTCCCATGCAGCATTCTTCCGATGAATCCACTGTTAGAACACCTAGTATTGGTGTATCTGGCCCACGGTGCATCAATTGGATGCCACTGATGGACCCTGTGAGTTCCTACTTGCTATGTTGGCCTTCAACTGGGTTTGCCGAAATTTCTGAAAAGATTTAGGCCAAACGGAGGTCGAAAATGGATTCAGCATGGAAAAACGCTTGAAAACGACTATTTGTTTGTTTAATTAGGAGTCCGGATGCCCAAAAACGGACACCCGGAAGTTTTTAGTGATTTTTGGTGCATGGGAGGGGCCGTAGACCGCCGGGATGCCACGTGGCGGCCTGTCATTGGCCGGTTTACGGCGCGCGGTCCACAGAGCAGCGCGGCGGGGTGCACAGACCCGGCGCATGGACACGTGGCACCGCCTAATTGGCGGGCTCAAGGCGCGCGGTCTATTGGGTGAGCGCGGCGGTGCATGGACCAGGCGGGGGACACGTGGCAGCCTCCGGTTGGTCGGTACACGCAGGCGCGGTCCACAGAACTCCTGCGGAAGGCGTGGATCGGGTGCAGGGGACACGTGTCACTCCCGGATTGGTGGGTGCAGCAAGTGCGGTGCACGGGGCGCGCGGCAGGTGCCTCGGGGCGCGTGCGCATGTGCGGCCCACGTCGCGCGACCGGCGCGCGCGACGGCCGGTCGGCGGGTCAGCCGGGGAGGGCACGTGGCGCCGGCTCATTGGCGGGCGCCACCGCCTTACTGTGCTCAGAGTGGGGATACGTGGCGGTCACCGAGTGGCCTTGCACCGGTGTTTCCTGTTCGGCGGGACACGTGGCGGTTTCTGAGTGGCCTTGCACCGGTGTTCCCTATTCGGCGGACACGTGGCAGCACCAGAAGGATTCGGGCGTGAATAGTGTTGGGCCCGGGCCCAACACTGTAGGCGCCCGAAAATTTTCGGGCGCCCGAAAGTTGGGCCCGAGCCCAATAATTGGGTTTCTTTTGACTTTTTTTTTTGGAAGGCCTATAAATAGGCCACTTTGGGCCGCATTTTTGTGCCCTTTCCCGGGAGAATTAGCCTCTAATCCCTTCATAAGATTTCTTCCTCTCCCTCTTGAGCATCTCCTGGTGAAATTTCAGATTTTTTTAGAGGCCGCAACGACAGCGTTTCCTGCATCGTAGTGCGGAGCGACGATATACTGTTGGAGGCCCATTTCCGTCGCATTTTCGTCTAGGAGACCTGCAGAGCTACCCTGATGCTATTTTTGGACGATTTCTTTGACAGCGGTTTCACAAGAGGTATATCTACGTTTTCCGTGTTGAACATTTTTCCTGGGATTGAGTTTTTCCTGGGGTTTGGGGTACATTTTAACACCCCTTTGTAACTGTATGAGATTCTGGACAGCTTACACTTCGCAGATTTTTATCTCTCCATCCGGATATCGGATTTCGACGATTCAAGAGCCTATCGACATCTACACTTCGCGAGGATCGCCGTGGTATTTTTATCGGAATTTTTGGAAGAATATTTTCAGGTGAAAATTTCTTGTGAATGGGACTGTTCATGCAGATTTTGGGAAACTTGGAAATTGTATGGATTTTAGTGTAATTGTGGATTGTTGTGTACCCAGGACCTTGTGAGCGCCGCTACGGTGCTTCTAGCTTAGCGGATACGCTGATTTGGTGGTTTCTGGACCTTTATATCTGTACAACCCCGGACAGTTAGCGTGTTCAGGTGGGTGATCCTGCTTTCAAAATCTATGGACTGCACTCTAATTCTACGATTGTAGTAGCATGCATGTTAGTATATGAGCTAAATAATCTGTGAAAACTGTATGTTGAACCCACCGTTGCTAGTTGCTAAATCTGATGACCTCTTTGTAAATTTTGCAACATGAAAACTTAACTTAGCACACCTGTTATTTATTATACATCATGCTCCACCGGATTATAGTAAACTTAAACCTGAATTGGATTTATTCATTGCTTTAGTTTTCCCACATTGGTTGTTACTCTTGTCATTCTGGACATAGTGTTTTCCCCCGAGTCGTGGGTTGGGAGGTCGAGTAGCAGTGGGATGCATTTGCACTCGTGTCTGGGGACCGAGTGGAGTTGGTAGCAGTCTGTAGACCACTTTTCTTGGGATGGTGATAGTGATGTTAGTTTTGGGTTCATGAGAGATGTCAGAGTGACAGTGAGTCTCAGAAGTGTTGCTTCTAGCTAGAGATTGAGAGACAGTAGTTTGGATCATAGCCTGCAGGAGCCACATTTGAGCTCGACAGAGATGCGCGAATACTTTGCTCGGTGGGGTCGCTACCCACGAGTGCCACTTTGGAGTTGGGCTTGATACTTCTATCGCGGCTTGTCGATGCTGGTGTCCCACTGGCTGAACCAGTTTTGGCAGTCACGGACACCGTCCCTCTGGCTGAGCCAGTTTTGGCAGCTACGGACATGCCTACGGTAGTAGGTAGGCGCAGGTTTGACTGGACCCGATGTGGCAGTCAGTTTGGATTGGGTGATTTGAGACAAGTATCAGTAGTGGCATATTGATCTTCTGTCCTATTCCTTGAGCATTTAGATAGAGGCATAGTAGCAGTAGATTTTTACTTTCCAGCTTTTCTATACAGTATTCCTTTTGTTACTTTATGGCTCTAGTAGACTTAGTGGGCAGACCGTCGGGCTTGTTGGCGGCACCCACTGAGAACTACTGTGGGAGGTAGTTCTCACACCCATCGTGGTGTCTCTTCCCCAGGGACTTCAGCTCTAGTTCCTGCTGCACCAGTTGCTGATCCAACTCCTACAGACCGAGGTAAGGGAGTCACGAGATAGATCCTTTTCCCCCTTCAGCTTCAGCGAGTGATAGAGGTACCCTGATGTTCATTTTGGTTGTGTCATGTGTGAGAGATTATGTAGTGAGGTATCGAGTTGTACATTTTATGTTCACTTTTTGGAGAGACTCTCATGTATTTTGGTGAGGATGCTATGTATTTTATTCTTGAGAGACTATTTACTTCTTGTTTATAGTTAGTTTTCTTTTTCAGCTCTGATATCTGCTAGTATAGTTGTTTATTTGCAGGTTAGACGCTACGTCTCTACGGGGCTTCCTGTAGGGGCGGCGGATCTGTTGGCGAGCCTGGGGCACAGTTCCAACCCCGGAGCGTGACAGATTGGAGTGGTATCAGAGCCTAGGATGTAGGTCTTTGAGGACTTAGGAACCCTCGGCTTGTGGCTGAACCCTAGGATGACCCACGTGAGAGCCGAGACTTTTTAGCGGAAGTCTTGATTGGGTTTCTAACTCTCCCGAGCAGATTGGGACGAGTGATAGACATGTTTTCCTTTGGTAGCGACTATGTTGGCTGCAGACTACATAGTACTTCTGAAAGGGGGACATGCCTTTTGACTTTCGCTAGATTGGGTCGAGTGTTGATTCTTGTTCTGATTCTTTGTTTTGTCCCTCAGGTGGGGATGCCTCCTCGATGTTCGATGGTGACGCGCTCGCAGCCTTCGTCCTCTGAGCCCGAGCAGGAGTACTCGGGGCGAGGACATCAGGCTGAGATTCAGGAGCTCCGTGCCCAGATGGCACAGATGGCTGAGGCGACTCGACGCCAGGAGGAGGTGTAGTGCACCGATTTCTGCGAAATAGGAAAACTCGGTAAAAATACTTGTAACATGTTTCAAATATGATTACAAGTGGGTTTGAAGCGTTTCGAATCAACGCAAAAGCCGTTGAGTCGAAAAGTGAGTTGTGGTTGAGAAACGAAGCCTCAAGTTGCAAAATTGGGACTCGTGTTCGCCGAGTTCGCAAAATGGCAAAATTCGGCAAGAAGACTTGTAACGTGTTTTAAATATGATTACAGTCGAGTTCGGTGCGTTTCGGGCTGACGCGAAGGGCATCGGGTCGAAAAGTGACTTGAACCCGAGGACTTAGCAAATTCTGAAATTTTCTGAAATTGGTTATCGCGAAGCTTTTTCGGAGCCCTGTTTCGGAGACTTTGAGTGCCCCAAAAATTTAAAAGAAATCGTGGGGTGTCTCACAAAAGTTTTTTTATTAAAAGGGGTGAAAAACCTAGGTAAGTTATTAAGGAAAAATCGGAGAATGAAGCGAAGAAAAATGCTTCGTGAATTCTGAAACTGCAGTTTTGACAGTGCAGTTTATCGCGAAGCTTTTTCGGAGCCCTGTTTCGGAGGCTTAGAGTGCCCCAAAAATTTAAAAGAAATCGTGGGGTGTCTCACAAAAGTTTTCTTATTAAAAGGGGTGAAAAACCTAGGTAAGTTATTAAGAAAAAATCGGAGAACGAAGCGAAGAAAAATGCTTCGCGAATTCTGAAACTGCAGTTTGGACAGTGCAAGTTAATCGCGAAGCATTTTCGGGGCTCTCTTTCGAGGGCTGAGAGTAGTCCAATTAAATAAAATCGTGGGAAGTTTAAGAAAAATTTGTAGATTAAAGGGGCGAAGAAAAATTTCGATTTGGATTTCTCAGTTGACGGGAAAACGTGGTGAAAGAGGGCTATCCGAAATAGTTCACTGCAGGAAAAACTGCAGGAAAAAGGGGTAGTTTTGGAATATTTTTGAAATTGAGGGGCATTTTAGTAAATTCCCCTTTTTCTCCAACCACCCACCTGCAGGGAATTAATTCCCCTGCTCTCTCTCTTTCTCTCTCCTGCAGAAGCAAGAAACGAAGGAAAAAAAAAAAGGGGAGAAGAACAAGGGAAAGAGAAGAAGAAAAAGAAGAAGAAGAAAAAAGAAGAAGAAGAAGAAGAAGGAGAAGGAAAAAGGTATTCTCCCTCTTTCTCTCTTTCTCTCCCTCTTTCTCTCCCTCTCTCTCTCTCTCTGGGCAGCAAGGCTGCTGCGCAAGGCAGCTGCAGGCTGCCTTGCGCAGCTGTTGGTGCTGCAGCAGCTGCTGCTGCTACCAGCAGCAGCAGCAGCTGCTGGTTCTGCTGCTTGGGCAGCAGCTTGCAGCTGCTGCCCAGCAGCAGATTTTGGAAGAAATCAAAAAAAAAAGGAAGAAGGAGAGAAATATATATATATATATATGTGTTTGTATGTGTATATATATATATATATATATAGATATATATATATATACATATATATATAGATATATATATATATACATATATATATAGATGTATATATGTTGAGGGGAGGCGCAGCTAGAGCTGCTGCTCAGCTGCTGCTGCTGCTAAGCAGCAGCAGCTGGGCAGCAAAGTTGCTGCGCAAGGCAGCTGCAGGCTGCCTTGCGCAGCTGCTGGTGCTGCAGCAGCTGCTGCTGCTACCAGCAGCAGCAGCAGCTGCTGGTTCTGCTGCTTGGGCAGCAGCTTGCAGCTGCTGCCCAGCAGCAGAATTGGAGATGAAACACAAAAAAAAAAAAAAAAAAAAAGAAAGAAAGAAGAGAAAAGGAAAGAAAAGAAGAGAGTGAAGAGAAAACTTCTTCTCTTCTTTTCTTTTCTCCAAATGCAAACTTCCCAATCCCTCAATGTTTGCAAAAATGCAAAATTGAAGAATTGGGGGTGGGGAAATTGCTTAAATTGAGCTCCTCTAAAATTTAGAGAGCATTGGGCTTGCTTCCAATATGAAATTGCAATTCTCGACTTACCAAGTGCAAAATCGAAGAATTGGGGGAAAATTGCTCAAATTGAGCTTTCTTCAAAATTTGGAGGGCTTTTTGACCCCGGATCGAGTTGAGCAAGTTTCTTTTTGGCAATAGGTCATGGGATGATCATTTTTCTCCTATTTTTGTAAACCACTCAAAAAGTAGCCTTTTTGTGGAGAAAAGTGATCAAATAAGGGTTGTTTCCCCTTTTCTTGCCAAAAGGGGTTAATCTTACCGTTTTGCTAAATTTAGTAAGTCACGTGAAAACAATTGCTTATTTTTCCTTCCTTACAACGTAGGGAAACCTCAAAGGCATAAAGAGCTAGACTTGTCTCCTCCGGAAACTCAGAAAGCACATCGAGGTGGGGGATTCTATCGAGCGAGGGTGACCTCTCCCCTTATCTTTTGCTTTTCCTTAGAAGCATGTTAATAGAGTGGCTAGGATTGTATTTTCATGCTTATGTAGAAGTGAATTATGGCATGTGGAAATCTCGACTTAGGAGAAAACTTATATTAGGCTCTAATGTGTGGCATTCACTATAGGATTTCACGAGTGGCATTTTGCTTGAGTCAATTATGTGAGTACATGGAAGTAGGGCTTAATTTAGAGTTATGTCTCTAAGGGAATCATAGTATAGTTGAGGTTAATATCCAAAGTGAATGAAATCCCTAGAATCGTCATAGGGAATTGGGTTAATACACCTACACTTTAACTTCAACTTGAGTATAATAAAAGTAAAGAAAGACTAAGTCCAAGGGACTTCTGTTACCTTGAGGCATGGACCTAGGGTAAAGGTATTGAGTACATGAAAAGATAAGCTAAAAGCTTAATTAAAAAGAAAGAAAATGGCCAAGAGGCAATGTGAGCTACGAGCTCGAATGAAAAGGAAGCTGAGTGCTAAAGAGCAAAGAGAAAGGCAAAGGCCTAAAGTGGAAAGAGGCTAAGTGCAAAAGCAATGAAAGAGATAATAAAACGGGCGTACCTACGGGGGTGAAACGCGGCCCATGTTGGAGTAGCAGGCAGTGTCCCTCTCCCGGGTAGAGACCCGTTCGGGACGTTTCTCCCGTAGGACGGGGTAACACTTGCGGGTGTTATCGGCAACCTTAGAGGACTTGTCTTATGGCAGCATGTCTGCCGGGCTAGGGCCCGTTGGGCAAGATTCTCCGAGGGTTAGCAACTTTAATTAAAACACAAAGAAAAGTAAAGAAAGTGGTTGGTCAAGTAAGTGGTTGGTTAGAATGACACCTTACAACGGCATTAAGTCAGGTTATGGCAAAGGTAAAAGTGTTAAGCATGCTAGCTAGGATTTACAGCTTTTATTACTGTATTTCATTCTCTATTATATTGCTTCCATTAGACTAAGCGGTGCAGGGCATTTTCTCTCGGTGGTTGAACCCACTGGGAACTTCGTTGTAGTTCTCACACCCTTTGGGTGACATCCCCACAGGTCCAGGTACATCGAGCGAGGCACGCGACAGGGGCAAGAGCCCAGCAGAGTAGCGACCTAGCAGTCTAGAGTCGCCAGTACCATTTTGGAGTTTTATTTTCTTGAGCGAACTTTTGTATGTGAGCAACAATGTAATCTTTAAATGTTCAAGTTTCATGTTGGAAAAAGAAAAAAAAAAATATGGATGTAATTTGTATTGTAGTTGCATGTTAAAAGAGAGTTGTATTATAAACAAAAGTATTTGTTTTCGCTCAAGTGATGTACTTTCATTTCTTCTAACTATTTGTTTGAATGATTGGAAGTTTAAATTCATAGATCTCTCCTCTGATTGCTTACTCTTCCGCTATATTGAATTAAAATTGTTGGAATAAACCGTTCCTTTCGGGTCTTGAAAGGTCATGCCCGATTGGCGGGTCTGTTGGCGCGCCCGAACTGTTCAAATTGACGGTCTCGGGGCGTGACAGATAAGAGTGGTATCAGAGCCTAGGAATAGTCCTAGGTGGTTAGCAAACCTTAGGAAGACTCTAGGGTTTAGGCACGAGAGAGTGTGTGGATCTTTTGGCGAAAGTATATGATTGGGTTTTACGATTCCCAAGAAGGACATTGGGAATGGATCGAGGGTAATGAGCTTTCATTCTTTGGACTATTACGTTGGCGGCCGACAACGTAAGGTCAGGGGTGAAAGGGAGTGCCCTTATGTACTTTCGCATGATTGGGTCGACGAGCCCTTTTGTTTGGTATCTAGCTTGCGCATTGTCCAAATTATCAAATTTGGGCTAATCGTTTCGTTGTGGTGTTGTTGCTTAGGGAATAGCAATGGCATCGAGTGATCGATGAAGAATAGGATCCGCGTCGACGCAAATTGAGCCCTTCGAGCGCTCAGGCTCGAGTGAAGCGAGTTGAAATTTGGTGCTTTAGTTTGTACTTTGGCCAAATTGGGCAAAGTGTGACCGATTAGGTCCGATGGTGACTCGGTGAAAGACCGACTCACGAGACGTTGGCGATCGTTAGATTGCGAGAGCCATGTTGAAATGTCCTAAGGTTTAGGGCAAGAAAGTTTTATGGACTTGGTGGTGAAAGTTCGCTCTTGGTGATAGTAGCGACCATGTGACGTGTCGATGTGACTGAATTGCCGCATAGTGCGTTGGTGAGGCCCAGGGTAGGCTTCAAGATGTGAGAACCTCTCGATAGAGCGGGAGTCTTGTGGTGCTGGTCCGATGGATCGGTATAACGGCAAGGGTTGCCACCGAAGGGTTCGCGTGTTAGTTGCCAAAATTGGAGAACTATTATTGTGGTGCCTCCACCCAGTTGGGGGAAGTGCACAGGTACCATGGGTGTGCTTAAGCAAATCGCTTAACACCGTGGATTCTACGAGTTGACATAGAGGCGTAAGACGCACAATCTTGTGGGTGCTCATGGAGCACAGGTACCCTTTAGCCAGAAAGAACTGGTTAAGTGGCACCTTAGCGTTTGCTAAGTGTGATAGGAGTCGATAGAGAGTTTGTGTCGTAGATTGACGACTAGCGAGTGGGTTTTGCTCGGTGAAGAATAGTAGTCACGTGGCGACGCTTAGTGGGTTCGTTGAGGGACGATCCGTGCCTGGACCATATATGAAGACTGTGGAGCCTGTAGCCATGTGGGCAGGCGCAGTCGGCTGTGAGAGACAGTGGCCCGAGACCTGAGGGCGGGGCATAATAGATTTTTGGTCGGGGCGGTAGTCCGAGTGATGACTCGGGAACGTAGAGTGCCACGTGTGAGCCTCGAGGCTATTAGTACACTGAGAGTGTAGACGCGACCAGGCCATAGGGCTGGTGATGATTGAGATACTGTTACTCCTAGTGGGAGTGTTAGTGCGGTAGTCCTAAACGAGGATCTGACCGCATGATGATTGGGTCTGCATGCTAGTTACAGACGATATGTGATATCGAGTGGAAGGTTGGGCTATAGGCCTGCATTGGACCATGGTCTGTGGACCTGTCAATAGTCTGAAATAAACGGGTTGGCCGAGAACTCGTGGTTGAGAGCGCGAGTGGCGTGTGGAATAGTTGGGAGTAAGGATTGGTTTTCGCCCTCTAAGTCAAGCAAATAGGGCGGCGGAGTTGAAGGAGCTTAAGGCTAAATTGCAAGACCTGCTGGACAAGGGTTTCATCAGACCCAGCGTATCTCCTTGGGGAGCTCCAGTCCTGTTTGTGAGGAAGAGGACGGGTCACTTCGGCTAGTGTGAACTATCGGGAGCTCAACAAATTGACGATCACGGACCGATATCCATTGTCGCGGATCGACGATTTGATCAACCAGTTGCAAGGTTCCCGAGTATTTTCGAAAATCGACCTTCAATCGGGATACCACCAATTAAAGATTAAGCCGGAGGATGTGCACAAAACGGCTGTTAGAATGCGGTATGGACACTACGAATTCACTGTAATACCGTTCTGGTTGACTAATGCTCCGGCGGCATTCATGGATTTAATGAACCGCAGTTTTCATCCTTTCCTTGACTGATTTGTTGTCGTCTTCATTGACGACATTTTAGTCTACTCTCGAAGTGACAACGAGCATGAGGATCACCTACGACAGGTTTTACAAGTACTTCGGGAGCGGGGCCTGTTCGCGAAGTTGAAGAAATGCGAATGTTGGCTCCGGGAAGTGGCATTCTTAGGACATGTGATTTCTGAGGCAAGGGTGTCTGTGGATCCCAAGAAAATTGAAGCAGTGAAGGATTGGCCCCGACCAACCAATGTCACCGAGGTTCGAAGCTTTATCGAACTCGCGGGCTATTATAGGCGGTTCGTGGAAGGGTTTTCCAAAATTACCATTCCACTCACCGGCCTTACAAGAAAAGGGGCTAAGTTCACTTGGAGCGATGCTTGTGAAAGAGGCTTCCAGTTGCTCAAGAACAAGTTGACATCGGCTCCAATCCTTGCTTTACCTATTGCGGGAAAAAGTTTGTGGTGTATAGTGATGCCTCAGAGACTGGGTTGGGGTGTGTACTTATGCAAGACGAGAGGGTTATAGCCTATGCCTCCCGGCAGCTGAAGAGTTATGAAAAGAACTACCCCACTCACGATCTCGAACTTGCCGCGGTGATTTTTGCACTGAAGATATGGCGGCATTACCTCTACGGGGAACATTGCGAAATTTACACGGATCACAAAAGTCTCAAATATTTGTTCACTCAGAAGGAATTAAACCTGAGGCAGCGTCGATGGCTGGAACTCCTAAAAGATTATGATGTTAGCATCTTGTACCACCCGGGGAAAGCAAATGTGGTGGCCGACGCGCTAAGCAGGAAGTCCGTGGAAAATCTCGCCATGATCATCACCGACCAATACCCGTTGCAATCTGAAATGAGACGGATGGGCTTGGAGGTTGTGGCTTCCGGTGCACCCGCGAAGCTTATGACGCTCGTTGTGCAACCTACCTTGTTGGAGAGAATTAAAGGAAAGCAAATGGCAGATGAAAAGCTCCAAAAGGTGAGGTCTGATTTAGAAAGTGGTGAGGCAAGGGATTTTGCTGTGGACTCCACAGGAATCTTAAGGTTTCGTGGTCGCGTGTGTGTACCTAATGACGAGGATATTCGTGAAATGATTCTTCAAGAAGCACACCGATCGCCGTATACTATCTACCCCGGCGGCACAAAAATGTATAAGGACCTGAAGGCACAGTTTTGGTGGCCAGGCATGAAGAAGGATGTTGGACACTTCGTGGCTAGATGCTTAGTGTGCCAACAAGTCAAGGCTGAACATAGACTCCCTGCGGGCAAGCTTCAAAATCTGCCGATTCCCGTGTGGAAATGGGAGAACATCGCTATGGACTTTATCGTGGGCTTGCCTCGGTCTCAAGCAGGCCACGACGCGATTTGGATGGTTGTGGATAGGTTAACCAAGGCGGCTCATTTCCTGCCTGTCCACACCACCTGGTCTAGGGATAAATTGGCGCAGTTGTATATTGATGAGATTATGCGCCTTCATGGAGTTCCTGTTTCTATAGTGTCGGATCGGGATCCCCGATTCGTGTCACAATTTTGGAAGAGCTTCCACGAGACTTTGGGAACACGCCTGGATTTCTCTACGGCTTATCATCCTCAGAGCGATGGTCAATCTGAGAGGACCAATCAAATCCTCGAAGATATGCTCAGGGCGTGTGTCCTGGATTATGGCCCAGGGTGGCAGCGATATTTGCCGATGGCGGAGTTCGCCTACAATAACAGCTATCAAGCCAGCATTGGAATGGCACCTTTTGAGGCACTATATGGCAGAAAGTGCAGGTCTCCACTGCATTGGAGTGAGGTCGGCGAGAGATCATCACTGGGTCCTGATGTATTGCAAGAAGCCGAGGAAAAGGTGCAAATTGCGCGTCAACGTCTGGTGACAGCGCAAAGTCGGCAAAAGAGCTATGCGGACAAAAGGCGGCGCGACCTAGAGTTTAAGGTCGGGGATCACGTATTTTTGAAGGCGTCGCCCACGAAGGGGGTAGTGCGATTTGGGATGCGAGGAAAGTTGAACCCTCGTTTTCTTGGACCTTATGAGGTTTTGGAGCGGGTTGGCCCAGTGGCCTATAAAATAGCTTTGCCCCCAGATTTGGCAGGAATTCATGATGTATTTCATGTATCACAACTCCGCCAGTATGTCCACGACCCGACGCACATAATCAACTACCCACCGCTCGATCTACGGGAGGATATGAGCTATGATGAGTTTCCGTATAAGATTGTAGATCGGCGTGATAGGAAGCTAAGGAACCGCTCCATTCCTTATGTGAAAGTGCTTTGGACGAGGCATAGCGAGGAGGAGGCCACGTGGGAGCCTGAGGCTGTGATGCGGGAGCACTATCCTCGCTTGTTCGAGGAATAAATCCCAAGGTACGTGAGTTTTAGTTTCGCGGACGAAACTCCTAAAGGAGGGGAGGATGTAGTGCACCGATTTCTGCGAAATAGCAAAACTCGGTAAAAATACTTGTAACACGTTTCAAATATGATTACAAGTGGGTTTGAAGCGTTTCGAATCAACGCAAAAGCCGTTGAGTCGAAAAGTGAGTTGTGGTTGAGAAACGAAGCCTCAAGTTGCAAAATTGGGACTCGTGTTCGCCGAGTTCGCAAAATGGCAAAATTCGGCGAGAAGACTTGTAACGTGTTTTAAACATGATTACAGTCGAGTTCGGTGCGTTTCGGGCTGACGCGAAGGGCATCGGGTCGAAAAGTGACTTGAACCCGAGGACTTAGCAAATTCTGAAATTTTCTGAAATTGGTTATCGCGAAGCTTTTTCGGAGCCCTGTTTCGGAGACTTTGAGTGCCCCAAAAATTTAAAAGAAATCGTGGGGTGTCTCACAAAAGTTTTTTATTAAAAGGGGTGAAAAACCTAGGTAAGTTATTAAGGAAAAATCGGAGAACGAAGCGAAGAAAAATGCTTCGTGAATTCTGAAACTGCAGTTTTGACAGTGCAGTTTATCGCGAAGCTTTTTCGGAGCCCTGTTTCGGAGGCTTAGAGTGCCCCAAAAATTTAAAAGAAATCGTGGGGTGTCTCACAAAAGTTTTCTTATTAAAAAGGGTGAAAAACCTAGGTAAGTTATTAAGAAAAAATCGGAGAACGAAGCGAAGAAAAATGCTTCGCGAATTCTGAAACTGCAGTTTGGACAGTGCAAGTTAATCGCGAAGCATTTTCGGGGCTCTCTTTCGAGGGCTGAGAGTAGTCCAAAATTTTAAATAAAATCGTGGGAAGTTTAAGAAAAATTTGTAGATTAAAGGGGCGAAGAAAAATTTCGATTTGGATTTCTCAGTTGACGGGAAAACGTGGTGAAAGAGGGCTATCCGAAATAGTTCACTGCAGGAAAAACTGCAGGAAAAAGGGGTAGTTTTGGAATATTTTTGAAATTGAGGGGCATTTTAGTAAATTCCCCTTTTTCTCCAACCACCCACCTGCAGGGAATTAATTCCCCTGCTCTCTCTCTTTCTCTCTCCTGCAGAAGCAAGAAATGAAGGAAAAAAAAAAAAGGGGAGAAGAACAAGGGAAAGAGAAGAAGAAAAAGAAGAAGAAGAAAAAAGAAGAAGAAGAAGAAGAAGAAGAAGAAGGAGAAGGAAAAAGGAATTCTCCCTCTTTCTCTCTTTCTCTCCCTCTTTCTCTCCCTCTCTCTCTCTCTCTGGGCAGCAAGGCTGCTGCGCAAGGCAGCTGCAGGCTGCCTTGCGCAGCTGTTGGTGCTGCAGCAGCTGCTGCTGCTACCAGCAGCAGCAGCAGCTGCTGGTTCTGCTGCTTGGGCAGCAGCTTGCAGCTGCTGCCCAGCAGCAGATTTTGGAAGAAATCAAAAAAAAAAGGAAGAAGGAGAGAGAATATATATATATATATATGTGTTTGTATGTGTATATATATATATATATATATATAGATATATATATATATACATATATATATAGATGTATATATGTTGAGGGGAGGCGCAGCTAGAGCTGCTGCTCAGCTGCTGCTGCTGCTAAGCAGCAGCAGCTGGGCAGCAAAGTTGCTGCGCAAGGCAGCTGCAGGCTGCCTTGCGCAGCTGCTGGTGCTGCAGCAGCTGCTGCTGCTACCAGCAGCAGCAGCAGCTGCTGGTTCTGCTGCTTGGGCAGCAGCTTGCAGCTGCTGCCCAGCAGCAGAATTGGAGATGAAACACAAAAAAAAAAAAAAAGAAAGAAAGAAAGAAGAGAAAAGGAAAGAAAAGAAGAGAGTGAAGAGAAAACTTCTTCTCTTCTTTTCTTTTCTCCAAATGCAAACTTCCCAATCCCTCAATGTTTGCAAAAATGCAAAATTGAAGAATTGGGGGTGGGGAAATTGCTTAAATTGAGCTCCTCTAAAATTTAGAGAGCATTGGGCTTGCTTCCAATATGAAATTGCAATTCTCGACTTACCAAGTGCAAAATCGAAGAATTGGGGGAAAATTGCTCAAATTGAGCTTTCTTCAAAATTTGGAGGGCTTTTTGACCCCGGATCGAGTTGAGCAAGTTTCTTTTTGGCAATAGGTCATGGGATGATCATTTTTCTCCTATTTTTGTAAACCACTCAAAAAGTAGCCTTTTTGTGGAGAAAAGTGATCAAATAAGGGTTGTTTCCCCTTTTCTTGCCAAAAGGGGTTAATCTTACCGTTTTGCTAAATTTAGTAAGTCACGTGAAAACAATTGCTTATTTTTCCTTCCTTACAACGTAGGGAAACCTCAAAGGCATAAAGAGCTAGACTTGTCTCCTCCGGAAACTCAGAAAGCACATCGAGGTGGGGGATTCTATCGAGCGAGGGTGACCTCTCCCCTTATCTTTTGCTTTTCCTTAGAAGCATGTTAATAGAGTGGCTAGGATTGTATTTTCATGCTTATGTAGAAGTGAATTATGGCATGTGGAAATCTCGACTTAGGAGAAAACTTATATTAGGCTCTAATGTGTGGCATTCACTATAGGATTTCACGAGTGGCATTTTGCTTGAGTCAATTATGTGAGTACATGGAAGTAGGGCTTAATTTAGAGTTATGTCTCTAAGGGAATCATAGTATAGTTGAGGTTAATATCCAAAGTGAATGAAATCCCTAGAATCGTCATAGGGAATTGGGTTAATACACCTACACTTTAACTTCAACTTGAGTATAATAAAAGTAAAGAAAGACTAAGTCCAAGGGACTTCTGTTACCTTGAGGCATGGACCTAGGGTAAAGGTATTGAGTACATGAAAAGATAAGCTAAAAGCTTAATTAAAAAGAAAGAAAATGGCCAAGAGGCAATGTGAGCTACGAGCTCGAATGAAAAGGAAGCTGAGTGCTAAAGAGCAAAGAGAAAGGCAAAGGCCTAAAGTGGAAAGAGGCTAAGTGCAAAAGCAATGAAAGAGATAATAAAACGGGCGTACCTACGGGGGTGAAACGCGGCCCATGTTGGAGTAGCAGGCAGTGTCCCTCTCCCGGGTAGAGACCCGTTCGGGACGTTTCTCCCGTAGGACGGGGTAACACTTGCGGGTGTTATCGGCAACCTTAGAGGACTTGTCTTATGGCAGCATGTCTGCCGGGCTAGGGCCCGTTGGGCAAGATTCTCCGAGGGTTAGCAACTTTAATTAAAACACAAAGAAAAGTAAAGAAAGTGGTTGGTCAAGTAAGTGGTTGGTTAGAATGACACCTTACAACGGCATTAAGTCAGGTTATGGCAAAGGTAAAAGTGTTAAGCATGCTAGCTAGGATTTACAGCTTTTATTACTGTATTTCATTCTCTATTATATTGCTTCCATTAGACTAAGCGGTGCAGGGCATTTTCTCTCGGTGGTTGAACCCACTGGGAACTTCGTTGTAGTTCTCACACCCTTTGGGTGACATCCCCACAGGTCCAGGTACATCGAGCGAGGCACGCGACAGGGGCAAGAGCCCAGCAGAGTAGCGACCTAGCAGTCTAGAGTCGCCAGTACCATTTTGGAGTTTTATTTTCTTGAGCGAACTTTTGTATGTGAGCAACAATGTAATCTTTAAATGTTCAAGTTTCATGTTGGAAAAAAGAAAAAAAAAAATATGGATGTAATTTGTATTGTAGTTGCATGTTAAAAGAGAGTTGTATTATAAACAAAAGTATTTGTTTTCGCTCAAGTGATGTACTTTCATTTCTTCTAACTATTTGTTTGAATGATTGGAAGTTTAAATTCATAGATCTCTCCTCTGATTGCTTACTCTTCCGCTATATTGAATTAAAATTGTTGGAATAAACCGTTCCTTTCGGGTCTTGAAAGGTCATGCCCGATTGGCAGGTCTGTTGGCGCGCCCGAACTGTTCAAATTGACGGTCTCGGGGCGTGACAGGAGGCAGTGGCGCGGCTGATGCTCATGATGGAGCAGAGAGCACAGCCGACAGTGGCACCCCCTGAGACTTCGCCGGTGCCTTCTTCCCCTATTGTGGCACCCCCTGTGGTGCAGCCTGCACCGGCGGTTCCTGTTGAGCCGGTTTCGAGTAGGCCACTGGCTGGGGCGATGGGATCGTTGACTTCGGCGGAGCAGCGGGAGGTAGTGGACCTGTTGATGAGATTTCGCCAGTTTGATCCGCCCCGCTTTTCGGGCATGAGTGCTAAGCCGTGGGCAGCCGAGTCTTGGATCACCGCCATGGAGCGCCACTTCGAGAGCTTATTTGTTTATGAGAGGTTTCGAGTTATTTTGGCTACTCACTTTCTAGAGAGCAACGCCGAGGCATGGTGGCGGCGTGTGCGACCAGCTGGTCCACCTGGGACGCAGCTTCTTTCTTGGGCCAAGTTCCAGAGTATGTTGCTTGGAACCTTCTTTCCGGAGAGTGTCAAACAGCGACTGGAGGAGCAGTTGAAGAATCTCCGCCAGGGAGATAGGCCAGTGCACATGTACATAGCTGAATTCAACCAGCTATTGGCATGTTTGCCTCATGTGGCCAGAGATGAGAGCCATCTCATCTATATGTTTGAGAGAGGACTTCGTCGAGATATTTTTCAGTTCGTTCGCTCCCGCACACTTCAGACTTTGGAGGCCTCGATGGAGCAGGCTTTGTATGTGGAGTGTGGAGAGGCCATGATGGCAGAGGTATCTTCGGCCCCTGTAGTGACTTCTGGGGCGAAGCGCTCGGCTTCGACGGAGGAGGGGCAGTCTAGCAGGCAGGGACCCCCGAGACCTCCGCGTTTCCATCCCCAGGGCCGGGGGTACCAGGGACGCCAGAGATCGGGGGCGTCTCGTCAGACACAGCAGCAGCAGCAGCGTCGACCCCCTCGACAGCAACAGTCCTCCCAGCAGACTTCTCGCCAGCAGCGCTCGGATCGTTGTATCATCTGTGGAGGCCCTCACCTGCCGACTCAGTGCCCGTAGAGACAGGGCCGATGTTTTCGCTGCGGGCAGGCCGGTCATATTGCGAGTGCGTGTCCCAGGGCCGGTCATCCAGCTCCATCTTCAGCTTCAGCACCATCAGTTCCTTACCAGCCAGCCGGTCCTTCTGCAGCCTACAGCAGGCCGGATTTCGCCTCATCTTCTTCACGGCAGCCAGAGCGACGTCCCCCGGCGCCGAGCGGTCGAGTCTATGCCGCTCAGGTCGAGGATGCTACAGCAGCGGAGCAGGTCGTCGCAGGTATTATTCTGATTTCTACAGTTCGGGCACGTGCTCTTTTTGATACTAGTGCATCACATTCATTTATCAGCCGAGCATTTGCATCCCTGCATGGTATAGAGGTAGTTTCCTTATCGCATGCGTTAGAGGTTCAGATACCAGATCATATTCTGCATGTTGAGGAGTACTGTAGGGATTGCCCTATACAGTTGGGACCCTGGATTCTCCCGGCAGACTTGCTTGTCTTGCGGTAGCTCCAGGATTTTGATGTCGTGCTTGGTATGGATTGGTTGTCGAGATATTATGCTACCATTGACTGCAGAGAGATGACGGTGACTCTTCGTGAGCCGGGGCAGGAGGAGTTTATTTTTAGGGGCTGCCAGAGCTCTTTGTTTGTTGTGACTATTTCTTCAGCGAGGGCCCAGCGGATGATGAGTAGAGGATGCACTGCATTTCTGGCGACGATTGTGGAGGTGCCTACGGCGGCACGGGGACTCGAGGATATTCCAGTTGTCCGTGAGTTTCCCGATGTGTTTCCCCCAGAGTTGACGACCATACCGCCGGAAAGGGAGATAGAGTTTGTGATTGATGTGGTACCCGGAACCGCACCAATCTCAAAGGCACCTTATAGGATGGCGCCTGCCGAGCTGAGGGAATTGAAGGCCCAGCTTCAGGATCTCATGGACAGAGGCTTCATTCGGCCCAGTGTTTCTCCGTGGGGAGCGCCTGTATTGTTCGTGAAGAAGAAGGATGGGACACTTCGCCTATGTGTGGATTACCGGGAGCTGAATAAAGTGACCATCCGGAATAAGTATCCTCTGCCATGGATTGATGATTTATTCGACCAGCTATAGGGAGCCTCAGTGTTTTCAAAGATTGATCTCCAGTCAGGTTACAACCAGCTGAGGGTGAGGGCCGAGGACATCCCCAAGACGGCGTTTAGATCCCGGTATGGGCATTACGAGTTTACGGTTATGCCGTTCGGTTTGACCAATGCCCCAGCTGCATTTATGGATCTGATGAACCGGGTATTTCAGCCGTACTTGGATCTGTTTGTAGTTGTGTTTATTGATGACATCCTGATTTACTCCCGGAGCGATGTGGAGCACGAGGAGTATTTGAGGATAGTGCTGCAGCTTCTACGAGAGAAGAAGTTGTATGCCAAGCTTAAAAAGTGCGAGTTTTGGCTTCGGGAGGTTGCTTTCTTGGGACACATAGTTTCAGCCGCTGGAGTGGCAGTCGACCCGACGAAGATTGATACAGTTCGGGATTGGCCGAGAGCGACGACGGTTACTGAGGTGCGGAGTTTCTTGGGCCTGGCAGGCTACTATCATCGGTTCGTGGAGGGCTTTGCGAAGCTCTCTACTCCCCTGACCAGTCTGACGAGGAAGGGGACGAGGTTCGTTTGGACCGAGCAGTGTCAGCAGAGTTTCGAAGAGCTGAAGAGGAGATTGATCTTAGCACCTGTTCTTGCACTGCCGGTGATGGGAGAGGGCTTCGTGATTTACAGTGACGCCTCGCACAGCGGTTTGGGTTGTGTCTTGATGCAGCATGGTAGGGTAATTGCCTATGCCTCACGGCAATTAAAGGATTACGAGAAGAATTACCCTACACATGACTTGGAGCTTGCAGCTGTGGTATTTGCACTGAAGCTGTGGCGGCATTACCTCTACGGTGAGCATTGTGAGATCTATACGGATCATAAAAGCTTAAAGTATCTGTTCACCCAAAAGGAGCTGAACCTGAGGCAACGCCGGTGGTTGGAGCTGCTAAAGGACTACGATATGAGTATCCTTTATCACCCCGGCAAGGCCAATGTGGTGGCAGATGCTTTGAGCCGGAGGTCAGTGCATAGCTTGAGCATGATGATTACACAGCAGGCACAGCTGATAGAGCAGATGAGGCGACTTAGGATTGAGGTTGTATCCCCTGGGGTCTCTGCTAGGCTTATGTCTATGGTCTTGCAGCCCACTCTGTTGGATAGGATCAGGGAGGCACAGAGTGAGGACGCCCACTTGGAGAGGATTAGATCACAGGTTCAAACAGAGCAGAGAGGGGATTTTTCAGTGGATAGCTCGGGAGTACTGCGGTACAGGGACCGAGTTTGTGTGCCTTCGAATCTAGAGATCAGAGACCAGATATTGAGAGAGGCCCATTATACACCTTATACCATCCATCCTGGTGGTACTAAGATGTATAAGGACCTCAAGGCACACTTTTGGTGGTCCGGAATGAAGCGGGATATTGAAAGGTTTGTAGCTCATTGCCTAACTTGCCAGCAAGTGAAGGCAGAGCATCGCATTCCTGCTGGCAAGTTGCAAAGCCTTCCAATTCCCGAGTGGAAGTGGGACCACATTACCATGGATTTTGTGACTGGGCTACCGAGAGCACAGAGTGGAGCCGACGCAGTCTGGGTGATTGTTGATAGACTTACCAAGTCTGCACACTTCCTGCCTGTACAGATGACTTGGTCCTTAGAGCGCCTGGCACAGCTATACTTGGATGAGATAGTGAGGCTGCATGGAGTACCAACGTCGATTGTTTCAGATCGGGACCCGAGGTTCGTGTCACGGTTCTGGGGGAGCCTTGGGTACCCAGCTCAGATTCAGCACTATATTCCACTCACAGACTAATGGTCAGTCCGAGCGCACCATTTAGACTCTTGAGGATATGTTGCGTGCGTCCGTCATGGATTTTGGAGGAGGTTGGCACCGACACTTACCCCTGGTCGAGTTTGCGTACAACAACAGCTATCAAGCGAGCATTCAGATGGCTCCGTTTGAGACGTTGTATGGACGCAAGTGTCGGTCGCCCCTTTACTGGAGTGATGTGGGTGAGAGGAGGACGTTGGGGCCTGATTTACTGCTGGAGGCGGAGGAGAAGGTCAGAGTCATTTGTCGGCGCCTTGAGACAGCCCAGAGCCGTCAGAAGAGTTATGCAGATACTCGGCGGCGAGACCTTGAGTTCCAGATTGGTGATCATGTCTTCCTGAAGGTCTCGCCCTCGAAAGGGGTCCGGAGGTTTGGAGTGCGTGAGAAGCTTAGTCCTCGCTTCATTGGACCCTTTGAGGTACTCGAGAGGGTAGGCCCTGTGGCTTATAGAGTTGCTCTTCCTCCCCGTTTGGCTGGTGTTCATGATGTCTTCCACGTTTCGGCCTTGAGGAGATACGTGTATGATCCGTCTCATGTGATTGACTTCGCATCCTTGGATATCGGCGAGGATTTGGTTTATGAGGAGCGCCCGTTGCGGATTTTGGCTCGTGAGGTGAGGGAATTACGCAACCGGGCAATACCTTATGTGAAGATCCTATGGAGCAATCACGAGGAGCGAGAGGCTACTTGGGAGCTAGAGACGGAGATGCGAGATGCCTACCCCTTCCTGTTCGAGACTTCTGGCTGAGGTACGCCTATTTTACCTTGTTTCGTTTCGAGGACAAAACTTTCTTTTAGTGGGGGAGGATGTAGTGGCCCTAGTTCCCATGGAGCGTTCTTCCGATGAATCCACTGTTAGAACACCTAGTATTGGTGTATCTGGCCCACGGTGTATCAATTGGATGCTACTGATGGACCCTATGAGTTCCTACTTGCTATATTGGCCTTTGGCTGGGTTTGCCGAAATTTTTGAAAAGATTTAGGCCAAACGGAGGTCGGAAATGGATTCAGCACGGAAAAACGCTTGAAAACGACTATTTGTTTGTTTAATTTAGAGTCCGGATGCCCAAAAAGGACACCCGGAAGTTTTTAGTGGTTTTTGGTGCATGGGAGGGGCCGTAGACCGCCGGGATGCCACGTGGCGGCCTGTCATTGGCCGGTTTACGGTGCGCGGTCAACAGAGCAGCGCGGCGGGGAGCACAGACCCGGCGCATGGACACGTGGCACCGCCTGATTGGCGGGCTCAAGGCGCGCGGTCTACTGGGTGAGCGCGGCGGTGCATGGACCAGGCGGGGGACACGTTGTAGCCTCCGGTTGGTCGGTGCACGCAGGCGCGGTCCACAGAACTCCTGCGGAAGGCATGGACGGGGTGCAGGGGACACGTGTCACTCCCGGATTGGTGGGTGCAGCAAGTGCGGTGCACGGGGCGTGCGGCAGGTGCCTCGGGGCGCGCGCGCACGTGCGGCCCACGTCGCGCGACCGGGGAGCGCGGCGGCCGGTCGGCGGGTCAGCCGGGGAGGACTCGTGGCGCCCGTGTAGTGGCCCTAGTTCCCATGCAGTGTTTTTCTGATGGATCCACTATTAGAACACCTAGTATTGGTGTACCTGGCCCACAATGCATCAATTGGGTGCTATTGATGGACCCTGTGTGCTTTATTTACTGTACTGGCCTTCGGCTGGGTTTGCCGAAATTTCTGGAAAGATTTAGGCCAAACAGAGGTCGTAGATGGATTCAGCACGGAAAAACGCTTGAAAACGACTATTTATTTGCTTAATTTGGAGTCCGGATGCCCAAAAACGGACACCCAGAAGTTTTTAGTGGAAAATGGTGTATGGGAGGGGCCGTAGACCGCCGGGATGCCACGTGGCAGGCTCTGATTGGCCGGTCTGTGATGCGCGGTCCACAGAGCAGCGCGGCGGGGTGCACAGATCCGGCGCATGGACACGTGGCACCGCCTGATTGGCGGGCCCAGGGCGCGCGGTCTACCGGGTGAGCGCGGCGGTGCATGGACCAGGCGGGGGGACACGTGGCAGCCTCTGGTTGGTCGGTGCACGCTGCGCGGTCCACGAAATTCCTATCGAAGGCGTGGACCGGTTGCAGGGGACACGTGTCACTCCCTCATTGGCGGGTGCAGCACGCGCGGTGCACGGGGCGCGCGGTGGTTGCCTCGGGAGTCGTGCCCACGTGCGACCCACGTCGCGCGACCGGCGCGCACGTCGCGCGGTCGGCGGTCAACAGGGAGGACACGTGGCGCCCGCTCATTGGCGGGCACCACCGCCTTACTGTGCGGGAGGGCGGACACGTGGCGGGCGGTGGGTGGTCCGCTTCGGTGTTCGCTGTTCGGGCGACACGTGGCAGGCTCAGAGGCGGGTCGGACGGATCATGGATCCCGTCCGACGGCGTGTATTGGGCCGGGCCGCACTGTGCGCGCCCGAAAATCTTGGGCCGGGCCGCACTGTGCGCGCCCGGAAATTTCCGGGCGCCCGAAAGTTGGGCCCGAGCCCATTTGACTTGTTTTTTTGTGGACTTTTTCCTTGAGGCCTATATATAGGCCGGTTGGGGCCGAGATTTTCACCTCTTTTTCGTGGGATTTAGCTCTGGTGCCTTATACAAAACTTCTTTCTCTCCCTCTTGGCAATCTTCTGGTGAAGTTTCAGATTTTCTGGAAGCCGCGACGACTGCTTTTTCTGCCTCGTAGTGCGGAGCGACAGTTTACTGTTGGAGGCCCATTTCCTTCGTAGTTTAGTCTGGGAGACCTGCAGAGCTACCCCGACCACATTTTTGGACGATTTCTTCGCCAGCGGTTGCACAAGAGGTATATCTACGTTTTTCGTGTTGATCATTTTTCCCAGAAATGTGCTTTTGTGAGGGTTTGGGGTACATTTTTACGCCCCTTTGCTACAGTTTGGAATCTTGACAGCAGCAACTTCGCGGAATTTTATCTTCACTTCTGGATATCGGATTTCGACGATTCAAGAGCCGATCGATATCTACACTTCGCGAGGATCGTCGTGATATTTTTATTGGAATTTCTGAAAAATTATTTTCAGGTGAAATTTTCGTGTGAACAGTAGCTGTGTATGCAAATTTTGGGAATGTTATTTTTGTGTGTGAATTGTGTGTAATTGGGAATGGTTGTTGTACCCAGGACTCTGTAAGCACCGTTATTGTGCTTTTCGCTTTGTGGACTTGGAGATTTGTCGGTTGCTAGGCTTGTTATCTGTATCGTCCTGGACAGTTAGCGCGATCAGGTGGGTGATCCTGCTTTCAATTTCTATGGACTGCACTCTAATTCTGCAATTATAAATGCATGCATGATAGTATTTGAGCTAATAAATCTGTGCAAACTGTATGTTAGGAACCACAGTTGATAATTGCGAAATTTGATGATCTTATTGGAACTCTTGTAACGTATGAACCATTTTAATTGGAAAAACTTGACTTAGCACATCTATTATGCATTGTGTATCATACTCAGACGACTACTGTTAGATTTATGCATTGCTTTAGTTCTCCCACGTCATTTGTTACTTTTGTCATTCTGGACATAGTGGTCTTCCCCTGAGTTGTGGGTTGGGAGGTTTAGTGGCTTTGGATGCATTGTACTCGTGTCTGGGGACCGAGTAGAGTTGGTAGCAGTCTGTAGATTGTTTATCATTGAGATAGTGACATGTGGATCTGGGATCTTTGGGAGATGGTCATTGTGACAGTGTGGATTCTTAGTTAGCGAGTGAGACAGTGATTGGATCATAGCCTGCAGGAGCCATATTTGAGATCGACAGAGATGCGCGGATACTTTGCTCAGTGGGGTCGCTACCCACGAGTGCCACTCCGGAGTTGGGCTTGCTACTTCTATCGCGGCTTGTCGATGTTGGTGTCCTTCTGGCTGAGCCAATTTTGGCAGTCATGGACATCGTCCCTCTGGCTGAGCCAGTTTTGGCAGCTATGGACATACCTACAGCAGTAGGTAGGCGCAGGTTTGACTGGACCGTTTTGGCAGTCAGTTTGGATTGGGTGACTTGAGTCGAGTATCAGTAGAGACATATTGGTCTTCGGTCCTTTTCTTTGAGCATCTTAGATAGAGGCATAGTAGCAGTAGATGTTTTACTTTCCAGCTTTTCTATACTGCATTTCTTTGTTACTTTATGCCTCTTGTAGACTTAGTGGGCAGGCCGTCGGGCTTGTTGGCGGCACCCACTGAGAACTACTGTGGGAGGTAGTTCTCACACCCGTCGTGGTGTCTTTTCCCCAGGGACTGCAGCTCCAGTTCCTGCTACCCCCGTTGCTGATCCAGCTCCTACAGACCGAGGTAAGGGAATCGCGAGATAGATCTTTTTCCCTTCAGCTTCAGCGTGTATTAGAGGTACCCGATGTCCTTTTTGGTTGTGTCATGTCTGAGAGATTATGTAGTGAGGTATCGAGTTGTACTCTTCTGCTTTCTTTTGAGAGACTTCTGTATTTGAGTGAGGACTTTATGTATATTATTGTGAGACAGTTTTACTTCTTGTTACTGTTAGTTTTACTTTTACAGCTCTGATATCTGTTAGTTTAGATACTTATTTGCAGGTTAGACGCTACGTCTCTACGGGGCTTCCTGTAGGGGCGGCGGATCTGTTGGCGAGCCCGGGGTACAGTTCCGACCCCGGGGCGTGACAGATTAGAGTGGTATCAGAGCCTAGGATGTAGGTCTTTGAGGACTTAGGAGCCCTAGGCTTATGGTTAAACCCTAGGATGACCCACGTGAGAGCCGAGATTTTAGCGAAAGTCTTGATTGGGTTTAAACTCTCCCGACTGGATAGGGATGAGTGATAGACATGTCTTCCTTTGGTAGCGGCTATGTTGGCTGCAGACAACATAGTGCTTCTGAAAGGGGGACATGCCTTTTGACTTTCGCTGGATTGGGTCGAGTGTTGTTTCTGGTTCTGATTGTTTGCTTTGTCCCTCAGGTGGGGATGCCTCCTCGACGTTCGATGGTGACGCGCTCGCAGCCCTCGTCCTCAGAGCCCGAGCAGGAGGACTCGGGGCGAGGACCTCAGGCTGAGATTCAGGAGCTCCGTGCCCAGATGGCACAGATGGAGGAGGTGACTCGACGCCAGGAGGAGGCGATGGCGCGGCTGATGCTCATGATGGAGCAGAGAGCACAGCCGACAGTGGCACCCCCTGAGGCTTCGCCGGTGCCTTCTTCCCCTGTTGTGGCACCCCCTGTGGTGCAGCCTGCACCGGCGGTTCCTGTTGAGCCGGTTTCGAGCAGGCCACCGGCCGGGGCGACGGGATCTTTGTCTACGACAGAGCAGCGAGAGGTTGTCGATTTGTTGATGAGGTTTCGGCAGCTCGATCCGCCCCACTTTTCAGGCATGAGTGCTGAGCCTTGGGCAGCCGAGACTTGGATTACCACCATGGAGCGCCATTTCGAGACCTTGTTTGTGGATGAGAGGTTTCGGGTTATTCTGGCTACCCATTTTCTGGAGAGCAACGCCGAGGCGTGGTGGCGGCGTGTGCGACCAGCTGGTCCACCTGGGACGCAGCTCCTTTCCTGGGCCGAGTTTTGGAGCATGTTGCTGGGAGCCTTCTTTCCTGAGAGTGTCCGACAGCGACTGGAGGAGCAATTGAAGAATCTCCGCCAGGGAGATAGGCCGGTGCAAATGTACATAGCAGAATTCAACCAGCTTTTGGCATGTGTGCCACATGTGGCCAGGGACGAGAGCCATCGTGTTTATATGTTCGAGAGAGGACTTCGTCGAGATATCTACCAGTTCGTCCGCTCCCGTAGACTGCAGACTGTTGAGGCCTCGATGGAGCAGGCTTTGTACGTGGAGTGTGGAGAGGCCGTGATGGATGAGGTATCTCCGGCCCCTGTAGCGACTTCTGGGGCGAAGCGCCCGGCTTCCGCGGAGGAGGGGCAGGCTAGCAGGCAGGGACCCCCGAGACCTCCGCGTTTCCACCCTCAGGGTCGGGGACACCAGGGACACCAGAGATCGGGGGCGTCTCGGCAGACACAGCAGCAGCAGCAGCGGCGGCCACCGCGTCAGCAGCAGTCATCCCAGCAGACTCCTCGCCAGCAGCGTCCGGATCGGTGTGTTATTTGTGGAGGCCCCCATCCCCCGATTCAGTGCCCGCAGAGACAGAGGCGGTGTTTTCGCTGCGGGCAGGCCGGCCATATTGCGAGTGCATGTCCCAGGGCCGGTCATCCAGCTCCTTCATCTGCATCAGCACCATCCGTTCCTTACCAGCCAGCCGGTCCTTCTGCAGCTTACAGCAGGCCAGATTTTGCCTCCTCTTCTTCTCGGCAGCCAGAGCGACGTCCCCCGGCACCGAGCGGTCGTGTATATGCTGCTCAGGTTGAGGACGCTTCAGCAGCAGAGCAGGTCGTCGCAGTTATTATTCTGATCTCATCAGTCCGTGCTCGGGCTCTTTTCGATACCGGTGCTTCTCATTCTTTCATCAATAGATCATTCGCATCCTTGCATGGTATAGCGATAGCTTCCTTATTGTATGCATTAGAGGTTCAGATACCGAATCATGTTCTGCATGTTGAGGAGTGCTGTAGAGATTGCCCCGTACAGTTGGGACCCTGGATTCTGCCGGTCGACTTGCTCGTCTTACGACAGCTCCAGGACTTCGATGTTGTGCTTGGTATGGATTGGTTGTCGAGATATTATGCTACTATTGATTGCCGTGAGAAGACTGTTACTCTTCGTGAGCCGGGGCAGGAGGTGTTTGTCTTTCGGGGCTGTCAGAGTTCGTTGTTTGCCCTGACTATTTCTTCGGCGAGGGCCAGACGGTTGATGAGTAGAGGATGCACTGCATTTCTGGCGACGATTGTAGAGGTGCCTTGTAGAGTACCGGAGCTTCGGGCAGTGTGCCGACACCACGTGGCAGCTTGGTATTGTGGAAATACCTCCAGCAGATTCTAATTGCATTTACAGAGGAGTTCGGGTGGTCCCGGAGCGCCGCGGAAGTCCTTTCAAAGGAAAGTGAGTTGGAGTTGGCTTGAGAGCTCGCGGGTTGAGTTTTGGCTTCATGGATGGTTTCTTGAAATTGATCACTTGGGACATGTGTATTATGAGTTTACAGAGGTGTTCGGTTGGTTTCAGGGTGATGCGGAGGTCCCGAGGCGAGAAAGTGAGTTGACGGGGCATTTCGGAGTTTTTCTGGCTGCTTCTGGAGCTTTTGGGTGGCTTGGTTCCGGAACCAGCCATTTAGTTCCGGAACCAGGGGTGGTGTTCCGGTACCAAAATGCTGGTACCCGAACACAGACTCAAAAAATGCCCAGATTTGCCCGAATAGTGCACAGTGCGCGGTATGGCCTCTGTTTACTGTTCCAACCACCCCCAGAGTTGATTTATACCCCTCGTGAGCTGCTTCTTCACCCACTCTTCATCTCATCATCCTCCCCCATCTCCTTGCTGCCAGAGAAGAAGAAGAAGAAGAAGAGGAAGCTGTAGAGGGAGAAGAAGGCGCGTGCACTGTGGGAGTTGACCGAGTCAACGTGCGCACGCGAGGAGCAAATTGAGGTAAATTGATCGTTGGAAATTATAGATTTGGACTCCTTGCATCTCCTCTTGAGTTTTATTGATGGATTTGATTGGTAATTTGAGTTAATTTCCATCCTTGCTCCTTCTTGTGCTCTCGGATTGCATGCTGCAGGTTGAGGTTACTGCGCAAATCCGAAGCCCTGCGCATGCTGGTTTTTGTGGATTGGGAGATCGGATTGAGCTCAGATTTTTATGGTGACCTAGTTGGGTGCTGTGGAGGTTTTTGGGAGCTTCGTGGATTTTTCCGAGACGCGCGACGGCGCGCGTGCGCGCGAGAGGCTCTGTGCAGTTTTTCGGCAGATTTTGCCCGTTTCTTCGCCGACTTCAGCGTTTGCCTGCGGAAAGCATTCCAGGTGGGTTGGAATTTCTTCAAGATGTATGGAATGCCCTCTAAAGCTATTTGAATGCATGTTGATCATGAGTAGCTTAATTATTTGTATAGCTGGTAAATCTGATAGTTGCCTAGAAAATTGTAGGAATACAATTATGAGCCCCAGATATTTTTAGCATGATCTAGAAGTGAATTGACACTAGACTGCATGGTTAGTTGGCATATTATTGGCATCTGAACCGTTTTAAAAATCGCCGGACCGTTTTAATGAAAACTGGGTTTTTAAAAGAGTTTTAAAATGTTGAGATCTTCCCGAGGGGTTGAGTAGGTTCAGGATGCATGTGTTCTCGTGCCAGAGGGCCGAGTGGATTTTTAGAGCCTTATGAGATGACCTTCTAGTGTCATGAGAGAGTTTTAGCACTTTTCCAGTTCGCGGGGTATTGAGGATGTTTTCCCTGATTGGGTTACTCTAGATCATGAGTTGTGTTCTGATTTAGTGGTGGAGATGGTTCTCCCACCTAGCCATGAGAGTTTTGGGGGCTTGGCAGATCGAGTCGTGGAGGTTTCCCGACTCAGCCACGGGTCGTGCATTATCAGATTGAGTCGTTGAGGGTTCTCCGACATAGCTGTGAGAGTGGTTGGGCTTTTCCTATTCGAGTCGTGGAGTCTTTCTCCGACTGAGTCATGCTAGTTGAGCATTGAGTTCCGATCTGTTGATCGAGGTTTATCAGTTGAGTCGTGGAGTCTTTCTCCGGCTGAGTATGCTAGTTGAGCATTGAGATCCGATCTGGTTGATCGTGGATTATAGCCTGCTGAGCCTGGCTTTTTATGCCAGTTATGAGATACTTGAGATACTTGAGTTCGGTGGGGTCGCTCCCCTCGAGCTACGCCCCGGGTGCGATGATGATACCGAGCCTGACGAGGCTGCGATGATGCGACTAGTTGATACACTAGAGTTCGCTTGAGATAGTCGGACAGGACGCCCCACGTAAATCCCGTCCTCATGTGGATGTGTGGTGGTGGGTAGGTGCGATCCTAGTCGACAGGCGCAGGCTTGACTGGTCCAAAGAGGGACAGTCATTGCGATTGGGTGATTTGTGTGAGTGAGTTTCATAGCATGTTCATAGATGAGTTTTCCTTTGAGCATGGTACTTGAGGCATTTTAGCAGTAGTGAGTGTATGCACATCTTCATCATTGTAGAGTTTCTTGAGCATGATGATTGAGACATGATAGCTATAGTTTCCTTCAGCTTTTATCTATCTATCTGCATACCTATCTGTTGTGCCTCCAGTAGACTTAGTGGGCATACCGTGGATGTTGAGACGGTACCCACTGGGAACTACCTTTGCAGTAGTTCTCACACCCGCTGCGGTGACAGGTTTCCTGAGGCTGCTGTTCCGGCTTAGCTCGCGCGGAGACAGCTGATCGAGGTGAGGACGTGGCCATTTAGTTCCTTACCAGCACTGTGAGTCAGAGGTAGATGTACCCTGTATATTTTATGATTCCTCTTTTGTACTGGACATTCTGAGAGATCAGTGAGGATTTCATGTACTTATGTAGCTGAGAGACTTTGTATTGAGGTTTTGTTTATATCAGATGTTCAGTGGATTTCTGTAGCTATTTAGTTCTTTTCAGCTCTGATACATGTTTAGCTATAGATCTTTTGCAGGGTAGACGCTTCGTCTGTACGGCAGTTTCCGTACAGATGGCGGATCTGTTGGCGAGCCCGGGTCGCAGTTTCGACCCCGGGGCGTGACAGATTAGGGTGGTATCAGAGCCTAGGTTATAGGTCGTTGAGGACTTAGTGACCCTAGGCTATTGGTTGGACAGTAGGATGACTGTCGTGAGAGACGTGATTTTAGCGAGAGTCCTGATTGAGTTTGTACCTCCCCCGAGGGATTGGGGCGAGTGATTTTACATGTTTATTCTCTAAAGTGATTATGTTGGCTGCAGACAACATAATACTTTAGAACGGTTAACATGTTATAGACTTTCGCTTGATTGGGTCGAGAGAGTTTTTGGTCCTAACGTTTGTTCTGTTGCAGTGATTTTCGGTGCCTCCGAGACGCCGTGTAGCGGCGAGGGCGTGTTTGACCTTGGATGAGGAGCCCGAACAGCGGGGAGGCTGAATGGACAGAGCAGAGCGAGGTCTGCGAGTTACGAGCCCAGGTAGCTCAGTTGTTGAGGCGACACGGCACCAGGAAGAGAACACAGAGCGTGTGATGCACATGTTTGAGCAGAGAGTATTGTTTGAGGTATCGCCGTAGTGCTTTCGGCCACGACGTCGTCGATTTCGATCCAGGTTGCACTGTGAGTAGTGCGGGAGCAGTGAGAGTTGTTGATTGGTTGTTGAGCATCCGCCAGTTCCATCCCCTACAGATTTCAGGGCAGAGTTGGAGCCTCGAGAGGCCAAGAACTGGATTGCCGCTTGGGAAAGTGTTTGAGGAATTGTTATCCAGGACAAGTATCGGGTGCACTCGGTTATGCACTTTGGATAAGGACGCCGAGTGTTGGTGGCGTCGAGTCTGTCTCGTTGGACCACCAGGAGAGTGGTTGAGGATGGGAGCGAGTATCTATGATGGTTGAGCAGAGTGCCCCAGGTCGCCCAGGATGAGGCCCAGGAGATTGATCATGTTTGAGAAGGGACTGCTTCGAGATGTTATCATTTTGGATATTCTCGACGAGCGACTTCAGATGCAGCGGTTGTGCATGCCCGATGGATTGACTGAGGTCTGTGATCATGTCCGAGAGGGACGGAGAGCGAGGGACTAACTCCAGAGAGAGATGTCCAGTATCGCCTGATTTTGGGATAGTCGAGTGGATCGAGGTTGCCATGATTCCAGTCACAGGATCATGAGTCTCAGAGGAGACAGAGACTAGAAGGTTCTCGACAGTTGAGGCACCAGCAGCAGTGCTTGGATGAGTATGTCCTTGTGGGGAGCCGCATTCTTCGCCTTAGAGCGACTTCAGGATGGGGGTGATGTTTTTCATGTGTTTAGTCAGGACATCTTCAGGCAGAGGGTCCCAGAGTGGTGTTCTTGGATTTGCCGTCTGCGACGGCACCCCACTACCCCTTCAGGATGCAGCGGTTCATCCGACTTACCGGTAGGCTGATTGAGCCGAGATGCCGAGGCAGATTGAGCGATGGCCACCATCATCTTGTGGATGAATTGTGCAGCCGATTAGAGGACGCCAGGATAGTGGATCGCGTCCTATCAGGTGTGGTTGCTTATGGTCATTAGAGTTGGAGCATGTTGATGCCGACACCGCTGGTGTGTGCTTTATTAGAGCAGGGGTAACTTCGCGTGGGCCAGAGATGGAATTGTTGGCTTGTGCCCGTGAGGATCAGGTTTCAGATCGCGTATAGCACAGGTATGAGTGTTGCCAGTTCCGCCCAGTTTTGTAGGACCATGGAATTGATCCTAGAGTTGTTAGTCCTACATCAGCTCTGAGATGTTGATGTGAGGTTGGATAGGGATTGGTTATCCCAATATTATGTTATCTTGGATTGTCGAGAGTGGACAATGACCCTCCGTGGACCTGGCCAGGAGGAGTGTGATTTTAGAGGGTGTTAGAGCACGACAGAGGTTGAGTCGTGGTCGTATCGCTTGGTTAGCGATTGTAGAGGAGGTGCCTACGGCAGCACCGGGACTAAAGGAATATCTTTATCGCCTGTGTGATCCCGGACAAGAGTTTACCGGATCTGATGTTGAAGTCGCCGTTTAATGAGTTTGAGATCGAGATCGTGATCGACGTGGTTTTGGAGACCGCGCCGACTTCAGCATCATCTCTTGGAGTATCACTCGAGAGGCAGTGAGAGAGCTGTTAGTGCTGTTGCGAGATCCGAGGGATCAAGGGGTCTGTGTGACCCAGTACCACGTCGTGGGGATACGACTGTGAGGATCCGAGAGATTGATATTTTGGATATGTTGCCATGCCGTTGGTACACGGCAGTGATGCCACGTTGTGAGTGCACAACGGTGAGGGTGCTGTGATTGTTTGAGCACAGTTAGATTTGGATCGTGTGGGGTTGATGCCTTGCGGGACATTGAAGGCTTTGTGGAACCCTACAGTTGAGGGCTGCGCCAGATAGAGTCTGAACCCAATAGAGATATTCTGAGCTTACAGTGAAGTCAAGCGGATTGACTAAGGCCCTGCGGCCTTTTGGATTTGAGGACTTGTGTGTTCCGGCGGTACTTGGACCGGGCAGTAGAACCGGTGTGAGTTTGAGCTCTACAGCGAGTTGCCGTGCCAGTAGTGGAGTTAGACTTGTACATGGCCGGTTGATTTGATTTCATCGGGTGCGGTTTCCGAGATGAGATAGAGCACGAGTAGCACTTGAGGATAGTGCTGCAACTTATAAGAGAAAAGCTGTTTGCCAAGTTGAGAGAGTTGTGCTTGACTTTGGAAGATTCTGTGGTTAGGCCATGTGATTTCAGCTGCAAGAGTGACAGTGGACCCGACGAAGAGTGTTGCCGTTGAGGTTCGGCCTAGACTCCTGATAGTGACAGAGGTCCAGAGTTGTGGATTAAACAGTGCCAGCATGACTTTGAGGAGTTCAAGCTGTGGATGGTATTAGCATCATTGTGAATGATTGCTTGAGAGAGAGAGATATCTATCGATCCTAGAACCTGAGATACTGGGTTACTCAGAAGGATTTTCGATTTGAGGCAACGCCGGTGGATAGAGTGGTTCGGGATGTATGTTTGAGCTTAGAGTAACATCCCGACAAGCTAATGTGGTCGCAGCTGCCTTGAATAGGCGAGCGGTGCAGCTTTGGAGTATGATGGTTATGCAGCAGATGCCGCTGAAAGAGTAATTGAGATTAATGTGGTGTTCCCTGGGAATGCGGCAAAACTTGTGTTTTGGACTTGTAATCCACTCCGTTGGATGGAATTAGAGAGGGAGCTTCTCAGTGAATGCAGTGAGAGTACTGAAGTACAAGGACCGCATCGGTGCGCCGTGGATTCCGAGATCCGAGAGTTGATTTTGAGAGTTATGGATTGAGTGCTGTTTCCGATGTTGGATTTCTTGCCCTATCGATGGATGTAAGATTGCATTGTGAAGCTCTCAGCATTGTGGTTGCTAAGGAGCGACGGAAAAGTTATGCCAATTGGAGGCAGCGAGTTTTGGTGACTTATGGAAACTACTATCCACAGAATGTGTTGATTTGAATTTTCGCGGGAAGTTGAGTCCGCGAATTATTGGCATATTCGAGGAATTAGAGCGCATTGGATCGGTTGTTCACCGAGTTGCGCTACCGCCATGATTTGGCAAGTACCCACGAGGACGTTGGTGTATCCGTTCTGAGGAAAGTATGGATTGGATCCCTTGCATGATTTGGACTTCGCTTCTTTGGAGTTAGACCAGGATTTGAGCCTTTCTGATGAGAGAAAGGCCACTTGAGAGCCTGAGGATGAGTTGAGGATCTCTTATCCCCACTTATTTGAGTCACCCTCCTGAGTTTTGGATTTTTGCGGTTTCGAGGACGAAACCGTTAAAAGGAGGGGAGAGTGTAGAGTACCGGAGCTTCGGGCAGTGTGCCGACACCACGTGGCAGCTTGGTATTGTGGAAATACCTCCAGCAGATTCTAATTGCATTTACAGAGGAGTTCGGGTGGTCCCGGAGCGCCGCGGAAGTCCTTTCAAAGGAAAGTGAGTTGGAGTTGGCTTGAGAGCTCGCGGGTTGAGTTTTGGCTTCATGGATGGTTTCTTGAAATTGATCACTTGGGACATGTGTATTATGAGTTTACAGAGGTGTTCGGTTGGTTTCAGGGTGATGCGGAGGTCCCGAGGCGAGAAAGTGAGTTGACGGGGCATTTCGGAGTTTTTCTGGCTGCTTCTGGAGCTTTTGGGTGGCTTGGTTCCGGAACCAGCCATTTAGTTCCGGAACCAGGGGTGGTGTTCCGGTACCAAAATGCTGGTACCCGAACACAGACTCAAAAAATGCCCAGATTTGCCCGAATAGTGCACAGTGCGCGGTATGGCCTCTGTTTACTGTTCCAACCACCCCAGAGTTGATTTATACCCCTCGTGAGCTGCTTCTTCACCCACTCTTCATCTCATCATCCTCCCCCATCTCCTTGCTGCCAGAGAAGAAGAAGAAGAAGAAGAGGAAGCTGTAGAGGGAGAAGAAGGCGCGTGCATTGTGGGAGTTGACCGAGTCAACGTGCGCACGCGAGGAGCAAATTGAGGTAAATTGATCGTTGGAAATTGTAGATTTGGACTCCTTGCATCTCCTCTTGAGTTTTATTGATGGATTTGATTGGTAATTTGAGTTAATTTCCATCCTTGCTCCTTCTTGTGCTCTCGGATTGCATGCTGCAGGTTGAGGTTACTGCGCAAATCCGAAGCCCTGCGCATGCTGGTTTTTGTGGATTGGGAGATCGGATTGAGCTCAGATTTTTATGGTGACCTAGTTGGGTGCTGTGGAGGTTTTTGGGAGCTTCGTGGATTTTTCCGAGACGCGCGACGGCGCGCGTGCGCGCGAGAGGCTCTGTGCAGTTTTTCGGCAGATTTTGCCCGTTTCTTCGCCGACTTCAGCGTTTGCCTGCGGAAAGCATTCCAGGTGGGTTGGAATTTCTTCAAGATGTATGGAATGCCCTCTAAAGCTATTTGAATGCATGTTGATCATGAGTAGCTTAATTATTTGTATAGCTGGTAAATCTGATAGTTGCCTAGAAAATTGTAGGAATACAATTATGAGCCCCAGATATTTTTAGCATGATCTAGAAGTGAATTGACACTAGACTGCATGGTTAGTTGGCATATTATTGGCATCTGAACCGTTTTAAAAATCGCCGGACCGTTTTAATGAAAACTGGGTTTTTAAAAGAGTTTTAAAATGTTGAGATCTTCCCGAGGGGTTGAGTAGGTTCAGGATGCATGTGTTCTCGTGCCAGAGGGCCGAGTGGATTTTTAGAGCCTTATGAGATGACCTTCTAGTGTCATGAGAGAGTTTTAGCACTTTTCCAGTTCGCGGGGTATTGAGGATGTTTTCCCTGATTGGGTTACTCTAGATCATGAGTTGTGTTCTGATTTAGTGGTGGAGATGGTTCTCCCACCTAGCCATGAGAGTTTTGGGGGCTTGGCAGATCGAGTCGTGGAGGTTTCCCGACTCAGCCACGGGTCGTGCATTATCAGATTGAGTCGTTGAGGGTTCTCCGACATAGCTGTGAGAGTGGTTGGGCTTTTCCTATTCGAGTCGTGGAGTCTTTCTCCGACTGAGTCATGCTAGTTGAGCATTGAGTTCCGATCTGTTGATCGAGGTTTATCAGTTGAGTCGTGGAGTCTTTCTCCGGCTGAGTATGCTAGTTGAGCATTGAGATCCGATCTGGTTGATCGTGGATTATAGCCTGCTGAGCCTGGCTTTTTATGCCAGTTATGAGATACTTGAGATACTTGAGTTCGGTGGGGTCGCTCCCCTCGAGCTACGCCCCGGGTGCGATGATGATACCGAGCCTGACGAGGCTGCGATGATGCGACTAGTTGATACACTAGAGTTCGCTTGAGATAGTCGGACAGGACGCCCCACGTAAATCCCGTCCTCATGTGGATGTGTGGTGGTGGGTAGGTGCGATCCTAGTCGACAGGCGCAGGCTTGACTGGTCCAAAGAGGGACAGTCATTGCGATTGGGTGATTTGTGTGAGTGAGTTTCATAGCATGTTCATAGATGAGTTTTCCTTTGAGCATGGTACTTGAGGCATTTTAGCAGTAGTGAGTGTATGCACATCTTCATCATTGTAGAGTTTCTTGAGCATGATGATTGAGACATGATAGCTATAGTTTCCTTCAGCTTTTATCTATCTATCTGCATACCTATCTGTTGTGCCTCCAGTAGACTTAGTGGGCATACCGTGGATGTTGAGACGGTACCCACTGGGAACTACCTTTGCAGTAGTTCTCACACCCGCTGCGGTGACAGGTTTCCTGAGGCTGCTGTTCCGGCTTAGCTCGCGCGGAGACAGCTGATCGAGGTGAGGACGTGGCCATTTAGTTCCTTACCAGCACTGTGAGTCAGAGGTAGATGTACCCTGTATATTTTATGATTCCTCTTTTGTACTGGACATTCTGAGAGATCAGTGAGGATTTCATGTACTTATGTAGCTGAGAGACTTTGTATTGAGGTTTTGTTTATATCAGATGTTCAGTGGATTTCTGTAGCTATTTAGTTCTTTTCAGCTCTGATACATGTTTAGCTATAGAACTTTTGCAGGGTAGACGCTTCGTCTGTACGGCAGTTTCCGTACAGATGGCGGATCTGTTGGCGAGCCCGGGTCGCAGTTTCGACCCCGGGGCGTGACATGCCTACGGCGGCACGGGGACTCGAGGATATTCCAGTGGTCCGCGAGTTTCCCGATGTGTTTTCCCCAGAGCTGTCGACCATGCCGCCAGAGAGGGAGATTGAGTTCGTGATTGATGTGGTACCCGGAACCGCACCAATCTCGAAGGCACCTTACAGGATGGCGCCTGCCGAGCTGAGAGAGTAGAAGGCCCAGCTACAGGATCTGTTGGACAGAGGCTTTGTCACGCCCCGGGTGTAAACCAGAACCCGGGCCCGTCTACAGATCCGCCGTGCACACAGTATTTCCCGTGTACACGAAGCGCCAACAACCTGCTCAGATATAAAAGATATAATAAAAGAGCAATAAAAACAGAGCTGAACTAAAACTAATACATCTCAGACTGGAGCTGGAAATAAAATACAATACATCAGTATAAATGATACATCAGTCTCTCCCAGCTCACAAAAAATAAATACAACCTGCTGGCAAAAGCCAGTCCCAAAAGTGAAAGTACAACCGTCTGAGGAAAACCTGGGTACACCAACAGCCCAGCTAACACGCTCATCCTGCCTCGGGATCTATCTACACAGCCGTCCTCTCTCCTCGACCCGCCACTGAAAGTCCAGTAGCACCCACAGAAGACTCTGCAAAACAAGGAAGAAGAAAAAGAGGAAAGAAGAATGGGGGTGAGAACTACTAGTAAACCAGTAGCCTCCCCTAGTGGGTAAAACCTCAAACTCTGACGCACCCACTAGGTCTACCAGAGGCGAAAAGGAAAGAAGAGTGGTAAGAAATGAAACTGCTGAAAAAGGGAGATCTACCACTACTATGCCTCTAAAATGCAGTCCTAAACTGGAATAACCATATCCAACAATAACCACCCGTCCCAGATGAACCCATCTGTACCGCCCTCATCATCGGGCAAGTAAGCCGCGCCGATGTGATAGCAAAGCTCCTGCTGCCGCCCTCATCATCGGGCAAATAAGCCGCGCCGATGTGATAGCAAAACCGTCAATAACTGTCCGACCCCGGCCTCCGGAGGGGAACTCGAGGGGAGCGACCCACTCGAGGAAAGCACTACCGGGCAATAACCGCGCCGGTAAAATCCATATCAAAACACTACCGGGCAATAACCGCGCCGGTAAGATCCATATCAAAAGCAGGAGTAGATCACAACTGAAAAGCCCCAGTGGAACACACCCTCCACTAAAAGAAACACAGATCCCCCAATCTGATGCACAATGAACATCCGGTCGATCGCCCAAAATCCGCGATCGCCGCAATACCCACAATCACAATCATGTCCCACATCCGACATCCGGTCAACCGCCTACTGTCCGCGGTAGCCGCTATAATCCCGCAACCCATAATCAAATACAACCTGTCACTAACCCTCAGGTCCTCGCTACACTATCCCAAACCCCTGCTCGAACCCGAGCAACCAGACTCAAAGGTCTAAATAAGAAGGAGAAAAGAAAACAAACATGGTTTCTCCTAAGTCAAGTTCCAGCATGAAAGTGTAGCAGAAAAAGGTGGCCTATCTAGGTGTCCAAACAAGCATGCAAAGTTCTCAAGAGCGATAAAAGAAAGTGTCCCAATAATCCTGTTCCAACATGCTATATCCACCAGATTAATCTCACATAAATCATCCACCTATGCATGTACATATCCTCCAGTAAAACCACTATCAGGATAAATCATCTGGATCAAATATAATAAATAATTCCACATGCAAGGTTAAGTGCTAACAAGGTAATCCATGATTCCACACAGGTATGAATAAGTCCCAATTAAGTATTCAATTATGTGTCCCACATAGTGATGCTCTAATAACATTTCCAACATGATGTGCTCATGAGAATAGCAATTATCAATCATAATGCTCCAAAGATGATCACTCTAATATTCCTAGTGAGGGAGTCAGAAAAGAGGGATATAGCAACCACCCACCTGAAGCGCAACTGTCCAGACTCGTACAGTCAGAAAATACCAAAAACTCCAAATCCTTGCTCCCACCATTTTAGCACACCCGCAATAATCCTGGTACAACACAAAGCTCACTAATTACACATAGGCTCCCAATTAATGCTCTTATAACCACATACAACCTCGGATCCGAAACTGTTAAATTATCACCTGCCGAAAGTGCCCAGAAAATTCCAATAAAAATATCACGGCGATCCTCGCGTCGATAGCTTCGCAACGGTACCTTGCACGCCCAAATCCGAGTTCTGTACATCAAGATAAAAATTCGGCAAGGGGGCACACTCATACAAAAATCTGTATTAAGGACAGATTACTGTTCACAGAGAAAACAGTAATTTCACCTCGAAATAAAATTCACAAAAATCCAATAAAAATACGAGCGCGTTCCTTGCGATCCGTAGATGAAAAAGTTGTATAAGCTCGTCTCCATCAGACGCTCGTGCGCGAAGATATGGCCAAAATACTCCGCTGCTGTCAAGAAAATCCATCCAGAATAAGGGGTCACTGTTTGCCTCGGGAACCGTGCCAAAACCTCGAAACGGGAAAGCGCGACCAAAACGAAAGATGAAGTCCTACCTCTTAGGAGTCCACTGGTGCAAGAATCATAGGAAAATGATGTCGGGGTAGCCCAAGAGAGCAAAAATACGATCGCTGCGCCGAAGAAGGACACTAGGAAGCAACGTCGCGCCGCACCGTAAAATGGGGAACCTCGGGATTCGTGCCTCCAAAACTCTTGAAACTTGGTAGGGAGATCCAGGACTTAGAGATGAAGATTTTTGCTAGAAATGTGCTTGGGCTGAAGAGGCTCGGTTTGGGAGATAAAAGGGAAAGAAGGAGGCTCGGATTGCACTATTTATATAGGCTGAAAAACAAATCAAATAATTCCATCCAAGTCCCCACATTCGGGCGCCTACAGTGCCCAGGCCCACTTTCGGGCGGCTACAGTGTGGCCCGGCCCAAGGATTTCCGGGCGCGCACAGTGCGGCCCGGCCCACCGCACAGCCCGGCCCGGCCCACCGCACAGCCCAGGCCCCGCTGCACCCGGCGCACCCGCACCAGCCAACGGTGGCGCGCCACGTGGCCCCGACAGGCCGTGCACCGCGCACGGTGCGCCGTGCACCGCGCACGTCGCCGGCTGACCCGGGCGTACGGCCACCTGCCCCGGTCACCGTCTCCGCCGGTTGCGTGGACCGAGCGCACCACACCGAACCAATAACCACCTGCCACGTGTCCACTCGGTTCACCGTGCACCCGGGCCCAAACTCCGTGGACCGCGCCTGCTGCGCCGGCCAACCAGAAGCCGCCACGTGGCCCGCCTCCGGTGCACGACCCCCGCGGTGGACCGCGCCCCTGCCCGCGCCCTCAGCGCCTGCCCGCGGCCGCTAGTCGCCTGCCCGCCGCCCTCCGCCGCCTTCCGCCGCTGCCCGCCGCCGCCGGCCGCCGCCGGCGATCGCCGGAAGCACTGTTCCGGCGTGAACAGTAACCGCCAACCCAAAACATCAAGTAAATAGCCCATCTTGACCGTTTTCGCGCGCTGATTCCAAATCCGGCGTCCGTTTTGCCAAATTCAAATCCTAAAATTTGCCGGGGGCTCCCGGAAGGGTATTTTTAATCCGAATTTCATGCCGAGTCCAAATTTGATATCCGATTTGCGCGAAAACACTTCTAAACATCCGACGGGGCCAGCCGATCACCCCCGTGATCCAATAAAGCTCGAGGTCCAACACTCGTGACCAATCAGGCACAACCACTTCCCGAAACACAGTACAGGCTCCCCCGAAGTCACCAATGACTCTACCGCAGCTCTGCAGAGATCCAGGTCATCACATCCTCCCCCACTAAAAGAAAGTTTCGTCCTCGAAACTAAAATCGTTCCTCAACACGGAATCTCAACCAAATAGAGGGGGTAAATATCCGATCATCCTCCACTCAAGCTCCCAAAGCTGTCAAATACCTCCTCCAGGGACACGATACAATCCTCGGGTCTCTAACAAGAATAAAATAAAGGTGGGCACTCCAGGAATCCGTACTACCTCAACCAAGTACAGCTGGACTAACCGCTCGAGCTACCAAGTAGTCCACATCGGTATACGCATCCGCTCCTCCTCAGCCTCAGATAATCCAACCACAAGCCATCGGCACACTAGCTCGATCCAAGCACCTCTTTACTTCCCGCGATATCCAATGCAAGTCCCTCAACCACACCAGCCAAAAAGGCTACTCAACCACTGCGAAACATCCGCCTCACGCACAAAATCAAAACCATAGAGGCGAAGATAACCCTCAAGCAACCCAAGTACACCAATACCTCCGGGCCTGGCTCCCCACGAAAACCGTCCTCACGGCATAATCAGCCGCCGCGAAAGAAAACCGAACCAGCCAGCCCAACAGGTACCACAACAACATCCCGCAGCTGAGTCAAGACCCTCAGGTCTACCGGCAAAATCCAGGACTCAAGCTGCACCGGGCAGGACCAACAACTCTCCCCCACGTGCCGCAGATCGGGAATATGACCTCCCGAACACCTGGTAACCGTCCTACCCCTAACCCAAGCAATGAAGCAAAAGCACTACCCACCACGGAGGGAAATCCTCTCGTATCAAAAGATACGAACCCAAGAGCCCGGAACAACTCAAACCTACCACCACACTAACCGCTGGAACCCATGTGATCTGACGGTCTCAAAATCCACTATCCAGGAAAAGAAATCGGGAATGCCTCATCCGACTGACCTGTCCTCCAACACCCGGCGCCAAGCGCCTCAATCCGAACTCACCTCAGGCGGCAGATCCCCCCAATCCAAAGGAACTACAATGCCACGCTCCCTACCCGTCGCCTACTCCAATGAGGCGTCCCTAGTACTCTCAATCCCCCACCGAACAAGACCCTGCCTCCAAAGGCTCCATTCTCAATCCCACTAATCGGGGCAACTCATCCGCCAAATCTGGCTCACTCCTTCAATGCAATCCTACAGCTTACCCGCTGTCAACTATCGACCCTGCCTCGGTGCCTCAACACTAAACGTCGGCACGGAGGGGGCTACTCGCTACTCCGACAACTGTGCCACTGCTCCGACAACTGTGCCACTGCACTGCTCCGACAACTGTGCCACTGCGCTGCTGATCTGCCACCCAACACCACTACCCTTCGGGTCCGGAGCCCTCAGACCCCAATCTGGGTATCCGGCCCGAAACAACCAGCCCAGACCCAACTGCCACACCAAGGTGCACCCGGGTCAGGGCCCAACGTCGGGGAGACACCGCTCACCACGACAAAACCGCAAATCAGCACACCCCAACACTCGACCCAATCTAGCGAAAGTCAAAGACATACCCCTATTTTTGTAACTTTATGTTGTCTGCAGCCAACATAACTGTCCAACAAAAATAGGATATGTCGATCCCTCTTCACTCACAGGAAGAGTCAAATAAATAAATCACCGACTTTCGCAAAATGTCACGTCTCTCACACCCTAACATCCTAGGGCCCGCCATAAGCCTAGGGTTTCCTAAGTCCCAACTGACCTATCCCTAAGCTCTGATACCACCTAATCTGTCACGCCCCGGGTGTAAACCAGAACCCGGGCCCGTCTACAGATCCGCCGTGCACACAGTATTTCCCGTGTACACGAAGCGCCAACAACCTGCTCAGATATAAAAGATATAATAAAAGAGCAATAAAAACAGAGCTGAACTAAAACTAATACATCTCAGACTGAAGCTGGAAATAAAATACAATACATCAGTATAAATGATACATCAGTCTCTCCCAGCTCACAAAAAATAAATACAACCTGCTGGCAAAAGCCAGTCCCAAAAGTGAAAGTACAACCGTCTGAGGAAAACCTGGGTACACCAACAGTCCAGCTAACACGCTCATCCTGCCTCGAGATCTATCTACACAGCCGTCCTCTCTCCTCGACCCGCCACTGAAAGTCCAGTAGCACCCACAGAAGACTCTGCAAAACAAGGAAGAAGAAAAAGAGGAAAGAAGAATGGGGGTGAGAACTACTAGTAAACCAGTAGCCTCCCCTAGTGGGTAAAACCTCAAACTCTGACGCACCCACTAGGTCTACCAGAGGCGAAAAGGAAAGAAGAGTGGTAAGAAATGAAACTGCTGAAAAAGGGAGATCTACCACTACTATGCCTCTAAAATGCAGTCCTAAACTGGAATAACCATATCCAACAATAACCACCCGTCCCAGATTAACCCATCTGTACCGCCCTCATCATCGGGCAAGTAAGCCGCGCCGATGTGATAGCAAAGCTCCTGCTGCCGCCCTCATCATCGGGCAAATAAGCCGCGCCGATGTGATAGCAAAACCGTCAATAACTGTCCGACCCCGGCCTCCGGAGGGGAACTCGAGGGGAGCGACCCACTCGAGGAAAGCACTACCGGGCAATAACCGCGCCGGTAAAATCCATATCAAAACACTACCGGGCAATAACCGCGCCGGTAAGATCCATATCAAAAGCAGGAGTAGATCACAACTGAAAAGCCCCAGTGGAACACACCCTCCACTAAAAGAAACACAGATCCCCCAATCTGATGCACAATGAACATCCGGTCGATCGCCCAAAATCCGCGATCGCCGCAATACCCACAATCACAATCATGTCCCACATCCGACATCCGGTCAACCGCCTACTGTCCGCGGTAGCCGCTATAATCCCGCAACCCATAATCAAATACAACCTGTCACTAACCCTCAGGTCCTCGCTACACTATCCCAAACCCCTGCTCGAACCCGAGCAACCAGACTCAAAGGTCTAAATAAGAAGGAGAAAAGAAAACAAACATGGTTTCTCCTAAGTCAAGTTCCAGCATGAAAGTGTAGCAGAAAAAGGTGGCCTATCTAGGTGACCAAACAAGCATGCATAAGTTCTCAAGAGCGATAAAAGAAAGTGTCCCAATAATCCTGTTCCAACATGCTATATCCACCAGATTAATCTCACATAAATCATCCACCTATGCATGTACATATCCTCCAGTAAAACCACTATCAGGATAAATCATCTGGATCAAATATAATAAATAATTCCACATGCAAGGTTAAGTGCTAACAAGGTAATCCATGATTCCACACAGGTATGAATAAGTCCCAATTAAGTATTCAATTATGTGTCCCACATAGTGATGCTCTAATAACATTTCCAACATGATGTGCTCATGAGAATAGCAATTATCAATCATAATGCTCCAAAGATGATCACTCTAACATTCCTAGTGAGGGAGTCAGAAAAGAGGGATATAGCAACCACCCACCTGAAGCGCAACTGTCCAGACTCGTACAGTCAGAAAATACCAAAAACTCCAAATCCTTGCTCCCACCATTTTAGCACACCCGCAATAATCCTGGTACAACACAAAGCTCACTAATTACACATAGGCTCCCAATTAATGCACTTATAACCACATACAACCTCGGATCCGAAACTGTTAAATTATCACCTGCCGAAAGTGCCCAGAAAATTCCAATAAAAATATCACGGCGATCCTCGCGTCGATAGCTTCGCAACGGTACCTTGCACGCCCAAATCCGAGTTCTGTACATCAAGATAAAAATTCGGCAAGGGGGCACACTCATACAAAAATCTGTATTAAGGACAGATTACTGTTCACAGAGAAAACAGTAATTTCACCTCGAAATAAAATTCACAAAAATCCAATAAAAATACGAGCGCGTTCCTTGCGATCCGTAGATGAAAAAGTTGTATAAGCTCGTCTCCGTCAGACGCTCGTGCGCGAAGATATGGCCGAAATACTCCGCTGCTGTCAAGAAAATCCATCCAGAATAAGGGGTCACTGTTTGCCTCGGGAACCGTGCCAAAACCTCGAAACGGGAAAGCGCGACCAAAACGAAAGATGAAGTCCTACCTCTTAGGAGTCCACTGGTGCAAGAATCATAGGAAAATGATGTCGGGGTAGCCCAAGAGAGCAAAAATACGATCGCTGCGCCGAAGAAGGACACTAGGAAGCAACGTCGCGCCGCACCGTAAAATGGGGAACCTCGGGATTCGTGCCTCCAAAACTCTTGAAACTTGGTAGGGAGATCCAGGACTTAGAGATGAAGATTTTTGCTAGAAATGTGCTTGGGCTGAAGAGGCTCGGTTTGGGAGATAAAAGGGAAAGAAGGAGGCTCGGATTGCACTATTTATATAGGCTGAAAAACAAATCAAATAATTCCATCCAAGTCCCCACATTCGGGCGCCTACAGTGCCCAGGCCCACTTTCGGGCGGCTACAGTGCGGCCCGGCCCAAGGATTTCCGGGCGCGCACAGTGCGGCCCGGCCCACCGCACAGCCCAGCCCAGCACCCCCCAGGCCCCGCTGCACCCGGCGCACCCGCACCAGCCAACGGTGGCGCGCCACGTGGCCCCGACAGGCCGTGCACCGCGCACGGTGCGCCGTGCACCGCGCACGTCGCCGGCTGACCCGGGCGTACGGCCACCTGCCCCGGTCACCGTCTCCGCCGGTTGCGTGGACCGAGCGCACCACACCGAACCAATAACCACCTGCCACGTGTCCACTCGGTTCACCGTGCACCCGGGCCCAAACTCCGTGGACCGCGCCTGCTGCGCCGGCCAACCAGAAGCCGCCACGTGGCCCGCCTCCGGTGCACGACCCCCGCGGTGGACCGCGCCCCTGCCCGCGCCCTCAGCGCCTGCCCGCGGCCGCTAGTCGCCTGCCCGCCGCCCTCCGCCGCCTTCCGCCGCTGCCCGCCGCCGCCGGCCGCCGCCGGCGATCGCCGGAAGCACTGTTCCGGCGTGAACAGTAACCGCCAACCCAAAAACATCAAGTAAATAGCCCATCTTGACCGTTTTCGCGCGCTGATTCCAAATCCGGCGTCCGTTTTGCCAAATTCAAATCCTAAAATTTGCCGGGGGCTCCCGGAAGGGTATTTTTAATCCGAATTTCATGCCGAGTCCAAATTTGATATCCGATTTGCGCGAAAACACTTCTAAACATCCGACGGGGCCAGCCGATCACCCCCGTGATCCAATAAAGTTCGAGGTCCAACACTCGTGACCAATCAGGCACAACCACTTCCCGAAACACAGTACAGGCTCCCCCGAAGTCACCAATGACTCTACCGCAGCTCTGCAGAGATCCAGGTCATCACAGGCTTCATTCGGCCCAGTGTTTCGCCGTGGGGAGCACCGGTGCTATTCGTGAAGAAGAAGGATGGGACACTTCGCTTATGTGAGGACTACCGGGAATTGAACAAAGTGACCATCCGGAATAAGTATCCTCTGCCGCGGATTGATGACTTGTTTGATCAGCTACAGGGAGCCTCCGTATTTTCGAAGATTGATCTCCAGTCAGGTTACCACCAGCTGAGGGTGAGGGCCGAGGACATTCCCAAGACGGCGTTTAGATCCCGGTATGGACATTACGAGTTTACGGTTATGCCGTTCGGGTTGACCAATGCCCCAGCTGCATTCATGGATTTGATGAACCGGGTTTTTCAGCCGTACTTGGATCGATTTGTGGTCGTGTTCATTGATGACATCCTGATTTACTCCCGGAGCGATGAAGAGCACGAGGAGCACTTGAGGGTAGTGCTGCAGCTGCTACGTGATAGGAAGCTGTACGCCAAGCTAAAGAAGTGCGAGTTTTGGCTTCGGGAGGTTGCTTTCTTGGGCCACATTGTTTCAGCTGCTGGAGTAGCGGTCGATTCGACGAAGATTGACACAGTTCGGGATTGGCCGAGGCCGACGACGGTTACTGAGGTACGGAGTTTCTTGGGCCTAGCCGGTTATTATCGTCGGTTCGTGGAGGGCTTTGCGAAGCTCTCTACTCCCCTGACCAGTTTGACGAGGAAGGGGACAAAGTTCGTTTGGACCGGGCAGTGTCAGCAGAGCTTCAAGGAACTGAAGAGAAGATTGATCTCCGCACCTGTTCTTGCACTGCCAGTTATGGGGGAGGGTTTCGTGATCTACAGTGACGCCTCACACAGTGGACTGGGTTGTGTTCTTATGCAGCATGGTAGGGTAATTGCTTATGCTTCACGGCAATTAAAGGATTATGAGAAGAATTACCCTACGCATGATCTTGAGCTTGCAGCTGTTGTTTTTGCACTAAAGCTGTGGCGGCATTACCTCTATGGTGAGCATTGTGAGATTTATACTGATCATAAGAGCCTAAAGTATCTGTTCACCCAAAAGGAACTGAACCTTAGGCAACGCCGGTGGTTGGAGTTGTTAAAGGATTACGATCTGAGTATCCTTTATCACCCCGGCAAGGCCAACGTGGTGGCAGATGCTTTGAGCCGGAGGTCGGTGCATAGCTTGAGTTTCATGATTACCCAGCAGGCGCAGCTGATAGAGCAGATGAGGCGACTTCAGATTGAGGTTGTATCCCCTGGGGTCTCTGCGAGGCTTATGACTATGGTCTTGCAGCCCACTCTGCTGGACAGGATCAGGGAGACGCAGAGTGAGGACCCCCACTTGGAGAGGATCAGGGCACAGATTCAGACAGATCAGAGAGGGGATTTCTCAGTGGACAGCTCGGGAGTACTACGGTACAGGGACCGAGTTTGTGTGCCATCGGATTTGGAGATTAGAGATCAGATTTTGAGAGAGGCCCATTATACACCTTATACCATCCATCCTGGAGGTACTAAGATGTATAAGGACCTTAGGGCACACTTTTGGTGGTCGGGGATGAAGCGGGATATTGGAAGGTTTGTTGCTCAGTGCTTGACTTGCCAGCAAGTGAAGGCAGAGCATCGTGTTCCTGCTGGCAAGTTGCAGAGCCTTCCAATTCCCGAATGGAAGTGGGACCACATCACCATGGATTTCGTGACTGGGCTACCGAGATCACAGAGTGGAGCCGACGCAGTTTGGGTGATTGTTGATAGACTTACCAAGTCAGCACATTTCCTGCCTGTGCAGATGACTTGGTCCTTGGAGCGCTTGGCACAGCTTTATTTGGATGAGATCGTGAGGCTGCACGGAGTACCAGCGTCCATTGTTTCTGATCGGGACCCGAGATTCGTGTCACGGTTTTGGGAGAGCTTATAGTCAGCCATGGGTACTCAGCTTAGTTTCAGCACGGCATTCCACCCACAGACAGACGGCCAGTCAGAGCGCACCATTCAGACGCTTGAGGATATGTTGCGTGCGTGCGTCATGGATTTTGGAGGAGGTTGGCACCGACACTTACCCCTGGTCGAGTTCGCGTACAACAACAGCTTTCAAGCGAGCATTCAGATGGCTCCGTTTGAGGCGTTGTACGGACGCAAGTGTCGGTCGCCCCTGTACTGGAGCGATGTGGGTGAGCGGAGGACGCTGGGGCCAGATTTACTGCTGGAGGCGGAAGAGAAGGTTCGAGTTATACGTCGGCACTTGGAGACGGCCCAGAGTCGCCAGAAGAGTTATGCAGATGTTCGGCGGCGAGACCTTGAGTTCCAGGTTGGTGATCATGTTTTTTTGAAGGTCTCGCCCTCGAAAGGGGTCAGGAGGTTTGGAGTGCGTGGGAAGCTTAGTCCCCGTTTCATTGGACCCTTTGAGGTGCTTGAGAGGGTAGGCCCTGTGGCTTATAGAGTTGCTCTACCTCCCCGCTTGGCTGGTGTTCATGATGTCTTCCATGTTTCGGCCTTGAGGAGATATGTGTTTGATCCGTCTCATGTCATTGACTTCGCATCCTTGGATATCGGCGAGGACTTGGTATACGAGGAGCGCCCGTTGCGGATTCTGGCTCGTGAGGTGAAGGAATTGCGCAACCGGGCAATACCTTATGTAAAGATCCTTTGGAGCAACCATGAGGAGCGAGAGGCTACCTGGGAGCTTGAGACGGCGATGCGAGATGCCTACCCTTTCCTGTTCGAGACTTCTGGCTGAGGTACGCTTGTTTTTGCTCTGCTTTCGTTTCGAGGACGAAATTTTCTTTTAGTGGGGGAGGATGTAGTGGCCCTAGTTCCCATGCAGTGTTTTTCCGATGGATCCACTGTTAGAACACCTAGTATTGGTGTACCTGGTCCACAATGCATCAATTGGGAGCTATTGATGGACCCTGTGTGCTTTATTTACTGTACTGGCCTTCGGCTGGGTTTGCCGAAATTTCTGGAAAGATTTAGGCCAAACAGAGGTCGTAGATGGATTCAGCACGGAAAAACGCTTGAAAACGACTATTTATTTGCTTAATTTGGAGTCCGGATGCCCAAAAACGGACACCCGGAAGTTTTTAGTGGAAAATGGTGCATGGGAGGGGCCGTAGACCGCCGGGATGCCACGTGGCAGGCTCTGATTGGCCGGTCTGTGATGCGCGGTCCACAGAGCAGCTCGGCGGGGTGCACAGACCCGGCGCATGGACACGTGGCACCGCCTGATTGGCGGGCCCAGGGCGCGCGGTCTACCGGGTGAGCGCGGCGGTGCATGGACCAGGCGGGGGGACACGTGGCAGCCTCTGGTTGGTCGGTGCACGCTGCGCGGTCCACGGAATTCCTATCGAAGGCGTGGATCGGGTGCAGGGGACACGTGTCACTCCCTCATTGGCGGGTGCAGCACGCGCGGTGCACGGGGCGCGCGGTGGTTGCCTCGGGAGTCGTGCCCACGTGCGACCCACGTCGCGCGACCGGCGCGCACGTCGCACGGTCGGCGGTCAACAGGGAGGACACGTGGCGCCCGCTCATTGGCGGGCGCCACCGCCTTACTGTGCGGGTGGGCGGACACATGGCGGGCGGTGGGTGGTCCGCTTCGGTGTTCGCTGTTCGGGCGACACGTGGCAGGCTCAGAGGCGGGTCGGACGGATCGTGGATCCCGTCCGACGGCGTGTATTGGGCCGGGCCGCACTGTGCACGCCCGAAAATCTTGGGCCGGGCCGCAGTGTGCGCGCCCGGAAATTTCCGGGCGCCCGAAAGTTGGGCCCGAGCCCATTTGACTTGTTTTTTTGTGGACTTTTTCCTTGAGGCCTATATATAGGTCGGTTGGGGCCGAGATTTTCACCTCTTTTTCGTGGGATTTAGCTCTGGTACCTTATACAAAACTTCTTCCTCTCCCTCTTGCCAATCTTCTGGTGAAGTTTCAGATTTTCTGGAAGCCGCGACGATTGCTTTTTCTGCCTCGTAGTGCGGAGCGACAGTTTACTGTTGGAGGCCCATTTCCGTCGCAGTTTAGTCTGGAAGACCCGTAGAGCTACCCCGACCACATTTTTGGACGATTTCTTCGCCAGCGGTTGCACAAGAGGTATATCTACGTTTTTCGTGTTGATCATTTTTCCCAGAAATGTGGTTTTGTGAGGGTTTGGGGTACATTTTTACGCCCCTTTGCTACAGTTTGGAATCTTGACAGCAGCAACTTCGCGGAATTTTATCTTCACTTCTGGATATCGGATTTCAAAGATTCAAGAGCCGATCGACATCTACACTTCGCGAGGATCGTCGTGATATTTTTATTGGAATTTCTGGAAAATTATTTTCAGGTGAAATTTTCGTGTGAACAGTAGCTGTGTATGCAGATTTTGGGAATGTGATTTTTGTGTGTGAATTGTGTGTAATTGGGAATGGTTGTTGTACCCAGGACTCTGTAAGCACCGTTATTGTGCTTTTCGCTTTGTGGACTTGGAGATTTGTCAGTTGCTAGGCTTGTTATCTGTATCGTCCTGGACAGTTATCGCGATCAGGTGGGTGATCCTGCTTTCAATTTCTATGGACTGCACTCTAATTCTGCAATTATAAATGCATGCATGATAGTATTTGAGCTAATAAATCTGTGCAAACTGTATGTTAGGAACTACAGTTGATAATTGCGAAATTTGATGATCTTATTGGAACTCTTGTAACATATGAACCATTTTAATTGGAAAAACTTGACTTAGCACATCTATTATGCATTGTGTATCATACTCAGACGACTACTGTTAGATTTATGCATTGCTTTAGTTCTCCCACGTCATTTGTTACTTTTGTCATTCTGGACATAGTGGTCTTCCCCTGAGTTGTGGGTTGGGAGGTTTAGTGGCTTTGGATGCATTGTACTCGTGTCTGGGGACCGAGTAGAGTTGGTAGCAGTCTGTAGATTGTTTATCATTGAGATAGTGACATGTGGATCTGGGATCTTTGGGAGATGGTCATTGTGACAGTGTGGATTTTTAGTTAGCGAGTGAGACAGTGATTGGATCATAGCCTGCAGGAGCCATATTTGAGATCGACAGAGATGCGCGGATACTTTGCTCAGTGGGGTCGCTACCCACGAGTGCCACTCCGGAGTTGGGCTTGCTACTTCTATCGCGGCTTGTCGATGTTGGTGTCCTTCTGGCTGAGCCAATTTTGGCAGTCATGGACATCGTCCCTCTGGCTGAGCCAGTTTTGGCAGCTATGGACATACCTACAGCAGTAGGTAGGCGCAGGTTTGACTGGACCGTTTTGGCAGTCAGTTTGGATTGGGTGACTTGAGTCGAGTATCAGTAGAGACAATTTGGTCTTCGGTCCTTTTCCTTGAGCATCTTAGATAGAGGCATAGTAGCAGTAGATGTTTTACTTTCCAGCTTTTCTATACTGCATTTCTTTGTTACTTTATGCCTCTTGTAGACTTAGTGGGCAGGCCGTCGGGTTTGTTGGCGGCACCCACTGAGAACTACTGTGGGAGGTAGTTCTCACACCCGTCGTGGTATTTTTCCCCAGGGACTGCAGCTCCAGCTCTTGCTACCCCCGTTGCTGATCCAGCTCCTACTGACCGAGGTAAGGGAATCGCAAGATAGATCTTTTTCCCTTCATCTTCAGCGTGTATTAGAGGTACCCCGATGTCCTTTTTGGTGGTGTCATGTCTGAGAGATTATGTAGTGAGGCATCGAGTTGTACTCTTCTGCTTTCTTTTGAGAGACTTCTGTATTTGAGTGAGGACTTTATGTATATTATTGTGAGACAGTTTTACTTCTTGTTACTGTTAGTTTTACTTTTACAGCTCTGATATCTGTTAGTTTAGATACTTATTTGCAGGTTAGACGCTACGTCTCTACGGGGCTTCCTGTAGGGGCGGCGGATCTGTTGGCGAGCCCGGGGTACAGTTCCGACCCCGGGGCGTGACAGCCCGCTCATTGGCGGGCGCCACCGCCTTACTGTGCTCAGAGTGTGGACACGTGGCAGTCACCGAGCGGCCTTGCACCGGTGTTTCCTGTTCGGCGGGACACGTGGCGGTTTCTGAGTGGCCTTGCACCGGTGTTCCCTGTTCGGCGGACACGTGGCAACACCGGAAGGATTCGGGCGTGAACAGTGTTGGGCCCGGGCCCAACACTGTAGGCGCCCAAAAATTTTCGGGCGCCCGAAAGTTGGGCCCGAGCCCAATAATTGGGTTTCTTTTGACTTTTTTTTTTTTTTGGAAGGCCTATAAATAGGCCACTTTGGGCCGCGTTTTTGTGCCCTTTCCCGAGAAAATTAGCCTCTAATCCCTTCATAAGATTTCTTCCTCTCCCTCTTGAGCATCTCCAGGTGAAATTTTAGATTTTTTTGGAGTCCGCGACGACAGCGTTTCCTGCATTATAGTGCGTAGCGACGATATACTGTTGGAGGCCCATTTCTGTCGCATTTTCGTCTGGGAGACCTGCAGAGCTACCCCGATGCTATTTTTTGACGATTTCTTCGATAGCGGTTTCACAAGAGGTATATCTACGTTTTCCGTGTTGAACAGTTTTACTGGAATTGAGTTTTTCCTGGGGTTTGGGGTACATTTTAACACCCCTTTGTAACTGTATGAGATTCTGGACAGCTTACACTTCGCAGATTTTTATCTCCCCATCCAGTTATCGGATTTCGACGATTCAAGAGCCTATCGACATCCACACTTCGCGAGGAACGCCGTGGTATTTTTATTAGAATTTTTGGAAGAATATTTTCAGGTGAAAATTTCGTGTGAATGGGACTGTTCATGCAGATTTTTGGAAACTTGGAAATTGTATGGATTTTAGTGTAATTGTGGATTGTTGTGTACCTAGGACCTTGTGAGTGCCGTTATGGTGCTTCTAGCTTAGCGGATACGCTAAGTTGGTGGTTTCTGGACCTTTTTATCTGTACAACCCCGGACAGTTAGCGTGTGCAGGTGGGCGATCCTGCTTTCAAAATCTATGGACTGCACTCTAATTCTACGAATGTAGTAGCATGCATGTTAGTATATGAGCTAAATAATCTGTGAAAACTGTATGTTGAACCCACTGTTGCTAGTTGCTAAATCTGATGACCTCTTTGTAAATTTTGCAACATGAAAACTTAACTTAGCACACCTGTTATTTATTATACATCATGCTCCACCGGATTATAGTAAACTTAAATCTGAATTGGATTTATTCATTGTTTTAGTTTTCCCACATTGGTTGTTACTCTTGTCATTCTGGACATAGTGTTTTCCCCCGAGTCGTGGGTTGGGAGGTCGAGTAGCAGTGGGATGCATTTGCACTCGTGTCTGGGGACCGAGTGGAGTTGGTAGCAGTCTGTAGACCACTTTTCTTAGGATGGTGATAGTGATGTTAGTTTTGGGTTCATGAGAGATGTCAGAGTGACAGTGAGTCTCAGCAGTGTTGCTTCTAGCCAGAGAGAGAGAGAGACAGTAGTTTGGATCATAGCCTGCAGGAGCCACATTTGAGCTCGACAGAGATGCGCGGGTACTTTGCTCGGTGGGGTCGCTACCCACGAGTGCCACTCCGGAGTTGGGCTTGATACTTCTATCGCGGCTTGTCGATGCTGGTGTCCCTCTGGTTGAGCCAGTTTTGGCAGTCACGGACACCTCCCTCTGGCTGAGCCAGTTTTGGCAGCTACGGACATACCTATGGTAGTAGGTAGGCGCAGGTTTGACTGGACCCGATGTGGCAGTCAGTTTGGATTGGATGATTTGAGACAAGTATCAGTAGTGGCATATTGATCTTCTGTCCTATTCCTTGAGCATTTAGATAGAGGCATAGTAGCAGTAGATTTTTACTTTCCAGCTTTTCTATACAGTTTTCCTTTTGTTACTTTATGCCTCTAGTAGACTTAGTGGGCAGACCGTCGGGCTTGTTGGCGGCACCCACTGAGAACTACTGTGGGAGGTAGTTCTCACACCCGTCGTGGTGTCTCTTCCCCAGGGACTTCAGCTCCAGTTCCTGCTGCACCAGTTGCTGATCCTGTAAAGTGCCAGATTTTCGGCACATAAATAAATGTAAATAAAGGTGGGATGAAATCCTATTGTTATGAAAGTTGGGGAAGTAAAGAATATTTGGAAGCGAGTTGGGCCCAAATCGGGATTAAAATGAGAGTTCTGGAATTTTATTCTAAAAAGGGGGCCCAGATTTTTAGTGGAAAATTCACAGTGTCAGAAAATTCCGAGAAAATTGCGGGAGCCCCGTAAATATGTTTTAAGACCACAGAAAAAGTTTCGCGTTGATTGGATGCCTGATAGTGAGAACGGGCTCCGCCAACAGTGTCGAAAAATTCTGAGAAAATTCGGGGAGCATCGTAATTATGTTTTAAGGTCACAGTAAAAGTTTCGTATTGATCGGATACCCGGATTGTGAGAACGGGGTCCGCCAGCGATTCTGGATACAGCGAGGCTTTTGGTGGCCCAGAAATGGCCCAAACTGAAAATTTAAAATTTCTGTGATAAATTAAACTGAAACGAAGTCGCCTGTCAAATTTGGACGGAAACGGATGAAAAATGGACAGAAAACGGAACAAAAACGAATTTCCGGAGTGACAGGCGCGATTCTCGAGGCATGCTGCAGCAGGCGCTGGAGGGGCGCGGGTCAAAGGGGGCCGCCACATGGCGGGCCCCCATTGGGCCCGTACGGGGGCGGGCACGCGCGCCCGCAGGGGCGCGCGGGGGTGCGCGCCTGTGTGGCTCGCACAGTGTCCCGCGCGCCGTGTGGCGCGCGGGTGTCACGCCCGCATGGCGCGCGGGACGCGCACCACGTGGCGCGGGGGCGCGCGCGTGGACCGGGTGCGCGCGCCCCTGTGTGGTAGACCGCCACCCGGCGGTTTTCCATTGGGTGCCCCGTGAACTTGGTCCATTGGACCAATCCTCCCCCTCTTCCTCCTTCTTCTTCTCTTCTTCTTCTTCTTCTTCTTCTCTCCGCACCATTTCTCCTCTCCTGTTTCTTCTTCTTCTCCAACCGAGCGCAAGGGAGAGAGGGAGAGAGGATTTCGTGGGGTGCGGCGGCACGTCGGCGACCTCGTGAAGCGCGCAAAGCGCTCCAAAAATCAGATGGGCGGCACGACGGTGTCGAGGTAGGCTCCATTCGTTATTTTCACGGTATTTTTTGGCACAATTTTTATGCCTTCTTTGGGTTTAGATTTGACCCCATTACCGTATTGCGTGTTAGGAACCGAGTTATACTGCGCCGTTTTGCTGCGAGGACTGCCGGGGGAGTTTCGTCGCGCCTCGTTTTGCGTGCAAGTTGTGGAAAAAATGCACCGTTTTGCGTGCGGATTCGGCAAAAATGCGCAGTTTTGGGCGCAAACTTGGAAAACGTGCACCGTTTTGCATGCAACGTTGAAAAAGGAACATGCACCGTTTTGCGTGCCGACCCGAGGTACGTGCTCCGTTTTACGTGCAGGTTGGACTAACGCGCACCGTTTTGCGCAGTCTCTAATATTATACATCGTTTTTCGTGCAGGGATAGAAAAATGTGCACCATTTTGCGTGCAACTTTACAGTTAAGTGTGCACCGTTTTGCGTGCAGATCATTTTATCGCGCATCATTTTGTGTGCAGTCTCTAATATTATACATCGTTTTTCATGCAGAGATAAAAAAATGTGCACCGTTTTGCGTGCAACTTTACAGTTAAGTGTGCACCATTTTGCGTGCAGATCGTTTTATCGCGCACCGTGTTGTGTGCAGTCTCTAATATTATACATCATTTTTCGTGTAGGGATAGAAAAATATGCACCGTTTTGCATGCAACTTTACAGTGAAGTGTGCACCGTTTTGCGTGCAGATCATTTTATCACGCACCGTTTTGTGTGTAGTCTCTAATATTATACATCGTTTTTCGTGCAGGGATAGAAAAATGGGCACCGTTTTGCGTGCAACTTTATAGTTAAGTGTACACCGTTTTGCATGCCGTTTTGCGTGCAGATCATTTTATCACGCACCGTTTTGTGTGTAGTCTCTAATATTATACATCGTTTTTCGTGCAGGGATAGAAAAATGGGCACCGTTTTGCGTGCAACTTTATAGTTAAGTGTACACCGTTTTGCGTGCAGATAGTTTTATCGCGCACCGTTTTGCGTGCAACTTTATAGTTAAGTGTACACCGTTTTGCGTGCAGATCGTTTTATCACACACCGTTTTGTGTGCAGTCTCTAATATTATACATCATTTTTCGTGCAGGGATAGAAAAATGTGCACCGTTTTGCGTGCAACTTTACAGTTAAGCGTGCAGATTATTTTGTCGTGCACCGTTTTGCGCGCAGTCTCTAATATTATACATCATTTTTCGTGCAGGGATAGAAAAATGTACACCGTTTTGCGTGCAACTTTACAGTTAAGCGTGTACCGTTTTGCTTGCAGATCGTTTTGTCGCGCACCGTTTTGCGTGTAGTCTCTAATATTATACTTCATTTTTCGTGCAGGGATAGAAAAATATGCACCGTTTTGCGTGCAACTTTACAAGTGTGCACCGTTTTGCGTGCAGATCGTTTTATTGCGCACCGTTTTGTGTGCAGTCTTTAATATTATACATCATTTTTCGTGCAGTGCTTGAAAAACGTGCACCGTTTTGCGTGCGACCCTACAGTAAAGCGTGCACCGTTTTGCGTGCAGATTTGAGGTAAGTGTACCGTTTTGCGTGCAGATTGAGTTCACGCGCACCGTTTTGTGTGCAGGCTGAAATGACGTGCACCGTTTTGCGTGCGAGTTTTATTAACGTGCACCGTTTTGCGTGCAGGTTTGGAGGACGTGCACCATTTTGCGTGCGGACTCGAGGAATGCGCACCGTTATGCGTGCAAGCTCGAGGAAACAAGAAGAATCGCACGGAGACCAATTGCTAGTGTCTACAAGCAATTGGGTACACTACAAGGTGGGGGATTCTCCCGAAATTGGGTGACCTCTCCCCTTGCTCCTTTGCTTTTTGATCTAGAAGCATGATAGTAGCCTGTTAGAGGCGTTAGGTAATTATGATTAAGATTGCATGTTTAGAGGAATACACATAAAAAGTGCAACTGTTGGTTGCCAAAGACAGATGATAAATGTGCATGTGCAGAGATATTTAGAGGAAAAGTGATATTTATGATTTATCCAAATAGGGGATAAAATGGTATGTGTAGATGGACACATATGAAAAATGTAACTGCTGGTTGCCAAAAATGAGATAATTAATTTGCATGTGTAAAAAGAATTAGGGGAAAAATGCGATTCTTGACTTATCTAAATTGATGATAATTGCATGCATAGATAATAAATATATATTTTTATGATGGATATGAAAATAATTGTATGCGTAGAAATGAGTAATTACATGATGACTATGATCATGTTAGGGTACAACCCTAGAAATCATGTGATATAAGGGAACAGAACTTGTTGGTAGTAAGACTAGGAGAAAACCTAGTTTAGGGGTTTGACGAGTGACATTGAACTAGGAGTTATCCTAGGATTGGATGAGTGGCATTGTCTTAGGGGATAACCTAAGGACACTGGATAGAGTGATCAACATAGAGTCAAGAAACTCTAGGAGGAGTATGACATAGAACTTAGGTAAAGGGAACCTAAGGTGAACTAGTGATCAACATAGAGTCAAGGAACTCTAGGATGAGTATGACATGGAACTTAGGTACAGGGGACCTAAGGTGATTCAGAGGAGTTTAAACTCACAGCCAGGTAATTAGAGTCAGTGTAACTCTAAGTTAAAAGTGGAACAGGAAAGTAGAGTTAAGTTAACTCTAAGATTCAGTGAGGAATCAGGAAAGTGGGATAAGATCCCAATGTTAAAGAATTAAACAAATATAACCCTAGAGAGTCATAGGGTGTCTGGGCAAATTGACAATAACTTTAACTTCAATTTGAGTTAAATAAATGAAGGTGAAATGTTTAAGAGTCCAAGTGACTCTCTAGTTATCCTTATGGCGAGACCTAGGATAAGAGGTAAATTGTTGTAAAAAGGCAAAGTTTAAATGCAAGCTAAAAGTGGCTAAAAAGCATAAAGAGATAAAAGTGAGCAGGACTCCCTGGGCAGTGACCCGTCGGATGAGGTACTTTCGAAGGGCTAAAAGTGAAAGCAAGGAGCTAAATGCTCAAAGAAAAGAGAAAGTGATTTGCCAGTGGCAAAAACGGAGCTATAAGCTCAAATAAGAAAGGAAAGCAAGTGTTCAAAGGCAAAGAGGCTAAGAACTAAAGTAAAAAAAAAAAAAAGAAAAAAAAAATATAAAGATAAAACGGGCGGACCTACGGTGAAACCAGCCCATGTTGGAGGTACGGGCAGTATCCCTCTCCCGGGTAGAGACCCGTTCGGGACGTTTCTTCCGTAGGACGGGGTAACACTTGCGGGTGTTATCGGCAACCTTAGAAATCTTATCTTATGGTAGCAGGACTACCGGGCTGGGGCCTGTTGGATAAGAAATTTCTGAGGATTAACTTGAACTAAAGCACCAGAATCTAAAGAATAAAGAAAAATAGAGTGGCCAAGGTGGCCGGGTTAGTTGGACCCTGTATACAGCGGCATAGTGGCCGAGTTGGTGCTTAGCAGCCTAGTGTGGCTAAACAGAGTAGTGCTGGATTGATGAGTATATACAGACAGTGATGTATTATTTTGTATAGCTGCATTTGATATCGAGGATTTTAGTTTCCTAGCACTATTATTATTGCTTCCATTGGACCAAGTGGTGTAGGACACTTTTCTCTCGGTGGTTGAACCCACTGGGAACTCAGATGTAGTTCTCACACCCCTTGGGTGACTCCCCCCCCCCCCACAGGTTCGGGAATGGATGCAGCGGTCGAGACGGATTAGATGCAGACAGCGAGGCATACGACAGGGGCAAGGGCCCAGCAACATAGAGACCTAGAGGGTCTAGCAGAGGTATCCCATTTATATATTTCTTGAGTGAACCTTGTATGGTGAGGAATTCATGTAAAGGAAATGTAATAATTTTATTTGCAAGTTCAGAAATGTAAAATGTAATAAGTTTAATTTATGATTCACTCTTGTATGCTTTCATTTTCGCATTAACTATTTGTTACTGAATGAAGGTTTTAAATTTGTAGTGATTTTTAGTACTCTGATATTGAGCTTCCGCATACACTTGTTGTGTTATTATGGATGTTACCGTTCCTTTCGGGTAGAAAAAGGTCTTACCCGATTGGCGGGTCTATTGGCGTGCCCGAACCGTATAAATTGGTGGACTCGGGGCGTGATAGATCCAGCTCCTACAGACCGAGGTAAGGGAGTCGCGAGATAGATCCCTTTCCCCCTTCAGCTTCAGCGAGTGATAGAGGTACCCTGATGTTCATTTTGGTTGTGTCATGTCTGAGAGATTATGTAGTGAGGTATCGAGTTGTACATTATATGTTCACTTTTTGGAGAGACTCTCATGTATTTTGGTGAGGATGCTATGTATTTTATTTTTGAGAGACTATTTACTTCTTGATTATAGTTAGTTTTCTTTTTCAGCTCTGATATCTGCTAGTATAGTTGTTTATTTGCAGGTTAGAGGCTACGTCTCTACGGGGCTTCCTGTAGGGGCGGCGGATCTGTTGGCGAGCCTGGGGCATAGTTCCGACCCCGGGGCGTGACAGGACGGGTCTACTGTAGGGCGTCCGTGATTGCCAAAACTCGCCCAGCTAGAGGGACTGCGTCGACAAGTCGCGATAGCAAAGTAACATGCCCAACTCCGGAGTGGCACTCGAGGGGCGCGACCCCACCGAGGAAAGTATCCGCGCATCTATATCGAGCTCAATATGGCTCATGCAAGCTATAGTCCAAATCCACGATCAATAAGATCGACAGTAACTAACATCACCTGTCAACTCACTGGCTGGAAATACTCACAGCCGGGACCACCGTCAACCCGACGGCTCCCACAACAGAACACCAAACTCACAGATAACACAGAAGGACCGACACCATAAGGGTTCGAAAACCCTGATAGGTTGGCGCCTAGAACCTAAATCAAACAAGAACAGACTCCAGGCTTCGCCTATCGAAGTTCCCGACCCCCTTACAGTTCGGGAACACGACAACCTCAATACAACATGCTGAAGACACCAACCAGGGTCTGAAAGTTCCGGGAGCACAACACCTACAACCCTATCAAACAAGAACAGGTTCCAAGCATGGCCCCCGTAGCTTTCGTCCCGAAAAAGGAACGACCCCTAGAACCCAGATCAGCCAAACTCTCTCGGGTGAGGAAGTTGTACTAAAACGATGACAGTTATTACTAAAAACTATTTTAATCCAAGAAACCCAATTTAATATATTTTAGTTCTTTAATAAAAATCAGTTCAAATAGGTTTTATTTTCCAAACCCCGAAGGGCTATTGCCTTCACCCAATCAAACAAGAACAGGCTCCGGTGACCCGCTCGAAGTTTGGAAGGAAAACATTAGTTTACAGAAAGTATATGTGTACAAAAACAGTCTAGGTTCTAGGTCCTGCTAAGACTAGTATACTACTGCCACTAACACTGTGGCGACACATGAAATAAAGAACAAGACATCCCGGGACTACCGTTCACCCAAACGGCTCCCGCCACAGATAAAAAACTAGCTACAACTACCAGACTCCACTCTGCTCCCAAGCACGAGTGTAACATGCATCCCACACTAAGAAGAATCTCGACCACTCGGCCCACTACCCGGGCGAGGATAACACTATGTCCAGGAATAGAATATAATGTGTGGATGTCTAAAGCATAAATAAACCTAGCCTAAGTTGGAGTTTTCTACTAGTCAGGTTAAACATGTAGCATATGATGCGGTGCTTTCCCAAGATAATAATCAATTAACAGATTTTAGGAAGCAGTAAATCATATGATCATCAAGTAACACTGGGAACATCAATTCTCACATTCTTGCATGCTTCTTAATGCATTCACAATTTTGCATGATCCTACAATATAGAATTAATGTTCAGTCTATCAATCTTGAAGGCGAGGCAACCCACCTGAAGCGTGCGTTAAACCAAGATCCAAATAAGCTGAAACTGCATGGGGATAAATCCTCAGATTCCCACGGTTCCAACGGGCCAAAAAACACCAAAAAACTCCTCCTGGGTACAAAGATATACTCCAAACATTACAAACAACACAATTAATCCAAGTACAGAATCTGCTGAAATTTTAGTCCCAAAGATGCAAAATTTCAACCTGTAAGATAAAATCCAAAAATTCAAATAAAAATACGACGACGATCATTGTGAAGCGTAGATGTTAATCGAGTCCTTATACGTTGAATTTCGATACCCGAGTGCTGAGATAAAAATCCGAGAAGGCTCTGCTATCCAGAAGAACTACCAGCAAAATAGAGGCTTAGAGATGCCTTGAAAACTGTGCCAAGAATTCAGAATGAAGCAAGATGATCAACACAAAAATCGAAGGCCTACCTCTCATGAATCCGACGCCATGAAAATCATCCAAAAATACTGTCGGAGTAGCCCTGTGGACCTCGTGGACCGAAATGCGACGATAACGGGCCTCCGATGAAAGAACGTCGCTTTGCGCTACGATGTCGAAGTCGTCGACACCGCGGCCTCCAAAAAATCTAAGTCCTTCACAAGATGTAGCATAGGGAGATCAACAAAAGTTCTTGAGGACTCAGGTGGATTTGGGCTCGGGAAAAAGCCCAAAACCAAAGTGCAAAGGGCCTATTTATAGGCTTCAACTAGAAAAGACCCAAAATTCCACCTAATGGGCTTTCGGGCCCAAAATCCGGGCGCCCGAAATGTTTCGGGCCCAGAGAAACCGCCACGTGTCCCAACTGCGCTCCCCGTGCCCGGCGCACGCGCGCCCGCCAATTGCGGCCCGCCGCGTGGCCCACGATCCACGGCGGGAACCATGGGCCGCGGTTCACGGCGTGTAATGACACGACTTTTCTAGTGATATTTTACCCTCCTGCGAATAGAATATAAGTTAGAGGAAATGAAATTATCGAGCTCTTTTGAGTTGACCAACATGCGGCGCGGAAGCAGCAGACCCGGCGCACGCCCCGTGCGCCGGCGTCGCTTGATGCTGCGCGGTGCACGCTCTAGGCGTGCACCCGGCGCACATCTCCGCACCCGAAAGGCATGGACCCGGCGCGCGCCAGCACCGTGCGCGGCCCGGCCCATCCCGCCTAGGTGCACGCCTCCTGGGTGAGCCCGGTCTGCGCGTGCAGCCGCCCGATGCGCAGACCCGGTCCACGCCTGCTCCGTGCACCACCCGTTAGCCGAAAATTCGGTAGCTCCGTTTTGGGTCCGTTTTTCACCGTTTTGAGCGTCATTTTCGCCGTTGGGATCACCGTTTCCGCTGTTTTCTTGGCATGGCTACTTGGGATCATCTAGGCCACCATTTCGCCATGTCATGTGTAGTAGTCTGGCGTTTCGATGCCTTTGTATACCTTCGTTTTATGACGGGACTGTTGGGGAGACTCTTCACTGTGTTTTCTGCAATGGACTAGGCCTGGACCGCGAGTATTTTTCTGCATTTGAGCACGGAAAACGGAGAACGGCAAAGCGATCGGATTCGAATTCCGATTTACGAATCTCCCGGAATGGGGGGGGCAAAGCGTTTGCCTTTGTGTTGTGCACCAGAATCCGTGCTAAGTGGCCAGCACGCTTTTCGAGGCGATCATACGGGACCCTTCTATGATCAGACTTTTTCACGTTATTTAGGTTTTTGGTTTATCCTCTTTTTGGTAATACCTCGACCTTCCGGTTTTTCGTTTTGGTCTTAATTGGATCTTCTTAGTTGTTAGAGGGGGGTTAAAAGTTCGAGAATTTCTGGGCTGACCGTCGGGATTTGCGGGTATTTTTAGGTGGTAGAGCTCGCAAAATAAGGAACGGCGGTGCGATCGGATCTGGAATCGGACATACGGATCTCCCAGAATTGGGATTTGAAGCTCCCGGTGACTGTTAAGTGCACCGAGATTCGTGCGTGGTAATCTACACGATTTTCGAGGAAGTCTTTGTCAGACCTTGACCTAGGGTGGATTGGAGGTATTCTTAAATAGCACCCTTTTTGTAGCAAACCCTTTTTCTTTCCTTTTGGTGAACGTGAACGGAGAGGGAGAGTTCGAACTTCAAAAATAAAATCCGATTTAGGGGAGCGAGAGAAAAAGGAGAAGAAAGGGGGGGCGAACCCACCTCTCAAGGAGCATCACGTTGGTGACGAGAAGGACGATCCATCTTCTCCTTCCTCGCGGGATCACGGTAAGCGATCGGGGCAAACCCTCTCGTCGTTTTCCTTCTTTTGCAATTTCTGTGGGGTCGAGGGTTTGGGCGGTGATTGGTCGGTTGTCGCGCGATGTGGGTTTTGTGGTTATGGGAAGCTGCCGCCGCCGTTGCTAAATGGGAGGCCGCCGCCGCCGTTATCGTATTCACGGGGTCGCCGCCGCAGTCGCCGTGTTCGCGGGGTCATCACCGGAGCCGCGGAAGGCGAAAGGGGGGCTTTACTGTTCATCCTGTACAGCTTCAGGCCACGTGGTCCACGGGACCAGGCGTACACCCGGCGCATGCCTACACAGCCAAGAGAGGCGGACCCGGCGCACGGGTGCGTGCGCCAGCCCGGCCCAGGCCGCGCGGTGCACGCGCCAGGCGTGCACCCGGCGCACGCCCGCGCAGCCCGATGGTGCGGACCCGGCGCACGGGCGCGTGCGCCAGCCAGGCCCTGGCCGCGCGGTGCACGCGCCAGGCGTGCACCCGGTCCTCGCCATCGCAGCCGCGGGGGAAGTGGTCCCGGTGCGCGCCTCCTGCTTTGCGCTGCCGGTTGGTTCACCGTTGCGGCATGCTCCCGGCCTACGCCGTCGCTGTCTGTTTTCGTGGACCCGGTCCACGCCTGGACCCGTGCACCAGCCTTCTGCCAAAGAGTCCAGAAACTCCGTTTTTGGCCCGTTTCGCCCCATTTTTGAGTGTTTTTGATCGCGACGACGTTTTTTATGATATTTCCTACTGTAGTTCTTTTCGGGCACAAGGTGGGAGTGGTTTAGCTGGAGTTTCCGCACACCTTCTTCTTCGCGTTTCAGGTGGGTACACTCTTAGATTCCCTTTTATGCACACTATCGTTATTTTCATATTGATCATGTTGTGGGACTTTTCGAAAGCTGTGGATGATCTCCAATTGTTCGTTTAACTGTACTAATGTTGATAGTGTTTATGGTTTTTAATATTGGATTGGTTTCATGTATTTTATTACGATGCTCGAGGCTGTAGCACGCGCACCCGCGGTTTGGCCACCGCAAAGGGTGTGCTTTTCCGGAAAAGTGGTCTATGACCCGTGTATACCCACGAGGTGACGTAGTGGGGGCCCCCGTAGGTGGGGGGTTTGAGGCGCCAAGGTGTGAGCGGTGCGACCCGTCGGGGTAGGTGCTCGACGTGGTTTACCGAGGTAGGTGCTCGGTTTGGTTTCCCAAGGTTGGTGCTCGGTTTGGTTTCCCGAGGTTGGTGCTCGGTTTGGTTTTCCGAGGTTGGTGCTCGGTTTGGTTCTCCGAGGTTGGTGCTCGGTCCGTGTCACGCCCCGGGGTCGGAACTGTACCCCGGCTCGCCAACAGATCCGCCGCCCCTATGGGAAGCCCCGTAGAGACGTAGCGTCTAACCTGCAAAAATAGAACAATTATACTAACAGATATCAGAGCTAAAAAAAATAAACTAACTATGAACAGAAAGTAGTACAGTCACTCATATAATATACAAAATATCCCCACCAGAATACAGAAGTCTCTCCAAAGAAACAAAAGAGTACAACTCGATACCTCACTACATAATCTCTCAAACATGACACAACCAAAATATAAGGGTACCTCTATAACACACTGAAGCTGAAGGGGGAAGGGATCTATCTCGCGACTCCCTTACCTCGGTCTGGAAGAGCTGGATCAGCAACTGGTGCAGCAGGAACTGGAGCTGAAGTCCCTGGGGAAAAGACACCACAACGGGTGTGAGAACTACCTCCCACAGTAGTTCTCAGTGGGTGCCGCCAACAAGCCCGACGGCCTGCCCACTAAGTCTACTAGAGGCATAAAGTAACAGAAGAAATACAGTATAGAAAAGCTGGAAAGTAAAACATCTACTGCTACTATGCCTCTATCTAAAATGCTCAAGGAATAGGACAGAAGGATGATATGCCACTACTGATACTCAACTCAAATCACCCAATCCAAACTGACTGCCACAACGGGTCCAGTCAAACCTGCGCCTACCTACTGCTGTAGGTATGTCCGTAGCTGCCAAAACTGGCTCAGCTAGAGGGACAGAAGCATCGACAAGTCGCGATAGAGCTCAATCTCACGCCGGTACTCCAACCCGGTATCTAGCTCAATCTCAACGCCGGTACTACAACCCGGTCTAGCCTACTCCGGAGTGGCACTCGAGGGGAGCGACCCACACGAGTAAAATATCTGCGCAACACTGTCGAGCACAAATGTGGCTCATGCAGGCTATGATCCAATCACTGTCTCACTCACTGGCTAAAAATCCACACTGTCACTATGACCATGTCCCAAAGATCCCAGATCCACTATCACTATCACTATCACTATCATAATGCGAACTGGTCTACAGACTGCTACAGACGCCACTCGGTCCCCAGACGCGAGTGCAAATGCAACCCCAGCTAATAAACCTCCCAGCCCACGACTCGGGGAGAATCACTATGTCCAGAATGACGAGAGTACAACCTCTGTGGGGAAGCTAAGGTGATGAACAAATCTGAATACATGTTCACATTTACTGTAGTCTAACTGTGCATGAATAATTAGTTAACGGACAATTAAGCTAAGTTGAGTTTTCATGTTGCAAAACTTACCAAGAAGTCGTCAGACCTAGTAGCTAGCTACAGTGGTTTCAACATACAGTTTGCACAGATTATTTAGCTCATATACTAACATGCATGCTACTACGTTCGTAGAGTTAGAGTGCAGTCCATAGATTTTGAAAGCAGGATCACCCACCTGAACACGCTAACTGTCCGGGACGGTACAGATAATAAGTCCAGATAAAGCCAAATCTCCGTACCCGCTAAGCAAATAACACAGTAGCGGTGCCCACAAAGTCCTGGGTACAACAACAATCCATAATTACACACAAATTCCACACTAAATCCACATTCGAAAATCTGCATGCATAGTCCCTGTTCACACGAAATTTCACCTGAAAATAATCCTCAATAAATTCCAATAAAAATATCACGACGATCCTCGCGAAGTGTAGATGTCGATAGGCTCTTGAATCGTCAAAATCCGATACTCGGAAGTGGAGATAAAAATCCGCGAAGTGAGTGCTGTCCAGGAATTATCATAGCAAAATAGGGCTTAGTAAAGCCTCGAAAATCGTGCCAAAAACCCGTATCTAGACAAAACACTCAACACGAAAGTCGAAGATATACCTCTCGCGAATCCATCGCTGCAAAAATCGCTGAAAAAGACTGTCGGGGTAGCTCTGCGCAATTTTTAGACCGAAATGCAGCGATAATGGGCCTCCAACTGAAACTCGTCGCACTGCGCTACGATGCTGGAAACGTCGTCGCCGGAGCTTCCAGAAAATCCGAGATTTCACCAGGAGATGCGTGACTCGAAGATCTACAACTTTTGTAAAGGGACCTTAGGCTGAGGAGCTCGGGAAAGGGGCGAAAAATCCCTCCCAAGCTCGGTATTTATAGGCCCAGCCCAAAAACAGCAACTTTCGGATTTGGGCCCAGAGATTTCGGGCGCCCGAAAGTTTCCGGGCTGCTACAGTAACGGGTCGGCCCGTTACTGTGCGCGCCCGAAACCTCCACAAGCCGCCACGTGTCCCTGGCCTGCTCCCGCACTCGGCGCACGCTCCGCGACGAATCCCGCGACGCCACGTGCCCCAACCAGAGGACGTGCACCGGTGCGCCCGACCAACGACGGGGCGCCACGTGGTGCCCCCACGTCGCCCCGGTCAACGCCCACGCCGCGCGACGTGCGCGGCCGCGCCGCCGCCGGCTCCGGGTCGGGCACGCGCCCCGAGGCAACCGCCTCAGCCGTGTGGACCGAGTGCACCAGAACCCGCCAACCACACAACGCCACGTGTCCCTCGGTTCACCGTGCACCCGCGTCGAAAAATCGTGGACCGCGCCTGCTACGCTCGCCACTCACAAGGTGACACGTGTTGCTTCCGTACGGTGCACGCCTCCGCAGTGGACCGCGCGTCTGCTTGCGCGCCCGCGCGCCTGCCCGCACCTCTCGCCGCCTGCCCAAGGCCACGCCGCCGCGCTCCGCCGCCCGCCGGCCGCCGCCGGCGCCTCTCCTGCCGCCGGAACAGTAACCCAAGCCTCGATTTCCGTGTTTTCGCGTCCGGGCTCTGAAAAATTCAAGTAAATAGTCCATTTCGCTCGTTTTCGCGCGCTGAATCCAAATCCAAGGTCCGTTCGGCCAAATTCCACTTCTAAAATTTCCCAAAAATTTCCGAAAGAGTAGACTTGATCCATTTTTCGTGCCGGGTCACATTCTTGGCTCCAGTAAGCGCGCAAACACCTCACACACCCAAAATGGACTTCCAGAAAAGAAAACAAGCTCCAATTTCACCAGAAACTCAAATCTGGGGCCCGACACGCACACACACACACTCCCTGAAGCCTCCAAACCAACAGTAAACCCTAGAGTGGGGATTCGGGTCCTCACAGTCCGGATTGCCGGGGTAGGTGCCCGGGACAGGTTATGCAGGGATACTGTCGATTGCACGATGAGGAGGGCGGTTGCTCCGGTTTTACTGCGGTTTGCTTTATTTATAGCCCTAGTTGCTTTCGTGCATTATTTTTTCTAGTCACTGACTTCCCACTCTGTGACAGGTTCGTCCAGGGATGAGTGCTAGGACGACGGTGAAGCCGTGGCAGGAGTACTTTTGGTCCTTCGAGGCCATACACTGTATGTACTTCTTATTTTGCTCATTTCATTACCTATTAGTAGCTTACTATGTGTATTGCGATACCCTTGTGGGGTCGATGTGGATGTTGGAATGTCTTTTATTATCCTTGTGGGTGGTTGTTTTGCTTTTTCGGATTGGCCGCTGTCAAACTACAAAAGAAAAGAAAAAAGGAAAATATTTCGAAAACTGTTTTTAAAATGTGGGTGTCGTGTGGGCACCATTTTAAAACCCTGTGGATTTATGGATTGCGAAAACCGTTTTGAAAATCTGGGTGTCGTGTGGGCACCATTTTAAAACCCTGTGGAGTTATGGATTTCGAAAACCGTTTTGAAAAACCTGGGTGCCGTGTGGGCACCGTTTTTTAAAACTTGTGGATTTATCCTTTCAAAATTAGTTGGCCTCTTTAATACTTATGAAAAATAGTTGTATAGTTCGACTGTTGAACTAGTGTGGTTAAAGTGATGATTGTATGGTTGTTGTAGTCCGGACGCCGTGCATATACAAAGGAGACTCCGCCCGTTCGTAGAGTGAATTTGTATATGCGGCGGGTCTGGGCACGCACCGGGGGAGTTTGGTTTATCAAAAAAATAAATACGCAAATTTAAATCTTTTCAGTGGTCGTCTTCCACTTAATGAAACCCCCGGGGCGTGACAGATTAAGATGGTATCAGAGCCAAAACAGCTTTAACCACAGTAGTCGCTGTCCAACATCCATAGGAGCGCATTACCACTGGCTACTAACTAATGAAATGATCAGGGTATTACTGCGTAAAGATGCGAGAGTGCGGGATTGTTGAGTTTTGTTTTCCGGTTTAGCTCGGGTGTTGTGCTAGTGTTGTCGGGTTGTTTTGGAGGTTGGGGTCGAGGCCGGCTACCACCGGGGGCCTTGATGGTTGCTATGAATCAATGAATTAGGCAACCAGCACGGGACACGGTGGGTCTGCTGACGGTGTTCGTGCACCTGCTGTGGCGGGTAATACAGCAGATTATTGCGCCGACTTTTGTTTTTCCGAACCCCTTCCTCTGCCGACGTTCTGGTCGTCGTTAGTAACGGTGACGGGTGGTAGCGTAACCCACTGGTGTTTGTTAGTGTGTCGGCCGTTTTGCCAGTCGTGAGTAACTGGATGGCCTTTTGTCTAAACTGTATCTTCTAGGTCTTCTGGTGTTAGGTTACAGCAGGTAGTCGGCCGATTCTTCTTGCACCATGGGCAAGGTATGGCAGGGAATGAGGAATCCTTCCCCTACGGTTGTTACCCATAGTTTGGCTTTTTACTGTGGTCACGGTAATGGTTGTAGAAATCGTCGGGACGGGATCTCGGGGTGCTCCTTTGGGGTTGAAAAGGGAGACCACTGGGGCTAGAAAATCTTGTACATTTGGGGCTCGATTTCGGTTAGAGAAGCCGTACCTCGCTTCGTACAAGGGTGCGTAAGTGGTGACTTTTTATTGGGGGGTTTAGCTTTGTCGCTGGGTGGTGCCGGTTGGCTCTTTTTAGTGGAGTTGTGGTGGTAAAGCTTTGGGTTGGGTTTCTATTTTCTGCACAAGTACGTCGGTTGGGTTGTCTTGCTGGTGGGTTGGCGTGTGATCCCTCGAGTGCGTTTAGTGAACCTAGGTAACTTTTGATAGGGTTCTTCTTGCTGTTTTCGTTGCTTGTCTTCTCCCGACCCTTTTGGTTTCAGATGGGTAGTCTTCAGTACCCGGAGGTCATTGTTGAACGGACCTAGAGCTTAGATTTTCTCCTAGTTGGGAGTGTCACTATTGGTCTGGAGGTTTACCGCTCGTTTCAATGCCCAGTACTTGGTGGGGCAACGGTTTGGGACCGAGAGTTAGGGGCAATTTAGAGCGTCGCACCCCGTCGGTGCTAGGACGGAGGTAGGACCTTACCTTGTGGGCTGTGTCGCCAGCTTCCCATGACTAAGGCATAGCCTTGAGGCTTAGTTTGGGAGCGTTTTGGATTGTTGATCTTTTGGGGCAGGTGTGTGTCAGGGGGGGAATCTGGCGACTACTCGGAGTTTTGGCACTGGTCACTTTTGGCTAGGTGGCCCCGTATGCAGCTCTTTTTGTGGGGTAGACCTTATGGTGAGTCCTAGAGCTGAAACCTAACGTTAGCCTTGACCGTCGCCTCGGTAGGACGGACAGTCAGAATGGGTAGTCCGGGATGGTGGTTAGGCTTCGAGCTTGTGATCCGTGTTGGTGACGGAGGGGAGCGGTCCGTGTTGGTGACAGGTGAGTTCGTTGATTTCAGAGGGGAAAATCTCGGGTGGTTAGTAACCCAGCCTGTTTTGTTGGCACCTCTTTGAGCCTGGTGAGGGCGTTAGTGTGGTTTGTTTTCCTTGTCGTCGGGTTAGTTGTGTAGGACTTTTAAAGGCTCATCGATACGAGTTGGGCGGTATGACTGGGGTACCTCGACACACCGCGAGACTTTGTTGCTGACTTCTCAGCGCCAGCTGAGGTGGGTTGTGGACTGGTGGCGTCGTGACGGGAAATTCTGAGGCAGGAAGCAGGATTACGACGAGGTGCCGGGAATGGAGTGGGTTACGAGGTACCGGGCGGATGTGTAGTTACTTGGTTTCAGTGAGCCTAGCGACTCGACCCTCTGCATCACTCACTGACACCCCCATTGTAGGGGTTCCTTCCGACGTCCTTCTGACTGATCTGCCGGGAATACCCCCGAGCGAGAGGATATCCCCTCTTTTAAGCTTCTACCAGGCACGACTAGGAGTTTTCCGGATAAAGGGTTCTTTAGACCGAGTGTGTCGCCTTGGGACGTACCCGTGCTTTCGTGCGAAAGAAGAACGGAAGCCTTCTTCTACGCATCGACTACAGGGAGGTAAACAAGGTTACAGTGAAGAACAAGCCCAGGATCGATAACCTCTTCAATCAACTGCGAGGAGCACTTGCGGATTATTCTCCGGAATCTCAGGGACCAGAAGCTGGTTGCTAAGTTTTAGAAATGTGAGTTCTGACTTCGCGAAGTGGACTTTTTGGGGCACATTGTGTCAGCATCAGAAATCACAGTGAAAATGAGCGGAACTACCCGACACACGATCAGGAACGGGCGGCAGTCGCCTTCGTTTTAAAGCTTTGGGAGACACCACTTTTTCTTGGAATTTCAGTGTAATATGCTTTTGGATCGCCAGAGTCTTAAGTTTTGTTCACAGAGATGGATTTGATTTTGCGGCAGAGGCATTGGTTGGAGTTGCTGAAGGACTCGGCATGTCCACTCAGTATCACCCCGGGGAAAAGCAAGTGTAGTAGCGGATGTTTTAAGCAGAAAGGGTCAAACCGAGGGAGGGAAATCGATGAGCGCGGGTACTCAGCGGGACCGGTACTATCGCACGACCTTTTGTCCTTGATGATCAAGCCAACCCTACTAGAGAAATCCTGGAGGGTCAGATGACAGGCGCACGGATACAGCTTGTTCGAGACATGATTTCCCCCGGACCACGCGAGCGGCTTTTCGGCGAGTGCGAATGACGCAATACGTTTCGAGGGCGGAATTGTGTGCCCGAGCTGCCAGAGTTGAGGGAAGAGATACTGTCAGAGACGCACTGCGCTCCCTATGCGGCGCATCTAGGTGACACAAAGATGTACAAGGACCTCAAGCAGAATTTATGGTGGACTAAACCGAAGAGGAAGGTAACACAGTTCCTTGCCCGCTGTTTAGATGGTTAACAAGTAAGGTTCGAACATCAGCGCCCGGCGGGGGAAAACTACAATCTCTACCAGTACCAGAGTGGAAACAGGAGCGAATCAGCATAGAATTCGTCACGGGTTTTCCGCATCGCATCAAGGGCACAATGCGGTCTTAGTCACGATGGATCGACGGACGAAGTCGACTCTTTTTTTTTTCCCCCCATCCATACGACGTGGACTAGAGACACTCGGCTTGTGTCGAACCTTTGGCAAGGTCTACGATGAGCTCTAGAGGCCAAACCACACTTCAACACGGCGTTTCACCCCCAGACCGACGGACAGTCCGAGCGAGTGAACCGGATTCTCGAAGATGTGCTCCGAGTCTGCGCACTTGATTTCAGTGATGGATAGTCACTGCTTTTGAGCTTAGAGAGGACCTGAGCTTCGACAGAACATCGGCGCGGATCTTAGCGTGAGAGGACAAAAAGGATTGCGCGACCGGACGATCCCCTATGTGACGGTGCTGTGGAGCAACCAGGAAGAACGTGAAGCGACTTGGGAACTGGAGTCAAAGATGAGGGAGTGCTACCCAGTTTTATTCGTTGCGGACCAGGGTTAAGTTTCGAGGATGAAACTTGTTTTAAGAGGTGAGTGATGTAGTAGTCTGGCGTTCCTATGCCGTTGTATACCTTCGTTTTATGACGGGACTGTTAGGGAGACTCTTCACTGTGTTTTCTGCAATGGACTGGGCCTGGACCGCGAGTATTTTTCTGCGTTTGAGCTCGGAAAACGGAGAACGGCAAAGCGATCGAATTCGGATTTCGATTTACGAATCTCCCGGAATGGGGGGCAAAGCGTTTGCCTTTGTGTGGTGCACCAGAATCCGTGTTAAGTGGTCAGCATGCTTTTCGAGGCGATCGGACGAGACCCTTCTATGATCAGACTTTTTCACTTTATTTAGGTTTTTAGTTTATCCTCTTTTTGGTAATACCTCAACCTTCCGATTTTCCGTTTTGGTCTTAATTGGATCGTCTTAGTTGTTAGAGGGGGGTTAAAAGTTCGAGAATTTTTGGGCTGACCGTCGGGGTTTGCGGGTATTTTTAGGTGGTAGAGCTCATAAAATGAGGAACGGCGGTGCGATTGGATCTGGAATCGGACTTACGGATCTCCCGGAATTAGGATTTGAAGCTCCCGGTGACTGTTAAGTGCACCAAGATTCGTGCTGGTAATCTGCATGATTTTCGAGGAAGTCTGAGTCAGACCTTGACCTAGGGTGGATTGGAGGTATTCTTAAATAGCACCCTTTTTGTAGCAAACCCTTTTTCTTTCCTTTTGGTGAACGTGAACAGAGAGGGAGAGTTCGAACTTCAAAAATAAAATCCGATTTAGGAGAGTATGAGAAAAAGGAGAAGAAAGGGGGGGCGAACCCTCCTCTCGAGGAGCATCACGTTGGTGACGAGAAGGACGATCCATCTTCTCCTTCCTCGCGGGATCACGGTAAGCGATCGGAGCAAACCCTCTCGTCGTTTTCCTTCTTTTGCAATTTTTGTGGGGTCGAGGGTTTGGGCGGTGATTGGTCGGTTGTCGCGCGATGTGGGTTTTGTGGTAACGGGAAGCCGCCGCCGCCGTTGCTAAACGGGAGGCCGCCGCCGCCGTTATCGTACTCACGGGGTCGCCGCCGCAGTCGCCGTATTCGCGGGGTCATCACCGGAGCCGCGGAAGACGAAAGGGGGGGCTTTACTGTTCATCCCGTACGGCTTTAGGCCACGCGGTCCACGGGACCAGGCGTGCACCCGGCGCACGCCTACACAGCTAAGAGAGGCGGACCCGGCGCACGGGCGCGTGCGCCAGTCCGGCCCAGGCCGCGCGGTGCACGCGCCAGGCGTGCACCCGGCGCACGCCCGCGCAGCCCGATGGTGCGGACCCGGCGCACGGACGCGTGCGCCAGCCCGGCCCAGGCCGCGCGGTGCACGCGCCAGGCGTGCACCCGGTCCTCGCCATCGCAGCCGCGGGGGAAGTGGACCCGGTGCGCGCCTCCTGCTGTGCGTGGCCCGGCCCAAGCCGGTTGGTTCACCGTTGCGGCATGCTCCCGGCCTGCGCCGTCGCTGTCTGTTTTCGTGGACCCGGTCCACGCCTGGACCTGTGCACCAGCCTTCTGCCAAAGAGTCCAGAAATTCCGTTTTTAGCCCGTTTCGCCCCGTTTTTGAGTGTTTTTTATCGCGACGACGTTTTTAACGATATTTCTTACTGTAGTTCTTTTCGGGCACAAGGTGGGAGTGGTTTAGCTGGAGTTTCCGCACACCTTCTTCTTCGCGTTTCAGGTGGGTACACTCTTAGAATCCCTTTTATGCACACTATCGTTATTTTCATGTTGATCATGTTGTGGGACTTTTCGAACGCTGTGGATGATCTCCAATTGTTCGTTTAACTGTACTAATGTTGATAGTGTTGTTAAGGAATCTGTGTTGGCGTATTTCGTGAAAATGGTTAAGTCTTGAAGATTGAAGAAGAAGTTTGGATCATATACCTCAATCTCATGAAAGAAGAATTCAAAAGGATCAGGTACGTTTAACTAAATATTTTTGGTGATCCGAATACTTCTTATAGTGTAGAAACACTTGGATGAATGCTTGATTGCATAAAAATCAAAAACTGGACATACTATATGTTCAGGATCCGGATCAGGCATTACAGTCCGGACCCCGAACATAGGGTAGTTCATGCGCAATTCCAGTCCGGACCTTGGTTATTACAGTCCGGACCCCGAACGTGGAATTTGCAGGAATTACATGAACAGTCCGGACCGTGGATATTTCAGTCCGGACCCCGAACGTATGTTCTTCTGGAAATAGTCTGTTTAGTTACGACAGTCCGGACCGCCGAAATTCCAGTCCGGACCGTCGTCCTGTAAAATTCCAGAAAAGGTTAGTTTTTGATTCTTATCTTCTTCCAATGGTTTCTAACCTATAAATAGCCCCTACGATTCATTTTCTAGGGCAATCCAAAATAGATCCGTATACGACCGAAAAATAGAAAAATCCACATATAGAGAAGAAAGAAAATCAATAGATTTAATTATATGTTTCTTCATCTATATTGATTAATTTGATTATAGGTTTTTAAACTCAGATTTTGAGTAGAATCAAATTAATGAATACTTAGATGATATTTCTGATATATTTCTAATCTAAGTATTCGGTGGATCATCACCACCAAAAAACAACGATTGTCCCAAAATCGGCGCGTGGACTCACATGGCCTTGTGGATTTAAGGTGCAACCGCTCTCGTGGATTCGGAGCGAGATACGTTCGTGGATTCGAGACGTGCTACTGGGTGAAGACCGTGGATTCGGTCGGACGTCGTGGACTCGACGTTGGACGCCGTGGATTCGACGTTGGACGCAAATCGTGGATTCGAGGAACGTTGTGGAGCGAGCGGAGAAGATCTACTAGGAGCGTACGGAAAAGGTTGAGTCGTAAGTGAGTACGGTATATCACCTTGTACGTGTTTTAATTCTAGTGGATTTCGCCGTGTTATCGGTCCCGTAATTTTTTACTCCGGTTTGGAGTTTTTTCACGTAAAAATGCGTGTTATTTTTTATTTCCGCATTGGGTTTTATTGCGCAATAATTTTGTGAGTGTTTACTGGCCTATTCACCCCCCTCTAGGTATTTTTTTTCCTATTTAGATCCATATAATATAACCCAACAAGTGGTATCGGAGCGGGAATAGGGTTGTAAACAATGGTTGAAGGTGGAAACATCAACAGACCCCCATTCTTCGATGGAACAAATTATGTCTGACACTCCCGGAATTTGGATTAGTCCTATATATAAATGATATAATAGGACTAAATCTCTTAACCCGGTTATAGCATTTTGGATGGTAGCAAGGTCCAAGAGGTTATGAGAGTTAAGCGTGCTAGAGCTAGAGTAGTTCTAGGATGGGTGACCCCCTGGGAAGTGGGGCGTCACAGTTGGTATCAGAGCCATTCACCAGTCAAAAATGTGAGATAATTCTCGGCTGAGCCAGGGTTATATAGCGGGTAGAGCGAGGCTCCCCGGCTTACTGACCGTTGTGGGTGGAGTGCAGCTCCCCACAAGGTCGGCTAAGGCTAGCGAGATGAGTCTCACATCGCCTGGTGCTTGTGAGTGTGCTTGAGCCTGACGTGGACGTCAGGGCTTAAAGGGGGGAAGAATGTGACACCCCCAGAATTTGGATTAGTCCTATTATATCTCATAACCTCTTGGATCTTGCTACCATCCAAAATGCTATAGCCGGGTTAAGAGATTTAGTCCTATTATATCATTTATATTTTAAGCCCTGACGTCCACGTTAGGCTCAAGCACACTCACAAGCACCAGGCGATGTGAGACTCGTCTCGCTAGCCTTAGCCGACCTTGTGGGGAGCTGCACTCCACCCACAACGGTCAGTAAGCCGGGGAGCCTCGCTCTACCCGCTATATAACCCTGGCTCAGCCGAGAATTATCTCACATTTTCAACTGGTGAATGGCTCTGATACCAACTGTGACGCCCCACTTCCCAGGGGGGTCACCTTATGCCTACTGGAAAGTACGGATGAAAGCCTTTTTAATTTCCATCGACGAACGGGTGTGGCAATCAATCGAGTTAGGATGGTCTAATCCAACTGAAATTATTGCTGATGTTCGCACCATCAAACCTAGGTCGAAATGGACCAAGGAAGAGATTGATTCATCTTCTTACAATGGCAAAGGGGTTAACGCTTTATTTAATGCTTTGTCACAAACTGAGTTCTCTCGCGTCTCGGCATGTGAGACTGCGAAAGAAATCTGGGATGTTCTACAAGTTACACATAAGGGAACAAACCTTGTGAAGATTCAAAAACTGCAAATGCTTACGAGCAAATTTGACTCCATTTTTATGGCAGAAAATGAATCGTTCACAGATTATTACACACGATTGCAAGACATCGTGAATACATGTGCTAACTTGGGAGAGAAAATTTCAGAATCTAAGGTTGTAAGAAAGATTTTAAGGACTCTTCCTGAAAGATTTCGTTCCAAGGTTACAGCCATTGAAACAGTTAAACACCTGGACGAAATCCGTGTAGAAGAATTAGTTGGTGCACTTCAAACTTATGAAATGAGATTTCCTACTAACTATTCTTCTGGAAAAGCATCCTCCTCTAAGTCTTCAGGTTTTGCATTGAATCAACAAAAGAAGAAGACGCGGATTCATCCTCCTCAGACGATGACGAGAACCTATCTATGGAGGATTTCGAGAAGCAACTTGCTCTCTTGACCGGGAAGTTTCGCCGAAACTTTCGAAGGGGTAATTCAAGCAAAATTCCATCGTTCGGAAAGTCGAAGAAAGGCAATGGTTCTTCAAGCTACAAGTCAAGAAAGCAAGAGAGTTTTTCAAAGGATAAGAAATACTCTGAGGGACAAGTACAATGCTTCAAGTGTCGTGGCTACGGCCACATTGCAACGGAGTGTCCCAATAAGAATCCGGCAAAGAAGAAGGCGATGCAAGCCGTCACTTGGGATGACACCTCAACGTCCAATGAGTTATCTTCCAGTGATGAAGAAAACAACGCAACGGCGTTCCACGCATCCACATCTTCACCCTTCATGTGCTTAATGGCAAGTACATCCGATTCATTGTCCAACTCCTCCCATGTTGAAAAGAATGCCATGGACGACGAATCGAGTAACTCCGAAGGTGAAGATTTTGCTCTTGCCTACCATAAACTCTTGAGGGATTCAAAGAAATTGGCAAAGCAAAACAGGAGTTTGAGAGGGAGATTGCAGGATCTCGAAGAAGAAGTAAAAAGGGCAACTTCTCTCTCAAACGCTCTTGAAGTGGAAAGGGATAACCTGATTAAGACAAATGTTTCCCTTCAAGAGAAAAATGAGCATTTCAAGAAGGAACATGTAAAACTGGTGGATAAGGCGAATTACTTCTTGAAGCTCTACAGCGAGGCTCGACAGGAAAAATGAAAATGACGAAGACCATTTTCCAACTCAAGGATGATTTAAAGCGATTTTCATCGGGAAGGAGTAAGTTGGATAGGCTTCTTGGTCTTGGTCAAACAAACCGATTCGGCCTCGGATACAATCGAACGGGAGACAGTCCTAGTTCTGTCACGCCCCGGGGGTTCAACGCGCGGAAGAAGAGCCACCGCTGGCTCTCAAATTTGCTTGTATATTTTTTTTTGAAGCCGATCTCCCCCGGCTCGTGCCCAGACCCGCCGCATATACAAATTCACTCTACAAACGGGCAGAGTCTCCTTTGTATATGCACGGCGTCCTGACTACAAAGTCCATAATATCATACCTTTAACCACACTAGTTCAATCATCAAATACACACAGCCATTTTCTATAAGCAATAAAGGGGCCGACTATTTTTTTGAAAGGATAAAACCGCAGGGTTTGAAAGCGGTGCCCACACGACACCCTAGTTTTATAAAGCCATTTCGAAATCCATAAATCCACAGGGTTTTGAAAACGGTGCCCACTCGACACCAGTATTTTTCAAATCCTTTTCGCAATGTTTTCTATCCTTTTCTTTTAGTTTGAAAACGGCCAATTATCCGATAGTAACTAAACATGCATCCACAGTGTACTATAATAAACCCAACATCCAAAACAACCTCACAGAAGTATCACACCCACATAGCTATTAACATATAATGAAATGAGCCGAAGAAGAACTAACCATAGTCTGCAGCCTCGAAGGGCCGACAGACCTCATATCGTGGCCTCACCGTCGCCCTAGCTCTCACCCCTGTCTGAACCTGTCACAGAGTGGGGAGTCAGCGACACAAGATACAAAGTATGAAAAGCATGAAGGCTATAACTAAAGCAAGCTGTAAGAAAGATCAGAGCAACCGCCCTCGTCACTGTGCAATCGACAGTAAAATGCAAAAAGGGCTAAACGTAAGGCAAACCACTGAAAACCAGAGTAACCGCCCTCCTCAATGTGCAACCAACAGTGAGAAACCCCGTGTAAAACAAACCGGGCACCTCCCCCGGCAACCACACCGAGCACCGATCTCGGAAACCCCGCCGAGCACCTACCTCGGCCGCCGAGCACCTGCCTCGGCATCACCGCTCACACCCCCCACCCACGAGGGCCCCCATTACGTCACCGTCACGTGGGGTACACGGGTCAACGTACCACTTTTCCGGAAAAGCACACCCTTGCGGTGGCCAAACCGCCGGTGTGCGTGTAGCAAAACAAGAGCATCGACCGAGCACCAACCTCAGCCAACCAGACCGAGCACCTACCTCGGTAAACTGGACCGAGCACCTGCCTCGGTAACAACCCCGAACATGATGTATCATCGAGCACCACGACCCTCAGTCGCCATAAATATGATGATAATAAACACGTAAGCGTATACGGGGGTTAGCAATATTTTAACATGTCAAACCTTTGCTCTTACCAATTACCCTCGTTTCCCGACTCAAGAACCGTCGAGAGGGGAACCCACCTTGCTACGTCCGACTGTCACACTGATTACCGTCCTCATCGCTAGTACGCTCCAAACAACCCTACTGTTGTTCGGAGCGGGCGATCTGCCCGTCCAGTCTCTCACCGCGACGTTTATGAATCCGGAGGAACACGTCACCCCCACTACCCCTTACAAGATAAACATAACAATAAAGGAAACATGCACAAAGAGGTTCTAAGGGGTACCCACCTCGTGCGTGTCGTCCTGCGCTCGGCTCGTCCGTGTCCGCGCACCCGTCGTCAACGATGTACCGCACTCCTGGAGGAACAAGGATATGTCAAGACTAAGGGACTCGAAAACCCACACCAACCCCGGACCTCGTGCGGTGGGGTCCCCCGCACAGCACCAACCTATGCGGTGCGCCGTTCGTCTGCGGTACGCCCCAACGGCCCCAACCCGCTGTGGCGGCCCGACGGCGCGATCGCTGCGCAGCAAGCAGCCCGCGGGTGGCCCGCGCTGCGTGCTGCCGCGCGGCGCCCCGCCTGCATGCGGCCCGCGCGGCCCCTGCCCGCGCGGTGCCTGCATGCGGGCGGCGCCCGCGCTGCGCGCTGCAGCGCGGCGCCCCGCCTGCATGCGGCCCGCGCGGCCCCTGCCCGCGCGGTGCCTGCATGCGGGCGGCGCCCGCGCTGCGCGCTGCCGCGCGGCGCCCCGCCTGCATGCGGCCCGCGCGGCCCCTGTCCGCGCGGTGCCTGCATGCGGGCGGCGCCCGCGCTGCGCGCTGCCGCGCGGCGCCCCGCCTGCATGCGGCCCGCGCGGCCCCCTGCCGCGCGGTGCCTGCATGCGGGCGGGCGCCCGCGCAGCGCGCTGCCGCGCGGCGCCCCGCCTGCATGCGGCCCGCGCGGCCCCCTGCCGCGCGGTGCCTGCATGCGGGCGGGCGCCCGCGCTGCGCGCTGCCGCGCGGCGCCCCGCCTGCATGCGGCCCGCGCGGCCCCCTGCCGCGCGGTGCCTGCATGCGGGCGGGCGCCCGCGCTGCGCGCTGCCGCGCGGCGCCCCGCCTGCATGCGGCCCGCGCGGCCCCCTGCCGCGCGGTGCCTGCATGCGGGCAGGCGCCCGCGCAGCGCGCTGCCGCGCGACGCCCCGCCTGCATGCGGCCCGCGCGGCCCCCTGCCGCGCGGTGCCTGCATGCGGGCGGGCGCCCGCGCAGCGCGCTGCCGCGCGGCGCCCCGCCCGCATGCGGCCCGCGCGGCCCCCTGCCGCGCGGTGCCTGCATGCGGGCGGCGCCCGCGCTGCGCACTGCCGCGCGGCGCCCCGCCTGCATGCGGCCCGCGCGGCCCCCTGCCGCGCGGTGCCTGCATACGGGCGGGCGCCTGCGCAGCGCGCTGCCGCGCGGCGCCCCGCCCGCATGCGGCCCGCGCGGCCCCCTGCCGCGCGGTGCCTGCATGCGGGCGGCGCCCGCGCTGCGCTCTGCCGCGCGGCGCCCCGCCTGCGCGGCCCGCGCGGCCCCTCCCCGCGCGGTGCCTGCATGCGGGCGGCGCCCGCGCGGCGCGCCTGCCGCGCGGCGCCCCGCCCGCAGGCGGCCCGCGCGGCGGCGGCGGCGATGGCGACGGCGGCCCCCGATTGCTCCCCAAAGCCGGAAAACGGCCCCTCCCCTTTACCGTGATCTCCGAAATCAAGAACTCCGAAAAGAATAAATCCGTACCTTGATTTGCGAGGAGAAAAGGGAGAAGAGGGATGTCCGCCCGTTCGATCCACCCACGTCCGAGTCCTCGGTTAACCCCCGATCTCTTTTCTTTCTTTCTTTTTGTCTCCACCTTGCCGTCGGCTACGAGAGGGAAAGCGGAAGAAGGGAGGAAAAGGAAAACCCTAAGTCCCTTCTTTTCTCCCAAATAAATATATCTCGAGCCGTGCGGATCCAACGCGGATCCCGGGGCACTTACAAGGGGGTCCAAACTTTGAAAAATTATTCTGGATGAACCGGGAGTCGGAATCCGGAACCGATCGCGTCCCCGTGCTCCGTTTCGCGAGCCCTACCGTCTAAAAATGTCCGCGAGCCCCGACGGACAGCCTGGAAAAACCCCAAAATCAGGCCCTAAGTCGAACCGTCAAAAGAAAAGGCGAACGAAAAGGTCAAAGGAAAGGCCGGGTCTTACACCACTCACCGCTAAAAACGAGTTTCGTCCTCGAAACTCAACTCACACCCGCGGCGAAGAGGTCCGGGTAGCACTCCCTCATCTTTGACTCTGGTTCCCAAGTTGCCTCACGTTCTTCCTGATTGCTCCAGAGCAGCTTCACGTAGGGAATTGTCCGGCTTCGTAACTTTTTGTCCTCTCGTGCTAGAATCCGCACCGGCACTTCCTCGAAACTCAGGTCCTCCTTAAGCTCAATTGCAGAGACGTCGAGCACTCGCGATGGATCGGGGAGATACTTCCGAAGCATGGACACGTGGAACACGTTATGGACTCGGTCAAGGTTCGGCGGTAGGGCGTGCATTCGATCCCCTATAATTTTAAAAAAATCCATCAAATACGGTAAAATAAATAGTTCTGCACGCTTTAAGATGCTTCCGGCTCGTCAAACGAAAAATTAGTCATCGCCACTGCGCTCAGAACGACGACGCCATTCCAATCGACTACCTGGATCGTCAGATTCGGACTCCAGACAGTCGATCGGCCGACGTTGGCTAGCGAGGGAAAAAAAATCAGGGGTTACTATTCACTTCACTATTCACTTAAGTCGCGGGTCCCACTAGTTTCCTTGCTAAGTTCAGGACGATCCGACCGTCGGATCGACAAACGGTCTATACCATTTTCACTCGATTCGTTGAGACGGTCGCACTGGCGACCTCAGATTTCCGAGATCAGACTCGGATCGGAAAGGCGGAAATTGTGCTTCGGCAACTGTGCCATCCGTACACCGGTACACACCACTAAGGTTAATTTTTTCCTCGCACACATTCGCACCTGAAAACCACTCTTTACACTAACACAATATTCCCGAGTATTACATCACTCACACCTTAAAAGAAGTTTCGTCCTCGAAACTTGAAAACACCAGGAATCTCATAAATGGGGAAAGTGCCCAAACATGTCCGACTTGCGCTCCTCATGAACCACTCGTTTCTCTCTGGCACTAGGAGAGATTGCAGTTTCCCCGCCGGGCGCTGACGTTCGGCCTTTATTCGACGACCAACCCAATGTCGAGTCACGAGTTGTGCTACAACCCTTGTCAAATTAAGCCACCAAGAGTCCGCTTAGGGTCTTAACTTTCCCCTGCTACCTCACCACACTTCCAAGTCCGTTCCGTGATGCATCACCATAAACCCCAAAATTCTCACCGGTGCCGATAGTGTATACAGTGGTGCCCGCGTTAACCGAACCTTGCGTTCTTCGAAGCTCTCCTGACTTTTAGCCGTCCCAAAGAGCCCACCTCGCGATGCCCAAACTCACACCTTTGGAGTTTGGCCTACACTCTCTGGTCCCTGAGAGTCTGCAAGGTCACTCGTAAACGCTCCTCGCCCGTACGCGAGTTGATCCAAGAAGGGTCTGAACATTCCGTTCAACACACCCATGAACACCGCTGGGGCGTACAAATATCCACCCCCGAAGCAATGACACGCGAAGCGCCCTACATCTCTGGGCGAAACTCGGTGGTAACCTTGAACGGAGAGCCACCGGACTGATCTGCCCTAAGATTTCAGACTACCGACGGCTCAACCCGCTCGGCAACCTTACCGTTCCGTCCCTCTTGATCGAAGCTAACCTGAGTAAGTCTGCTCCTCGGCTGGGAGTTCTCTGTTATGACGCCACCGGTTCGCAGACCCCCTCTGACGGTGCTGATCAGTCAGCAACCAAAGTCTCGCGATGCGTCGAGGTACTCCGGTCCTACCACCAAACCCGGACCGACGGGCCCTTAAATGCCCAAATTAACCCGACCACAAAGGGGGAACCCACACTAATACCCTCGTGAGACAACAGGATGTGTCAACCAAACCAGCCGGGTCACCGCCTACTAGCAGTCCTCCTTTGAAAACAACGAACCCACCCGTCACCAACACGGACCACCTCCACTCGTCACCAACACGGGCCACTCCCAACCGAGAGGACTCTGAGCTCTAGGTCCGCTAAGACAATGGCCTCCAGATACGGTAGACTACCCATCCAAAACCCATCGGGTCGGGAAAGGATAAGGAACGATAAAAGCGAGAATCACCATGTCATCAAACTACCTAGGTTTACTATGCGCACTCGAGGGATCACGCGTCACCCCATTAGTGAAAGGACCTAACTAACCCTCTTGCGCCGAACGTAAGAACTCAACTCAGCGCTACACCACCACAACCCCCCCTCAAAAGGAGCTAACCGGCACTATCCAGCGTCCAAAAAACTAAACACCCAAAGAAAAGTCGCCACTTACGCACACTCGTGCGAAACGAGGCATGGCCTCTCTAACCAAAGTTGATCCCAAACGAACAAGGTTTACTAGTCCCGGTGATCTCCTTTTTAACCTAAAGGGGCACCTTAAACCCTACCAGGAAGATTTCTACAACCGTCGCAATGTTCACAACAACAATTGAACGGTTGGTAACAGCCGTAGGGGAAGAGTCCTCATTCCCACGCATACCTTACCCAAGGTGCAAAAGATTCGGCCGACAATCCGTTGTACCCTAAACCGGAAGACCTAAAAGGTACAACCTTAGACAAGAGCCACCCCGGTTACCCATGTCCGACATGACGGCCGACACACTAACGACCACCGGCGGATTACCCTGCCACCAGTTACCATTACTAACGACGACCAGGCGTCGGCAGAGGAAGGGGTTTGGAAGACAAAAGCCGACACAACGATCTGCGGTGATAACAGCCGCACCGGGTGCATGAGCACCGTCGGCAGTCCCACCGTGTCCTGTGCCGGTTGCTTAATCTATCGCTTCCCAGCCACCTCCTCGAACCCGGTGGCAGCCGGCCTCGACCCCAACCTCCAAACCAACCCGACTACCCTAGCACAACACCCGAGTTAAACCGAGAAACAAAACTTAACAATCCCGCACTCTCGCATCTCTACGCACCTATAACGGTATAACCTGATCATTCCATTAGTTAGTAGCTAGTGGTAATGTGCTTCTGTGGATGTTGGGCGGCGACTACTGTGGTTAAAGTTGTTTTTCTCTGATACCATCTTAATCTGTCACGCCCCGGGGGTTCAACGCGCGGAAGAAGAGCCACCGCTGGCTCTCAAATTTGCTTGTATATTTTTTTTTGAAACCGATCTCCCCCGGCTCGTGCCCAGACCCGCCGCATATACAAATTCACTCTACAAACGGGCAGAGTCTCCTTTGTATATGCACGGCGTCCTGACTACAAAGTCCATAATATCATACCTTTAACCACACTAGTTCAATCATCAAATACACACAGCCATTTTCTATAAGCAATAAAGAGGCCGACTATTTTTTTGAAAGGATAAAACCGCAGGGTTTGAAAGCGGTGCCCACACGACACCCTAGTTTTACAAAGCCATTTCGAAATCCATAAATCCACAGGGTTTTGAAAACGGTGCCCACTCGACACCAGTATTTTTCAAATCCTTTTCGCAATGTTTTCTATCCTTTTCTTTTAGTTTGAAAACGGCCAATTATCCGATAGTAACTAAACATGCATCCACAGTGTACTATAATAAACCCAACATCCAAAACAACCTCACAGAAGTATCACACCCACATAGCTATTAACATATAATGAAATGAGCCGAAGAAGAACTAACCATAGTCTGCAGCCTCGAAGGGCCGACAGACCTCATATCGTGGCCTCACCGTCGCCCTAGCTCTCACCCCTGTCTGAACCTGTCACAGAGTGGGGAGTCAGCGACACAAGATACAAAGTATGAAAAGCATGAAGGCTATAACTAAAGCAAGCTGTAAGAAAGATCAGAGCAACCGCCCTCGTCACTGTGCAATCGACAGTAAAATGCAAAAAGGGCTAAACGTAAGGCAAACCACTGAAAACCAGAGTAACCGCCCTCCTCAATGTGCAACCAACAGTGAGAAACCCCGTGTAAAACAAACCGGGCACCTCCCCCGGCAACCACACCGAGCACCGATCTCGGAAACCCCGCCGAGCACCTACCTCGGCCGCCGAGCACCTGCCTCGGCATCACCGCTCACACCCCCCACCCACGAGGGCCCCCATTACGTCACCGTCACGTGGGGTACACGGGTCAACGTACCACTTTTCCGGAAAAGCACACCCTTGCGGTGGCCAAACCGCCGGTGTGCGTGTAGCAAAACAAGAGCATCGACCGAGCACCAACCTCAGCCAACCAGACCGAGCACCTACCTCGGTAAACTGGACCGAGCACCTGCCTCGGTAACAACCCCGAACATGATGTATCATCGAGCACCACGACCCTCAGTCGCCATAAATATGATGATAATAAACACGTAAGCGTATACGGGGGTTAGCAATATTTTAACATGTCAAACCTTTGCTCTTACCAATTACCCTCGTTTCCCGACTCAAGAACCGTCGAGAGGGGAACCCACCTTGCTACGTCCGACTGTCACACTGATTACCGTCCTCATCGCTAGTACGCTCCAAACAACCCTACTGTTGTTCGGAGCGGGCGATCTGCCCGTCCAGTCTCTCACCGCGACGTTTATGAATCCGGAGGAACACGTCACCCCCACTACCCCTTACAAGATAAACATAACAATAAAGGAAACATGCACAAAGAGGTTCTAAGGGGTACCCACCTCGTGCGTGTCGTCCTGCGCTCGGCTCGTCCGTGTCCGCGCACCCGTCGTCAACGATGTACCGCACTCCTGGAGGAACAAGGATATGTCAAGACTAAGGGACTCGAAAACCCACACCAACCCCGGACCTCGTGCGGTGGGGTCCCCCGCACAGCACCAACCTATGCGGTGCGCCGTTCGTCTGCGGTACGCCCCAACGGCCCCAACCCGCTGTGGCGGCCCGACGGCGCGATCGCTGCGCAGCAAGCAGCCCGCGGGTGGCCCACGCTGCGTGCTGCCGCGCGGCGCCCCGCCTGCATGCGGCCCGCGCGGCCCCTGCCCGCGCGGTGCCTGCATGCGGGCGGCGCCCGCGCTGCGCGCTGCCGCGCGGCGCCCCGCCTGCATGCGGCCCGCGCGGCCCCTGCCCGCGCGGTGCCTGCATGCGGGCGGCGCCCGCGCTGCGCGCTGCCGCGCGGCGCCCCGCCTGCATGCGGCCCGCGCGGCCCCTGCCGCGCGGTGCCTGCATGCGGGCGGGCGACCGCGCAGCGCGCTGCCGCGCGGCGCCCCGCCTGCATGCGGCCCGCGCGGCCCCCTGCCGCGCGGTGCCTGCATGCGGGCGGGCGCCCGCGCTGCGCGCTGCCGCGCGGCGCCCCGCCTGCATGCGGCCCGCGCGGCCCCCTGCCGCGCGGTGCCTGCATGCGGGCGGGCGCCCGCGCTGCGCGCTGCCGCGCGGCGCCCCGCCTGCATGCGCCCCGCGCGGCCCCCTGCCGCGCGGTGCCTGCATGCGGGCAGGCGCCCGCGCAGCGCGCTGCCGCGCGACGCCCCGCCCGCATGCGGCCCGCGCGGCCCCCTGCCGCGCGGTGCCTGCATGCGGGCGGGCGCCCGCGCAGCGCGCTGCCGCGCGGCGCCCCGCCCGCATGCGGCCCGCGCGGCCCCCTGCCGCGCGGTGCCTGCATGCGGGCGGCGCCCGCGCTGCGCACTGCCGCGCGGCGCCCCGCCTGCATGCGGCCCGCGCGGCCCCCTGCCGCGCGGTGCCTGCATACGGGCGGGCACCTGCGCAGCGCGCTGCCGCGTGGCGCCCCGCCCGCATGCGGCCCGCGCGGCCCCCTGCCGCGCGGTGCCTGCATGCGGGCGGCGCCCGCGCTGCGCTCTGCCGCGCGGCGCCCCGCCTGCATGCGGCCCGCGCGGCCCCTCCCCGCGCGGTGCCTGCATGCGGGCGGCGCCCGCGCGGCGCGCCTGCCGCGCGGCGCCCCGCCCGCAGGCGGCCCGCGCGGCGGCGGCGGCGATGGCGACGGCGGCCCCCGATTGCTCCCCAAAGCCGGAAAACGGCCCCTCCCCTTTACCGTGATCTCCGAAATCAAGAACTCCGAAAAGAATAAATCCGTACCTTGATTTGCGAGGAGAAAAGGGAGAAGAGGGATGTCCGCCCGTTCGATCCACCCACGTCCGAGTCCTCGGTTAACCCCCGATCTCTTTTCTTTCTTTCTTTTTGTCTCCACCTTGCCGTCGGCTACGAGAGGGAAAGCGGAAGAAGGGAGGAAAAGGAAAACCCTAAGTCCCTTCTTTTCTCCCAAATAAATATATCTCGAGCCGTGCGGATCCAACGCGGATCCCGGGGCACTTACAAGGGGGTCCAAACTTTGAAAAATTATTCTGGATGAACCGGGAGTCGGAATCCGGAATCGATCGCGTCCCCGTGCTCCGTTTCGCGAGCCCTACCGTCTAAAAATGTCCGCGAGCCCCGATGGACAGCCTGGAAAAACCCCAAAATCAGGCCCTAAGTCGAACCGTCAAAAGAAAAGGCGAACGAAAAGGTCAAAGGAAAGGCCGGGTCTTACAAGTTCGAGTAAGACAGTGTTTGTGCCTCAGTCGGTATCTCCTCCTCCGACATCGGAATTCACGACAAACAACGACAACAAGCCTACTTCACCCTCTTCGGGATCATCAAGCACTAAGGTATGTTTTCGTTGTAGTTTTGCAGGGCACATAAGGAGAAATTGCAAGATGGGAGCGAAACGATGAACTCAAGCATCTTTTGCAACGACTACCAAAAAGGTGATTCCACAGAAATCAAAAGAAAATTTTTCAAAGGGAAAGAGCCTTGGTAGTTCACCTCGCAAGACGACGTCATCAAGAAGTAGCAATCAATCAAACAAGACGCTTTCATCAAGGAAAATAACCTCACATTCATTGCCAACGCAGTCCAAAAAGGTTTGGGTGCGCAAATGTCACGCCCCGGGTGTAACCAGACCCGGGCCCGTCTACAGATCCGCCGTGCATGCGGTTTGTCCCGCATACACGAAGCGTCGGTAACCTGCTCAGATAAGAAAAATAATAAAAGAGCATAATAATCAGAGCTAAACTAAAACTACTGTATCTCAGACAGAAGCTGGAAGTAAGAAATACAAATAACAGTAAAAATAAAGTACAAGTCTCTCTCCCAGCTCACCACAAAAATACAACCAGCTAGCTAAAGCCAGACCCCAAAAGTACAACCGTCTGAGATAGAATACATAGGAGGTGCAAGTCTAGCTAACTCACAGTCGGGTCCACTGTCTAGCTACTCAGCCGTCCTCTCTCCTCGACCCGCCGCTGTAAGCCCAGCAGCACCCGCAGAAGGCTCTGCAAAACAAAGGAGAAGAAAAGAAAAAAAAAGAAAGAAGAATGGGGGTGAGAACTACTAATAAACTAGTAGCCTCCCCTAGTGGGTAAAACCTCTAACTCTGACACACCCACTAGGTCTTCCAGAGGCAAAAAGAAAAAAAGTGTGGTAAGCAATGATGACATGCTGAAGAAAGGAAACTACCACTACTATGCCTCAAAATACAGTCCTAGACTGGAATAACCATATGCAACAATGACCAACCATCCCAGATGGACCCAATCTGTACCGCCCTCATCATCGGGCAAAGAAGCCGCGCCGATGTGATAGCAAACCTCCTGCTGCCGTCCTCACCATCGGGCAATAACCGCGCCGATGTGATATCCACCCTGTCCATAACTGTCTGGCCCCGGCCTCCGGAGGGGAACTCGTGGGGAGCGACCCACACGAGGAAAGCACCACCGGGCAATAACCGCGCCGGTAAAATAAGTACCAAAAGCAGGAGTAGGTCACAACTGTAAAACCCCAGTGGAACACACCCTCCACTAAAAGAAACACAGATCCCTCAATCTGATGCACAAATGAACATCCGGTCGATCGCCCAAAATCGGCGATCGCCGCAATACCCCACAATCTAGAACCCGGTCTGACAACCGACCTCCGGTCAACCGCCCAAGATCCACGGTCGCCGCCAAAACCCATAAATCACAATCCAGGCCCCAGCTACACTATCCCCAAACCCCTGCTCGAACCCGAGCAACCTGAACCACCTGACTAACGAAAATGAGAAAAGAAGCACACAAGGTTTCTCCTAAGTCAAATTCCAGCATGAAAGTGTAGCGATAAAAGATGGCCTATCTAGATGTCCATACAAGCATGTAATTGGCCTCAAGAGCGATAAAAGAAAGTGTGACAAATAGTAGTTCCACATGTGTATCAATTAATAACTCCGCATGGATATAACCATCAACATGCTAGAATCATGACTCAACCACACATGTCTATAATCCCTGATCCATGATGAATCACCAAAGTGGTACCCGCACATAGATATGTCATAATGTCCCAACAATCAATCCATCTAACCCGCTTTCATAAAATCTATGTGCTAACGTGGCGTGTTAATTATTACTATTAAAATATCCCAGTAATCTTGTTCCAACATGCTATGTCCACCAATTAATCTCACATAAATTATCCACCTATGCATGTCACCTATCCTCAAGTAAAACCACTAACAGGATAAATCATCTTGATCAAATATAATAAATAATTTCACATGCAGGGTTAAGTGCTAACATAGCAATCCATGATTCCACACAAGCATGCATAAGTCCCAATTAAGTATTCAATTATGTGTCCCACATAGTGATGCTCTAATAACATTTCCAACATGATATGCTCATGAGAATAGCAATAATCAATCATAATGCTCCCAAGATGATCACTCTAGTATTCCTAGTGAGTAAGTCAGAAAAGAGGGATATAGCTACCACCCACCTGAAGTGCAACTGTCCAAATCCGTACAGCTAAAAATACCAAAAACTCCAATTGTCACGCCCCGGGGTCGAAACTGCGACCCGGGTTCGCCAACAGATCCGCCATCTGTACGGAAACTGCCGTACAGACGAAGCGTCTACCCTGCAAGTCAGATCTAAAGCTAAATGTATCAGAGCTGAAATAGAAATAAAAACCAATGCTAAAGAAATAAATACTGAACATCTGCAATAGAAAATCTCCACTAAAGTACAAACCCTCAATACAGGTCTCTTAAATAAATAATAAATACAAGCCTCACCAATCTCTCAACTGTCCAGTACAAAAGTAGAATCATAAAGCTAACAGGGTACATCTACCTCTGACTCAAAATGCTGGTAAGGAACTACCCGGCCACGTCCTCACCTCGATCAGCTGTCTCCGCGCGAGCTAAGCCGGAACAGCAGCCTCAGAAAACCTGTCACCGCAGCGGGTGTGAGATCTACTGCAGAAGGTAGATCCCAATGGGTACCGTCACCAATATCCACGGTATGCCCACTAAGTCTACTGGAGGCACAACAGATAGGTATGCAAATAGATAAAAGGAAAGCAGGAAAGAAACTACAGCTAGTATGAACCAACATCATGCTCAAGAAAACTCTACTCTGATCCTGCTATGCATACACCCTCACTACTAATAATATGCCTCAAGTACCATGCTCAAAGGAAATCTCATCTATGAACATGCTATGCAATCACTCTCTCAATATCACCCAATCTCAATGACTGCCTCATAGGGTCCAGTCAAGCCTGCGCCAAACCTACTGCCACCACATCCACACTGGGACGGGACTTACGTAGGGGGTCCCACATGGACTATCTCAATCTCACACAAGTGACCCCATGGTAACTCGGCCAGGGGTATCAAGCGACCACTAGTAAATCAACTAGGCGCATAACACATCGTAGCCTCGTCAGGCTCGGTATCATCATCGCACCCGGGGCGTAGCTCGAGGGGAGCGACCCCACCGAACTCAAGTATCACATCTGTCTCACTGTCTCATAAGCGGCACATGCAGGCTATAATCCACGATCAAACAGATCGGTATCTCAAGCTCAATAGCACAACTCAGTCGGAAAAAGAACCTCGACTCACTCAGGAATAGCCCAAACACTCTCACAGCTAGGTCGGAGAATCCCTCAACGACTCAATCTGATAATGCACGACCCATGGCTGAGTCGGGAAACCTCCGCGACTCGATCTGCCAGAACCCCAAAAATCCTCAAAGCTAAGTGGGAGAACCACCTCCACCACTAAATCAGAAACACAACCCATGATCTAGAATAAACCCATCAATCCCAACAAGGAAGAAGAACTCTCGTGACACTAGAAACTCGACACACGATGCTCTAAAAATACACTCGGCCCTCTGGCACGAGTACTCACGCAACTCGAACAATCTGGACCATTCATAATGTTCTCAATAATTAAAAACCCTTTTAAAACGGAGTTTTACTTAAAACGGAGTATTAAAATATTATGAAGGTCCAGATGCAGCCTGAATCTCAAAAGAATAAGCAGTCTAGTGTCAAATAACTTCTAAATCATGATAAAAATGCCTGGGGCTCATGAAAGTCTTTCTACAATTTTCTAGGCAACTATCAGATTTGATAAGCATAAAACAGATAACTAAACATGATCAACTTGCATTCAATAGCATTAAAGGGCATTCCATAAATTTTGGAGAAATTCCAACCCACCTGGAACGCTTTCCGCAGGCAATGCTGAAGTCGGTGAAGCGCCGAACCGCCTGTTGCCCAAAATCTGCCGAAACACCAAACCGCGCCGCGCGCGCACACTGCCGCGACCCTCTAATAATTTTCACTGCACTCAACAAGTGCCCACAACCCACACTAAGACCACCATAACATCTGCACACTCATAAGTAAATGCTCACATAATACAATTTACCAAAAACCCACAATCCACTCTCTACAAGCTCCAATGCACACAATCCCAACAGCACAAGCTGTTAGAACAATCCAACAGGGGAGATAGGGAATTTCACCTGCGTACAGTATTCCAAAAATTCCAGAAAATTCACGGTTGCGATCCTCGCGACGAGTAACCCCAAAACGAGTGTTTATACGCCCCATTCCGACATCTGTAGGCCAAGATACACCCGAAACAACACGGTAACATCCAAAATTCAGGCATAATGTTCGCAGATTTTTAGGAATTAATTTAGCAGGAATTACACCTAAGTATCAACATGAGAAATGTTCCTCTTAACCTTGTTAACAGATCCATACAAAGAAATCCCCCAAAAATATGCTGAACTCAAAGATATCACCATACAAACATGCTATTCCAAGAAAAATCTGCTCTGTAAAAATCAGCGCTACAGGGCTGGAAAGATTGGGAGTTTTACCTGTCCAAACGAGCTCCAAATACGGTGAGGAAGGTGGCAATGGATTCCTTGTCGAGAGTAGATAAAGATCGAGCTAAAGAACACCTAATTCCGAGCTCGTACGAGAGAGAAAACCCAAAATTACTCCAAGGTGTCCAATACAAAAATCTGTGCGTGAAGGTTGTAGAAAACCCAAATATTCTCCAAGAAATCTCATGATCCAAGTAGAACACTGAATATCAAAGTTGTAGATTTACCTGTCGTGGAGATCTCCTCCAAATTTCAGCTCGAAATTCCAAGAAATGAAGCCTGGGGAATTTTTGCACTAAACTGCGACGGTGGAGCTCCGAAAATCCAGCAATGGTGGTTGTGCTCCAACACATCCAAAAACCAAACCTCCCAACCACACACAACAACACCAAATAAAAAAAACCCAAAATCACCATTAAAGACCAAAAACCAAGCTTCTAAAAAAACTGCAGTGCTTTACCTCGTTGGAGGCTCGACGCGCGCGCGCCGCTCGCTCCACACGGCTTCTAGGAGGAAGTCCACCATCTCAACTCCCATCCATTTCCTCTCTTTTCCCATTTCTTTTTTTTTCCACGTTCTTCCTCTTCTTCTCTTTCTTCTTCCTCCTTCTCTCATTCCTCTATTTTTGCTTGAGTCCTCTGTTTGAGGGGATGTAGCAGGCGATGAGGTGGCTCATCTAATTAAGTCATGGCTTAATTAGGAGGGTGGAGGGCAGCTGTAGCTTCTAATTAATTAAGACTCCCCCACCCTCACTTTCTCTCACTTCCTTTCTTTCTCTTTTCTTTCTTTCATTTCATCCCAGACCAAGTCAAATATGCCACTAATTAAGAAAATTAATTTAATAGTCCACCAAAAGTCCCCACCAACTCACTTTTTGCTCTCGGGAACTCCGCACGGGTCCGAAACCTCCCGAACTCCGCTGTAATCTGACAATACACATGTCCAAAACTTTTCCAACTCAAAAAGCTCAACCGTGGAGTCGGTGTGCTCAATCCAAAAACCGGCACCCATAACGGCCAGTTCCAACTCACTTTTGCCTTCGGGTTCTCTGCGTCCGTCCGGAACCTCCCGAACTCCGATGTAATCCTAAAGTACATCTGCTCCAAGTATTCCCAATATTTCTGCACTCCACAAAGAAGTCGAGGCTTTCCCGAAACAAGTCCTCTATCGGCGCACAATGCCCGAAAAACTCCAACTCAAACTGGGGCTTCCGCGTTGATCCGAACCAATCCGAACTCATATGTAAACAAAAACGAAACACACCCGAGGCGATTTCTCCGCACCACACCAGCTTGCGAGGTCGGTGCGCTCCGAAATTTCCGGTATTCTACACTCTCCCCTCCTTAAAAGGGTTTCGTCCTCGAAACCAGAATAAATCCATAGCTCAGGAGGGTGTCTCAATCGAAGGAAATAGGAGAGCTTCAACTCATCGACAGCTCTCAGGTGGTCGTTCTCACTCATCATGATGGCTCCACTGAACCTACACACAAGGTAAAACTCGTTTGCACAACTCATTTGTCTCACAAGCAAGAATTTGCATCGGTCGCTCCAGATAGCTCAATTCCTCGACCAACTCCAAAGAAGTGAAATCCAAAATATGCAAGGGGTCAAATACACTTCTTCCAGCCAGATAAACCCCCGCGGATCAAACTCTCCCCGCGTAAATTCTCGAATGAACATATTCCTGCGGATAGTGGCTTCCACAATCATGGTTTCCAAATCCACACTCCAAGCCTCCAATTAACATGACACCTCCGTTGCTCCTTAGCAACTAAAATGCTTAAAGCTCCACAATACACTCTCACATCCAGCAACCGGGGAAAGGAGTTCAATATCGGGAACAACGCTCAACCCTTAACTCTCAATTCCAAGTTCCCAAAAGCGGCGATCACTGATCGAACACCTCCTTCCAGGGTTGCACTGCTCGCCTAGCCAAGGCGTACTAACCATAATGTCCATGCCGGAATAATGATATACTATAGAATCAATCTTACAATCCCAGTGTAGTGACCCGACTCTTAGGGGTATTTTTGAACCCACATGTAATCGCTTAAGCCTTAAGCGAAATAAAATTATTTAATTTTCAAAAGTCGGCCGGGACAAGGTGTGTGTATTTTTCTGCGATAGAGCGCGAAAAACGATGACCGACGGTGCGATCGGGTTCGAAATCCAATGTCGGGATCTCCCGGAACGGGATCCTTAGCGACGCGGTAATTAGTCACGCATCGGAAACCGTGCAAAAATATCTTGCACCCGTTAGAGATAAGGTGGGTTATCTCGTAGGGAATAATTAATTAATTAATTAATCAATTATCTGGTGACGAAAATTTAAATCCTCCTACGTACGAATAAAAGGGGGGATTTTATCTCGCGGATTGGATAAGAGATAAAATCCAGATACTTAAATTTGGAAATTTATCTTTCCAAGATTATTTAATGAAGGGGATTAAATAATCGGTGACCGGGATTTGAAAATTGGAAATTTAAATAACCGATGATTTAAATCCAAGTGGGAATTTATCCCCCATGATTATTTAATGAAGGTGATTAAATAATCGGAGGCCAGGATTTAAAAGGGTGAAGATTTTATCTCGTAAGTCAGATATTTATTTCAGAAATAGAAACAGGATGTTTTGGGTTTTCCTAGTTACGCACGTGTAAGATAAAGCGGATATTAATTAAATAATTAAGTAATAGGGTTATCGGTAAGGACTAATTAATTAATAAATTAATTAATCCGAGTCCAAATATCCGAAAGGATTTTGACGGTGCGTATGCGTGAAATTGGATAAAAAGGATAAATAGATAGGGAGATCTATTTATTCCCCCATTTACCGAACGAAACCCTATTTTTTAAAATACCGCCTCCTCAAACCCTCCTCTTTCGTGCGTACCGAAACCCCAACCGGTGAGGAAAAGGAAAGAAAAGAGAGAACGGAACCCTAACCGGAGGAAGGAGAAGGAAAAGAGAAGGAGCCGATCGCCCCAAACGCCGACCCGAAGGCAAGAAACACGACCGGACACCCTCCCGACGATCTCCGGTTAGTAGAATATTTTTTTAGTAATTTTTCCGGATTTTTCCTGTCGCCTTTTCGTCAATTTCTGGAGTTTCTCCGCCGTCCCCGTCGCCGTCGTCGTAATTGTGCTAGACGGACGGAACGGACGGCGGAGACGCGCGGTGCCGCTAGGGCATCGCGCGGGGAGGGGGAAAACAATCGCGGACGACCGGACGCCGCCGCAAGCGGCGACGGCGCCGCGCGGGTCGCACCCGCGCGGGCGCCGCGCGGACACCGTGCGGCCGCCGCGCGGACCCCGCGCGGGCGCCGCGCGGGCGGCCCGCGCGGGCGCCGCGCGGGGTGCCGCGCGGGCGCCCGCGCGGGGTGCCGCGCGGGCGGCCCGCGCGGGAGCCGCGCGGGCACCCGCGCGGGGTGCCGCGCGGGCGGACCCGCGCGGGCGCCGCGCGGGCACCCGCGCGGGGTGCCGCGCGGGCGGCCCAGCGCGGGAGCCGCGCGGGCACCCGCGCGGGGTGCCGCACGGGCGGCCCGCGCGGGCACCCGCGCGGGCGCCGCACGGGCGGCCGCGCGGGCCCGTGTCCGCACGGGCACCGCGCGGACGCCGCGCGGGGCACTATGCGGGCGCCGTCCTTGGAGCCACGCCGCGCGCGGCTCCGACGGACGGCGACGGCCGCTCAAGGCAAGGGTGTCCCGCCGGACAGCGGGACGGTGCCGGACTCTTCGTACATAATAGAGTGGGGTAGTTCTGTTGCAATATGTTAGTATGTATTCTGATCTTAGTATCCGTGCGGACTTTTTATAGGTCCAGGTGCGCAGCGGGAGAGTGCAGAGGGCTCGGGTGACCCGTCTTCTCTCCAACCAGGTGGGTAGGGTTGCTATAAGTGCAACAAGTGCAGTAAGTGCATTTATCGCCATTAAAGTACTCTTAAATTTACCTAACAAAGTAGATGGACAGTTTAACCTTTCGCTTAATGATGTTTTATCTAACAATTTAAGCGGCTGCGGTCGCGGTGCTCACCACACGCCAATCTTGGCAATCCGGTTTCGGATGCTGCACGTACACCGGCGGATCGGGCCACCGCATGGTGTACTTTTCCGGAAAAGTGGTCTTTTTGACCCGTGTGCCTCACAAAGGGGTGGGAGCCGTGAGGACCCCTTCACGGCAGCTATAGGGGCCGCACTAGCCCCGTGAAGAGGTTAAAAGCATCAAAAGGTGTTTGTGCACGAGGGGGGACTTTAGTCTCCCCGACAGGTACTCTGGGGTTGGTGCCCAGCTTAATTAATAAATAATCTGGGGTTGGCGCCCAGTTTAAAATATGCACAGGGGTTTAACGAAAGGTTACGGTGTACTCGGTGTTTTCGGTTCGTTTTTCCTTCCTTGGTATTATTAGACATCTACTTTGTTTGTCACTGACGTTACCCACTCCGTGACAGGTACTGCTACTAGGTGCGTCAGCCGGGGTGACGGTGGGCTGCGTCGTGAGGACCGTAGTCGGACACTTGGTTATTATGATTATATCTCATTTCCTTTTTCGTATAAATACTTAATTTGCTTGTGGATGGCTTTAGTTGTGAACATGTATTAATTAGCTCTGTGGATGAGGTGTATTCTTATGATTTAATTACGTTTAGTGGCGTTCCTTTTATGCGGCATGTTTTCATGATAAATTAAAGGATTGCGAAAATGTTTTCTCAAAACGAAGTGCCGTGTGGGCACGGGTTTTGCAAACGCTGGGTTTTATCCTTTCCAAACACTGACGCCGCTTTATAAACTTGCTTTAATTGGTGATGAATGTCTACGATATGGTTGTTGGTTGGTGATTAATGTGTGATGAATTGTATGTTGTAAATGAGACGCCGTGCATATACAAAGGAGACTCTGTCCGTGGACAGAGTGAATTTGTGTATGTGGCGGTCTGGCACGCACCGGGGTTGAGGTTGATATCACCTTATTAAGAAAAAAAAAATAGACACGCAATTTTCCGCTTTAAATGACTCAAAAACCCCCGGGGGCGTGACAGATTAAATGGTATCAGAGAAAATACAACCACAACCATAGTAGACGGGATTTACATCCACAGTGCAAGGTGCCACAAGCAAATGGGACATGAGATAACCAAGGTATAGGTGCGTAGTACGTGAGAGTACGGGGAGATGGGAACGAAATATAGGTATAAATGTAGGACAAGGTACTAGGATGATAACGTTTGAGATAACCTGGTTTCTCTGTCTACAGCAGTCAACGGCCAGGGTTCGGCCGCCGAGCACTAATTGTTTCATGACGGACGGGATGGATTCCGCAGCTGCCGCCAACCGTTTACTCCTAAACCAGCTGCGAGACATAGCGGGGCAAATGCTAACCCTTACGGAGCGCCTGGGCCTACTGATTCGAGATTTTGAGGGTGTTGACCACACCCAGCGGGGCGCCATGAACGACGTCCATCGGGGAATGCCCCCAGCTGGGTTCCCCACCTTCGACGAGGCGGTGATGTTAGCCCTGCGAGCAGAGCAGGCACTGGCCGAGGCACGCGCACGACAGAGGTTTGCCTATCCGGGTCCGACGGAGGATCCCTTTGTTACGGCATTTTGGTGTTGGCATATTTCGTGAGTCAAGTCAGTAAGTTGAGTCGGAGTCTTAAAGGGATCAAATTGTCAATCAGCAATCAAAGACTTAGAGAAGATTCAACAAGAGCTCAAGTTGACACTCAGTGTCTTGAGTCTTGAAGATTGAAGATAAAGAATTGTGGATCAGTTACATCAATCTCAAGAAGAAAGTATTCAAAAGGATCAGGTATGTTTAACTAAATAATTTTGGTGATCCGAATACTTTCTTATAGAGTAGAAACACTTGGATGAATTTTTAATTGCATAAAAATCAAAAACTGGACATGGGACATGTTCAGGATCCGGATCAGATGATCCAATCCGGATCCCGAAGGGTATTAGTTCATGTGCAAATCCAATCCGGATCCAAGCCTATTCCGATCCGGATCCCGAACATTGGATGTTGCTGAAATTCATGAACGATCCGGATCGGGCCTTGCGATCCGGATCCCGAACCCTTGGATTTCTGGAATCGTCAATCTCGTTACGACGATCCGGATCGCAGTAATCCCGATCCGGATCGCCGTCCTGAAAATTTCCAGATAAGGTATGTTTTTGATTCTTATCTCTTTCCAAAGGTTTCTAAACTATAAATAGACATTTAGGGTTTCTCAAAAACGTGGGGAGCTATGCCGATTATTTTATAAAACACTTGAGAGCAACCCTAGAGGCTAGGTTTTTATCGTTCTTCTTCATAGCCTCTTTTAGGTCAATTCGATGGTTCTTTCAAGAACATATCTTTTGTCGAATTGATCTAATCTTTGCTTAGAGATTTCTCCCATGGATCTTCATTGATAATCTAAGCAAAGGATCACCATCGAAGCCAATATTCTTACCGGCTGAGTTTGCGTCGTGGATTCGACGTGGCACCGTGGATTCGGTGTGTTGAAGGCGTTTCGTGGATTCGAAACGTGTGCTCGTGGATTCGAGTGGCGTTCGTGGATTCGAACGTGTGCAGTGGACGTGCAAACGTTGGAGCGCGAGGTCCGAAGAAATTGAAGGAGGGGTAGTCACCTTGTTATTCTTCTTTTCTTAGGGGATTGTTATTGCGTGGATATCCAACTGGTCAGCGCAAGGTCCGAAGAAGCTGAAGGAGGGGTTTGAGTCCGTGGAGTCGGTAATCACCTTGTTATTCTTCATTTCTTAGTGGATTGTTATTGCGTGTTGGTCCCGTGGTTTTTCTCCTGGATTGGAGTTTCCACGTAAATCTCGGTGTGTTGATTTTTATTTTCCGCATTATTTTTTATTTTTGCACTGAGATTGGTTTTTATAATATTACACCTATTCACCCCCCTCTAGGTGTTTGATAGTACCTATTTAGATCCTTGTGGATCCTAAATAACTCTACAATTGGTATCAGAGCGGGTTTTAGGTTTATCTATCATAATGGGTGAAAGTGGTAATATTTTTAGACCTCCTCTTTTTGATGGGACCAATTATGCATATTGGAAAATGCGGATGAGAGCTTTTCTCATCTCTATTGATGAGCGGGTATGGCAAACCGTTGAATACGGTTGGGTGCATCCGGTTGAGGAAGTAGGAAATTCTACTACCCCAAAACCTCGCTCTAGATGGTCTAAAGAGGAAATCGAAAGATCTTCTTACAATGGGAAAGGTATGAACGCTCTATTTAATTCTCTTTCCTCGACTGAATTTACAAGAATTTCCGCGTGTGAAACCGCGAAGGAAATTTGGGATATTCTCAAAATTACACATGAGGGTACTAATCTTGTAAAAATTCAAAAGCTCCAGATGCTTACAAGTCAATTTGACTCTATTCATATGGAAGAGCATGAATTGTTTACAGATTATTACACTAGACTTCAAGATGTAATTAATACATGTGCTAATTTAGGAGAAAAGATCCCGGAGTCGAAAATTGTAAGAAAGATACTTCGGACTCTTCCGGAACGGTTTAGGGCAAAGGTTACCGCCATTGAAACCGTTAGTCATCCGGATGAGATGAGTGTAGAGGAATTAGTAGGTGCTTTACAAACTTATGAGATGACTTTTCCTACTAATCAAAATTCTTCCAAGTCTTCTTCTAAGCTTACAGGTATTGCATTCAAATCAACAAAGGAAGAAGATAGCGAATCGAGTTCCGACGATGAAATCTCTCTTGCCGATTTTGAAGAACAACTGGCGCGGATCACAAAGAAATTTCGTCGGAAATTTTGGAAGAATCGAACCGATGGATCTTCATCCACGAAACCATCTAAAGGATCATCGGGTTCTAAATCCTCTAAACTCAAAGGCGTTGCAAAACCTTCTAAAGAAAAAGAAAAAGATGATTTCGAAGGGGAAATCCGATGCTATCGATGCAAAGGCTACGGCCATATTTCAACGGATTGTCCTTCTAAGAAATCATACAAAAAGAAGGCTTTGCAAGCGAAAACTTGGGACGATTCTAGTTTCGATGAATCGACCTCAAGTGAAGAGGAAAAAGAAAAATTTGTTGCTTTTCATGCCTCTCAAATTCCCTCTTCTAATTTGTGTTTATCATCTTTAGTCACTGACTCTATTCCTTTGATTTTGCATGAAACATCAACATCCGGAGGAGAGTCATCAAGTGAGGGGGAGTCGGACGAAGAAGAACTCGTTGAGGCATACCAACAACTTCTTGCGGAATCAAAGAAGATGGCCAAACTTAACAAGAAGTTGAGGAAGCAACGACATGAAGTTCAAGACGAGAATCAAGCTTTAAAGTTCAAACTTCATGATCTCGAGGAGGAACATGGACGAGTATTAGACAACAATAGAATCCTCCAAGAAAAGCTAAACCAATCGGAGACAAACGCTAAATCATATATGGACAAGATTGGTTTTCTTGAAAAGCAGTTTGAAGAAATTCATGTCACCAACCAAGCTTTGACCAAGCAAGTTCATCAACTCAAATCCGACATACAAAGGCTTTCAACCGGTTCCAAGAAACTAGATTGTATGTCCGGATTAGGTCAAACAAGCAAGGTTGGTTTGGGATTTAAAAAGGACCAAACTGTGCATGCTTCAAGTTCCACAATGAAATTGAAAGGAAGGACTTGTCACCTTTGTGGACTTGAAGGACATTTGGTGAAGGTTTGCCCGAAAAAGAGAAAGAAAAATCCTTCGGCGACTTCATCTACGGAGCGGACTCAACGGAATCAAAAGACACATCAAGTCAAAGGAGTTCACTCAACCCACCAAAGGTCCGAGCCACAACATCAATCATTCAAGTGGATTATTGCGAGGCAAAGACCTAAGGTGGATCAACAGTCAAAGCTACCAACCCCCGGGCACAATGAATCAAGACAACCCAAGATCCGACGATTTTGGATTCGGAAAGGTGATATCTTTCCTTGTCTTAAGTTCTAAATAGCTTATGACTGTGTGTAATGCTTTGATTGGTTTTCCCTTCATATTTTGCTTAATCTTTGCATTACATGTTTCTCAATGCTCTTTGTTTTTATACTTTGTTTTTGAACAAAAGGGTTTTTAACGAACAAGTGCATTGAATAAAAAAGGGCTTCACGTTCATTCACTCCAAATTAATTTTACTTGGATTATCAACTTGACTCCTTAATCATAATCTTGAAGACACTTCATTAGAGGAGTTGTTTAATTGAGCATTGGTTAAATTGACTTTAATTGCATCCTTTCACGCATTTAGAAATTTATTATGCTTTTGATATCATAATATTTCAATGTTGCAATGATCATTTATGTTAATTAATTCATCTTTTAAGTGATCAAAGTCAATTTCTCTCTCAATGATCTCTTGGTATAGTCATTATCATATTTGATTGCTTAGTCGAGTATGAATGCGAGATCAATTTTTGGTTGAATACCTTATATATTAAATAATTGATAGCCAATTGAGGGGGAGTCAAAGAAAAGTAAAATGCTCAAAAGATGTGGAAAGAGTTACATCCCAATGAGGAGTGTGAAAACTACCACCACATGGAGGAAAAAGAAAGAAAGAAAAAGATACCCCATGTATGCAAAGCAAATTTTTGTTTTAAAATTGTTGATGAAATGCATATTGAAATACTTGACTCAGTCATATTTCATGGTTGGTATAAGGTGGGATTTTTGATAAAAGATGCTCAAAGAGCCACTCCTTCAACAGATTGTCTAGATATATTATCTAACTTATCGGGGATTTCAAACATCTATTGATCTTTGTATTTCATTTTCTTTACCAAAATTGATGATTTGATAAAGGCATTACTCATAAGATCAGGTTAGATGTAATTGAAAGTGGTCAACTTTAAGAGTTTTAATTTTCATAAATTTTCGTTTCATTTTTGAGTATTTTTGATAGATTTGGTATAATCTATTTCTTGTTGCATGAAACGATGACTTTTGTTTAAAGTTGATGCGCTAAAGTGCTTACATACTCTTTCTGGTTTTTATTTTTCTAAATTATTCTAATGAAAGAAATTTGGATTGAATGGCATCTGTGTGAATTCATTGTTTAAAGCACTTAAATGGATTTCTTGATGGAATACAAATCGGTATTTGAAAAGTTTCCAAAATCTGGATTTGTTTCAAGAAATTATTTGATTTTTGCTTTCTGGTACCGGTACGCAATCTGCATTTTTGTTATATACCGGAACTGAGCTTTTATCTCTCTTTCTCTATGAACTAATTTCCTTTTGTCTAGTATGTTCACTGTTTGACAATTTGTGACAAAAAGGGGGAGAAGAGAAATGATGGAGATGAGATCATCAAGAGAGGACAAACGAAAATGGAAAAATGGGGGAGAACCGAAAATGATGATCGTATCACAAAGGGGGAGAACATAGATGCTCAAGAACATGGAGAACATGGAGAGATGTGAGATGCTCAAGATAGGGGGAGACAAAGAAAAAATTGAAAGAGCCGAAAAACAAAAGAACCAAAAGGAAGAATCAAATGTAGGATTTTAATTTCTAACGACTAACGTTTGATTTTGTTTGGAGTTTTGTTTTGCAGGAATTACATCACTTTAAGACTCCAAGTCCTAAGTCATAGAGTATGTTCTAGGACTGTTTGGTTCAAATGTAATTTTGTATTTATTGGATCTTTCACGCAAAGAAAATCAATGTTTTGGTGATGACATTGAATTTCGATTTTTTGGTTTAAGATGAGTGACTTGAGCGTTTTTATGTATTTTTGGGTTTTGTCACGAAATTGCCAAAGGGGGAGATTGTTACGGCATTTTGGTGTTGGCATATTTCGTGAGTCAAGTCAGTGAGTTGAGTCGGAGTCTTAAAGGGATCAAATTGTCAATCAGCAATCAAAGACTTAGAGAAGATTCAACAAGAGCTCAAGTTGACACTCAGTGTCTTGAGTCTTGAAGATTGAAGATGAAGAATTGTGGATCAGTTACATCAATCTCAAGAAGAAAGTATTCAAAAGGATCAGGTATGTTTAACTAAATAATTTTGGTGATCCGAATACTTTCTTATAGTGTAGAAACACTTGGATGAATTTTTAATTGCATAAAAATCAAAAACTGGACATGGGACATGTTCAGGATCCGGATCAGATGATCCAATCCGGATCCCGAAGGGTATTAGTTCATGTGCAAATCCAATCCGGATCCAAGCCTATTCCGATCCGGATCCCGAACATTGGATGTTGCTGAAATTCATGAACGATCCGGATCGGGCCTTGCGATCCGGATCCCGAACCCTTGGATTTCTGGAATCGTCAATCTCGTTACGACGATCCGGATCGCAGTAATCCCGATCCGGATCGCCGTCCTGAAAATTTCCAGATAAGGTATGTTTTTGATTCTTATCTCTTTCCAAAGGTTTCTAAACTATAAATAGACATTTAGGGTTTCTCAAAAACGTGGGGAGCTATGCCGATTATTTTATAAAACACTTGAGAGCAACCCTAGAGGCTAGGTTTTTATCGTTCTTCTTTATAGCCTCTTTTAGGTCAATTCGATGGTTCTTTCAAGAACATATCTTTTGTCGAATTGATCTAATCTTTGCTTAGAGATTTCTCCCATGGATCTTCATTGATAATCTAAGCAAAGGATCACCATCGAAGCCAATATTCTTACCGGCTGAGTTTGCGTCGTGGATTCGACGTGGCACCGTGGATTCGGTGTGTTGAAGGCGTTTCGTGGATTCGAAACGTATGCTCGTGGATTCGAGTGGCGTTCGTGGATTCGAACGTGTGCAGTGGACGTGCAAACGTTGGAGCGCAAGGTCCGAAGAAATTGAAGGAGGGGTAGTCACCTTGTTATTCTTCTTTTCTTAGGGGATTGTTATTGCGTGGATATCCAACTGGTCAGCGCAAGGTCCGAAGAAGCTGAAGGAGGGGTTTGAGTCCGTGGAGTCGGTAATCACCTTGTTATTCTTCATTTCTTAGTGGATTGTTATTGCGTGTTGGTCCCGTGGTTTTTCTCCTGGATTGGAGTTTCCACGTAAATCTCGGTGTGTTGATTTTTATTTTCCGCATTATTTTTTATTTTTGCACTGAGATTGGTTTTTATAATATTACACCTATTCACCCCCCTCTAGGTGTTTGATAGTACCTATTTAGATCCTTGTGGATCCTAAATAACTCTACACCCTTGCGACAGGGCCCGGCACACAAGCGCCCGAGGACAGAGGGCGACTTCGCGAGGGCGACGAGAGCAGGACCCAGACCGCTCGGGAGGCCTTGCCCCATATGTGTGGGAGCACACCAGGTGACGGATTGCCCGTGGAGGCGCGATCATTGCTATCGGTGTGGCAGGCCGGGCCATAACCGTTACGACTGCCCTTGGAAACCGGGGGTCACCAGGCCTCCGGCACCGCGAACGAGGAGGACAGAGAGGACTGCTACACCCGTTCCCCAAGGGGGCCCCGCCCAAGAAGATCGAGGAGGGGGACCACCGGAGGGGGCGCGGAAGGAAGAACCGGCTCCAGCGAGGGACGCGAAACCACCTCAGGGGCCGTGCGTGATCTGCCAGGGTGCGCACCCGGTAGCGGAGTGTACTTGGAGGTACCATTACTGCAACCGGTGCGGGTTGCCGGATCACACTCTTGACGTCTGCCCTCAGAGGCCCGCCGCCGCCGCCCCTACGCCACCACCGCAGAAGGAACCAGACAGTGCCGCGGCTCCCATTCAGCCAAGGGACCCGCCCGACAACCGGGAACCCTCAGACTCCTCAGACTCCTCGGACTCCTCAGACGTTAGGCCCCTCCCCCAGCACGCCGTACGACGCTGGCCCAGGGGCTGCGGACGGGTTCCCCGGGATACTGCAGCAGAGGACGCGACGTCCCAGACTTAGTGACGGCAGGTGATTACTGTTCAGTTTTTATTTTTTTTTAGAGAGCCGATTGCACCTTAGCCAGCTACCCTCGTTAGACTTCCTCTCTCTCTCCCCCTCACTAGGACCCTTAAGTATTAGGCGAAACCTCCCCCGGCCAATGCGCGCGGGCGGATTTCGAAGCCTAGGAAAACCCGGTGTATTCGGGGCCCATTAAGGGCCATGCAAGGAATAAATAGGCTCCGCCCTATGCCTTGCAACCGGGAACCCGATGGGCTGTCATGTAGCTCGGGGCCGCTCCCCAGACCAGGCTCAGCGGTCCCGGGGTAAGGGAATTCCCGGATGTATTTCCGGCGGAGTTTCCCGGAATGCCGCCGGAACGAGAGGTTGACTTCCCAATTGAACTGCTCCCCGGCACCAAGCCCATCACCAAGGCACCGTACAGGATGGCCTTCGCGGAGCTGAAGGAACTCAAGGCACAGTTGGAGGACCCTTTGGACAAGGTTTCATCAGACCAAGCGCGTCACCTTGGGGCGCGCCCGTCCTGTTTGTGAGGAAGAAGGACGGAAGTCTCCGGTTGTGCATCGACTACCGGGAGATAAATAAGGTCACGGTCAAGAATAAGTACCCCCTACCAAGAATCGACGATCTCTTTGACCAGTTACGGGGGGGCGACGGTGTTCTCAAAAATTGACCTGCAGTCGGGCTATCATCAGGTCCGGGTCAAGGGGGAGGACATCCCCAAAACGGCTTTCCGTACTCGTTATGGCCATTACGAGTTTACGGTAATGCCGTTCGGGCTCACAAATGCCCCGGCAGTGTTCATGGATATGATGAACAGGGTATTCAAACCCTTTCTAGACTTGTTCGTGGTTGTCTTCATCGACGATATCCTCATCTACTCGCGTACGGACGAGGAACATGAAGAACATCTGCGCACAGTCCTCCAGACCCTTCGGGAACGGAAACTCTACGCCAAACTCAAAAAGTGTGAGTTTTGGCTCCGAGAGGTCGGTTTCTTGGGGCATGTAATCTCGGCGGCTGGAGTCGCGGTGGATCCGAAGAAGATAGATTCGGTGACAGACTGGCCCCGACCGACCACGGTGACGGAAATTCGAAGCTTCCTGGGATTGGCCGGGTATTACCGGCGCTTCGTGGAGGGCTTCTCCAAGATAGCCACCCCCCTAACCCGTCTGACAAGAAAGGGGGAAAAGTTCATCTGGACGGATAAGTGCCAGAGAAGCTTCGAGGAGCTTAAGGATAGGTTGACGCGAGCCCGATTCTCGCCCTGCCAGAGCCAGGGGAGGATTACGAAGTATATTGCGATGCGTCGCGAAATGGATTGGGTGGAGTACTCATGCAACGGGGAAAGGTCATAGCCTATGCATCAAGGCAGCTCAAGGAGTATGAGCGGAATTACCCCGTGCACGATTTGGAACTCGCAGCGGTGGTGTTTGTCCTCAAGCTTTGGAGACACTACCTGTATGGGGCACACTGCAATGTGTACTCAGATCATAAGAGTCTCAAGTACCTCTTCACCCAAAGGAAGCTAAATCTGCGACAAAGGCGGTGGCTTGAGCTATTAAAGGATTACGATCTAACGATCCACTATCACCCGGGAAAGGCCAACGTGGTGGCCGACGCCCTGAGTCGCAAAGGACAGGCCGTGGAGGCGGATGTAAGCGCCATTACACAGCAGGATAGTCTGATTGCGGAATTTTCGCGATTGAGACTAGAGGTAGTACCGGCAGGGACAGTCGCACAGCTTCTGACATTGGTGGTCAGACCTACTCTGCTGGACAGGATTCTCGAAGGCCAATCGACTGATGATCAGCTCCAGCTGGTGCGGAGTAGAATAACCGCCGACAAGGAGAGCGATTTCATGGTGAACTCCGACGGCACGATACGATTTCGGGGACGAATCTGCGTGCCGGATCTACCGGAGCTCAAGGAGGAGATTCTGCGGGAGGCGCATGCTGCCCCATATGCAGCGCATCCCGGGGGAACGAAGATGTACAAGGACGTCAAGCAAACCTTCTGGTGGCCCAAAATGAAGGGAGACGTGACGCGATTTGTGGCACACTGCCTGGTGTGCCAACAGGTGAAGGCCGAGCACCAGTGCCCGGCAGGAAAATTGCAACCGTTACCGGTGCCCGAGTGGAAGTGGGATATGATCACCATGGATTTTGTGACCGGATTCCCGAGATCGCCACAGGGACACGATGCGATATGGGTGGTCGTGGACCGATTGACGAAATCGGCCCACTTTTTGCCCATACACACGACGTGGACTCGGGAACGACTGGCACAAACATATATCGATGAAATAGTAAGGTTGCACGGAGTACCGACTGTTACGGAATTTGAGTTGGCGTATTTCGTGAATGTATTAAGTCTTGAAGATTGAAGATGAAGAAACTTTGGATCGTATACCTCAATCTCAAGAAAGAAGAATTCAAAAGGATCAGGTACGTTTAACTAAAGAATTTTGATGATCCGAATACTTCTTATAGTGTAGAAACACCTGGAAGAGGTTTTATTTGCTTATACATCAAAAACTGGACATGGGACATGTTCAGGATCCGGATCGTGGCTTGCAATCCGGATCCCGAAGGGTGTTGGTTCATACACTGGTTCAATCCGGATCGCAGCCTCCTCTGATCCGGATCCCGAACATTAGTTTTACCTGCTTGCTTCCTCGATCCGGATCAGGAACTGCAATCCGGATCCCGAACATGATGTTTTGGTAAAACTGTATGAACGATCCGGATCGGGGACTACGATCCGGATCCCAAACAAGCAATTTTCTGGAAACCGTCTTTTGTGCTTCTGCAATCCGGATCGCCAAATCCAATCCGGATCGCCGTCGGTAAAACTTTCCAGAAAAGGCTGTTTTTGATCCGTATATTCTTCCTAGGGTTTCTAACCTATAAATAGGCCCTATTATTCATTTCTAGGGCATCCGCAATAGATCGGCATATACATAATAGAAAAAATAGCCGAAAAGAAAAATCCACATATATAGAAGAAAGGAAATCAATAGATTTATTCTATGTTTCTTCATCTATATTGATTGATTTGATTCTAGGTTTTCCATACTCACATTTTGAGTAGAATCAAATCAATGAATACTTAGATGGTATTTCCGATCTATCTTTAATCTAAGTATTCGGCGGATCATCACCACCCAAACAAACAACGATTTACCCCAAAATCGGCGCGTGGACTCGCGTGGCCTTGTGGATTCAAGGTGCAACCGCTCTCGTGGATTCGGAGCGAGGTACGTTCGTGGATTCGAAGCGTGCCATTGGGTGAAGACCGTGGATTCGGTTGGACGTCGTGGACTCGACGTTGGACGCTGTGGATTCAGCGTTGGGCGCGGATCGTGGATTCGAGAAGCGTCGTGGAGCGAGCGGGAAGATCTACTAGGAGCGTATGGTAAAAGGTTGAGTCGTCTGTGAGTACGTTATATCACCTTGTACGTGTGTTAATTCTAGTGGATTTCGCCGTGTTATCGGTCCCGTGGTTTTTTACTCCGGTTTGGAGTTTTTCCACGTAAAAATCTTGCGTGTTCTTTTATTTTTCCGCATTGGGTTTATTTGCGCAATGATTTTTTGAGTGTTTATTGTTTACACCTATTCACCCCCCTCTAGGTGTTTTTTCCCCTATTTAGATCCTTATTAACCTAAACCCAACAAGTGGTATCAGAGCGGGAATAGGGTTGTAAACAATGGTTGAAGGTGGAAACATCAATCGACCCCCTTTCTTTGATGGAACAAATTATGCGTACTGGAAAGTACGGATGAAAGCCTTTTTAATTTCCATCGACGAAAGGGTGTGGCAATCAATTGAATTAGGATGGTCTAATCCAACTGAAATTTTAGATGATGTTCGCACCTTAAAACCTAGGTCGAAATGGACCAAGGAAGAGATAGACTTATCTTCTTACAATGGCAAAGGATTAATGCTCTATTTAATGCTTTGTCACAAACTGAGTTCTCTCGCGTCTCGGCATGTGAGACTGCGAAAGAAATCTGGGATGTTCTTCAAGTTACGCATGAGGGAACTAACCTAGTGAAGATTCAGAAACTGCAAATGCTCACGAGCAAGTTTGACTCTATCTCTATGGCAGAGAATGAATCCTTCACTGACTATTACACACGATTGCAAGACATCGTAAACTCATGTGCTAACTTGGGAGAGAAGATTCCAGAATTTAAAGTTGTAAGAAAAATTCTAAGAACTCTTCCTGAACGATTTCGCCCGAAGGTCGCAGCCATTGAAACAATTAAACACCCGGACGAAATGCGTGTAGAAGAATTAGTAGGTGCTTTACAAACTTATGAAATGACTTTTCCTACTAACTATTCTTCTGGAAAGGCATCCTCTTCTAAGTCTTCAGGTTACGCATTGAAATCAACTAAAGAAGAAGACGCGGATTCATCCTCCTCGGACGACGACGAGAACCTTTCTATGGAGGACTTTGAGAAGCAGCTCGCTCTCTTGACAAGGAAGTTTCGCCGCAACTTTCGAAGGGGAAATTCAAGCAAAACTCCATCCTTCGGAAAGTCGAAGAAAGGCAAGGGTTCTTCAACTTACAAGTCAAGAAAGCAAGAGAACTTCTCAAAGGATAAGAAAAGTTCTGAGGGACAAGTTCAGTGCTTCAAATGTCGAGGCTACGGCCACATTGCAACGGAGTGTCCCAACAAGAATCCGGCTAAGAAGAAAGCGATGCAAGTCGTTACTTGGGATGACAACTCCACGTCAAATGAGTCATCCTCAAGTGATGAAGAAGACAACGCGACAGCTTTCCACGCGTCCACTACATCTTCACCCTTCATGTGCTTAATGGCAAGTACATCCGACTCACTGTCCAACTCCACTGTTGAAAAGATTGCAACGGACGATGAATCAGATGATTCGGAAGGTGAAGATTTTGCTCTAGCCTACCATAAGCTTTTGAGGGATTCAAAGAAACTGGCTAAGCAAAACAAGGGGTTGAAAGGGAGATTGCAGGATCTTGAAGATGAAGTAAAAAGGGTAACCTCTCTCTCAACCGATCTTGAAGTGGAAAGGGATAATCTGATTAAAACAAATGTTTCCCTTCAAGAGTCCAATGAGCAACTCGAGAAGAATTATATGGATATGGTGAACAAAGCGAATTACTTCTTGAAGCTCAACGGCGAGGCTCGACAGGAAAAATTGGAAATGACGGAGACCATACGCCAACTGAAGGATGACTTAAAGAGATTTTCTTCTGGAAGGAGTAAGTTGGACAGACTTCTTGGTCTTGGTCAAAGAAATAAGTTCGGCCTCGGATACACTCAAACTGGAGACATTCCAAGTTCGAGTGGTACAGTATTTGTGCCTCAGTCGGTATCTCCTCCTCCGACACCGGTGTTCACGACAAGCAACGACAACAAACCTACTACATCCTCCTCGGAATCGACAAGAACCAAGGTATGTTTTCGTTGTGGCATTTCAGGGCACATAAGAAGAAATTGCAAGACGGAAGCCAAACGCACACCTCAAGCACCTCTTGCAATGACTACCAAAAAGGCTATTCCTCGAAATCAACTGCAATTCATTCAAAGGAAAAGAGCCTTGGTAGTACACCGCTCAAGACGACATCATCAAGGAGCAGCAATTCTTCAAGCAAGACGCTCTCACCTAGGAAATCAACTTCACGATCATTACCGACGCATTCCAAAAAGGTTTGGGTGCGCAAAGGTGAAATTTTTCCCTGTCTTGCTACCAATGTTTCTTTGCATGCATATGATAGTTCGTCTTGGTACCTGGATAGCGGGTGTTCCCGTCATATGACCGGCGATAAAAACTGTTTTCAAACATTTGAGAAAAACTCCGGAGGACTTGTTGTTTTCGGAGATGGTCGGTCTTCCAAAATTGTTGGAAAGGGAACGGTAGCTATTCCAGATGGCCCGGTTCTAGATAATGTGTTATTTGTTCATGGCCTTAAGACTAACCTCATAAGCATAAGTCAACTGTGTGATAGTGGTTATTCAGTTAATTTTTCATCTGATAAATGCACTGTAACTGACATGAACCATGCTTTCTTTTTAAAGGGGGTTAGATCAGAAAACAATTGTTATGTAGTTCCTACTAAGATTTCTGAAAAATGTAACCTAGCATCTTTGAAAAATGAAACACTTTGGCATGAAAGGCTAGGTCACATAAACTTTAAGGAACTTGCTAGAATTTCGAATAAAGATGTGGTCAAGGGGGTTCCGAAACTTTCTTTTGAACAAAACCTTGTGTGTGGCGGTTGCCAAAAGGAAAACAGTCTAGGACTGCACACAAGAACTTGAACCACATAGGTACAAAACGGCCTTTGGAACTTTTGCATATGGACTTAATGGGGCCAACTCGTCAACCATCTCTGGGAGGTAAATGGTATATTTTCTTGTTGGTTGATGATTTTCTAGATATACTTGGGTAGCTTTCTTAAAAGAAAAAGCTGATACCTTTGATTCTTTTCTCGAAATCTGCAATCGTATTATGATAGAAAAGAATGATAGGATTACTCGAGTTAGGAGTGATAGAGGTGGGGAATTCATAAATTCCAAATTCATTGATTTTTGCACTTCTAATGGCATTAAACATGAATTCTCTGCACCTTACACACCTCAACAAAATGGTGTAGTCGAGCGCAAAAACAGGGTCGTACAGGAAATGGCACGTGTTATGCTTCACAGCCGGAACTTACCTTTTTATTTTTGGGCTGAAGCGGTGAACACTGCTGTTTATGTTATCAATCGCGTGTATTTGTGCCCGGGGACATTGAATACACCATATGAACTTTGGTTTTGTAGAAAACCTAACATCAAATATTTTCGCATTTTTGGGAGTCGGTGTTTTATTTTACGTGATCGTGAGAATCTTAGAAAATTTGACTCTCGAAGTGACGAAGGGATTTTCTTAGGTTATTCTACAAACAGCAGAGCATATCGAGTTTTTAACTTACAATCTAAGACGATCGTAGAATCGATAAATGTTAAGATAGATGAAGCTTTTCACTTTGAATCTGAAAAATCTACCCTCGATATCTCTCTTGATGATGATACACCTGCTAATGCATCTTCTTCTAACAACTCTTTCGATAATAATGTTGATGCATCTAACAGTTCTTCAAGCTTATCTGATGTGCAGGAATCATCTCGTGTACCTCTGTCACGCCCCGAGTCCGCCAATTTGTACGGTTCGGGCACGCCAACAGACCCGCCAATCGGGTAAAACCTTTTTCTACCCGAAAGGAACGGTAACATCCATAATAACACAACAAGTGTATGCGGAAGCTCAATATCAGAGTACTAAAAATCACTATAAATTAAAACTTTCATTTAATAAATTAACAATTAATGCGGAAATGAAAGCATACAGGAGTGAACCATAAATTAAACTTACTACACTTTACATTTCTGAACTTGCAAATAAAATTATTACATTTCCTTTACATAAATTCCTCACTATACAAGGTTCACTCAAGAAATACATAAATGGGATACCTCTGCTAGACCCTCTAGGTCACTATGCTGCTGGGCCCTTGCCCCTGTCGTATGCCTCGCTGTCGTCTGCATCTGATCTGTCTCGACCGCTGCACCCATTCCCGAACCTGTGGGGGGTCACCCAAGGGGTGTGAGAACTCCGACAGAGTTCCCAGTGGGTTCAACCACCGAGAAAAAGTGTCCTACACCACTTGGTCCAATGGAAGCAATAATAATAGTGCTAGGAAACTAAAATCCTCAATATCAAAATGCTGCTATGCAATATAATATATCACTGCACTATACTATCTGTGTCTAATCACCAACCATCACTACTCTTGTCTAGCCACACTAGGCTGCTAAGCACCAACTCGGCCACTATGCCGCTGTATATAGGGTCAAACTAACCCGGCCACCTTGGCCACTCTAATTTCTCTTTATTCTTTAAATTCTGGTGCTTTAGTTCAAGTTAACCCTCAGAAATTCTTATCCAACGGGCCCCAGCCCGGTAGTCCTGCTACCATAAGATAAGATTTCTAAGGTTGCCGATAGCACCCGCAAGTGCTACCCCGCCCAACGGGGAACTTGTCCTACGGGTCACTGCCCGGGAGAGGGACACTGCCCTTAGCTCCGACAAGGCTACTTTTTACCCCCGAAGGTACGCTCGTTTTATCTTTATATTTTCTTTCTTTTCTTTTCTTTTTCTTTCTCTTTTTGCTTTAGTTCTTAGCCTCTTTGCCTTTGAACACTTGCTTTTCTTTCTTATTCGAGCTTGTAGCTCCCTTTTGCCACTGGCAAATCTCTTTCTTTTTCCTTTGAGCATTTAGCTCTTTGCTTTCACTTTAAGCCTTTCGAAAGTACCTCGTCCGACGGGTCACTGCCCAGGGAGCCCTGCTCCACTTGACGAGTCTCAAATTCGAAGGCGCCATTTACATTTTCTTTATACTTTTTAGCCACTTTTAGCTTGCTTTTAACTTTGCCTTTTTACAACTTTTTACCTCTTATCCTAGGTCTCGCCATAAGGATAACTAGAGAGTCTCCTGGACTCTTAAAAATTTCTCTTTTATTTCTTTAACTCAAATTGAAGTTAAAGTTATTATCCATTTGCCCAGACACCCTATGACTTTCTAGGGTTGTATTTGTTTAATTCTTTAACCTTGGGATCTCATCCCCTTTCATGATTCCTCACTGAATCCTAGAGTTAACTTAACTCTATTTTCCAAATTTCACTTTTAACTTAGAGTTACACTGACTCTAATTTCCTGTTTTCCCTTTCATGTCTCCATACTTGATCCACCTTTTCCATCTTTGTGATTCCTTACTGAATCTTAGAGTTAACTTAACTCTATTTTTCTGTTCCACCTTTAACTTAGAGTTACACTGACTCTAATCTCCTGTTCCACTTTTATCTTAGAGTTACACTGACTCTAATCTCCTGTTCCACTTTTATCTTAGAGTTACACTGACTCTAATTTCCTGTCTGTGAGTTTAAACTCCTCTGGATCACCTTAGGTTCCCTTTACCTAAGTTCCATGTCATACTCATCCTAGAGTTCCTTGACTCTATGTTGATCACTAGCTCTCCTTAGGTTTCCTTCACCTAAGTTCCATGTCACATATGTCCTAGAGTTCTCTGACTCTATGTTGATCACTCTATCCAATGTCCTTAGGTTATCTCCTAAGACAATGCCACTCGTTAATTCCTAGGATAGCTCCTATGTTTGATGTCACTCGTCAAACCCCTAAACTAGGTTTTCTCCTAGTCTTACTACCAACAAGTTCTGTTCCCTTATGTCACATGATTCCTAGGGTTGTACCCTACATGATCACAGTCATCACATAATTATCCATTTCTATACATGCAATTATTTCTTATCCATCATAAAATAATATTTAACCTCTAAGTCCTTTTGCACATGAAAATGAATTATCTCCTTTTTGGCAACCGACAGTTGCATTTTTTTATCTGTGTCCATCTACACATACAAGTTTATCCCCTATTGTGGATAAATCATAAATGTCGCTTTTCCTCTAAATTTCTCTACACATGCATATATATCATCTGTTATGGGCAACCAACAGTTGCACTTTTCATCTGTGATCCTCTAAACATGCAATCTTAATCATAATTACCTAACGCCTCTAACAGGCTACTATCATGCTTCTAGATCAAAAAGCAAGGGAGCAAGGGGAGAGGTCACCCAATTTCGGCAGAATCCCCCACCTTGTAGTGTACCCAATTGCTTGTAGACACTTGCAATTGGTCTCCGCGCGATTCCACTTGTCTCCTCGAGCTTGCACGCAAAACGATGCACTTCTCTCGAGTCTGCACGCAAAACGGTGCACGTCCACCAAGCCTGCACGCAATACGATACACGTCACTAAAAACCCACACGCAAAACGGTGTGCGTCATTTTAGTCTGCACGCAAAACGGTGCGCGTTAAATCAACCGGCACGCAAAACGGTGCACGTACCTCGAATCTGCACGCAAAACAGTGCACGGTCTACTGTAGGGTTGCACGTAAAACGGTGCACGTTTTTCTAACCCTGTATGAAAAACGATGTATAATATTAGAGAGTGCACGCAAAACGATGCGCGACAACACAACCGGCACGCAAAACGATGCACGTACCTCAAATCTGCACCAAAACGGTGCACGCCTCGCTGTCGGGTTGCACGCAAAACGGTGCACATTTTTCTTGTCCTGCACGCAAATCGATGCAAAATATTAGACTTGCACGTAAAACGGTGCGCGATAAAACGATCTGCACGCAAAACGGTGCACGCTTAACTGTAAAGTTGCACGCAAAACGGTGTATATTTTTCTATCCCTGCACGAAAAACGATGTATAATATTATAAACTGCACACAAAACGGTGCGTGATAAAATAATCTGCACGCAAAACGGTGCAAGTTTAACTGTAAGGTTGCACGCAAAACGGTGCATATTTTTCTATCTCTGCACGAAAAACGATGTATAATATTATAAACTGCACACAAAACGGTGCGCGATAAAATAATCTGCACGCAAAACGGTGCAAGTTTAACTGTAAGGTTGCACGCAAAATGGTGCATATTTTTCTATCTCTGCACGGAAAACGATGTATAATATTATAAACTGCATGTAAAATCGTGCACAACAACTCAATCGGCGCGTAAAACGGAGCACGTACCTCGAGTTGGCACGCAAAACGAGGCGCGCCAAAATTGTCCCCGACAGTCTGCGCAATAAAACGGCGCAGTATAACCCGGTTCCTAACACGCAACACGATAATGGGGTCAAATCCAAACCCAAAGGAGTCATAAAAATTATGCCAAAAATACCGTAAAAATAATGTGCGGAGTTTACCTCGTACAGTCGCGCCGTTCCATCTCATAAAATTTTCTCCTCTTTTTCTCTCTCTCTCTCTCTCTCTCTCTCTCGATCGAAGCTCGGTCGGAGAAGAAAGGAAAAAGGGGGAAAAACGGGGGTGCGGGGAGGAAGAAGAAGAAGAAAAGGAGGGAGAGAGAGAATGGTGGTCCACGGACCACCGGTCTACGGTGCACCCGTCGGTCTACAAGACCCAGCCGGGTGCACCCGGTCCAAGGCACGCACGCGCACTGGCGCCCCCTGTTGACCCGCGCCCAAGTGCGCTCCAGCTGTGCGCCTCGCGCAGCGCGCCGCGCGTCTTGGAAATCCGTTTTTGTCCCGTTTTCTGTCCATTTTTCGTCCGTTTCCGTCCAAATTTGACAGGCGGGTTCGTTTCAGCTAAATTTATCACAGAAAAATTTAAATTTTCACTTTGGGCCATTTTTGGGCCACCAAAAGCCTCGCTGTATCCAAAATCATTGGCGGACCCCGTTCTCGCAATCCGGGTATCCGATCAACACGAAATTTTTACCGTGACCTTAAAACATAATTACACAGCTCCCGTAATTTTCTCAGAATTTTTCGACACTGTTGGCGGAGCCCGTTTTCACTATCGGGTATCCGATAAACGCGAAACTTTTTCTGTGGTCTTAAAACATATTTACGGGGCTCCCGTAATTTTTTCGGAATTTTCCGACACTGTGAATTTTTCACTAAAAATCTGGGCCCCCTTTTCGAATAAAATTTCAGAACTCTCATTTTAATCCCGATTTGGGCCCAACTCGCTTCCAAATATTCTTTACTTCCCCAACTTTCATAACAATAGTATTTCATTCCGTCTTTATTTACATTTATTTATATGTCGAAAATTCGGTACTTTACATTCTACCCCCCTTAAAATAAGTTTCGTCCTCGAAACTTGAATCACATCTCGACTCCTACTTGATCGAGAGGGAGGAATCTTGCCCTCACTAGTGGGCTCACTGTATGTCGTTACTGGGCCTCAAATTGCCCGCTCGCCGAACCATATGAGCAACTCATCCATGAGTCCCTATCTCAACCCAGGGACAAACTCAGACCCGTTGTCTGACCACTTTCACCAGGTAGGTGAAAGACACAGTTGAGCACTTGTTCTCTCTCAATTGCCACAAATGGCGAAGTCCCTTCTCGCGAAATCTTCACTTTAATTCCGCGATCATTTTATCTTTCACAAGGAGGTTGCATTTGCAACTAATTACATTTACCGCATTTTCCGGTCACTCCGCTGCCTAATGTGGAGGGCAAAGGCCAATCCACCAGTCCTCAACCATCTCACACGCTACTAGCGCTCTAAGTCCACGGATTATCAGCTAACCCGATATCTCAGACTACTAATAGGTCCACAGACCACGGTCTAATAGGGGCCTATAGCCCAACCAGTCCAACTCTGTATAATGGCTCTCACTAGCACACAGACCCAATCATCAAACGGGTAGATCCTCACTTAGGATTGCTACACCAACACTCCCACTAGGAGCTACAGCACCTCAATCATCACTAGCACTACTGCCTAATCACATCACACTCTCAGTGTACTAACAGCCTCAAGGCTCACACGTGGCATTCCACGTCCCTGGGTCATCGCTCGGACTACCGTCCCGACCAAATCTCTATCATGCCCCGCCCTCAGGTCTCGGGCCGCTGTCTCTCACAGCCGACTGCGCCTGCCCACTGGGCTACAGGCCCACAGTCCACAAACATGGTCCAGGCACGGATCGTCCCCAAGCGAACCCGCTAATCGTCGCCACGCGACCACTATGCTCACTGAGCGAGATCAACTAACCAGTCGTCAATCCATGACCCGCACTCTGTATCGACTCTGGCCACACTGGGCAAAGGCTGATGCGCCAACTAATCAGCTCTCTCGGGCTAAACTATACTTGTGCTCCATGAGCACCGAAACAGTTGGGCGTCCAACGCCCCCACGCTAACTCGCAATAATCCAGTGTGTTAAGCAACTTGCTTAAACACGCGCATGACTCCTGTACACCTCTCCCAACTGGGTTGAGGCACCAAAAATAACTGTCCACCAACTCTGGTGATCAACTCGCAAAGACTACGGTGGCAACTCTTGCCATTACTTTGATCCATCAGAATAGCGCCACAAAACTCTCGCTCTTCGAGAGATCCTCGCACCCTGAAGCCTACTCTAGGCCTCACCAACACTACTACGTGGCAACCTAGCCACAATTAACACACCACACGGTTACTACCGTCATCAGGGGCGAACTCACGCCGCCTGGCCCGCAAATCTTTCTTGCCCTAACCCTCAGGGCACATTAACTTGGTTCTCGCACATAGCGATCACCAACGCTCTGTGAGTCGGTCTCTCACTGGACCTTTTATCCACACTTTGCCAGCAAACTAGCCGACACAAGCTTAAAACACCCTATGCTGAAGGTGTTGGCTGCGCCGACAAAAGTTCGGCGGCCACTGCCATTTCTTTACTGTCGCCCCCTAAATGCGGCGACGCCGTACACTTATGCGTCATTTATGCAGCCTCAACTTGCTGCGCTATCAGCCACTGGAGCCTATCTATCTGCTCCAACTGTCACATTGACGCCACCCTTAGGCGTCGGAATCTGCCTCCCTGTCGGCGAAAAATTTTCGCCTACGGCAAGAAGATTCTGATGCTACTGGACCACACCAACAAGTGCGGTCACTTGCTATCGCAGCTCGTGTACCTGTTTGACCCAGAGCCCTCTCGTGACTCGAGTCAAAACAGGTGCGTGTCCCTATGTGGTGTCATCGCTAATATGCACACCACAACGAAACAACCAGCCCAAATTTAGCCATTTGAGCAATGCGCATAATCTATATACCGACAAGGAAGCTCGTCGACCCAATCATGCGAAAGTATAAGAGGGTACTCCTTTTCATCTCCAACATTACGTTGTCGGCCGCCAACGTAATATCCGAAGAATGAAAGCTCGTCGCCCTCGATCAGTCCCAACATCCTTTTTGGGAACAACAATAACCAATCAAATACTTTCGCCCAATAATCCACACACTCTCTCGTGCCTAATCCCTAGGGTCTCCCTAAGGTTTGCTAACCACCTAGGACTATTCCTAGGCTCTGATACCACTCTAATCTGTCACGCCCCGAGTCCGCCAATTTGTACGGTTCGGGCACGCCAACAGACCCGCCAATCGGGTAAAACCTTTTTCTACCCGAAAGGAACGGTAACATCCATAATAACACAACAAGTGTATGCGGAAGCTCAATATCAGAGTACTAAAAATCACTATAAATTAAAACTTTCATTTAATAAACAACAATTAATGCGGAAATGAAAGCATACAGGAGTGAACCATAAATTAAACTTATTACACTTTACATTTCTGAACTTGCAAATAAAATTATTACATTTCCTTTACATAAATTCCTCACTATACAAGGTTCACTCAAGAAATACATAAATGGGATACCTCTGCTAGACCCTCTAGGTCACTATGCTGCTGGGCCCTTGCCCCTGTCGTATGCCTCGCTGTCGTCTGCATCTGATCTGTCTCGACCGCTGCACCCATTCCCGAACCTGTGGGGGGTCACCCAAGGGGTGTGAGAACTCCGACAGAGTTCCCAGTGGGTTCAACCACCGAGAAAAAGTGTCCTACACCACTTGGTCCAATGGAAGCAATAATAATAGTGCTAGGAAACTAAAATCCTCAATATCAAAATGCTGCTATGCAATATAATATATCACTGCACTATACTATCTGTGTCTAATCACCAACCATCACTACTCTTGTCTAGCCACACTAGGCTGCTAAGCACCAACTCGGCCACTATGCCGCTGTATATAGGGTCAAACTAACCCGGCCACCTTGGCCACTCTAATTTCTCTTTATTCTTTAAATTCTGGTGCTTTAGTTCAAGTTAACCCTCAGAAATTCTTATCCAACGGGCCCCAGCCCGGTAGTCCTGCTACCATAAGATAAGATTTCTAAGGTTGCCGATAACACCCGCAAGTGTTACCCCGCCCAACGGGGAACTTGTCCTACGGGTCACTGCCCGGGAGAGGGACACTGCCCTTAGCTCCGACAAGGCTACTTTTTACCCCCGAAGGTACGCTCGTTTTATCTTTATATTTTCTTTCTTTCTTTTCTTTTTCTTTCTCTTTTTGCTTTAGTTCTTAGCCTCTTTGCCTTTGAACACTTGCTTTTCTTTCTTATTCGAGCTTATAGCTCCCTTTTGCCACTGGCAAATCTCTTTCTTTTTCCTTTGAGCGTTTAGCTCTTTGCTTTCATTTTAAGCCTTTCGAAAGTACCTCGTCCGACGGGTCACTGCCCAGGGAGCCCTGCTCCACTTGACGAGTCTCAAATTCGAAGGCGCCATTTACATTTTCTTTATACTTTTTAGCCACTTTTAGCTTGCTTTTAACTTTGCCTTTTTACAACTTTTTACCTCTTATCCTAGGTCTCGCCATAAGGATAACTAGAGAGTCTCCTGGACTCTTAAACATTTCTCTTTTATTTCTTTAACTCAAATTGAAGTTAAAGTTATTATCCATTTGCCCAGACACCCTATGACCTTCTAGGGTTATATTTGTTTAATTCTTTAACCTTGGGATCTCATCCCCCTTTCATGATTCCTCACTGAATCCTAGAGTTAACTTAACTCTATTTTCCTGTTTCACTTTTAACTTAGAGTTACACTGACTCTAATTTCCTGTTTTCCCTTTCATGTCTCCATACTTGATCCACCTTTTCCATCTTTGTGATTCCTTACTGAATCTTAGAGTTAACTTAACTCTATTTTTCTGTTCCACCTTTAACTTAGAGTTACACTGACTCTAATCTCCTGTTCCACTTTTATCTTAGAGTTACACTGACTCTAATCTCCTGTTCCACTTTTATCTTAGAGTTACACTGACTCTAATTTCCTGTCTGTGAGTTTAAACTCCTCTGGATCACCTTAGGTTCCCTTTACCTAAGTTCCATGTCATACTCATCCTAGAGTTCCTTGACTCTATGTTGATCACAAGCTCTCCTTAGGTTTCCTTCACCTAAGTTCCATGTCACGCCCCGGGGTCGAAACTGCGACCCGGGCTCGCCAACAGATCCGCCACCTATGCCAAAACCCGCATAGGCGAAGCGTCTAACCTGCAAAAGATAGTACTATAGCTACACAAATATCAGAGCTGAAATAAAATGCTGTAAAATAAAATCCAATTACTATACATCATGAAATAAGTACAATATCCATTCTCTCAAATACAGATAATCATCATACAATGTCCTCAGTACAGCATCTCTCGACTATAAAAGGAGATAAACTAAAACTATAGTACAACAGTCTCTCCAAATACAAAAGATCTCTCTCCTCCAGATAAACAGTAAAACCAGCCAACAGCTACGAGGAATCTCCAACCAGGGGATACAGCTACACTCCTCGGGTGGTAACGATCTAGCTCGTGACTCCCTCGCCCGAACAACGACCGAAGATCAGCAACTCCAATGAGGACTCTGCAAAACAGGGGGGAAAAGAAGAGGAAACAACAGTGGGGGTGAGAACCACTAGTAAACCAGTAGCCTCCCCCTGTGGGTAAAGCCTCAAGCTCCGGCGTACCCACTAAGTCTACTAGAGGCAAGAAAAGGGCAGGTAGGTAAAGCTGTAACAGAACTACTGAATAAAAGGGGAAACCACCACAAGTATGCCTCTAAATGCAATACCGAAGGAAATGACGGTATGAATGCACCAGGAAACAACATCTGGCTAAATAGACCCAATCTAGTGCCACCAGTAAAACTGGTACTGCCTGCTCTGCTGTCGAGCTCAAGAACTCAGTATCTCCACTGTCCAAATGACCGGAACCCAACACGGTCTGACCGGAACCCAACACGGTCTAAAGCCTACTCCGGAGTGGCACTCGAGGGGAGCGACCCACACGAGTAAAGTATCACTGTATCAAGCATCTCTGTAACCAATATCTCACAATAGCAGGACTGGATCATGACAATGATCAAAGTGGGAAACTCCGTCCACTAATGAAACCCCGATCCGATACAATAATACTCAAAAGTGGGAAATACCATCCACTAGAGAAATCTAATACCCAATCTGATGCAATAGTAAACATCCGGTCAACCGCCCAAATCCGCGGTCACCGCAATAACCCACAACCCACAATTGGGTAAAATAATCAAGATCCGGTCAACCGCCTACTGTCCGCGGTTGCCGCAATGCCCCACAATCCAACATCAAGTACACCCTATCTCTGACCCTCAGGTCCCAGCTACACTATCCCAAACCTCTGCTCGAACCCGAGCAACATGACTCAAAAGTCTAAATAAAAAGGAGAAAGAAAGCAATCATGGTTTCTCCTAAGTCAAATCCCAATATGATAGTGTAGCAATAAAATAGTGGCCTATCTAGATGTCCAAATAAGCATGCAAAAGTCCTCATGCAATGTAAAAGAGAGAGAAAGTCACATATAGTTCTACATGTGTAACAATTAATAATATATATCCACATAAATATAACCATCAGGCAAAATCATCAGTCAACTACACATGTATAATCCCTGATCCATAATAAATCTCAAAGTGGCACCCGCACCTAGATATGTCACTATGTCCCCACAATTAATCCACTTTCATACAATCTAGGTGCTAATGTGGCATGTTAATCATCACTTATTAATTATTCCAATGATCATGTTCCAACAGAAATATTATTCCCATAATGCCCCCAACATGCTATATTCACAGAATTAATCTCAGATGATAGGCTCACATTTATATCAGGCAATCATGCATATATTCAACCAACATGCTCAAAGTGGGGTTTTCTAATAAACTTAGTAAGTAAGCCAGGTGTAGAGGCATGCAACAACCACCCACCTGAAGCGCTAACTGTCCGGGTCCGTACAGCTGAAAATACCAAAAACTCCAATCCTGCGCTCCAACAAGAACAGTACACCCGAAACACTCCTGGCACAACACAAAGTCCACTAAATACACTTAGGCTCCCAAATAGTGCTCTCACAAATACATACAACAACAGTCCCAAAACTGTTAAATTATCACCTGCAGAAAGTGCCCAGAAAATTCCCAGAAAAATATCACGGCGATCCTCGCATCGATAGCTTCGAAACGGTACCTTGCACGCCCAAATCCGAGTTCGGTAAGTCCAGATAAAAATTCGGCAAGAGGGTACATCACACAGAAACTGTGCTAAAACTGTGCACTGTACACTGAGAAAACAGTGATTATCCCTTCGAAACAATTTCCTAAAATCCCAGAAAAATCACCACTGTGTTCCTCGCGACGAGTAGATCAAAATCGACTCTTGAATCGCCTCGATCCGATGTTCCTAGGCTGAGATATAAAATCGGCAAGTTGGTGCTGTCCAAAATCCACCACAGAAAAATGGGGGTCAAAGATGCCTCGGGAAACGTGCCAAAAGTGCGAAACGGAGCGAAGCGATCAACACGAAAATCGAAGCCTTACCTCTTAGGAACACGCTGTCGAAGAAATCGTCCAAAAACTCCTCCTGGTTTGCTCACAGTGAATTTTGAATAATCTGCGACGGTAATGGGCCGAAATGGGGGAAAACCGAGGCGAACTGTAAAAATGATATCGCCGTTGCCGAGCTTCCAGATATTCTGAGAATCCACCACGAGATCAAGGGCACCAAGGGGAACAACTTTCATAAAGAACTCACCCTCCCATTCTCCCTCTACAGCTCGGAAAAAGGAAAAGAAGGAGGGGAGTGGGCTGCCTTTTATAGGCAAAACCAACAATTGGGTTAATTCCCAACAGGTCCCCGGTTTCGGGCGCCCGAAACCTCTGGGCCCCGAAACCGGGCGCGCACAGTGCCCGGCCCACGGCCCGGCCCACGATCCGCACCCGCACAGCGGATCCGGCCGGACCGCGGGGCCGTCCGACCCGCCCATTGCGCGACACGTGTCCCCGAACAGGGGACAGCGGATCCGGCCATCCCCCTCGCGCCGCGTGGCCCTCCCACGGTCAACGCAGCCGCTGGCGCCAGCCAATGGCTGGCCGCCACGTGGCGCACGCGTGCGCCACGTCGGCGCCGTGGCCGCCACGCCCGCTGCCGCCGCCGCCTGCCACGCCTGCACGCCGGCCGCCCACGCCACCTGCACGCGCACAGTGACGCGCCCAATCCCCGCGCGCCACGTGTCCAGGCCACACGTTTGCTACACCCGGTGCACGACACCTTAAACACCGAACCACTGATATAATGCCACGTGTCCACATCCGGTCCACCGTACAACTGCACTCTCCCGTGACCGAGCGCGCTGAACCCTCCAATCCAGAACCGCCACGTGGCACCCCGCTCCGGTGCACGACGGCCGCGTGGACCGAGCGCCTGCCCGCGCCCCTGCCCGCGCGCTGCGCGCTGCCCGCCGCCGCGCTGCCGCCTGCCCGAGGCCGCGCCGCCGCCCTCCGCCGCTGCCCGCCGCCGCCGGCCGCCGCCGGCGATCGCCGGAGTTACTGTTCCGGCGGTGAACAGTAACCCGTGCCCAAAAACACAAGTGGGTAGTCCATTTTGACCGTTTTCGCGCGCTGAATCCGAATTTGACGTCCGTTTCGCCAAATTCCAACTCTAAAAATTGCCGAAGGCACCCGGAAATGCGTTCTTAGTCCAAACTTCGTGCGGAGCCCAATTTAAATATCCGATTCGCGCGAAACCACTTCTAAACCCTCCACGGGGTCCTCTGATCACTCACAGGATCCATATAAGTCCGAAGTCCAACACTTATGTCCAATTATGCCACAAACACCTCCAACACACCATGTAGGCCTCCAATGCCACCCCAACGCACTGTAGCAGCTCTGCGGAGATCCGGGTCATCACATCCTCCCCCACTAAAAGAAAGTTTCGTCCTCGAAACTAAAGTCGTTCCTCAACACGGAATCTCAACCAAATAAAGGGGGTAAATATCCAATCATCCACCACTCAAGCTCCCAAGGCTGACAAGTACCTCCTCCAGAGGCGCGATGCGGTCCTCGGGTCTCTAACTAGAACAAAATAAAGGCGGGCACTCCAGAAAAACCGTACCAACTCAACCAAGTGCAGCTGGGCTAACTGCTCGAGCTACCAAGTAATCTGCATCGGTACAAGCCTCCGCTCTTCCCAGGGCCTCAGATGATCCAACCACAAGTCCATCGGCACAACAAGCTCGATCCAAGTACCTCTGTACTCCCGGGCATCCGATATAGGTCCTCCAACTGATCACGTAAACTCTGATCTCTAATCCAAAACCATCAGGGTGTAACAACACCTCCCCAACTCTCGGGCATCAGCACACAACAATAAGCAGTTGGAAGAACCAGATCGCAAATCAATCTTCGAGAAGATCCGTACCCTTGCAGCTGGTAAATCCAATCCTCCAGGCTCGAGAAAGGGTAACTGCTCCAGACGGTCACCTCATCGAATTTCGGGAGTTGTGTCCTCAACTCCCAAACCAGTGACATGCTAGGCAACTCCAAAAGGAAAGGAGCCCTGACCAGGAGGGAGGGGTCCTCGCCCGGTCGCTCCCAAATCTTGACCAACCGAGCGAACCATTCAGCCGCGGTCTATCATCCAAAGATTCCTCAGTGACACCATCATACGTCACATCTGCCTCGACAGTCCACACAGCGCCAGCTGTGGCATCAACAAGCTCGACCTCTGACAGCTTTCCTGCTCCAGGTATCCGCCACCACAGTGGCCCTATCAGGGTGATATTGGATGCTTGCCACAAATCCAACTGTAACTTCATAGCTACTATGGGAGGCATCACAGTATCACACAAATCCATCTCCCAACACTGGCGATGCTGAAATCAGGGCTGGTATCAATCTCATCACCAATTGCCAAGCTCTGCTGGCACTATCCGGCTCACAAGCTCCTCACCTCAACAAATAACTGCCGGTCTCAGCCATTCTCGCATAGCATCCCTTTTGGCCGGACTTCCACCACCGCCTCTTATGGCTAGACTAAGTGATCCAAGATGATATGCTCTCGAAGCTAAAACTCGTACCACAACAACTTGGCATACAGCTTCTTCCTCACAGACCTTGTTACACCATCTACAAGTACTCCACCAGCTCTAAACCATACAGAGATGGGGTAAAATCAAAATATCCCAGAAGAATATCTCCAATAATTCTTCCCAGTGCAGCTGGAACACACAATTCCTCAAATCATAAGATGACAGGGCATTAGTCGTTCCATTTATCCTCACTGTACTCATAATGCCCCTACCATGTCCTGAATACCATCTTGGCTAAACACTCAGCTGTCTGATTCCAAAAAGATACATGTACTATCAGCAACAACTGCCGGAGTATAACTCCACAAAAGGTCCTAAACAATATGCAAACTTGCCTGCGGTCACACCATACAAGGACCCTCACTGTCGTGTGTCCACGACGTGACATCATCACCGTGTATCAACGGTGTGGCATCACCACCGTACAACAACGGGGTGGCACTAGGTCGAACAGACCCTCGATCCATCAGATCCTGCAACTGCGCCATCAGCTCTCTCAGCTCCACAGGTGGTATCCAATGAGGTGCTAACGGGGTTGGCGTGGTTCCCAGAACCACGTCAACCGCAATCTCAATCTCTCTAATCGACGGCATTATCATCAGCTCCGGTGGAATCACACCCGGGATCTCACGACAACAGGAATAATCCTCGCGTCCCGGTGCCGCCGTTGGCACCTCTCGCATTGTCGCTACAACTTGTGTGCTCTGACTGTCTCAAAGAACAAGTCTCTAATGTCTGCCTTGCAGAAGATCATAACCTTCTCTCCCCGCAGTCATACACCATGTGGCACTGTGCCAACCAATCCCACGCACTGGGTCAAACACTGACCAGGTACAAATACCAATAAGTCCACCGATACCACTCGGGTCTCAACTGCACTGGGCATGATCCACAAGCCTCCCCCACATGCACCAGCCCAACAGGAACCTGTACCTCCAGTGCATGTGGTTACAAATCTGCCTCTAGTCCATGCAGGAATGCATCATGCTCTAACTCCGACTGCTGTGATGAAATCACACCTGCGACGACCCGATCCACTGCCTTGGTGCCCTCCACCCAGGCAGCACAGTCTCAACCGCTCAATGTAGGTGGTCGTCACTTAATCTGCCTGAAAACCAAGGCTATCCACAAAAGGAGCACAATTCTCCGCCTTTGCTCACACTGAGGCGGTGAATACAGTCTTCCGCAGACAACAATCCACGCTACCGCTGCGCCACTCTGATAACGATGCTGATGCTGCCACCGGGGTCCACCTGACCTCTGACATCTCAGAAAATCCATTATTGCAATCGTCATATGACAAAACACAATTGATTCCTGCAATTCCTCATTCAATCATCCTTACTCAGCTCACCCCTCAAACATATCCATTGTACCCCAAACACAAATGTTATTAATCACAAAGGGTAACCTCCCTTTGGGTAAGCTTTACATAATCCGTCCACAAGGATGTCCACCATCCAGGAAGGAAAACGAAAGTGCCACAGCCAACCGATCTGTCCCCCAGCACTTAGCGCCAAGCGCCTCTATCCAGAACTCGCCTCTGGCGGCAGATCCTTATCCAAAGGAACTGCAACAGTACGCTCCATACACAATGCCTACTCCATCGAGGCATCCAAAATCCAAAATCCAAGACAGGGGATCAGATAACAAAAGGGTATTCTGGCGCAATCCACTGCCAGTCGCACGCATCCTACGCGCTTCGTCCCTCGAAACCTGGAGCGTACAGTTCAACAACTGCATAAACTTCCCAGCACAGGGGAACCCTCAATTAATCACTCCATCACCACCAACCACGATTTTGCCTCCAAAGGCTCCAACTCAAATCCATAAATCAGGGGGTTCATCTGCCAAAACTGGCTCCATCGATCAATGATGTCCCACAACTCATCACTGTCAACTATCCACCCCACCTCGGTGCCTCAGTATTAAACATTGGCACGGAGGGGGCTACTCGCTCAATCGGCGCCTCAGAAATCACTGCCGCTGAGGATACAATAACCAGGTGGTCTCAGGAGAAAAACACTGTCGGGCTGCCCACTGCTCCGACAACTGTGTCACCTAGACCAGCGGCTCACTCTGCCGCTGATAACCCTCAGACAATCCTGCCATCGGGGCCTGAAGCTCTCTAACCTCAATCCGGATATCCGGCCCCAAAAACAATCCGCTCAAGCTCCACTGCTGCGACGAGTGCGCACCAATCCGCACAACGCGTCGGGGAGACACCGCTCACCACGACCAACTGCACCACAGCACAAAACAAAACTCGACCCAATCCGGCGAGAGTCTAGAGCATGTCAACCGTTCCGCCGCATTATGTTGTCTGCAGCCAACATAATTGCTTAGGAGAATAAACATGCCAATCACCCATCCCATCACTCGGGAGAGGTATAAAACTCAATCAGGACTCTCGCTAAAATCACGACTCTCACGAAGTCATCCTAGGGTCCAACCATAAGCCTAGGGTTTCTACAGTCCCAATTGACCTATCCCTAAGCTCTGATACCAACTTAATCTGTCACGCCCCGGGGTCGAAACTGCGACCCGGGCTCGCCAACAGATCCGCCACCTATGCCAAAACCCGCATAGGCGAAGCGTCTAACCTGCAAAAGATAGTACTATAGCTACACAAATATCAGAGCTGAAATAAAATGCTGTAGAATAAAATCCAATTACTATACATCATGAAATAAGTACAATATCCATTCCCTCAAATACAGATAATCATCATACAATGTCCTCAGTACAGCATCTCTCGACTATAAAAGGAGATAAACTAAAACTATAGTACATCAGTCTCTCCAAATACAAAAGATCTCTCTCCTCCAGATAAACAGTAAAACCAGCCAACAGCTACGAGGAATCTCCAACCAGGGGATACAGCTACACTCCTCGGGTGGTAACGATCTAGCTCGTGACTCCCTCGCCCCGAACAACGACCGAAGATCAGCAACTCCAATGAGGACTCTGCAAAACAGGGGGAAAAGAAGAGGAAACAACAGTGGGGGTGAGAACCACTAGTAAACCAGTAGCCTCCCCCTGTGGGTAAAGCCTCAAGCTCCGGCGTACCCACTAAGTCTACTAGAGGCAAGAAAAGGGCAGGTAGGTAAAGCTGTAAACAGAACTACTGAATAAAAGGGGAAACCACCACAAGTATGCCTCTAAATGCAATACCGAAGGAAATGACGGTATGAATGCACCAGGAAACAACATCTGGCTAAATAGACCCAATCTAGTGCCACCAGTAAAACTGGTACTGCCTGCTCTGCTGTCGAGCTCAAGAACTCAGTATCTCCACTGTCCAAATGACCGGAACCCAACACGGTCTGACCGGAACCCAACACGGTCTAAAGCCTACTCCGGAGTGGCACTCGAGGGGAGCGACCCACACGAGTAAAGTATCACTGTATCAAGCATCTCTGTAACCAATATCTCACAATAGCAGGACTGGATCATGACAATGATCAAAGTGGGAAACTCCGTCCACTAATGAAACCCCGATCCGATACAATAATACTCAAAAGTGGGAAATACCATCCACTAGAGAAATCTAATACCCAATCTGATGCAATAGTAAACATCCGGTCGACCGCCCCCAATCCGCGGTCACCGCAATAACCAACAACCCACAATTGGGTAAATAATCAAGATCCGGTCAACCGCCTACTATCCGCGGTTGCCGCAATGCCCCACAATCCAACATCAAGTACACCCTATCTCTGACCCTCAGGTCCCAGCTACACTATCCCAAACCTCTGCTCGAACCCGAGCAACATGACTCAAAAGTCAAATAAAAGGAGAAAGAAAGCAATCATGGTTTCTCCTAAGTCAAATCCCAACATGATAGTGTAGCAATAAAATAGTGGCCTATCTAGATGTCCAAACAAGCATGCATAAGTCCTCATGCAATGTAAAAGAGAGAGAAAGTCACATATAGCTCTACATGTGTAATAATTAATATATATCCCCATAAATATAACCATCAGGCAAAATCATCAGTCAACTACACATGTATAACCCCTGATCCATAATAAATCTCAAAGTGGCACCCGCACCTAGATATGTCACTATGTCCCCACAATTAATCCACTTTCATACAAACCTAGGTGCTAATGTGGCATGTTAATCATCACTTATTAAATCATTCCAATGATCATGTTCCAACAGAATATTATTCCCATAATGCCCCCAACATGCTATATTCACAGAATTAATCTCAGATGATAGGCTCACATTTATATCAGGCAATCATGCATAATATTCAACCAACATGCTCAAAGTGGGGGTTTCTAATAAACTTAGTAAGTAAGCCAGGTGTAGAGGCATGCAACAACCACCCACCTGAAGCGCTAACTGTCCGGGTCCGTACAGCTGAAAATACCAAAAACTCCAATCCTGCGCTCCAACAAGAACAGTACACCCGAAACACTCCTGGCACAACACAAAGTCCACTAAATACACTTAGGCTCCCAAATAGTGCTTTCACAAATACATACAACAACAGTCCCAAAACTGTTAAATTATCACCTGCAGAAAGTGCCCAGAAAATTCCCAGAAAAATATCACAGCGATCCTCGCATCGATAGCTTCGAAACGGTACCTTGCACGCCCAAATCCGAGTTCGGTAAGTCCAGATAAAATTCGGCAAGAGGGATACATCACACAGAAATCTGTGCTAAAACTGTGCACTGTTCACTGGGAAAACAGTGATTATCCCCTTCGAAACAATTTCCTAAAATCCCAGAAAAATCGCCGCTGTATTCCTCGCGACGAGTAGATCAAAATCGACTCTTGAATCGCCTCGATCCGATGTTCCTAGGCTGAGATATAAAATCGGCAAGTTGGTGCTGTCCAAAATCCACCACAGAAAAATGGGGGTCAAAGATGCCTCGGGAAACGTGCCAAAAGTGCGAAACGGAGCGAAGCGATCAACACGAAAATCGAAGCCTTACCTCTTAGGAACACGCTGTCGAAGAAATCGTCCAAAAACTCCTCCTGGTTTGCTCACAGTGAATTTTGAATAATCTGCGACGGTAATGGGCCAAAATGGGGGAAAACCGAGGCGAACTGTAAAAATGATATCGCCGTTGCCGAGCTTCCAGATATTCTGAGAATCCACCACGAGATCAAGGGCACCAAGGGGAACAACTTTCATAAAGAACTCACCCTCCCATTCTCCCTCTACAGCTCGGAAAAAGGAAAAGAAGGAGGGGAGTGGGCTGCCTTTTAAAGGCAAAACCAACAATTGGGTTAATTCCCAACAGGTCCCCGGTTTCGGGCGCCCGAAACCTCTGGGCCCCGAAACCGGGCGCGCACAGTGCCCGGCCCACGGCCCGGCCCACGATCCGCACCCGCACAGCGGATCCTGGCCGGACCGCGGGGCCGTCCGACCCGGCCCATTGCGCGCCGCGTGTCCCCGAACAGGGGACAGCGAATCCGGCCATCCCCCTCGCGCCGCGTGGCCCTCCCACGGTCAACGCAGCCGCTGGCGCCAGCCAATGGCTGGCCGCCACGTGGCGCACGCGTGCGCCACGTCGGCGCCGTGGCCGCCACGCCCGCTGCCGCCGCCTGCCACGCCTGCACGCCGGCCGCCCACGCCACCTGCACGCGCACAGTGACGCGCCCAATCCCCGCGCGCCACGTGTCCAGGCCACACGTTTGCTACACCCGGTGCACGGCACCTTAAACACCGAACCACTGATATAATGCCACGTGTCCACATCCGGTCCACCGTACAACTGCACTCTCCCGTGAGCCGAGCGCGCTGAACCCTCCAATCCAGAACCGCCACGTGGCACCCCGCTCCGGTGCACGACGGCCGCGTGGACCGAGCGCCTGCCCGCGCCCCTGCCCGCGCGCTGCGCGCTGCCCGCCGCCGCGCTGCCGCCTGCCCGAGGCCGCGCCGCCGCCCTCCGCCGCTGCCCGCCGCCGCCGGCCGCCGCCGGCGATCGCCGGAGTTACTGTTCCGGCGGTGAACAGTAACCCGTGCCCAAAAACACAAGTGGGTAGTCCATTTTGACCGTTTTCGCGCGCTGAATCCGAATTTGACGTCCGTTTCGCCAAATTCCAACTCTAAAAATTGCCGAAGGCACCCGGAAATGCGTTCATAGTCCAAACTTCGTGCGGAGCCCAATTTAAATATCCGATTCGCGCGAAACCACTTCTAAACCCTCCACGGGGTCCTCTGATCACTCACAGGGTCCATATAAGTCCGATGTCCAACACTTATGTCCAATTATGCCACAAACACCTCCAACACACCATGTAGGCCTCCAATGGCCACCCCAACGCACTGTAGCAGCTCTGCGGAGATCCGGGTCATCACATTCCATGTCACATATGTCCTAGAGTTCTCTGACTCTATGTTGATCACTCTATCCAATGTCCTTAGGTTATCTCCTAAGACAATGCCACTCGTTAATTCCTAGGATAGCTCCTATGTTTGATGTCACTCGTCAAACCCCTAAACTAGGTTTTCTCCTAGTCTTACTACCAACAAGTTCTGTTCCCTTATGTCACATGATTCCTAGGGTTGTGCCCTACATGATCACAGTCATCACATAATTATCCATTTCTATACATGCAATTATTTCTTATACATCATAAAATAATATTTAACCTCTAAGTCCTTTTGCACATGAAAATGAATTATCTCCTTTTTGGCAACCGACAGTTGCATTTTTTTTATCTGTGTCCATCTACACATACAAGTTTATCCCCTATTGTGGATAAATCATAAATGTCGCTTTTCCTCTAAATTTCTCTACACATGCATATATATCATCTGTTATGGGCAACCAACAGTTGCACTTTTCATCTGTGATCCTCTAAACATGCAATCTTAATCATAATTACCTAACGCCTCTAACAGGCTACTATCATGCTTCTAGATCAAAAGCAAGGGAGCAAGGGGAGAGGTCACCCAATTTCGGCAGAATCCCCCACCTTGTAGTGTACCCAATTGCTTGTAGACACTTGCAATTGGTCTCCGCGCGATTCCACTTGTCTCCTCGAGCTTGCACGCAAAATGATGCACTTCTCTCTCGAGTCTGCACGCAAAACGGTGCACGTCCACCAAGCCTGCACGCAATACGATACGCGTCACTAAAAACCCACACGCAAAACGGTGTGCGTCATTTTAGTCTGCACGCAAAACGGTGCCCGTTAAATCAACCGGCACGCAAAACGGTGCACGTACCTCGAATCTGCACGCAAAACAGTGCACGGTCTATTGTAGGGTTGCACGTAAAACGGTGCACGTTTTTCTAACCCTGTATGAAAAACAATGTATAATATTAGAGAGTGCACGCAAAACGATGCGCGACAACACAACCGGCACGCAAAACGATGCACGTACCTCAAATCTGCACCCAAAACGGTGCACGCCTCGCTGTCGGGTTGCACGCAAAACGGTGCACATTTTTCTTGTCCTGCACGCAAATCGATGCAAAATATTAGACTTGCACGTAAAACGGTGCGCGATAAAACGATCTGCACGCAAAACGGTGCACGCTTAACTGTAAAGTTGCATGCAAAACGGTGTATATTTTTCTATCCCTGCACGAAAAACGATGTATAATATTATAAACTGCACACAAAACGGTGCGTGATAAAATAATCTGCACGCAAAACGGTGCAAGTTTAACTGTAAGGTTGCACGCAAAACGGTGCATATTTTTCTATCTCTGCATGAAAAACGATGTATAATATTATAAACTGCACACAAAACGGTGCGCGATAAAATAATCTGCACGCAAAACGGTGCAAGTTTAACTGTAAGGTTGCACGCAAAATGGTGCATATTTTTCTATCTCTGCACGGAAAACGATGTATAATATTATAAACTGCATGTAAAATCGTGCACAACAACTCAATCGGCGCGTAAAACGGAGCACGTACCTCGAGTTGGCACGCAAAACGAGGCGCGCCAAAATTGTCCCCGACAGTCTGCGCAATAAAACGGCGCAGTATAACCCGTTCCTAACACGCAACACGATAATGGGGTCAAATCCAAACCCAAAGGAGTCATAAAAATTATGCCAAAAATACCGTAAAAATAATGTGCGGAGTTTACCTCGTACAGTCGCGCCGTTCCATCTCATAAAATTTTCTCCTCTTTCTCTCTCTCTCTCTCTCTCTCTCTCTCTCTCTCTCTCTCGAAGCTCGGTCGGAGAAGAAAGGAAAAAGGGGAAAAACGGGGGTGCGGGGAGGAAGAAGAAGAAGAAAAGGAGGGAGAGAGAGAATGGTGGTCCACGGACCACCGGTCTACGGTGCACCCGTCGGTCTACAAGACCCAGCCGGGTGCACCCGGTCCAAGGCACGCACGCGCACTGGCGCCCCCTGTTGACCCGCGCCCAAGTGCGCTCCAGCTGTGCGCCTCGCGCAGCGCGCCACGCGTCTTGGAAATCCGTTTTTGTCCCGTTTTCTGTCCATTTTTCGTCCGTTTCCGTCCAAATTTGACAGGCGGGTTCGTTTCAGCTAAATTTATCACAGAAAAATTTAAATTTTCACTTTGGGCCATTTTTGGGCCACCAAAAGCCTCGCTGTATCCAAAATCATTGGCGGACCCCGTTCTCGCAATTCGGGTATCCGATCAACACGAAATTTTTACCGTGACCTTAAAACATAATTACACAGCTCCCGTAATTTTCTCAGAATTTTTCGACACTGTTGGCGGAGCCCGTTTTCACTATCGGGTATCCGATAAACGCGAAACTTTTTCTGTGGTCTTAAAACATATTTACGGGGCTCCCGTAATTTTTTCGGAATTTTCCGACACTGTGAATTTTTCACTAAAAATCTGGGCCCCCATTTTCGAATAAAATTTCAGAACTCTCATTTTAATCCCGATTTGGGCCCAACTCGCTTCCAAATATTCTTTACTTCCCCAACTTTCATAACAATAGTATTTCATTCCGTCTTTATTTACATTTATTTATATGTCGAAAATTCGGTACTTTACAACCTCCGCCTACTCCTCTACCTCAAACGTTACGCATCTCCAAGGATCACCCGGAATCGAACATAATTGGAGATCCACAAGAAGGAGTCAGAACACGGAGACAATTGGTTTGCGGATTTGCATGCTATGTATCTCAAATCGAACCAAGGAATGTTGATGAAGCTCTCCAAGATGATTACTGGATTAAAGCAATGCAGGAAGAGCTCCATCAATTTGAGCGAAACAAAGTCTGGGAACTGACAAAGCCTCCGAAGCAACACAATGTGATAGGTACCAAATGGATCTTCAAGAACAAGAAAAACGAAGAAGGTACTATCATCAGGAACAAAGCAAGGTTAGTTGCTCAAGGCTACTCTCAAGTAGAAGGTATAGACTTTGATGAAACTTTCGCCCCTGTAGCTAGACTCGAGTCCATTCGTATATTGTTTGCAATCGCTTGTCATTTCAAAATCAGATTATTTCAAATGGACGTTAAGAGCGCCTTTTTAAATGGATTTTTAAATGAGGAAGTTTATGTAGCTCAACCGAAAGGTTTTGTGGATCATAAACTACCTAACCATGTTTTTCGTCTGAAAAAGGCTCTTTACGGTCTGAAACAAGCACCGCGAGCATGGTACGAAAGGTTGACAAAGCACCTTTTGGAAAAGGGCTACACTCGAGGGGGAGCTGACAGGACTCTCTTTGTGAAGCATTATCAAAACAATTTCATAGTTGCTCAAATCTATGTCGATGACATTGTTTTTGGAGCAACGAGAGATAATGATGCTTCTAAATTCGCGGAGACCATGGAAAGCGAATTTGAGATGTCCATGATGGGCGAGTTGAATTATTTTCTTGGATTACAAGTTAAACAAAACGATGAAGGAATTCACTTGTGTCAATCCAAGTATGCACTGGAGTTGGTCAAAAAGTTTGATCTTGAAAATTCTAAAGATTTTCCAACTCCAATGGGTACTAGCCATAAGGGACTTGGAAGTGAATCACAAAGTGAGAATGTAGACGAGAAACTGTACCGCAGTATGATTGGAAGTCTACTATATCTCACGGCTAGTCGCCCGGATATATCCTTCAGTGTTGGGATTTGTGCGAGATATCAATCAGCACCGAAGGAGGTTCACCTGAAAGCGGTGAAACGGATCATCCGGTATATCAAAGGTACAATCAATTTCGGAATTTGGTATCCTATGGGAACGACTTTGGATATAGTTGGATACTCAGATGCCGATTGGGCTGGATCAGTGGATGATCGGAAAAGCACGAGTGGTGCATGCTTCTATCTTGGCCACTGCCTTGTTGCATGGCACAGTAAAAAGCAGAACTGCATAGCACTCTCGACTGCCGAAGCGGAGTACATTTCTGCAGGAAGTTGTTCAACCCAATTGATTTGGATGAAAAGCGTGTTGAGCGATTTCCGGATTTCAACATCTTCGGTAACCATTTTATGTGACAACACTAGTGCTATTAACATTTCTAAAAACCCTGTGTTGCACTCTAGAACAAAACATATTGAACTTAGATATCATTTTCTTAGAGAGCTAGTTGAATCAAACATTCTTCAACTGTCGTACATTTCAACTGAGGATCAATTAGCCGACATCTTAACAAAACCTTTGGATCAAAAACGTTTTATTCATTTGCGTAAAGCAATTGGCATGCTTTCCTTGAAATAAACTCCTTTGAAACCTTTGCTTAGGTTAGGTTTTGTTTTTGTTTTTGTTTTGTTCTTTATCTATGTTTTGTACATAGGACATTAATTGAGCATAAACCATAATTGACTTTAATTGCATCCTTTTATGTATTTAGAAATTTATTATGCATTTGATGTCATAATATTTCAATGTTGCAATGATCATTTGCGTTAATTAAACCATCTTTTAAGTGATCAAAGTCAATTTCTCTCTCAATGATCTCTTGGTATAGTCATTATCATATTTGATTGCTTAGTCGAGTATGAATTCGAGATCAATGGTTTGGTTGAATACCTTATATATTATATAATTGATAGCCAATTGAGGGGGAGTCAATGAAATGTAAAATGCTCAAAAGATGTGGAAAGAGTTACATCCCAATGAGGAGTGTGAAAACTACCACCACATGGAGAAAATAAAAAAAAAAAATACTCCATGAATGAAAAGCAAATTTTTGTTTTGAAAATTGTTGATGAAATTCATATTGAAATACTTGACTCAGTCGTATTTCATGGTTGGTATAAGGTGGGATTTTTAGTAAAAGATGCTCAAAGAGCCACTCCTTCAACAGATTGTCTAGATATATTATCTAACTTATCTGGGATTTCAAACATCTATTGATCTTGGTACTTCATTTTCTTTACTAAAATTGATGATTTGATAAAGGCATTACACATAGGATCAGGATAGATGTAATTGAAGTTGTTCAACTTTAAGTGTTTTAACTTTCGTAAATTTTCGTTTCATTTTTGGGTATTTTTGATAGATTTTGCATAATCTATTTCTTGTTGTATGAAACGATGTCTTTTGTTTAAAGTTGACATGGTAAAGTGCTTACATACTTTTTCTGGATTTTATGGAATTTTTCTGAATTTTTCTGGAGAAAAAGTTGAAGCCGATCCGGATCGGGGTAAGTGATCCGGATCCCGAACGCAGGATTCTTCCTGCGGGTAGCCGATCCGGATCACATTCTCGATCCGATCCGGATCACGGCTAGGGTTTTTATAAGAACAAAGAGGATTTGATTTCTTTTACCCTAATCTTTTGTTCTAAAATCTCTAGAGCTTCTCTCTCTAGATTTCTTGCATTTTGGAGCTTCCAAACTCAAAGTTCTTCGGATTCAAGTAAGTTTTATTGATCAAAACTCGGTTTTTCACAGTTTTTATGGTTTTTCATCAAACGTGAGTTGAAATCTTGGAACTTTTTCGTTTGTGAATGGTTTTTGATCAAATTTCTTTTGAAATAAGAACTCTGGGTCAATTAGTTTTGCTTTTATGCTGGGTTTTCTCAAGATAAACGAGTTTTTAGGCTTCGATTTCTAAAAATTCTGGTTTAGGGCATAAAAGAGGAATTTTTGAAAATCATGGAATTGATCTATTTTTAAAATTCTTTTTGGAAAACTAATTTGATTCTTGGCTTCTCTACATGATTATGATTGTCTAGATACAATTTTTCAAATTTTTCAAAATTGACGATTTTTCATGTGTTCTTGAGTTGGTTTGCACAGGACACTTTCTCTAAACTCAAAGCACTAGAATCAATGGCATTCTCCTGGTTGATCCTGCTACTGGTTACGATGGTGCATACTAGAGCAACTAATAAATTGAAAAGGGCCAAGAAACTCCAAAGAAAGGGAGAAGTCGATGTCATAAGTGACACTGAACTTGAAGAAAACGAGAATGAAATTCACTGGGATATGTTGACTGATGATGATGATGATGAGGTATTGCCTGCTAAATCTAAACAAAAAGGAAAAGCACCCATGGACACTGGGAAAGCTCCTTTGTCTGCTCCATCTATCTCTGTGAAACGGAAACGACTTGCTCGACGTTATGGATTAAGACGAGACACTAATATTGATACACCAATAGCTCCTGACTCTCCGCCACGTGTTGAAGAGGTAGTCGTTAACACTGACCGTCTTCGAGCCTTTGAACGACGTGAATGCATCGGAGAACGTCATGTCAACATTGAAGCCCTTCGCAATCATTCACCAGAATTTGGAACCTTAATTGAACAAGCCTCTCTTCTTCAAGTCTGCCGATTCCCTGAACTTCTAGGATATTGTTTGTATCGTGTGAGAACCTTCTACACGAATGCTAGACATCTTCAAGAGGATGAAAATGGGTCTATGCATTTCTATACAAACGTCCAAGGAATGAAGATTAAGATTACACCGCAGTTAATTGGTGAAGTGCTTGGAATGGAATCTAGCACATCGGGGGTTAACTTTTTGAAAGGAAAAAGTTTGACAAGTGCTTTGTGGCAAACTGTGGTCGACAGGATCTGTATGGAGGGGACTCAATCAGTTGATGGCAAAAGTGTCAGATCCAAACATCTACGACTGGAGTACCGTTTTTTAAACTTCATAGCGTGCTATAACATCCTGCCCAACATGCAGACCAAGGTTGTGAGATGGGAGCGACTGCTATTCCTATATCTCATAGGACATCCCTCTGAGGCTATTGGATTAAACATGAATATTCCCTATATAATTTGGAATAGAATGTCAAGGTACATTGTGCATCCTCATCCCTCTGAGCGACTTCCGTTCCCTCTAATCATCATGAGGATCTTACAAAAATTTGACATTGATGTAAGCTCAACATCATATCAGCACAGTTGCGGGATGATAGATGAATCAACAATTGTGAAGTCACTTCACAAATTACCTCATGTTATTGGAAAGAAACCTTGTGACGGCACCTCGGCCTCAGCGTCTCGACAAGAACCTGGCACGGATGATGAAGCATCATTGACTTCGATCTTCAAGTTGCAAAAACAACTATCTGTCAAGCAAGAACAAATCTTGAATGAACAACAAAGGATTGCCAATGAGCTTGAGATAACAACAGCAGCTCACATTACCATCACGAAGAAGATAAATTCAATGGACAAGCAGATGCGAAAGATACTGTCTAACATGGGTTGCACAATTTCTGACGACTCAGATTCTGACGACTGACCATTTTTGACTCATTTTCTTTTCTTTTCTTTTTGTGCAGGATTTTACGTTTTTAGTCTCTGTTGATACTTTTTAGTTTAGTTCTCAGTTTGTGCATATTGATAGAACTTTTTTTTACTCTCCTTACATATTGTAGCTCTTGCTACGTTTTGGCTTTGTTCTGTGACAAAAAGGGGGAGAGAGTTAGAGAGAACTCTGAACAATGAAACCATGAATGATGTGAATTTGGTGTGAATATCAAGGTAAGTATGACTTCAACTCAACTTTGGTTTTTCTTATGTGATTTGTGTCATGCCTCTATACTAACTATTCGACTAACTATTTGGGCATGTAATATGACTAACAAGTTGATGTTGAACTAACATACTTTGACATTTGGTTTTTGACTGCTTAGAAGATATGTTGGCTTTAACTATGATTCTCTTACATATCTGAATTTTTCAAATGTCATGATGAGAATAAACTCTATCTCTGTAGTTGGTTTTGAATGTTTCAATTCTTGAGGTAACTAACGATTTTGTTTGTCAAGAATGCCTTCTGTGTGCAGAGATTACAGATGTCTAAGTTTAGAGTCTGTTCTAGGAGTTTATCTCATGTTTTCAATTTCTGGATCTCTTTTGTAAATTTTTGTTGTATGGTGATAGCAACAAAAATATCTTTTTGAATTTTCTTTTGTGGATTTGTGTTTTGTCACGAAACCGCCAAAGGGGGAGATTGTTACGGAATTTGAGTTGGCGTATTTCGTGAATGTATTAAGTCTTGAAGATTGAAGATGAAGAAACTTTGGATCGTATACCTCAATCTCAAGAAAGAAGAATTCAAAAGGATCAGGTACGTTTAACTAAAGAATTTTGATGATCCGAATACTTCTTATAGTGTAGAAACACCTGGAAGAGGTTTTATTTGCTTAAACATCAAAAACTGGACATGGGACATGTTCAGGATCCGGATCGTGGCTTGCAATCCGGATCCCGAAGGGTGTTGGTTCATACACTGGTTCAATCCGGATCGCAGCATCCTCTGATCCGGATCCCGAACACTAGTTTTACCTGTTGCTTCCTCGATCCGGATCAGGAATTGCAATCCGGATCCCGAACATGATGTTTTGGTAAAACTGTATGAACGATCCGGATCGGGGACTACGATCCGGATCCCGAACAAGCAATTTTCTGGAAACCGTCTTTTGTGCTTCTGCAATCCGGATCGCCAAATCCAATCCGGATCGCCGTCGGTAATTCTTTCCAGAAAAGGCTGTTTTTGATCCGTATATTCTTCCTAGGGTTTCTAACCTATAAATAGGCCCTCTTATTCATTTCTAGGGCATCCGCAATACATCGGCATATACAGAATAGAGAAAAATAGCCGAAAAGAAAAATCCACATATATAGAGAAGAAAGGAAATCAATAGATTTATTCTATGTTTCTTCATCTATATTGATTGATTTGATTCTAGGTTTTCCATACTCACATTTTGAGTAGAATCAAATCAATGAATACTTAGATGGTATTTCCGATCTATCTTTAATCTAAGTATTCGGCGGATCATCACCACCCAAACAAACAACGATTTACCCCAAAATCGGCGCGTGGACTCGCGTGGCCTTGTGGATTCAAGGTGCAACCGCTCTCGTGGATTCGGAGCGAGGTACGTTCGTGGATTCGAAGCGTGCCATTGGGTGAAGACCGTGGATTCGGTTGGACGTCGTGGACTCGACGTTGGACGCTGTGGATTCAGCGTTGGGCGCGGATCGTGGATTCGAGAAGCGTCGTGGAGCGAGCGGGAAGATCTACTAGGAGCGTATGAAAAAGGTTGAGTCGTCTGTGAGTACGGTATATCACCTTGTACGTGTGTTAATTCTAGTGGATTTCGCCGTGTTATCGGTCCCGTGGTTTTTTACTCCGGTTTGGAGTTTTTCCACGTAAAAATCTTGCGTGTTCTTTTATTTTTCCGCATTGGGTTTATTTGCGCAATGATTTTTTGAGTGTTTATTGTTTACACCTATTCACCCCCCTCTAGGTGTTTCTTCCCCTATTTAGATCCTTATTAACCTAAACCCAACACCGACATCCATCACGTCGGACAGAGACACACGTTTTGTGTCGAACTTTTGGCGAAGCCTGCAACAAGCGATGGGGACCAAGTTGCACTTCAGCACAGCTTTTCATCCGCAAATCGATGGGCAATCAGAGCGGGTGATACAGATCGTGGAGGACATGCTTCGAGCGTGCGTTCTGGACTTGGGCGAAGGGTGGGCACGGTGTTTGCCCCTGGTGGAATTTGCCTACAATAATAGTTACCAGGCCAGTATTCAGATGGCGCCGTACGAGGCACTGTACGGGCGCCGCTGTCGGTCTCCAATATGCTGGGACGACTTAGGTGAGCGAAAGTTTCTGGGCCCAGATTTGGTGGAGGAGACCGAAGCAAAGGTGCGATTAATTAAGCAAAGGCTACTGACCGCCCAGAGCAGACAGAAGAGTTACGCGGACAACAGACGCCGAGACTTAGAGTTTATGGTGGGCGAGCATGTGCTGCTCCGGGTTTCACCCTCCAAGGGAAACCGTCGTTTCGGCATAAAGGGAAAGCTAAGTCCGAGGTACGTGGGACCGTTCGAAATCCTGGAGCGCGTAGGACCGGTGGCATACCGCTTAGCCCTGCCACCGAACCTCGAACGAGTCCACAACGTCTTCCATGTTTCAATGCTCCGGAAATACCTGGCAGACCCCTCTCATGCCTTGGATGCCTCCACCATCGAGTTGCGAGAGGATTTGAGCGTCGAGGAGACGCCGGTGCGGATTTTGGCAAGAGAGGACAAGAAGTTGCGCAACCGAACAATCCCCTATGTGAAGGTCCAGTGGAGCAACCACGACGAGCGCGAGGCGACGTGGGAACTGGAGTCGAAAATGAGGGAATGTTTTCCTGAGGTGTTTAGTGAGGATTGAGCTTAAGTTTCGGGACGAAACTTTTTATAAAGTGTGAGTGGTGTAGTGACCCGACCCTTAGGGGTATTTTTGAACTCACATGTAATCGCTTAAGCCTTAAGCGAAATAAAATTATTTAATTTTCAAAAGTCGGCCGGGACAAGGTGTGTGTATTTTTCTGCGATAGAGCGCGAAAAACGATGACCGACGGTGCGATCGGATTCGAAATCCGATGTCGGGATCTCCCGGAACGGGATCCTTAGCGACGCGGTAATTAGTCACGCATCGGAAACCGTGCAAAATATCTTGCACCCGTTAGAGATAAGGTGGGTTATCTCGTAGGGGATAATTAATTAATTAATTAATCAATTATCCGGTGACGGAAATTTAAATCCTCCTACGTACGAATAAAAGGGGGGATTTTATCTCGCGGATTGGATAAGAGATAAAATCCAGATACTTAAATTTGGAAATTTATCTTTCCAAGATTATTTAATGAAGGGGATTAAATAATCGGTGACCGGGATTTGAAAATTGGAAATTTAAATAACCGATGATTTAAATCCAAGTGGGAATTTATCCCCCATGATTATTTAATGAAGGTGATTAAATAATCGGTGGCCAGGATTTAAAAGGGTGAAGATTTTATCTCGTAAGTCAGATATTTATTTGAGAAATAGAAACAGGATGTTTTGGGTTTTCCTAGTTACGCACGTGTAAGATAAAGCGGATATTAATTAAATAATTAAGTAATAGGGTTATCGGTAAGGACTAATTAATTAATAAATTAATTAATCCGAGTCAAAATATCCGAAAGGATTTTGACGGTGCGTATGCGTGAAATTGGATAAAAAGGATAAATAGATAGGGAGATCTATTTATTCCCCCGTTTACCGAACGAAACCCTATTTTTAAAATACCGCCTCCTCAAACCCTCCTCTTTCGTGCGTACCGAAACCCCAACCGGTGAGGAAAAGGAAAGAAAAGAGAGAACGGAACCCTAACCGGAGGAAGGAGAAGGAAAAGAGAAGGAGCCGATCGCCCCAAACGCCGACCCGAAGGCAAGAAACACGACCGGACACCTTCCCGACGATCTCCGGTTAGTAGAATATTTTTTTAGTAATTTTTCCGGATTTTTCCTGTCGCCTTTTCGTCAATTTCTGGAGTTTCTCCGCCGTCCCCGTCGCCATCGTCGTAATTGTGCTAGACGGACGGAACGGACGGCGGAGACGCGCGGTGCCGCTAGGGCATCGCGCGGGGAGGGGGAAAACAATCGCGGACGACCGGACGCCGCCGCAAGCGGCGACGGCGCCGCGCGGGTCGCACCCGCGCGGGCGCCGCGCGGACACCGCGCGGCCGCCGCGCGGCGGCCCCGCGCGGGCGCCGCGCGGTCACCCGCGCGGGCGCCGCGCGGTCACCCGCGCGGGGTGCCGCGCGGGCACCCGCGCGGGTACCGCGAGGGCGGCCCGCGCGGGGCGCCGCGCGCGCGGGGTGCCGCGCGGGCGCCGCGCGGGCGGCCCGCGCGGGAGCCGCGCGGGCACCCGCGCGGGGTGCCGCGCGGGCGGACCCGCGCGGGCGCCGCGCGGGCACCCGCGCGGGGTGCCGCGCGGGCGGCCCCGCGCGGGCGCCGCGCGGGCACCCGCGCGGGGTGCCGCCGGGCAGCCCGCGGGCACCCGCGCGGGCGCCGCACGGGCGGCCGCGCGGGCGCCGCGCAGGCCCGTGTCCGCACGGGCACCGCGCGGACACCGCGCGGGGCACTATGTGGGCGCCGTCCGCGGAGCCACGCCGCGCGCGGCTCCGACGGACGGCGACGGCCGCTCAAGGCAAGGGTGTCCCGCCGGACAGCGGGACGGTGCCGGACTCTTCGTACATAATAGAGTGGGGTAGTTCTGTTGCAATATGTTAGTATGTATTCTGATCTTAGTATCCGTGCGGACTTTTTATAGGTCCAGGTGCGCAGCGGGAGAGTGCAGAGGGCTCGGGTGACCCGTCTTCTCTCCAACCAGGTGGGTAGGGTTGCTATAAGTGCAACAAGTGCAGTAAGTGCATTTATCGCCATTAAAGTACTCTTAAATTTACCTAACAAAGTAGATGGACAGTTTAACCTTTCGCTTAATGATGTTTTATCTAACAATTTAAGCGGCTGCGGTCGCGGTGCTCACCACACGCCAATCTTGGCAATCCGGTTTCGGATGCTGCACGTACACCGGCGGATCGGGCCACCGCATGGTGTACTTTTCCGGAAAAGTGGTCTTTTTGACCCGTGTGCCTCACAAAGGGGTGGGAGCCGTGAGGACCCCTTCACGGCAGCTATAGGGGCCGCACTAGCCCCGTGAAGAGGTTAAAAGCATCAAAAGGTGTTTGTGCACGAGGGGGGACTTTAGTCTCCCCGACAGGTACTCTGGGGTTGGTGCCCAGCTTAATTAATAAATAATCTGGGGTTGGCGCCCAGTTTAAAATATGCACAGGGGTTTAACGAAAGGTTACGGTGTACTCGGTGTTTTCGGTTCGTTTTTCCTTCCTTGGTATTATTAGACATCTACTTTGTTTGTCACTGACGTTACCCACTCCGTGACAGGTACTGCTACTAGGTGCGTCAGCCGGGGTGACGGTGGGGCTGCGTCGTGAGGACCGTAGTCGGACACTTGGTTATTATGATTATATCTCATTTCCTTTTTCGTATAAATACTTAATTTGCTTGTGGATGGCTTTAGTTGTGAACATGTATTAATTAGCTCTGTGGATGAGGTGTATTCTTATGATTTAATTACGTTTAGTGGCGTTCCTTTTATGCGGCATGTTTTCATGATAAATTAAAGGATTGCGAAAATGTTTTCTCAAAACGAAGTGCCGTGTGGGCACGGGTTTTGCAAACGCTGGGTTTTATCCTTTCCAAACACTGACGCCGCTTTATAAACTTGCTTTAATTGGTGATGAATGTCTACGGTATGGTTGTTGGTTGGTGATTAATGTGTGATGAATTGTATGTTGTAAATGAGACGCCGTGCATATACAAAGGAGACTCTGTCCGTGGACAGAGTGAATTTGTGTATGTGGCGGTCTGGCACGCACCGGGGTTGAGGTTGATATCACCTTATTAAGAAAAAAAAAATAGACACGCAATTTTCCGCTTTAAATGACTCAAAAACCCCCGGGGGCGTGACACCCAGTAACTCTGTCCACCGGCGTTGCCTCCACCAAATCCTCCTGAGTAACCAGGTACTTCAGGTTCGAGGGTCTCTGGTTAACTCCATACTCTCTCTATCACTGGCAAACATTTACATCCATGCTGGTACCCTCCTCAGCTCTAACTCATCCAAGCTACACTGGCCTTGCCTAGTCCAAGAACTTCTGACCTCTGTCACTATCAGAGGCTTAAGTTAAACCCCAAACGACATCGCTCTTAGTTGGGCCCACAGTCACTCTTGCAGCTAAAATCACATGGCCAAACCACCGAACCTCTCGAAGTCAAAAAGCATGCTCTCGAAACTTGACATCCAAGTTCTTCTCTCTCGAAAGTTGCAGCACTCTCTCCAAGTGCTCCTCAGGCTCTATGTCGCCTCGAAAAAAAAAAAAAATCCAATTATCCATGACGGGTACGGCTACCCACCCGTCCAAACACAGCTGGAACACTCGATTCCTCAAATCCTAAAGGCGGCAGGGCATCAATCAATCCACTTGACTGTGCTGTAAGCTCACAATGCCCCTACCGGGTCCTGAACACCATCAGGGCACAGCCCTCGGCTGTAAGGTTCCATAAGGCAATCAAACTCACAAGGGGCATCTGCCGAAATACACTCCAACCCTGTCTGTGTTCAAATTATCAAAGAACCCTCACTATTGTGTACCCACAACGTGGCACTGGGTTACACAGACCTCTCAATCCATCAGATCCCGCAATTGCGCTATCAGCTCTCTCTCAGTCTTACGGGCGATACTCCACGAGGTGCTACCGAAATCGGCGTGGTTTCCAAAACCACGTCAACCACTGTCTCGATCTCAAACTCACTGAACGGCGGCTTTAATAACGGCTCAAGTAGACTCACACTCGGAATCACACGGGCGAAAAAGAATAGTCGTTAGTCCCAGTGCCGCCGCAGGCACCTCCTCTACAATCGCTAGAAAGCGATCCAACCACGACTCAACCTCAGTCGTGCTCTAGCTCTCTCTAGAACATACACCTCCCGACCAGGTCCACGGAGGGTAATTGTCTTCTCTCAACAATCCGTGATAGCATAACATGGGATATCCAATCCCAAACCAATCTCATATCAACATCTCGGGGCTGATGTAGGGCTACAACTTGATGGATCAAATCCAAGATCCCACCTGCACTGGGCAGGACCGGCAACACTCATCCATGTGCTATACGTGATCTGGAACCTGATCCTCACGTGCACAAGCCAACAATCCCATCTCCGGCACACACGAAGCTACCCCTGCTCTCCTAAAACATGAGCAAGAGGTATCGGCATCGGACATGCTCCAACTCTGACAACCGTCAACAAACCACACCCGGTAAGACGCGATCCACTATCCTGGCGTCCTCTAACCGGCGGCACAATCTCATCCACTAGATGCTGGTAGCCATCGCTCTATCTGTATCGGCGTCACGATTCTATCAGCCTGCCGGTAAGTCGGATGAACCTCACATCATGAACGGGTAGTGGGGTGCCGTCGCAAGCGGGAAATGCATGAGCGCCACTCTGGGACACTCTGCCTGAAAATATCCTGACTGTCCATGTGAAAAGCCTTGCCCTTTCCTGAAGTCACTCTATGACGATGAAGGCGGCTCACCGCAAATGACATACTCGACCTGACACTACTACTGGTGCCACGACTATCAAGACCTCCTGTCTCTGTCTCCTCTGAGACCTATGACCCTGAGACTGGAATCACGGCAACCTCGATTCACTCAACTATCCCAAAATCCGACGATGCTGGACGTCTCTCTCTGGAGCTGGTCCCTCGCTCTTCGTCCCTCTTGGACGTGATCAGTGATCCTCGTCAATCCATCGAACATGCACAACGTGATAGATATCCCGATGCAGTCCCCTCTCAAACAGGATCAGTATCCTGAGTCTCATCCTCGGCAACATGGGGTACTCTGCTCAATAATCGCAGAAACCCGCTCCCGGTCATCAACTACGCTCCCGGTGGTCCAGCGGGACGAACTCGACGCCACCAACTCTCGGCGTCCCTATCCAAAAGTGCATCACCAAGTGCACCAGATGCTTCTCCTGGATGAATAAATCCTCTAACAGCTCTTCCATAGCAGCGATCCAGTTTCCGGCCTCCCAGGGCTCCAAACTCTATCCCAAAATCTGCAGGGGATGGAACTGGATGAAGTAAAACAACCGGTCAGCAACCTTGCTGCTCCTGCACTACTCACCGTGCAATCTGGGTCGAAGTCGACGATGTCGCGGCTGGAGATGCTCCTGGCGATACCCCGGGAGATGTTCTTTGCTTAGACATGCGCATCGCACGCTCCATGTTCTCTTCCTGGCGCCGCATCGCACGCTCCATGTTCTCTTCCTGGCGCCGCATCGCCACAAACATCGGGGCTACTTGGGCCTGTAACTCTCAGACCTCACTCTGCTCTATCTATTTAGCCACCCACTGTTCGGCTCCTCATCCAAGGTCGAGCATGCCCTTGTCGCTGCACGGCGTCTCGGAAGCATCGAAAACCACTGAAACAAAACAAACATTAGGACCAAAAACTCTCTCGACCCAATCAAGCGAAAGTCTAGAACATGTTACCCATACTAAAGTATTATGTTGTCTGCAGCCAACATAATCATCTTTAGAGAAATAACATGTAAGATCACTCGCCCCAATCCCTTGGGGGAGGTACAACTCAATCAGGACTCTCGCTAAAGTCACGTCTCTCACGATAGTCTTCCTACTGTCCAACCAATAGCCTAGGGTCACTAAGTCCTCAACGACCTATACACCTAGGCTCTGATACCACCTAAATCTGTCACGCCCCGGGGTCGAAACTGCGACCCGGGTTCGCCAACAGATCCGCCATCTGTACGGAAACTGCCGTACAGACGAAGCGTCTACCCTGCAAGTCAGATCTAAAGCTAAATGTATCAGAGCTGAAATAGAAATAAAAACCAATGCTAAAGAAATAAATACTGAACATCTGCAATAGAAAATCTCCACTAAAGTACAAACCCTCAATACAGGTCTCTTAAATAAATAATAAATACAAGCCTCACCAATCTCTCAACTGTCCAGTACAAAAGTAGAATCATAAAGCTAACAGGGTACATCTACCTCTGACTCAAAATGCTGGTAAGGAACTACCCGGCCACGTCCTCACCTCGATCAGCTGTCTCCGCGCGAGCTAAGCCGGAACAGCAGCCTCAGAAAACCTGTCACCGCAGCGGGTGTGAGATCTACTGCAGAAGGTAGATCCCAATGGGTACCGTCACCAATATCCACGGTATGCCCACTAAGTCTACTGGAGGCACAACAGATAGGTATGCAAATAGATAAAAGGAAAGCAGGAAAGAAACTACAGCTAGTATGAACCAACATCATGCTCAAGAAAACTCTACTCTGATCCTGCTATGCATACACCCTCACTACTAATAATATGCCTCAAGTACCATGCTCAAAGGAAATCTCATCTATGAACATGCTATGCAATCACTCTCTCAATATCACCCAATCTCAATGACTGCCTCATAGGGTCCAGTCAAGCCTGCGCCAAACCTACTGCCACCACATCCACACTGGGACGGGACTTACGTAGGGCGTCCCACATGGACTATCTCAATCTCACACAAGTGACCCCATGGTAACTCGGCCAGGGGTATCAAGCGACCACTAGTAAATCAACTAGGCGCATAACACATCGTAGCCTCGTCAGGCTCGGTATCATCATCGCACCCGGGGCGTAGCTCGAGGGGAGCGACCCCACCGAACTCAAGTATCACATCTGTCTCACTGTCTCATAAGCGGCACATGCAGGCTATAATCCACGATCAAACAGATCGGTATCTCAAGCTCAATAGCACAACTCAGTCGGAAAAAGAACCTCGACTCACTCAGGAATAGCCCAAACACTCTCACAGCTAGGTCGGAGAATCCCTCAACGACTCAATCTGATAATGCACGACCCATGGCTGAGTCGGGAAACCTCCGCGACTCGATCTGCCAGAACCCCAAAAATCCTCAAAGCTAAGTGGGAGAACCACCTCCACCACTAAATCAGAAACACAACCCATGATCTAGAATAAACCCATCAATCCCAACAAGGAAGAAGAACTCTCGTGACACTAGAAACTCGACACACGATGCTCTAAAAATACACTCGGCCCTCTGGCACGAGTACTCACGCAACTCGAACAATCTGGACCATTCATAATGTTCTCAATAATTAAAAACCCTTTTAAAACGGAGTTTTACTTAAAACGGAGTATTAAAATATTATGAAGGTCCAGATGCAGCCTGAATCTCAAAAGAATAAGCAGTCTAGTGTCAAATAACTTCTAAATCATGATAAAAATGCCTGGGGCTCATGAAAGTCTTTCTACAATTTTCTAGGCAACTATCAGATTTGATAAGCATAAAACAGATAACTAAACATGATCAACTTGCATTCAATAGCATTAAAGGGCATTCCATAAATTTTGGAGAAATTCCAACCCACCTGGAACGCTTTCCGCCGGCAATGCTGAAGTCGGTGAAGCGCCGAACCGCCTGTTGCCCAAAATCTGCCGAAACACCAAACCACGCCGCGCGCGCACACTGCCGCGACCCTCTAATAATTTTCACTGCACTCAACAAGTGCCCACAACCCACACTAAGACCACCATAACATCTGCACACTCATAAGTAAATGCTCACATAATACAATTTACCAAAAACCCACAATCCACTCTCTACAAGCTCCAATGCACACAATCCCAACAGCACAAGCTGTTAGAACAATCCAGCAGGGGAGATAGGGAATTTCACCTGCGTACAGTATTCCAAAAATTCCAGAAAATTCACGGTTGCGATCCTCGCGACGAGTAACCCCAAAACGAGTGTTTATACGCCCCATTCCGACATCTGTAGGCCAAGATACACCCGAAACAACACGGTAACATCCAAAATTCAGGCATAATGTTCGCAGATTTTTAGGAATTAATTTAGCAGGAATTACACCTAAGTATCAACATGAGAAATGTTCCTCTTAACCTTGTTAACAGATCCATACAAAGAAATCCCCCAAAAATATGCTGAACTCAAAGATATCACCATACAAACATGCTATTCCAAGAAAAATCTGCTCTGTAAAAATCAGCGCTACAGGGCTGGAAAGATTGGGAGTTATACCTATCCAAACGAGCTCCAAATACGGTGAGGAAGGTGGCAATGGATTCCTTTTCGAGAGTAGATAAAGATCGAGCTAAAGAACACCTAATTCCGAGCTCGTACGAGAGAGAAAACCCAAAATTACTCCAAGGTGTCCAATACAAAAATCTGTGCGTGAAGGTTGTAGAAAACCCAAATATTCTCCAAGAAATCTCATGATCCAAGTAGAATACTGAATATCAAAGTTGTAGATTTACCTGTCGTGGAGATCTCCTCCAAATTTCAGCTCGAAATTCCAAGAAATGAAGCCTGGGGAATTTTTGCACTAAACTGCGACGGTGGAGCTCCGAAAATCCAGCAATGGTGGTTGTGCTCCAACACATCCAAAAACCAAACCTCCCAACCACACACAACAACACCAAATAAAAAAAACCCAAAATCACCATTAAAGACCAAAAACCAAGCTTCTAAAAAAACTGCAGTGCTTTACCTCGTTGGAGGCTCGACGCGCGTGCGCCGCTCGCTCCACACGGCTTCTAGGAGGAAGTCCACCATCTCAACTCCCATCCATTTCCTCTCTTTTCCCTTTTTTTTTTTTTCCACGTTCTTCCTCTTCTTCTCTTTCTTCTTCCTCCTTCTCTCATTCCTCTATTTTTGCTTGAGTCCTCTGTTTGAGGGGATGTAGCAGGCGATGAGGTGGCTCATCTAATTAAGTCATGGCTTAATTAGGAGGGTGGAGGGCAGCTGTAGCTTCTAATTAATTAAGACTCCCCCACCCTCACTTTCTCTCACTTCCTTTCTTTCTCTTTTCTTTCTTTCATTTCATCCCAGACCAAGTCAAATATGCCACTAATTAAGAAAATTAATTTAATAGTCCACCAAAAGTCCCCACCAACTCACTTTTTGCTCTCGGGAACTCCGCACGGGTCGAAATCTCCCGAACTCCGCTGTAATCTGACAATACACATGTCCAAAACTTTTCCAACTCAAAAAGCTCAACCGTGGAGTCGGTGTGCTCAATCCAAAAACCGGCACCCATAACGGCCAGTTCCAACTCACTTTTGCCTTCGGGTTCTCTGCGTCCGTCCGGAACCTCCCGAACTCCGATGTAATCCTAAAGTACATCTGCTCCAAGTATTCCCAATATTTCTGCACTCCACAAAGAAGTCGAGGCTTTCCCGAAACAAGTCCTCTATCGGCGCACAATGCCCGAAAAACTCCAACTCAAACTGGGGCTTCCGCGTTGATCCGAACCAATCCGAACTCATATGTAAACAAAAACGAAACACACCCGAGGCGATTTCTCCGCACCACACCAGCTTGCGAGGTCGGTGCGCTCCGAAATTTCCGGTATTCTACACCAATCCCTTGCTCCAGTAAGTTCAGCACACCCGTAATACTCCTAGCACAATACAAAGTCCACTAAAACACTTAAGTTCCCAAATATTGCTCATACAGTTCACCTACAACAACAATCCCAAAACTGCTAAATTTTCACCTGCAGAAAGTGCCCAAAAAATTCCCAGAAAAATATCACGGCGATCCTCGCGTCGATACCTTCGAAACGGCTACTTGTACGCCCAAATCTGAGTTCGGTAAGTCAAGATATAAATTCGGCAAGGGGGTTCACTCAAACAAAAATCTGTGCTAAAAACTGTACACTGTTCACAGAGTAAACAGGGATTTTCACCTCGAAATAAATCCCAAGAAATTCCAAGAAAAATACGAGCGCGTTCCTTCCGATCTGTAGATGAAAAAGTTGTATAAGCACGTTCCCGTCAGATGCTCGTGCGCGAAGATATGGCCGAAATACCCTGCCGCTGTCTCAAAAATCCACACAGAACATGGGTCACTGTTTTGCCTCGGGATCCGTGCCAAACATTCAAAATGGGATAGCGTAATCAACATAAAAGATGAAGCCCTACCTCTTATGAGTCTGTTAGCGCAAGAATCACAGAAAAAGGATCTCGGGTTAGCCCAGGGGAGCAAAAACACTGCTGCTGCGCCGAAGAAGAACACAGGAACCACAACGTCGCGCCGCGCCGTAAAATAGAGAACCTCGGGATTCGAGCCTCCAAAAATCCTAAAACTTGGCAGGAAGATCAAGAACTTAGAGAAGAAAACTTCTTCTAGGGGGTGCTCGGGCAGAGGGTGCGAGGGCAGAGAGAAAAGAGCCAAAGAAAAGGGCTCGGGCTGCTATTTATAGGCAGCAGAAAACAAATCAAAGAATTCCGGATTTGTCCCGATTTCGGGCGCCCGGAAAAATTCGGGCGCGCACAGTGCGGCCCTGCCCGCCCGGTTTCGGGCGCGCACAGTGCGGCCCGGCCCAATCCCGCGCGCACACGGGATCCCAGCCGACCCGCGCGCCCCGTCCGACCCGCCTCGGGGCTTGACACGTGTCCGCCGAACACGGGACGGCCGTGCAAGCCCCCGCGGGAAGCGCCACGTGTCCCCAACCGCGGTCAATGCGGTGGGTGGCGCCCGCGAATCAGCGGGCGCCACGTGGCGCACCCAACTGCCCCGCCTGCCCCGCTGCGGTACGGCACCTGCCCCGGTACCTGCCCCGAGCGTTGCGTGGACCGCGACCAGTGAGCCATCCAATGGGAAGCTGCCACGTGTCCACCCCGGTCCACCATACACCACCAGCCTGCTCCGTGCTCCCAGACCACAACACCGACCAGTCAAAAACTGCCACGTGTCGCATCCTCCGGTGCACGACGGCCGCGTGGACCGCGCACCTGACCGCGTCCCCGCGCGCCTGCCCGCGCCCCTGCGCGCCTGCCCGCGGCCGCACGCCGCCTGCCCGAGCCTGCGCCGCCGCCCTCCGCCGCCGGCGATCGCCGGAAACACTGTTCCGGCGGTGCATAACCGGAGCACAAAAAAACCAAGTAGGTAGTCCATTTCGACCGTTTTCAGAGCTGAAAATTTGATGTCCGATGTTCCAAATTCCAACTCTACAAAATAAACAACCAGAAAGTATTCACCCAAATACAAAGAGCCCAAATTAATAGTACGCTCAAACCATCACTAAACAAGTCACCGATCACCCACATGATCCAAAAAGTAGGGAGGTACATCTACTCTCAGGCGACACTGGTAGGGATCTATCTCGCGACTCCCTTACCTCGATCAGTCGGGTCAGCAACAGGTGCGGCAGGAACTGGAGCAGAAGAAGAAGTCCCTGGGGAAAAGACACCACGACGGGTGTGAGAACTACGTCCCAAGTAGTTCTCAGTGGGTGCCGCCAACAAGCCCGACGGTCTGCCCACTAAGTCTACTAGAGGCAAAAGTAACAAAGCAGTGCGGAAGGAGAAAAACTGGTAAAGTAAACTCTACAGCTACTATGCCTCTATCTAGATGCTCAAAAGTGGAACAGAAAGAACATGATGCTACAACTAGCTCTCGACTCATATCACCCAATCTAAACTGACTGCCGCATAGGGTCCAGTCAAACCTGCGCCTACCTACTGCCGTCACGTCCCAAGGGGACCGGACTTACGTAGGGCGTCCGTGACTGCCACTAACTGGCCCAGCCAGAGGGACTGTGTCCGTGACTGCCACTAACTGGCCCAGCCAGAGGGAACACTGCGTCGACAAGTCGCGATAGAAGAACAGGCCCAACTCCGGAGTGGCTCTCGAGGGGAGCGACCCCACCGAGGAAAGTATCCGCGTATCTCTGTCGAGCTCAAATGTGGCTCATGCAGGCTATAATCCAAATCCTCGATCAACAAGATCGGCTGTAACCAAGAACCACTGTCTCACTCACAGGCTGGAAAACTGCACAGCCGAGACCCACTATCACTCAAATGGCTCCCAAGATCCCAGATCTAATGCCAAAGTCACTCTCCCAAAGAAATCTGGTCTACAGACTGTTAACAACTCCACTCGGTCCCCTGACACGAGTGTAAATGCATCCCACAATAAACCGACCTCTCGGCCCACTACTTGGGCGAGTAAAACTCTAAGTCCAGAGTGATAAAAGAATAGTGCAGTGGGGATGTCTAGAGCAATAAAAACCTAGCCCAAGTTGAGGTTTTCTACAGTCTGGCTGAACATGCATCATATGGCAGTGGTGCTAGGTCAAGTTCCAAGATAAACAATAATTGACAGCTTGTAGGGAGCAAGATAATAATAATCAACAGCTTAGGGGAGAAAAATAGTCATATGATCATCGAACTACAACAGGAATATCAATTCACACATTCTAGCATGCTGGGCATCAAACATTAAAATATGCAAGTCCCTAAAGCTAGAATTAGTACACAGTCCGCTGATCTTGAAAAAGAGGTCACCCACCTGAAGCGCAGATCTGTCCAAGTCCTACAGCTGATAATACCAAAATAACAGCAACTCACTGACCCGTAAGTCCAGTACTGTCCAAAATCCCACCTGGTACAACATAGGCTACAGTCATACACAAATCTCCCAAAAATCTGTCCAAATATCACCTGCTGAATTTCAGCTGTACAGAAGCTAATATTTCACCTGCAGAAAGTGTCCAATAAATTCCAGTAAAAATATCCTGGCGTTCCTCGCGTCGATAGCTTCGAAACAAGTACCTGCACGCCCAAATCGGAGTTCCGTAGGCCAAGATATAAATTCCACAACACGGGCGCGCGAAAACATACAACCACATAACTGTAAAATCTTGCACAGATGAAAAGGAAAACATATACCTCCGGGAAGATCTCCAGAAATTCCAAGAAAATTCCACGATGATCCTTGCGTCGAGTAGATGAAAAAAGTCTATAAGCACGTCCCGATCCGAGATCTGTGCGCGAAGATATCCTCAAAGGAAGCCGCTGTCCTCACCAAAAGCTCACAGAAAAAGGGTCCCAATGAGCACGAGAAAACACCTCGAAAAACGCGAAATCTGAAAATGTCTGTGAAACCCAAAATCGTAGCCTCACCTGTCACGAATCCAGCGGCGAAGAAATCGCCCGAAAAGGTGGTCGGAGTAGGTCGGGGGAGCTCGTACACCGAAGAGCGACGGAAGAAACACCGAAGAACGAACGTCGCGCCGCGCCAAGAAAATGAGAACCTCGAAAAGCGTGCCCCCAGAAAGTCCCAAAATCTGCCGAAGGGTGGAGCTCAACGAGGGGAAGAATTCCTCTGAAGACCTCACAGCGAAAAGAGGAGAAAAAAGTGAGCTAAAGGGCCCAAGAAGCCTATTTATAGGCTCAGCCCAAAGGCTGAGTGGGCCGGGTTTCGGGCGCAACTTTCGGGCGCCCGAAATCCGGAAGAAGGGTCGGACGGCCCCCGTCCGACGCGCCCGAAAGTTTCCTGGGCTGACACGTGTCCCCATAACACGGAACAGCGGTGCAAGGCCGTCCGCTGTGCGCCACGTGTCCCACTCGCGGTCAGCGGGGTAGGTACGGTCCGCCAACCGCGTGCCGACGCGTGGCGCACTCGAGTACGGCGACCACTCGCGTTGCGACGCGTGGCGCACTCGAGTGCGGCCGACAGCCGCGTCAGCGCCCCCCTGCGCGTCCACTGTCCCGAGGCGGGACTTCAGCCACTCCGTGCACCGCGCAAGCTGAGCCCGCCACTCAGCTGCCGCCACGTGTCCCTGCGCCGGGTCTATGCACCCGCGCGGGGAACTCCGTGGACCGATCCTCCAGCGCCCGCCAATCGGAGGCCGAAACCTGGATCCTGCACAGTAATCCTGCACCGGCGCTCAATCAATGCACCAGCCGGTCAGAATTCCGTGGACCGCGCACCAAAGGCCTGCCAATCAGGCGGCGCCACGTGTCATGCGCCGGGTCCGTGCACCCAGCCGCGGCCCTCTGTGGACCGCGCGCTGCAGACCGGCCAATCATGGGCTGCCACGTGGCAGCCGGCGGTCCACGGCCCCTCCCATGCACCGAAATTCACAGTAAACTTCCGGGAGTCCGTTTTTGGGCATCCGGACTCAGAATTTAACAAGCAAATAGCCGTTTTCAAGCGTTTTTCCGCGCTGAATCCATTTCCAACCTCTGTTTGGCCAAAAGCCTTTTCATAATTTCGGCAAACACAGCCGAAGGCCAACACAGCTGTAGATAACTCACAGGGTCCATCTGTAGCATCTCCTTGACGCACAATGGGCCAGACACACCAACAATAGGTGTTCTAAACAAGGGATTCACCAGAAAAGCTGCATGGGAAACTGGGCCACCACATCCTCCCCCACTAAAAGGGAGTTTCGTCCCCGAAACAAGAAACAAACAGGCGTACCTCAAACAGACGTCCCGAACAGGAAGGGATAGATATCCCGCATCACCGTCTCCAGCTCCCAGGTAGCCTCCCGCTCCTCGTGATTGCTCCATAAAACCTTCACATAAGGTATCGACCGGTTGCGCAATTCTCTCACCTCTCGAGCAAGAATCCGCAACGGGCGCTCCTCGTAGCCAAGATCCTCAGCGATCTCCAAAGAAGTGAAGTCGATCACGTGCGAGGGGTCGAAAACATATCTCCTCAAAGCTGAGACGTGGAAGACGTCGTGAACTCCGGCCAGGCGAGGTGGAAGAGCAACTCTATAGGCCACAGGGCCAATCCTCTCAAGTACCTCAAAGGGTCCAATAAAGCGGGGACTGAGCTTTCCCCGAACTCCAAATCTCCTGACCCCTTTCGAAGGCGAGACCTTCAAAAAGACATGATCACCAATCTGAAACTCTAGGTCTCGCCGCCGAGTATCAGCATAGCTCCTCTGGCGACTCTGGGCTACCTCAAGATGTCGGCGAACCAATCTGACTTTCTCCTCTGCCTCCAGCAGTAAGTCCGGTCCCAAAGTCCTCCTCTCACCCACGTCACTCCAATACAGGGTGACCGACACTTGCGTCCATACAACGCCTCAAACGGAGCCATCTGGATGCTCGCTTGATAGCTGTTGTTGTACGCAAACTCAACCAATGCCAAGTGCCGGTACCACCCTCCTCCAAAATCCATAACGCACGCTCTCAACATGTCCTCAAGGGTCTGTATGGTGCGCTCAGACTGTCCATCGGTCTGTGGGTGGAATGCTGTGCTAAAACGGAGCTGGGTCCCCAAGGCTGACTGAAGACTCCCCCAGAAGTGTGAAACGAACCTCGGGTCCCTATCTGATACAATCGAGGCGGGTATGCCGTGCAGTCTCACTATCTCATCCAAGTATAACTGCGCAAGTCGCTCCAACGGCAAAGTCATCTGAACAGGCAAAAAGTGTGCAGACTTGGTGAGTCTATCCACGATAACCCAAATCGCATCGGCCCCACTCTGCGCCCTCGGCAGTCCAGTGACGAAATCCATGGTGATGTGGTCCCACTTCCACTCGGGAATTGGAAGACTCTGCAACTTGCCAGCAGGAACGCGATGCTCTGCCTTCACTTGCTGGCAAGTTAAACAATGAGCCACGAATCTTCCAATATCCCGCTTCATTCCGGGCCACCAAAAATGTGCCTTGAGGTCCTTATACATCTTAGTACCACCAGGATGAATGGTATAAGGTGTATAATGGGCCTCCCTCAAAATCTGATCTCTGAGCTCAGTGTCCATAGGCACACACACTCGGTCCCTGTACCGCAGTACTCCCGAGCTATCCACTACAAAATCCCCTAACTGATCAGCCTGAATCTGCGATCTAATCCGAGTCAAGTGGGGGTCCTCACTCTGTGTCTCTCTAATCCTCTCCAACAGAGTGGGCTGCAAGACCATAGACATGAGTCTAACAGAGACCCCAGGGGATACAACCTCAATCTGTAAGCGCCTCATCTGCTCCACAAGCGGTGCCTGCTGGGTGATCAACATGCTCAAGCTCTGCGCTGACCTCCTACTCAAAGCATCTGCCACTACATTGGCCTTGCCGGGGTGATAAAGAATACTCACATCATAATCCTTTAGCAACTCCAACCACCGGCGTTGCCTCAAATTCAGCTCCTTTTGTGTGAACAGGTACTTCAAGCTCTTATGATCAGTGTAAATCTCACAATGCTCCCCATAGAGGTAATGCCGCCACAACTTCAGCGCGAACACCACGGCTGCAAGCTCCAAATCATGAGTAGGGTAATTCTTCTCATAATCCTTTAATTGCCGTGAAGCATAAGCAATTACCCTACCATGCTGCATCAGAACACATCCCAAGCCGCTGTGAGAGGCGTCACTGTAGATCACAAATCCATCGCCCATCACTGGAAGTGCTAAAACTGGTGCCGAGATCAATCTCCTCTTCAGCTCCTCAAAGCTCTCCTGGCACCGCTCAGTCCAAACAAACTTTATCCCCTTTCTGGTCAAACTGGTCAGGGGAGTAGAGAGCTTCGCAAAGCCCTCTACAAAGCGACGGTAGTAACCTGCTAAACCCAAAAAGCTACGGACCTCAGTAACCGTCGTCGGTCTAGGCCAATCCCGAACAGCATCAATCTTCGTCGGGTCCACTGCCACTCCTGCGGCTGATACAACGTGGCCTAGAAAAGCAACCTCCCGGAGCCAAAATTCGCACTTTTTAAACTTGGCATACAGCTTCTTCTCTCGCAGAAGCTGCAGCACTATCCTCAAGTGCTCCTCATGCTCCAAATCACTCCGGGAGTAAATCAGAATGTCGTCAATAAACACAACGACAAACCGATCCAAGTACGGCTGAAATACCCGGTTCATTAAATCCATGAATGCTGCAGGGGCATTAGTTAATCCAAAAGGCATAACTGTAAACTCATAATGCCCGTACCGGGATCTAAAAGCCGTCTTGGGAATGTCCTCGGCCCTCACCCTCAGCTGGTGGTAACCTGACTGGAGATCAATCTTGGAGAACACAGACGCTCCCTGCAACTGATCAAACAGATCATCAATCCGTGGAAGGGGGTACTTGTTCCGGATGGTCACTTTATTCAGCTCTCTGTAGTCCACACATAATCGAAGCGACCCATCCTTCTTCTTCACAAATAAAACTGGCGCTCCCCACGGAGATACACTGGGCCTCACAAAGCCCACATCCATCAAATCCTGAAGCTGAGCCTTCAGCTCTCTCAGCTCAGCAGGTGCCATCCTATAAGGTGCCTTTGAGATTGGTGCGGTTCCTGGAACCACATCAATCACAAACTCAATCTCCCTCTCCGGCGGCATGGTCGACAACTCTGAGGGAAACACATCTGGGAACTCGCGGACAATAGGGATATCCTCGAGTCCCAGTGCCGCCGTAGGCACCTCTACAATCGTCGCCAGGAAGGCGGTACAACCCCTACTCATCATCCGCCGGGCTCTCGCCGAAGAAATAGTCATGGCAAATAAAGTACTCTGGCAGCCTCTGTAAACGAACTCCTCCTGTCCAGGCTCGCGGAGGGTCACCGTCCTCTCTCTGCAGTCAATGGTGGCAAAATACCGAGCTAACCAATCCATGCCAAGTACCACGTCGAAATCCTGGAGCTGCCGCAAGACGAGCAAGTCTGCCGGCAGGACCCAGGGTCCCAACTGTACAGGGCAATCCCTACAACACTCCTCGACATGCAAGACATGGCCTGGAATCTGAACCTCTAATGCATGCGATAAAGAAACTACCTCTATACCATGTAGGGATGCAAATGCTCTACTAATGCATGAGTGCGATGCGCCAGTATCAAAAAGTGCTCGGGTATGAACTGCAGAAATCAAAATAATACCTGCGACGACGTGATCTGCGGCAGAAGCATCCTCAAACTGGGCGGCATAGACACGCCCGCTCGGTGCTGGTGGTCGTCGATCTGGCTGCCGCGAGGAAGATGGAGCATGATCAGGCCTACCATAGGCCACAGAAGGCCCTGTCGTCTGCTGAGGAAGAGATGGTGCAGAAGCGGTGGAAGAAGCTGGAGAACCTGCTCTAGGGCATGAGCTCTGAATGTGACCGGCCTGCCCACAACGGTAGCAACGGCCGTGCCTCTGCTGACAATGCATCGGTAAGTGCGGCCCTCCACAAAAGATACAACGATCCTGCCGGGACTGCCGCGAAGTCTGCTGCTGCTGAGATGACTGCTGGGGTCGAGGTGGTCGACGCTGCTGCGAAGACTGACGAGATGATCCCGATCTCTGGCGCCCCTGCTGTCCACGACCCTGAGGATGGAATCGTGGGGGTCTCGGGGGTCCCTGCCTACTCGACTGCCCCTCATCCACCGGCGCCGGGCGCTTCGCCCCAGGAGTCACTACGGGGGCTGGAGCCACCTCTGCCATAACTGTCTCTCCAGACTCAATATATAGCGCCTGCTCCATCGAGGCCTCCAAAGTCTGCAATCTGAGGGCGCGAACAAGCTGATAAATGTCCCGGCGCAGCCCCCGCTCGAACATGTAGATCCGGTGTGACTCGTCCCTGGCCACGTGAGGCATACTAGCTATCAACCTATTGAATTCAGCTATGTATGCATGCACGGGCCGATCTCCCTGGCGGAGACTCCTCAGCTGCTCCTCCAAACTCTGTCGTACACTCTCAGGAAAGAAGGCCCCCAAAAGAAGACTGCGGAACTCCGCCCAAGAGAGAAGCTGCGACCCAGGCGGACCAGCGGGTCGCACACGCCGCCACCAAGCCTCGGCGTTGCCCTCCAGATAATGCGCTGCCAGGAAACCCGAAACCGATCCTGAACGAACAAACTCTCAAAGTGGCGCTCCAAGGCCGTAACCCAAGTCTCGGCCTCCCACGGCTCAGCACCCAGACCAGAGAAACGGGGTGGATCGAACCGGCGGAGCCTCATCAACAAATCCACCGCTGTACTCTGCTCAGAAGAAGTAAAAGGTCCCGTCGGCCCAGACGGTGGTCCGCACGAAACCGGCTCGACAGGAACTGCCGGTGCTGACGGAATCACAGGGGGTGCTGCAGCTGGCGAAGAGGGCACAGGCGAACTCTCAGGGGGTGCTACCACCGGCTGTGACCTCTGCTCTAACATAAGCATCATCCGACCCAAGGCCTCTTCCTGGCGCCGAGAAGCCTCCTCCTGGCGCTGCGAGGCCTCCTCCTGGCGCCGAGAAGTCTCCTCCTGGCGCTGAACAGCCTCAGACATCTGTGCCAACTGGGCACGAAGATCCTGCACCTCACTCTGATGTCCCTGTCCCGAGTCCTCCTCCTCGGGCACAGAAGAAGAAGGCTGCGAGCGCGTCGACATCCGGCGTCGCGGAGGCATCACTCACCTGCGGGGAACAAGAAGAACAGTCAGAACCCCCAAACAAAACACGACCCAATCCAGCGAAAGTCAATGGCATGCCGCCCTTCCCGTAGCACTATGTTGTCTGCAGCCAACATAGTTGCCACCGAAGGAAGACATGTCGATCACTCATCCCATCCACTGGGAGAGTTAAGGACCCCAATCCAGACTCTCGCTAAAAAGTTACGTCTCTCACGTAAGTCATCCTAGGGTCCAACTATAAGCCTAGGGTTTCTAAGTCCTCAATGACCTACACCTAGGCTCTGATACCACTCTAATCTGTCACGCCCCGGGTCGAAACTGCGACCCGGGCTCGCCAACAGATCCGCCGCCCATACGGGAAGCCCCGCATAGACGTAGCGACTAACCTGCAAAAGAGATCTATACTAAACAGATATCAGAGCTAAAAGGTAAAAGCTGGATAAAATAAAAACAACTCTCACAAAATATACAACCAGAGTCCTCACCCAAATACAAAGATCTCTCAAAATAAGAAGAGTACAACTCAATCCTCACTACAAGTCACTCGACATGAACTCACAAAAGTAGGGAGGTACAGCTACTCTCAGGCGACACTGGTAGGGATCTATCTCGCGACTCCCTTACCTCGATCAGTCGGGTCAGCAACAGGTGCGGCAGGAACTGGAGCAGAAGAAGAAGTCCCTGGGGAAAAGACACCACGACGGGTGTGAGAACTACGTCCCAAGTAGTTCTCAGTGGGTGCCGCCAACAAGCCCGACGGTCTGCCCACTAAGTCTACTAGAGGCAAAAGTAACAAAGCAGTGCGGAAGGAGAAAAACTGGTAAAGTAAACTCTACAGCTACTATGCCTCTATCTAGATGCTCAATAGTGGAACAGAAAGAACATGATGCTACAACTAGCTCTCGACTCATATCACCCAATCTAAACTGACTGCCGCATAGGGTCCAGTCAAACCTGCGCCTACCTACTGCCGTCACGTCCCAAGGGGACCGGACTTACGTAGGGCGTCCGTGACTGCCACTAACTGGCCCAGCCAGAGGGACTGTGTCCATGACTGCCACTAACTGGCCCAGCCAGAGGGAACACTGCGTCGACAAGTCGCGATAGAAGAACAGGCCCAACTCCGGAGTGGCTCTCGAGGGGAGCGACCCCACCGAGGAAAGTATCCGCGTATCTCTGTCGAGCTCAAATGTGGCTCATGCAGGCTATAATCCAAATCCTCGATCAACAAGATCGGCTGTAACCAAGAACCACTGTCTCACTCACAGGCTGGAAAACTGCACAGCCGAGACCCACTATCACTCAAATGGCTCCCAAGATCCCAGATCTAATGCCAAAGTCACTCTCCCAAAGAAATCTGGTCTACAGACTGCTAACGACTCCACTCGGTCCCCTGACACGAGTGTAAATGCATCCCACAATAAACCGACCTCTCGGCCCACTACTTGGGCGAGTAAAACTCTAAGTCCAGAGTGATAAAAGAATAGTGCAGTGGGGATGTCTAGAGCAATAAAAACCTAGCCCAAGTTGAGGTTTTCTACAGTCTGGCTGAACATGCATCATATGGCAGTGGTGCTAGGTCAAGTTCCAAGATAAACAATAATTGACAGCTTGTAGGGAGCAAGATAATAATAATCAACAGCTTAGGGGAGAAAAATAGTCATATGATCATCGAACTACAACAGGAATATCAATTCACACATTCTAGCATGCTGGGCATCAAACATTAAAATATGCAAGTCCCTAAAGCTAGAATTAGTACACAGTCCGCTGATCTTGAAAAAGAGGTCACCCACCTGAAGCGCAGATCTGTCCAAGTCCTACAGCTGATAATACCAAAATAACAGCAACTCACTGACCCGTAAGTCCAGTACTGTCCAAAAACCCACCTGGTACAACAATAGGCTACAGTCATACACAAATCTCCCAAAAATCTGTCCAAATATCACCTGCTGAATTTCAGCTGTACAGAAGCTAATATTTCACCTGCAGAAAGTGTCCAATAAATTCCAGTAAAAATATCCTGGCGTTCCTCGCGTCGATAGCTTCGAAACAAGTACCTGCACGCCCAAATCGGAGTTCCGTAGGCCAAGATATAAATTCCACAACACGGGCGCGCGAAAACATACAACCACATAACTGTAAAATCTTGCACAGATGAAAAGGAAAACATATACCTCCGGGAAGATCTCCAGAAATTCCAAGAAAATTCCACGATGATCCTTGCGTCGAGTAGATGAAAAAAGTCTATAAGCACGTCCCGATCCGAGATCTGTGCGCGAAGATATCCTCAAAGGAAGCCGCTGTCCTCACCAAAAGCTCACAGAAAAAGGGTCCCAATGAGCACGAGAAAACACCTCGAAAAACGCGAAATCTGAAAATGTCTGTGAAACCCAAAATCGTAGCCTCACCAGTCACGAATCCAGCGGCGAAGAAATCGCCCGAAAAGGTTGTCGGAGTAGGTCGGGGGAGCTCGTACACCGAAGAGCGACGGAAGAAACACCGAAGAACGAACGTCGCGCCGCGCCAAGAAAATGAGAACCTCGAAAAGCGTGCCCCCAGAAAGTCCCGAAATCTGCCGAAGGGTGGAGCTCAGCGAGGGGAAGAATTCCTCTGAAGACCTCACAGCGAAAAGAGGAGAAAAAGTGAGCTAAAGGGCCCAAGAAGCCTATTTATAGGCTCAGCCCAAAGGCTGAGTGGGCCGGGTTTCGGGCGCAACTTTCGGGCGCCCGAAATCCGGAAGAAGGGTCGGACGGCCCCCGTCCGACGCGCCCGAAAGTTTCCTGGGCTGACACGTGTCCCCATAACACGGAACAGCGGTGCAAGGCCGTCCGCTGTGCGCCACGTGTCCCACTCGCGGTCAGCGGGGTAGGTACGGTCCGCCAACCGCGTGCCGACGCGTGGCGCACTCGAGTACGGCGACCACTCGCGTTGCGACGCGTGGCGCACTCGAGTGCGGCCGACAGCCGCGTCAGCGCCCCCCTGCGCGTCCACTGTCCCGAGGCGGGACTTCAGCCACTCCGTGCACCGCGCAAGCTGAGCCCGCCACTCAGCTGCCGCCACGTGTCCCTGCGCCGGGTCTATGCACCCGCGCGGGGAACTCCGTGGACCGATCCTCCAGCGCCCGCCAATCGGAGGCCGAAACCTGGATCCTGCACAGTAATCCTGCACCGGCGCTCAATCAATGCACCAGCCGGTCAGAATTCCGTGGACCGCGCACCAAAGGCCTGCCAATCAGGCGGCGCCACGTGTCATGCGCCGGGTCCGTGCACCCAGCCGCGGCCCTCTGTGGACCGCGCGCTGCAGACCGGCCAATCGTGGGCTGCCACGTGGCAGCCGGCGGTCCACGGCCCCTCCCATGCACCGAAATTCACAGTAAACTTCCGGGAGTCCGTTTTTGGGCATCCGGACTCAGAATTTAACAAGCAAATAGCCGTTTTCAAGCGTTTTTCCGCGCTGAATCCATTTCCAACCTCTGTTTGGCCAAAAGCCTTTTCATAATTTCGGCAAACACAGCCGAAGGCCAACACAGCTGTAGATAACTCACAGGGTCCATCTGTAGCATCTCCTTGACGCACAATGGGCCAGACACACCAACAATAGGTGTTCTAAACAAGGGATTCACCAGAAAAGCTGCATGGGAAACTGGGCCACCACAGCACGCCGCCTGCCCGAGCCTGCGCCGCCGCCCTCCGCCGCCGGCGATCGCCGGAAACACTGTTCCGGCGGTGAACAATAACCGGAGCACAAAAAAACCAAGTAGGTAGTCCATTTCGACCGTTTTCGCGCGCTGAATCCGAATTTGATGTCCGATGTTCCAAATTCCAACTCTACAAACTGCCGAAAGCACCCGGAAAGGTATTCTTAGCCCAAATTTCGCGCTGAGCCCAAATTTAATATCTGTTTCGCGTGAAACCATCTCTAAACATCCGATGGGGTCAGCCGATCACCCACATGATCCAATAAAGCTCGAGGTCCATCACTTGTGTCCAATCATGCACCAACACCTCCCGAAACACAGTACAGGCTCCCCCGAAGTCACCAATGACTCTACCACAGCTCTACAGAGATCCAGGTCATCACAGCAAAGATGAAATCTTCCCTTGTCTTGTTGTTAATAGCTCCTTGCATGCTTATGACAATTCGTCTTGGTATCTGGATAGCGGGTGTTCCCGTCACATGACCGGTGACAAAAATTGTTTTCAAACTTTTGAGAAAATCTCCGGAGTACTTGTAGTTTTCGGAGACGATTGTTATTCCAAAATTGTTGGAAAAGGAACTATAGCTATTCCAGATGGCCCTGTTCTGAATAATGTTATTTGTTGAAGGCCTTAAGACTAACCTCATCAGCATTAGTCAACTTTGTGACAGTGGTTTTTCAGTTAATTTTTCATCTGTTGAATGTATTGTAACTGATAAGGACCATGTTTTCTTTTTAAAAGGGGTTAGATCTGAAAATAACTGTTATGTTGTTCCAAATAAAATTTCTGAAAATTGTAACCTTGCTTCTTTGAATAATGAAACGCTTTGGCATGAAAGGCTAGGTCACATAAATTTTAAGAAACTTGCAAGAATTTTGAATAAAGACGTGGTCATCCTAAACTTTCAATTAAAGAAAACATTATGTGTGGCGGTTGTCAAAAGGGAAAACAATCAAGGACTGCACATAAGAACTTGAACCACGTTGGTACCAAACGGCCTTTAGAACTATTGCACATGGATTTAATGGAGCCAACACGTCAACCATCTTTGGGAGGTAAATGGTATATTTTTCTATTGGTAGATGATTTCTCTAGATACTCATGGGTAGCATTTTTAAAAGAGAAAGCGGATACTTACGATTCTTTTCATGAGATTTGTCATCGTATTATGGTTGAAAAGAATGAAAAGATCTCGTGTTAGAAGTGATAGAGGTGGAGAATTCATAAATTCCAAATTCATTGATTTTTGCACTTCCAACGGCATAAAATATGAATTCTCAGCACCCTATACACCTCAACAGAATGGTTTAGTCGAGGGCAAAAACAGGGTTGTACAAGAGATGGCACGTGTTATGTTTCATAGCCGGAATTTACCGCTATATTTTTTGGCTGAAGCTGTGAACACTGCAGTGTATGTAATTAATCGAGTGTATTTGCGCCCGGGAACTTTAAATACACCATATGAACTATGGTTTTGTAGAAAACCAAATATCAAGTATTTTCGTATCTTTGGGAGTCGCTGTTACATTTAACGTGACCGCGAAAATCTTGGAAAATTTGACTCTCGAAGTGACGAAGGGATTTTCATGGGATATTCTACAAACAGTAGAGCATATCGGGTATTTAACTTGGTGTAGTAACCATGATTTTAAAATCTAGAATTCAGGTTTAAATCCAGAATTATTAGTGGGTCAATAGTGGCCCAAAAATATCGACTTTTGATCGGGGTCTGATCTGGAAAATCCGAGATCACCATTGCGATCGTCTCATCGAAACATAGAAGTTTCATATTCATATATTTTCGATCCGACGGTCGGATCTTCCAGAAATCAGAAAAGAAGCGGGCGGGCCCCCCAACTTAAGTGCATAGTAAACCTTGTATTTTAATTCACCTTGGATCACTAGTGGTCGAACCACTGTTTTAAATTTTAACATAGGGGTATTAGTAATGGACCCTAACTAATTTCAACATTCTGAACGCGATGGCACTGACGGATTTCGCGTTTGGCGATCCGGGTGCATCGGGATGCGTGCAATATACCGCATTTCGACAAACTTTATGGCCCGAGATTTCATACGAGCACCAAATTAAACAAATGAGTAGCCTATTTTGAAGGTCTCGACGAGCCGGACGTCGTGGTGAAGTCCGTTTCGCGAAACGGCGAACGAATTTTCTCGAAATGCGTGAAAAGCACCTAAAAATGGATCATTTTGCAAGAAATGTTAATATTTTATGTGTGAAAATGTTAGGGCTTGATACTATGTGGTGCTGGGTGCATTTGTGACCTACCTATAGCCTGCTAGGGTTTAGAGTGAAGTGTGAACCCGGTTTGAGAAAAGAATCTAAAGAAAACTTGCATTAAATCCCGAGTTGCCTCTTGAACTTCTTGAAACTGCTCCACTCAGGTGTCCTTTGGTTCCCTGCTGTCTTCAAAACCGAGCCCAAGTGGAGAGAAGCCAAAGGGAGCAAGCACCATTAGAGAGAGAGAGAGAACTCGAGAGAGAAAGGGAGATAGAAGAAGTTGGACCAAACCTTGTCAAGTTGGAGGGAAGTGCTCCTGGGGTGTTCCTGGTGTTTGGGAGGACCTTGCTGGAGTGGCCCGAGGCCGCGCAAGGAAGGGAGAGTGACCGGCTTCTTCCTCCTTCTTCCCCGAGCTCGGCTAAGGTAAGAGTTCCAAACCGTTGATTGATAGTACCCTAGACCACATGTAGTAGGATCCCTAAGTCCTAAGCATGCTCCATGCAAAGCCTGAGCCTCCCATGCATAGCAGTTGGCCGGCGAGAGAAAGAGATCGCCGGAAACCTAACCTAGCTCCGCCTCTAAAGAACACAGCAACCGATGGACCAAAAGGGCTAAAATTTTGGGTGCTGGGACTGTAGGTGGAGACGACCAACTCCACCAAATTTGGTGGAGTATGGTTGACCCGTTGAGTGGCAGTTCTATGCCCTAATTTTTGGTTTTGTTGCAAGTTGCCCGAGCCTTGTGCTCCGGCGTCGGCGCGCCTCCCCACCGCCGGCCAAGTGTCCAGAAGCATTGCTGGGACCAAAAGGATCCCAGCCATGCAATTGCATGGGTCCCATGCAAGCTTTGGAGGGTAAGGCCAAGTTGGGTTCGAAATTGAACCTTGAAGCCGCCGCCGGCGCTCCGGCCATCTCCGGCCGGGGAGGAAGGTTAGGGAAGCTTCGTGTGGACCCAGGGAATCTACCATCCAAATTAGAAGACTTCTAATTGCCTCTGTGAGAATTTGCCATTAGAGGGCTCAAGCTCGAAAATGGAGCTTGCTGCCGCCGCGTCGCCGCCGTGTTTTGCTGCCGGCCAAGGGTCTGGCAAGTTTCAGTGAAGCAAATAGCACCTGCTTGTGCTTTTGGTTGAGCCCCAGATCCTTTGGTTGAAGCATCACGAAAATCAATGCATGAGGCATCTTCTTCTTCCCGAGCTCCGGCCAGCCGAGGGCTTCTGGACTGCTCCAAGATGGGGGAAAAAGTTCTAAATACTTAATAGAACCTGTTGCTCCAAGTTTGATGCCCTCTGGTTCAGTAGTTGCAGAGATTGAGCTCGAGATTTATTATATATAGTTGTTAACAATTTGTGCCCACCAACTGCTTGCTAAAATGCCACAATGAACTTTGAAACAGAATTTGACAAAATTATAAATATGAAAGTTGTTCCAATTGGTCCCCTGAGCTCTGTGCTCACTTCAGTTCAAACAGAAACTGAGTGGATAAAAAGTTGGAGCAAGGTGAACTTGTATGTATGCAAGATGGTAGATCTCTGTGATCCAGCACACCTGGGCTGCAACCAGTGCAAGCCCTTGCATCCTCGCATGGTTTAGAGCAATATTGATATACAAACTTTAACTGTTTGAGGTTTAGAATAAAAGTTATATTAAAATCAACCTAAAACGATAATGTTGGAATAAAACTCAGTTCTAGGCTGTTTGCGAAGCCGCGACAGTGTATTCCTAGCTAATTTGGGGTCACTGGACGCGGTGCTCGTGTCAGATTTGGTGTTTTAAGTCCCGGAGAAATAAAAATGCATTTTGGCTATGTTAGAGAAGAATTTTATGGGCCAAAGTTTTCCTCGGGTCTCGTGCTGCTTCCAAATGGTGAGCACGGGCTTCGTCATGTCATAACGGACACGCTGAAACTTACGGCGCTGTCATCGGACTTCTGGTTTGAAAGATCGAGCGAAAACAGTGTTCAAATAAGCGTAATAATACGATTATAGAGAAAATAATGGATTAAGTTGCAAATGTAGTATGCTGGCTGTCTTTAGACAGTATATACGCACCTTCTAAGCCTTTTGTTAAAGTTCCGAGGACTCTAGTTGAGTGGGAAACGGATCTTGTTTCGTAAATCGGCAAAATTGTCGGTTTCACGAATTACGGTGCGAGTTCGTGTTGTAATTTGGATTCCCCGTGTTGTGACAAAAGTATAAAAATAATGTCGGGATAGGTTTGGTTGAGTTGTTCCCTAATCATAATTTTGATTTAGGTTGACAAAGTCTTCGAGCGTCCTGTTGGAGTCGAAGGTTCACCTGCGCATTGACAGGTGGGTTATCTTCGGTCCGGGCTTTATCATTTCGGCCCTCGGTGTATGGTATTGGTTGGACTCCTGTTCTTGTTAATCTAGGTTATATTTGAGCCTGTCTGCCTTTGATTGTGATATATATTGCCTTGACTGATTGGCTATTAGTTGCACTTCTATGCTTGATTATCATATTGATCTATTAATGTTTGAGCCTGCCATTCCTTTCGATCAATTATGCTTGATCTATAGTCTCTGTCTTTGTTGATTGCCCTGCATGATCTTTAGCCGTTTCCCAGTTGCTCCTATGGTTATTTGGATTTTTGCCATGCCTGATTGGACATACTTATGCCTGGTGATCTTTGTCGCTGAGCTTGTACTGCTGAACACATGTACATTTTATTTAAATAACGTTTTTACCCAAGCTTCGCATGGTCGCCTGCGTCTGTTCTTGTTTGATAGGACAAGGGCACTGCTCTGCGAGGTTTGAACCCAAAACCTGTTTTAATGATTTTTCTTAAAACTGCATGTGTTTGGACAGTATGATTTGGTCTGTAGTTGCTAAACCTGGTTCTATTTCATAGTGACTGTTGATTATATTCCGCATTGCATTCGTTGGTTAATAGATGTTGATCTTGCTTCTTGATGATCAAATATTACACTGCTGAACACATAATTTTAATCAACCAATGTTTTTACCGAGCTTCGTAGGGTCGCCGGAGTCTGTTCTTGTTTGATAGGACAAAGGCAATTGCTCTGCGAGGTTTGGAAACCCAAGCTTCGTAGTGTCGCCTGAGTCTGTTCTTGTTTGATAGGACGAGGGCAACGCTCTTCGAGGTTTGGACTTTTCAAAATAGTTTTCTCAAAAAAAAAAATATGTGTTCAGTTTTGTATATTTGGTTGGTCTGCCTGATTGAGTTGAGATTTGCTGTTGATCTTATGTTGAGTTGAGATTTGCCTTTGATCTTGCATATGAGTTGAGATTCAGTTGATTTTGCTATTGCATCCCAGTGGGGATTTCCCGGCTTGTTGCCGATGTTAAGGATTTTTGTATTGGCGTATTTCGTGATGTTGAAGATTGAAGATGAAGACTTGACAAATCATTTACATCAATCTCAAAAGAATGGATTCAAATGTTCAGGTACGTTAAATTAAATAATCTTTGATATTTGGAATACATTCTTATAGCTTAGAAACACTTTGGAATATTTTCTATGCCCAAAGAATCAAAAACTGGACAAATTGGATGTTCAGAGTCCGGATCAGAATTTCTGATCCTGAACCCGATCAGGATCAGAATTCCGATCCGGATCAGAATTCCGATCCGGATCAGAATTCCGATCCGGATCAGAATTCCGATCCGGATCCCGAACCTTGTTTTTTCAGGAATTGCTGAAAAAAGACGACGATCAGGATCGCCGTAAATCCGATCCGGATCGTCGTGCGGGAAAATTTCTGTTAAGGCAGTTTTTGATTCTTATCTCTTTCCAAAAGGTTTCTAGCCTATAAATAGACCCTAATATCATCTTTTAGGGTTATCCCAAGGGGGATCAAAGGTAAGAATCCACATAGAGAAGAAAAGGTAAACACCTCTTTATTTTAGGTTTTCTTTCTCTATTGATCGGTTTGATTCTAGGGTTTTCAAAATCTATATTTTCGAAAGAATCAAATCGATGAATACTTAGAGGGTGCTTCCTTGTCTATCTATGATGATCTAAGTATTCAAAATATCATCACCAACAAAACAACGATTTTCCCAAGAAATCGGCGCGTGGATTCGCGTGGCCTTGTGGACTCAAGGTGTTACCGTTTCGTGGATTCGAGACGAGGTGCGCTCGTGGATTCGAGACGTGCTACTTGGGTGAGACCGTGGATTCGGTCTGGCGTCGTGGATTCGACGTGACACGCCGTGGATTCGGCGTTGGACGCCTTCGTGGATTCGAGGTGCGCTGTGGAGCGAGCGGCGAAGATCTACTCGGAGCGTATGGAAAAGGTTGAGTCGTGTGTGTGCGTTATATCACCTTGTACGTGTTTTAATCTTAGTAGATTTCACCGTGTGATCGGTCCCGTGGTTTTTTACTCCTGGATTGGAGTTTTCCACGTAAAATCTTGCGTGTTATTTATTTTCCGCATTGGGTTATTTTTACGCAACGATTTTGGTGTGTTTATTGTTTACACCTATTCACCCCCCCTCTAGGTGGTTTTTCCCCTATTTAGATCCATTATATTAACATAACCCAACAATTGGTATCGGAGCGGGAATAGGGTTGTAAACATTGGTCGATGGTGGCAACATCAATAGACCACCGTTCTTCGATGGAACAAATTATGCCTACTAGAAAGTACGCATAAGAGCGTTTTTGATTTCCATCGACGAACGGGTTCAAAACAATAAAACACCCGGACGAGATCAAGGTAGAAGAATTAGTTGGTACACTTCAAACTTATGAAATTACTTTTCCTACTAACTCTTCTGCTGGAAAGCTCTCTTCTTCTTCCAAGTCTTCAGGTATGGCATTGAAATCAACAGAACATGAAGACGCGGATTCATCCTCCTCGGACTCTGACGATGATCTATCTATGGAGGACTTTGAGAAACAACTCGCTTTCTTGAAGAAAAAATTTCGCCGAAACTTCGGAAGAGGAAACTCAAGCAAATCTTCATCATTCTCGAAGTTCAAGAAAGGCAAAGGTGCTTCTACGTCAAAATCAAGAAAGCAAGAAGGTTTCTCAATGGAGAAGAAGAACGCCAAAGGACAGATCCAGTGTTTCAAATGCAAAGGCTTTGGCCACACTGCAACGGAATGTCCCAGCAAGAATCCACCAAAGAAGAAGGCTACGCAAGCCATCACGTGAGATGACTCTTCTTCTACGGACAAGTCATCTTCTAATGATGAGGATACAAATGCCATCACATTCTTCGCATCCACGACTTCACCCTTCGTGTATTTCATCGATTGCATCTGGTTCGTTGTCTATTTCTTCCTAGGATGATCAAACGGCAACGGATGATGAACCAAGCGATTCCGAAGGTGAAGACTTTGCTCACGCCTACCAACTACTTCTAGGGAACTCAAAGAAATTAGCGAAGCAAAATAAAAACTTGAGGAGAAGGTTGTTGAAATTCGAGGAACAACCTAATAGAGCAACTTCTCTCTCAAGGGCTCTTGAAGTGGAAAGGGACAACTTGGTTGAGAAAAATATTTTCCTTCAAGAGATGAATGAGCATTTTGAGAAGGAACTTGAAAAATCGGTGGATAAAGCTAATCTCTTCTCAAAGCTCTATTCCGAGGCACGACAAGGAGATTTTGAGATGACGAAGACCTTTTTTCCAACTTAAAGAGGATATGTATAGATTTTCTTCAGGACAAAGTAAGTTGGATCGCCTTCTTGGTCTTGGTCAAACTAATCATTTAGCCCTCGAATATGGCCGAACTTGTGAGGAACCAAGTTCGAGCAAGACAAGTTTTGTGCCCCAGTCGGTTGCTCCTTCTCCGACGGAAATCATCGTAGCCAACGTTGACAAACCTACCTCATCTTCTTCGGGTTCAACTTTTACCAAGGTATGTCATTGTTGTATTTTTTTTGGGCACATAAGACCTAATTGCAAGTATGGAGCAGAACGAGCAAATCAAGCAATACTTGCAACTACTACCATCAAGAACACGACTCGGGAAACGAAGAAAAATCTTCTAAGTGTTAAGACAGATGGTAGGACACCCCCTAAGCCGAAGTCATTGAGGAAATCAAAGAAAAGTGTATTGAGTGATTTTCGCATCCCTACGACCTCGGTAACTATTTTGTGTGACAACACAAGTGCCATTAACTTTTCTAAAAACCCTGTGTTGCAGTTTAGAACAAAACACATTGAATTTTCCTAGAGAGCTAGTTGAATCAAGTTTTTACAAATTTCTTTTGTTCCAACTGAAGATCAATTAGTTGATTTTTTTTTGATAAAACCTTGGATCAAAAATATTTTATTTGCGAAAAGCACTTGGCATGCTTTCAATTACATAACTTTTTGAACCACTGCTTAGAAAGGTTTTTGTTTGTGTTTTGTGTTCTTTTTGTAATATAGAGCATTAATTGAGCATTTGCTATACTGACTTTATTTGCATCCTTGCATGTTTAGAGAAGTTTATTATGATTTGAATATCATTATAACTCATTTGATGCAATGATCATTTATTTCAATTATTTCATCTCGAATTGATCAAAGTCATTACCTCTCTCAATGATCTTCTGGTATTTATTTTATCTTATTTGATGATTGAAATAAGTATGAACACAGGATCAATTTTTGGTTGAATACTGAATATCTTTCATAATTGATAGCCAATTAAGGGGGAGTTTATTATGTTTTTCATGCTCAAAAGATGTGGAAAGAGTTACATCCTTAATAGGAGTGTGAAAACTACCACCACATGGAGGAAAGAGCTACCACCTCGGTTGTCCGAGTACTGTGTGCAGCTACCACATGTTAACCAAGCATGGTGATCTTGTTTAATCAAATAAAATGCTTTTTGGAATACTTGACTATGTCAAATTCCAAGGTTGGTATAAGGTGGGATTTCTAAAAGATGCTCAAAGAGTCACTTCCCAAATATATTGACTAAATATATTATTTGACTTATTTGGGATTTCAAACATCTATCGATCTTGGTGCTTTATTTTCTTTGCTCAATTGAGAATTAGATAAACTCTATACTCATTAGATCGTGAAGGATGTTTGAAAATTGATCAACTTTAGAGGTTATAATTCTTTTAAATTTTCGTTTCACAATTTGGGATATTTTGATAGATTTATCATAATCTATTTCTTTCTATGTGAAATGATATTTTTGTATAAAGTTGATATGCAGAAATGCTTACATGTTTTTTTTGAATTTTCTAAAAACATGGGATTGATCTATTTTTAAAATTCCTTTTTGAAAAAATGATCTTGATTCCTAGCCTCTACACATGTTAAGGATTGTTTGGGCAAGATTTTTCAAAAATTTGAAATTTAAACAATTTTTCATGTTCTTTGAGTTTTTGCTCACAGATGCTATTTTTCAAATACTCTATAACAAAGGCTCTTGAGTGGACAATCATGTTCATCACCGCGTTGGTTAGCACGAGGATGACCAATAAATTAAGGAGAACAGAAAAGACTGATTGAATCTCAAAGGGGGAGAACATAGATGCTCAAGACAGGGGGAGAACATGGAGAACAGAGATGATAAAAAGAGATGCTCAACATAGGGGGAGATGGAAAAAAAATGAGGAGCCACTTGCTGAGATTGTATCGGTGAGAGACATGTGAATGTTGAAGCTTTTCGGGAACAACAAAGACTATCATCTGAGCAGGAGCGAATTTCAATTGAACAAGATCAGATTTCTCTTGACCTGCAACGGATTAGTACAACACAAGTGGTCTTGACGAAGAAGTACAATGCACTGATGAAGTTGGACAAGAAGATTTTTGCAAAACTCGGATGCAGCAACTTCGATGACAACGATACCGTTTCAGATTGATTTTTGATGAAATTGACTTTAGTTGTTTTTCTGACAAAAGGTTTTTCGTTTGTCTATTTTTTTTCTCTCTTATAATTTTGGCTGGTTTTTGTGACAAAAAGGGGGAGAGAAAGGAGAAAAGAACGAGCCAATAGATCGTTTGGAAAAAGGGGAGAAGGAAAAGAACGAACATGACCGGATAACTTGAAACTTGAAGTTTAACACTAACTATTCTACTGACTATTTTGCGTTGTAACTTCTAACAAGTTTTGTGACAGGTCATGCAAAAGGTATGAACATTTGAACTTCTTTGACATTATGGTTGGAACTAACCCTGATGATGGATAAAGATATGTGATATTTTGATTGTCTACTTTTATGCATATCTGATACCTAATGTCATATTAAATGTATAACTCTCTGGTTGCTTAACGATTAAATTCTTGAGGTATTAATGATTTCTTGTTGTCAAGAATTGTTTCTTTTGCAGAGAGTACAAGATTTGAACACTCCTAGTTGCGTCTAAGTCTAGAGTTTGTTTTAGGAGGTTATCTCTTGTATTTACATTTATTTGGATCGTTCATGCGTATTTTTGTTGTATGGTGATAGCAACAAAAATCGTCTTTTTGTTATTTTTTTTTGTGGATTATGTGTTTTGTCACGAAACCGCCAAAGGGGGAGATTGTTAAGGATTTTTGTATTGGCGTATTTCGTGATGTTGAAGATTGAAGATGAAGACTTGACAAATCATTTACATCAATCTCAAAAGAATGGATTCAAATGTTCAGGTACGTTAAATTAAATAATCTTTGATATTTTGAATACATTCTTATAGCTTAGAAACACTTTGGAATATTTTCTATGCCCAAAGAATCAAAAACTGGACAAATTGGATGTTCAGAGTCCGGATCAGAATTTCTGATCCTGAACCCGATCAGGATCAGAATTCCGATCAGGATCAGAATTCCGATCCGGATCAGAATTCCGATCCGGATCAGAATTCCGATCCGGATCCCGAACCTTGTTTTTTCAGGAATTGCTGAAAAAAGACGACGATCAGGATCGCCGTAAATCCGATCCGGATCGTCGTGCGGAAAAATTTCTGTTAAGGCAGTTTTTGATTCTTATCTCTTTCCAAAAGGTTTCTAGCCTATAAATAGACCCTAATATCATCTTTTAGGGTTATCCCAAGGGGGATCAAAGGTAAGAATCCACATAGAGAAGAAAAGGTAAACACCTCTTTATTTTAGGTTTTCTTTCTCTATTGATCGGTTTGATTCTAGGGTTTTCAAAATCTATATTTTCGAAAGAATCAAATCGATGAATACTTAGAGGGTGCTTCCTTGTCTATCTATGATGATCTAAGTATTCAAAATATCATCACCAACAAAACAACGATTTTCCCAAGAAATCGGCGCGTGGATTCGCGTGGCCTTGTGGACTCAAGGTGTTACCGTTTCGTGGATTCGAGACGAGGTGCGCTCGTGGATTCGAGACGTGCTACTTGGGTGAGACCGTGGATTCGGTCTGGCGTCGTGGATTCGACGTGACACGCCGTGGATTCGGCGTTGGACGCCTTCGTGGATTCGAGGTGCGCTGTGGAGCGAGCGGCGAAGATCTACTCGGAGCGTATGGAAAAGGTTGAGTCGTGTGTGTGCGTTATATCACCTTGTATGTGTTTTAATCTTAGTAGATTTCACCGTGTGATCGGTCCCGTGGTTTTTTACTCCTGGATTGGAGTTTTTTCACGTAAAATCTTGCGTGTTATTTATTTTCCGCATTGGGTTATTTTTACGCAACGATTTTGGTGTGTTTATTGTTTACACCTATTCACCCCCCCTCTAGGTGGTTTTTTCCCTATTTAGATCCATTATATTAACATAACCCAACAGCCGATTACCCGGTCAGTGGACCGTGAGTTTGAGCATTTGCATTTGATCGCCCGCACCGTTGTACTTCACGAACATCAGCGGAGTCATGACCCGTGTAGATGTTCTTTACCGGTAAAGTGGTTAGCAGTTGCGACCCATGACCCTAGTTTGGGAAATGTCAATCAGGTGGTGCCAGGTGGGCAGTTTGCCTGAGGTCTTGTGGGACCAATATGGTGGCTTGTAATTGGGTATTTTGAGTTATCCTATGTTTGATGCATGATTCTGCTTGTTTTACCTGCTCTAGTTATAGCCTGCTTTTGTCATGATACTTGTTTATCCTGTTTTCAATTCCTGGTTTAGTTGAAGATAGTCGTTTATTGATACCTGCCTATTTACTTATTCAGCATGCTTGATTCATCTTATTCCTGTCAAGATTATACATATTCCTGTTGGTTATTCTTTTGCTTCATAAATGCTTACCTAATATGATTCTCCTGATTCCTATGCCTGTTATAGATGTCAGCCTATGCTTGCTTCAAGATTTGCTAAATTGATTTAACTGTAGCTCCAATTATATATCTGTTATTCCTAACATGTGATCATTTACTATCCTCTAGTATTGTATACCAGTAGGTACGATCTGCTATTTCTCGGCTCGTCGTGCCCACTGGGATACACTCCGGTGTGTCTCACACCCTCGGGTGACTGTTTTTCAGGTCAAGCGGTGTTGGGATGTCGGGACGAGTTGGTGAGGTTTCGAGTTAGAGTTTGACCCTGGACAGCCGAAAGCACATGTATTTGTATCAGAAAAAGGAAATGTGTAATTCATCTGTAAAGTTGTTGTAATAATTATTTTGTAATCTTAATAGATGTAGTACGTAGTCAGTACTCTGATTGATTGCCAAGCTAGCCGTGCATATATAGAAAAGGCTTAATCCCCAGTGGGATTGGGACTCTTCTATATATGTGGCGGTCTGTTGCGCCCTGGCTGCTTTTCAACTCTGATGTTTTAAAAAAGAAAAAATTTTAGACGCTAGTTTTTAAACTCGGGGCGTGACACTTGGAATCTAAAACGATGGTGGAATCTATAAATGTTAAAGTAGATGAACCTTTTCACTTTGCATCTGATAAATCTACCCCTGATATCTCTCTTGATGATGATACTCCTATAAATGCATCTTCTCATAATAATTCTTCCGATAATGATGATGCATCTAATGGTTCTTCAAGTTTATCTGATGTGCAGGAATCATCACATGTACCTCCGAGTACTCCGCTACCTCAAACGTTACGCATCTCCAAGGATCATCCTGAATCTAACATTATTGGAGACCCACAAGAAGGAGTCAGGACTCGGAGACAGTTGGTTTGTGGATTCGCTTGTTACGTTTCCTTGATAGAACCAAAGAACGTCAATGAAGCTCTTCAGGATGACTACTGGATTGAAGCGATGCAGGAAGAGCTCCATCAGTTTGAACGAAACAAAGTCTGGAAATTAACGAAGCCTCCGAAGCAACACAATGTGATAGGTACTAAATGGATTTTCAAGAATAAGAAAAATGAGGATGGTACCATCATCAGGAACAAAGCACGTCTAGTTGCTCAAGGCTACTCACAAATAGAAGGTATAGACTTTGATGAAACTTTCGCCCCTGTAGCTAGACTCGAGTCCATTCGTATCTTATTCGCGATAGCTTGTCATTTTAAAATAAAATTATTTCAAATGGACGTTAAGAGCGCGTTTTTAAATGGGTTTTTAAATGAGGAAGTTTATGTGGCTCAACCGAAAGGTTTTGTAGACCATAAACAACCTAACCATGTTTTTCGTTTGAAAAAGGCTCTTTACGGTCTAAAACAAGCACCGCGAGCATGGTACGAAAGGTTGACAAAGCACCTTTTGGAGAAGGGCTATACTCGAGGGGGAGCAGACAGGACTCTCTTTGTGAAGCATTATCAAAATAACTTCATTGTAGCACAAATCTATGTCGATGACATTGTATTTGGTGCAACAAGAGATAATGATGCTTCTAAATTCGCAGAAACCATGGAAAGCGAATTTGAGATGTCAATGATGGGCGAATTGATCTATTTTCTTGGATTGCAAGTGAAACAGAATGAAGAAGGCATCCATCTGAGTCAATCCAAGTATGCAATGGAGTTGGTCAAAAAGTTTGGTTTAGAAAATTCTAAAGATTTTCCGACTCCAATGGGAACTAGCAACAAGGGATTAGGAAGTGAATCTCTTAGTGAGAATGTAGACGAGAAACTTTATCGCAGCATGATTGGAAGTCTACTTTACCTCACGGCTAGTCGCCCGGACATATCCTTTAGTGTTGGGATCTGCGCGAGATATCAATCAGCACCAAAGGAGGTTCACCTGAAAGCGGTGAAACGGATCATCCGGTACGTCAAAGGAACCATAAATTTCGGAATTTGGTATCCTATGGGAACAAGTCTTGACATTGTAGGATATTCAGATGCCGATTGGGTAGGATCTGTGGATGATCGGAAAAGTACGAGTGGTGCATATTTTTATCTTGGCCATTGCCTTGTTGCATGGCATAGTAAAAAGCAAAACTGCATTGCACTCTCGACTGCCGAAGCGGAATATATTTCAGCGTGTAGTTGTTCAACCCAACTCATTTGGATAAAAAGTGTGTTGAGCGACTTCCGAATTTCAGCAACTTTGGTAATAATTCTTTGTGACAACACAAGTGCTATAAATATTTCCAAAAACCCTGTGTTGCACTCAAGAACAAAACACATTGAACTTAGATATCATTTCTTAAGAGAGCTAGTTGAATCAAATATTCTCCAACTTTCCTACATTTCAACTAAGGATCAATTAGCTGACATTTTAACAAAACCTTTCGATCAAAAACGATTTATTCATTTGCGTAAGGCAATTGGAATGCTTTCCTTGAAATAATCTCTTTTTGAAACCATTGCTTAGGTTAGGTTTTGTTTTGTGTTTTTGTTCATTATCTATGCTTGTACATAGAACATTAATTGAGCATTAGTTATATTGACTTTAACTGCATCCTTTTATATATTTAGAAATTTATTATGCTTTAGATATCATAATAATTCAGTTGATGCAATGATCATTTATGTCAATTAAGTCATCTTTTAAGTGATCAAAGTCAATTTCTCTCTCAATGATCTCTTGGTATAGTTTTTATCTTATTTGACAATTTAGTCGAGTATGAAATCGAGATCAATCTTTGGTCGAGTTCTTTATATCTTAAATAATTGATAGCCAATTGAGGGGGAGTCAAAGAAAATTGTTATGCTCAAAAGATGTGGAAAGAGTTACATCCCAATGAGGAGTGTGAAAACTACCACTACATGGAGGAAAGAGCTACCACCTCGGTCGTCTGAGTACTGTGTACAGCTACCACATGTATACCAAGCATGGTTTTTCAAGTTGATTAGATAAAATGCATGTTGAAATACTTGACTCTGTCAAATTTCAAGGTTGGTATAAGATGAAAATTTTAATGAAAGATGCTCAAAGAGGCACTCTCTTCAACAAATTGACTAGATACATTATCTAACATATTTGGGATTTCAAACATCTATTGATCTTGGTATTTCATTTTCTTTACCAAAAATGATTTGATAAAGGCATTACTCATAAGATTATGTTAGATGTGATTGAACTTGTTCAACTTTAAGGGATTTAAATTTTATAAATTTTCGTTTCATTATTTGGATATTTTTAATGGATTTTGCATAATCTATTTTTTGTTATATGAAACGATGATTTTCATTTAAAGTTGATACACAAAAGTGCTTACAATCTTTTTTTGGATTTTCTGCAATTTTTCTGAATTTTTTTGAAGAAAAAGTTTGAAGCCGGTCCGGACTGGACAAGCCGATCCGGACCCCGAACGCAGGAATTCCTGCGGGTAGCCGATCCGGACTGGATTCTTGAGGCAGTCCGGATCGCGGCTAGGGTTTTATATAGAACAAAAGGGTTTTGATTTCTTTTTACTTCAATCTTTTGTTTCTAAGTCTCCAGACCTTCTCTCTCTAGAAAGCAACGATTTTGGAGCCTTCCCAACCCATCTTCTTCGATTCAAAGTGAGTTCTCATGATCAAAAACTCGGGTTTTCACAGTTTTTCTCCTTTTTGCTCAAAACGTGATGAAATTTCTATATCTTTTTCGTTTGAGAATGGTTTTTGATCAAATTTCTTTTGAAATAAGAACTCTGGGTAGATTAGCTTTGATTATATGCTAGGTTTTCTCTTGATAAACGAATTTTTGGGCTTCGATTTCTAAAAATTCGGTTTTAGGGCATATAATGAGAATTTTTGAAAATCATGGAATTGATCCGTTTTTAAAATTCTTTTTGCAAAACTAATTTGATTCCTAGTCTCTCTACACGATAATGATTGTTTGGGTACAATTTTTTGAATTTTTGAAAATTAATAATTTTTTCGTGTTCTTGAGTTGTTGCTCACAGGATTCTCTTTTTCAAAAATAGCAGCGATGGTGATCACTTGGGTAATTTTTCTTCTAACTGCTATGGTTCACACTAGAGCGACGAACAAGCCCAAAAGGGCTAAGAAAACTCGGGATGATTCTGAGACAGAATCTGAGACTGAATCGATTGATTGGGATGAGCTCTTGGTGGAGGCCACTGTACCTTCTGCCTCAAAGGGGAAGGCCCCTGCTGAAACTTCCAAGGCAAAGGCTCCGCCTACCGCTGCTTGTAAAGGAAAAGCCCCAATGGAACCAAGTCCAGCCAACACCAAGAGAAAAAGCATTGCAAGAAAAAGAGGAAGTGCTCGGGGTATTTCAATTAAAGAACCACTTGCAAGCCAACCTCCTCCACAAGACTTCATAAGCTCTGAGAGGATTAAGGACTTTGAGAAAAGAGAATGCATTGGCGAGCGACATGTAAATGTCAAAGCTTTAAACGAGCGCTCTGCATTATTTGGAACACTTTTTGATCAAGCGGGACTTGCACCGATTTGCAAATTCCCCGAATCTTCAGAATACTATCTTCACTCCGTCAGGATGTTCTACCAGAATGGATCAAAGTTGATTGATCAGGATGACGGACAGAGAGAATTTCACACAATGGTCAGAAACATCAAGATCAAGGTCACTCCACAATTAATTGGAGAAGTATTGGGAATAAAGGCACAGGCTGAAGGAACGCACTATCTGAAAAGTCATCGCTTCTCTGCCAACTCATGGAGAGTAGTCGTGGATGGAATTTGTCTTCCAGACACTCAATCGACAGGAAATTCTATTTTTTCAAGAGAGCTTCGACCGAAATACCGATATTTGAATTTTATTGTTTGCTACAACATTCTTCCGAATATGCAAACAAAAGTTCTTCGATGGGATAGGATGTTATTTCTTTATCTTCTGGGAAATCCCACAGCGGCTTTGGGATCAAACTTCAACATTCCTTATCTTATCTGGTCGAGGATGGCGCGGTATGTGGACAGTGCTCATCCTACAGAGAGACTTCCCTTCCCAATAATAATTATACGGATTTTGCAAAGATTCAAAGTCGATACTTCCTCGTCGACCTATATGCATAGTTTGGGAACGATCAACGACACTACTATTGTCAAGTCTCTCACTACCAAACAAGATGAGCCTCCCTCGCCTCCTCTCAGACGTAGACAATCAACTTCAGCAGCGACAGCTTCAGTTCCACCAGCACCTGCAGCACAACAAGCACCTCCTTCAACCTCAGACGATGATGCTTCGGTGACCTCAATCTATAGAGAACAACAACGTCTCTCCTCCGAGCAAGAACGCATGTCCAATGAGTTCATCAAAATGAAGGAAGAAATTCGGGAAGTTAAAAAGGAGCAAGTTTCAATGAACAGGCGGATAAAAAAAATCTTCCAAAAACTTGGGTGCATTAGTTCCGAGGACTCTAAGTAGTGTTTTATTCTAATCTTTTCTTTCTTTTGCAGGTTTTTCAGTTTTTCTTTGTTTAGTTCTCAAGTTTTTCTTGTTTTAAACTTTTAACTCTCCGTTTATTTTGTGATTTTGGCTTGATTTTGTGACAAAAAGGGTGAGAGAGAACAAACAATGATCGACTAATGGTTGTGAACTTTGAACAACTTTGAACTATTCAAGATATGTCGATTTGGGATTGTGATTTTATTACATATCTGAATTTGTGAATGTCATGAATGCTTCCTTTTTGCAGAGAGTACAGATGTCTAAGTCTAGAGTCTGTTTTAGGAGTTTATCTCATGTATTTATCTTTATTTGGATCTCCAATGTAATTTTTTGTTGTATGGTGATAGCAACAAAAATATCTTTTTGAATTTTCTTGAGTGGATTTGTGTTTTGTCACGAAACCGCCAAAGGGGGAGATTGTTAAGGAATCTGTGTTGGCGTATTTCGTGAAAATTGTCACGCCTTGAGTCCGCCAATTTGTACAGTTCGGGCACGCCAACAGACCCGCCAATCGGGTAAGACCTTTTTCTACCCGAAAGGAACAGTAACATCCATAATAACACAACAAGTGTATGCGGAAGCTCAATATCAGAGTACTAAAAATCACTACAAATTTAAAACTTTCATTCAGTAACAAATAGTTAACGTGGAAATGAAAGCATACAAGAGTGAACCATAATATAAATTTATTACACTTTACATCTCTGAACTTTCAAATAAAATTATTACAATTTCCTTTACATAATATCCTCACCATACATAGTTCACTCAAGAAATATAAAAGGGGATACCTCTGCTAGACCCTCTAGGTCTCTATGCTGCTGGGCTCTTGCCCCTGTCGGATACCTCGCCGTCTGCGTCTGAAACGTCTCGACCGCCGCATCCATACCCTAACCTGTGGGGGGAGTCACCCAAGGGGTGTGAGAACTACAACTGAGTTCCCAGTGGGTTCAACCACCGAGAAAAAGTGTCCTACACCACTTGGTCCAATAGAAGCAATAATAATAGAGTGCTAGGAAAAACTAAAATCCTCAACATCAATACGCGGCTATGCAATATAATATATCACTACACTATCTGTGTATACTCATCGACCCAGCACTACTCTGTCTAGCCACACTAGGCTGCTAAGTACCAACTCGGCCACTATGCCGCTGTGTACAGGGTCAAACTAACCCGGCCACCTTGGCTACTCTAATTTCTCTTTATTCTTTAAATTCTGGTGCTTTAGTTCAAGTTAACCCTCAGAAATTCTTATCCAACGGGCCCCAGCCCGGTAGTCCTGCTACCATAAGATAAGATTTCTAAGGTTGCCGATAACACCCGCAAGTGTTACCCCGCCCAACGGGGAACTTGTCATACGGGTCACTGCCCGGGAGAGGGACACTGCCCTTGGCTCCGACAAGATCTACGTTTCACCCCCGAAGGTACGCCCATTTTATCTTTTTTTTTTTTCTCTTTTCTTTTCTTTCCTTTCTTTTCTTTCTCTTTTTACTTTAGTTCTTAGCCTCTTTGCCTTTGAACCCTTGCTTTTCTTCTTATTCGAGCTTATAACTCCCTTTTGCCACTGGCAAATCTCTTTCTCTTTCCTTTGAGCATTTAGCTTTTTGCTTTTACTTTAAGCCTTTCGAAAGTACCTCGTCCGACGGGTCACTGCCCAGGGAGTCTTGCTCCACTTGACGAGTCTCAAATTCGAAGGCGCCATTTACATTCTCTTTATGCTTTTTAGCCACTTTTAGCTTGCTTTTAAACTTTGCCTTTTTACAACAATTTACCTCTTATACTAGGTCTCGCCATAAGGATAACTAGAGTGTCTCCTGGACTCTTAAACATTTCACCTTCATTTATTTAACTCAAATTGAAGTTAAAGTTATTGTCCATTTGCCCAGACACCCTATGACTTTCTAGGGTTATATTTATTTAATTCTTCAACCTTGGGATCTCATCCCACTTTTCTGATTCCTCACTGAATCCTAAAGTTAACTTAACCCTATTCTCCAACTTCACTTTTAACTTACAGTTACACTGACTCTAATTTTCCGTTTTTCCTTCCATGTCTCCACACTTGATCCATTTTTCCCTTTCCTGATTCCTTATTGAATCCTTAAGTTAACTCTTTTTCCTGTTCTACTTTATCTTAGAGTTACTCTGACTCTAATTTCCTGTCTGTGAGTTAAAACTCCTCTAGACCATCTCAGGTTTCCTTTACCTATGTTCCATGTGATACTCATCCTAGAGTTCCTTGACTCTATCTTGTTCACTAGTTCACCTTAGGTTACCTTTACCTAAGTTCCATGTGATACTCATCCTAGAGTTCCTTGACTCTATGTTGATCACTCTATCCAGTGTTCTTAGGTATCCCCTAAGACAATGCCACTCGTCCAATCCTAGGATAACTCCTAAGTTGATGTCACTCGTCAAACCCCTATACTAGGTTTTCTCCTAGTCTTACTACCAACAAGTTCCGTTCCCTTATGTCAGATGATTGCTAGGGTTGTACCCTAACATGATCACAGTCATCACATAATTATTCATTTCTACGCATACAATTATAACATAATATTTTTATTCATATTCATCATAAAAATAATATTCATCCTCTATGCATGCAATTATCATCAATTTAGATAAGTCAAGAATTGCATTTTTCCCCTAATTCTTTTTACACATGCAAATTAATTATCTCCTTTTTGGCAACCAACAGTCGCATTTTTTCATCTGTGTCCATCTACACATACCAGTTTATCCCCTATTTGGATAAATCATAAATGTCACTTTTCCTCTAAATATCTTTACACATGCACACTTATCATCTATCCTTGGCAACCAACAGTTGCACTTTTCATCTGTATCTCGCTACCCATGCAATAATAATCATAATGACCTAACGCCTCTAACAGGCTACTATCATGTTTCTAGATCGAAAAGCAAAGGAGCAAGGGGAGAGGTCACCCAATTTCGGCAGAATCCCCCACCTTGTGGTGTACCCAATTGCTTGTAGACACTGGCAATTGGTCTCCGCGCGATTCCACTTGTCCCCTCGAGTTTGCACGCAAAACGGTGCGCATCCCTCGAGTCCGCACGCAAAACGGTGCACGCCATTAAAAACCCGCACGCAAAACGGTGCGCGCCATTTCAGTCTGCACGCAAAATGGTGCACGTCTGACTGTAGGGTTGCACGCAAAACGATGCATATTTTTTTTCTTGCCCTACACGAAAACGATGCAAAATATTAGAATCTGCACGTAAAACGGTGCACATTGGTCCATCCTGCACGCAAAACGGAGCACATAATGCGTATTGGCACGCAAAACGGTGCACTTTCCTATAGCCCTGCACGCAAAACGATGCGTCATATTAGAGACTGCACACCAAAACGGTGCGCGTTAATTCGATTGGCACGCAAAACGGAGCACGTACTTCAAATCTGTACGCAAAACGGTGCATGCTTAACTATAGGGTTGCACGCAAAACGGGGCACGTTTTTTCTAGCCCTGCACGAAAAATGATGTATAATATTTGACTTTGCACGTAAAACGGTGCACAACAACTCAATCTGTGCGTAAAACGGAGCACGTACCTCGGGTTGGCACGCAAAACGGTGCACTTTTGTTTTGCAACGTTGCACGCAAAACGATGCGCATTTTCCGGGTTTGCGCCCAAAACTGCGCAATTTTGCCGAATCCGCACGTAAAACGGTGTATTTTTTTTCTACAACTAGCATGCAAAACGAGGCGTGCCAAAACGCCCCCGACAGTTCACGCAGTAAAACGGTACAGTAAAACTCGGTCCCTAACACGCAAAACGGTACAGGGTCAAATTTAATGTCCGAAATGAGGCCAACAAACTGTGCCAAAAATACCGTAAAAACGACGAACGGAACCTACCTCGACAGCGTCGCGCCGCCCCACGTGTATGCACGCGATCCCCAGGCTGTTTGGAGCATCTTGCGCGCTCCACGAGGTCGTCGACGCGCCAAAATTTCCACAAAATTCCCTCTCCCTCTCTCCCCTGCGCTCGGTTGGGGAAGAAGAAGAAACAGGAGTAGGGAAATGCTGCGGGGGAGAAAGGAAGAAGAAGAAGAGAAGAAGGAGAAGGGGAGGGTGGTCCATGGACCGAGTTCACGGAGGCATCCAATGAGGAACTTCCATGTGGCGGTCCACCACCCAAGGGTGCGTGCACCCGGTCCACGTGCAAACGTGGCACGCGTCCCGCGCAGGAAGGCGCGCTTCCCCAGCGCGCCAGCTGCGTGCCTTGCGCATTACGGCACCACTCGAGCCGCGTGCTGCCGCCACCACAGAAATCCGTTTTTATCCCGGTTTCTGTCTATTTTTCATCCGTTTCCGTCGAAATTTGACAGGCGGCTTCGTTTCAGCTTAATTTACCACAGAAAAATTTAAATTTTCACTTTGGGCCATTTCTGGGCCACCAAAAGCCTCCCTGTATCCAAAATCGCTGGCGGACCCGTTCTCACAATCCGGGTATCCGATCAACACGAAATTTTTACTGTAACCTTAAAACATAATTACGAAACTCCCTTAATTTTCTAAGAATTTTTCGACACTGTTGGCGGAGCCCGTTCTCACTATCCGGCCTCCGATTAACGCGAAACTTTTTCTGTGGTCTTAAAACATATTTACGGGGCTCCCGTAATTTTCTCGGAATTTTTCGACACTGTGAATTTTCCACTAAAAATCTGGGCCCCTTTCTCCAATAAAATTCCAGATCTCCATATTTTATCCCGATTTGGGCCCAACTCGCTTCCACATATTCTTTACTCCCCTAACTTTCATAACAATAGTATTTCATACCACCTTTATTTACATTTATTTATGTGCCGAAAATCCGGTACTTTACATTCTACCCCCCTTAAAATAAGTTTCGTCCACGAAACTTGAATCACATCTCGACTCCTACTTAATCGAGAGGGAGGAAATCTTGCCCCACTACTGGGCTCATTGTATGTCGTTACTGGGCCTCAAACTGCCCGCTCGCCAGATCACATTAGCAACTCACTAATGAATCCCTCTCTCAATCCAGGGACAAACTCAGACCTGGTATCTGGCCACTTTCACCAAATAGGTGAAAGACACAGCTGAGCACTTGCTCTCTCAATTCCCACGAATGACTCAATTTTTTTTTTTTTTTTTTTTTTTTTTTTTTTTTTTTTTTTTTTTTTTTACTTGCGAAATTTTCACTTTAATTCCGCCATCATTCATTTCACAACGAGGTCGCATCTGCAGCAAATTACATTTACCGCATTTTCTTTCCGATCGCTCCGTTGCCTAATGTGGAGTGCAAAAGCCAATCCACAAGTCCTCAACTATCACACATGCTGCTAGTGCTCCATGTCCACGGGTTATCCGCTAACCCAATATCTAGGTCCACTAATAGGTCCGCAGACCATGATCCAATAAGGGCCTATAGCCCAACTAATCCAACACTGCACCCTGGCTTCCACCAGCACACAGACCCAATCGTCATGCGGGTAGATCCCCTCTTAGGATTACTACCCCAATACTCCCACTAGGAGCTACCGTACCTCAATCACCACTAGCTCTACGGCTTGGTCATATCACACTCTCAGTGTACTAATAGCCTCAAGGCTCACACGTGGCATTCCACGTCCCCGGGTCATCGCTCGGACTACCGTCCCGACCAAATCTCTATCATGCCCCGCCCTCAGGTCTCGGGCCGCTGTCTCTCACAGCCGACTGCGCCTGCCCACTGGGCTACAGGCCCACAGTCCACAAACATGGTCCAGGCACGGATCGTCCCCAAGCGAACCCGCTTATCGTCGCCACACGACCACTACGCTCACTGAGCAAACCAACAACTAGTCGTCAATCCACGACCGAACTCGCTATCAACTCTGGCCGCACTGGGCAGAAGCTAATATGCCATCAAACCGGCTCTTGTGCAACTCTCCCATCTGGGTCGAGGCACCACAATAACTTTTCACCAACTCTGGTGATTAACATGCGAACCTGCGGTGGCAATCATTGCCATTATGCTGATCCATCGAATCGGCGCCACAAAACTCTCGCTCTATCGTGAGATTCTCGCATCTTGAAGCCTACTCTGGGCCTCACTAACACTACTATGCGGTAATTCAGCCACAAGTGATACGCCACACGGTCACTACTGTCATTAGGGGCGAATTCCCTTGCCAGGCCTGCAAATCTTCCTTGCCCTAATCCTTAGGGCATACTAACTTGGTTCCCGCACATAGCGATCACCAGCATTCTGCGAGTTGGTCTCTCACTGGACCTCTTCATCCACACCTTGCCAGCAACCTAGCCGACACAAACTTATAACGCCTCTTACTGAAAGTGCAGGGTGCGCCGACAAAAGTTCGGCGGCCACTGCCACTCTCTCTACTGTCGCCCCTAAACGCGGCGACGTCGTATACTCATGCGTCATTTATGCAACCTCAGCTTACTGCGCTATCAGCCACTGGAGCCTATTGTTCTGCTCCGACTGTCACCCTGACGCCACTCTTAGGCGTCGGAACCTGTCTTCCTGTCGGCGGGGAATTTCCGCTGACGGCAAGAAGCTTGACCTGCTGCTGGATCACACCAACAAGTGCGGTCACCTTCTATCGCAGCTCGTGTACCTTGTTTGACCCAGAGCCCTCTCGTGACTCGAGTCAAAACAGGTGCGTCTCCCTACGTGGTGTCATCGCTGATATGCACACCACAACGAAACAATTAGCCCAAACTCAGCCATTAGAGCAACGCGCAATCTATATACCGACAAAAAGGCTCGTCGACCCAATCATGCGAAAGTATAAGAGGGTACTCCTTTTCATCTCCAACATTACGTTGTTGGCCGCCAACGTAATATCCGAAGAATGAAAGCTCGTCGCCCTCAATCAGTCCCAATATCCTTTTTGGGAACAACAATAACCAATCAAATACTTTCGCCTAAAAATCCACACACTCTCTCGTGCTAATCCCTAGGGTCTTCCTAAGGTTGCTAACCACCTAGGACATTCCTAGGCTCTGATACCACTCTAATCTGTCACGCCCCGAGTCCGCCAATTTGTACAGTTCGGGCACGCCAACAGACCCGCCAATCGGGTAAGACCTTTTTCTACCCGAAAGGAACGGTAACATCCATAATAACACAACAAGTGTATGCGGAAGCTCATTATCAGAGTACTAAAAATCACTACAAATTTAAAACTTTCATTTAGTAACAAATAGTTAACGCGGAAATGAAAGCATACAAGAGTGAACCATAATATAAATTTATTACACTTTACATCTCTGAACTTTCAAATAAAATTATTACAATTTCCTTTGCATAATATCCTCACCATACATAGTTCACTCAAGAAATATAAAAAGGGATACCTCTGCTAGACCCTCTAGGTCTCTATGCTGCTGGGCTCTTGCCCCTGTCGGATACCTCGCCGTCTGCATCTGAAACGTCTCGACCGCCGCATCCATACCCTAACCTGTGGGGGGAGTCACCCAAGGGGTGTGAGAACTACAACTGAGTTCCCAGTGGGTTCAACCACCGAGAAAAAGTGTCCTACACCACTTGGTCCAATGGAAGCAATAATAATAGACTGCTAGGAAAAACTAAAATCCTCAACATCAATATGCGGCTATGCAATATAATATATCACTACACTATCTGTGTATACTCATCGACCCAGCACTACTCTGTCTAGCCACACTAGGCTGCTAAGTACCAACTCGGCCACTATGCCGCTGTATACAGGGTCAAACTAACCCGGCCACCTTGGCCACTCTAATTTCTCTTTATTCTTTAAATTCTGGTGCTTTAGTTCAAGTTAACCCTCAGAAATTCTTATCCAACGGGCCCCAGCCCGGTAGTCCTGCTACCATAAGATAAGATTTCTAAGGTTGCCGATAACACCCGCAAGTGTTACCCCGCCCAACGGGGAACTTGTCATACGGGTCACTGCCCGGGAGAGGGACACTGCCCTTGGCTCCGACAAGATCTACGTTTCACCCCCGAAGGTACGCCCATTTTATCTTTTTTTTTTTTTTTTCTCTTTTCTTTTCTTTTCTTTCTTTTCTTTCTCTTTTTACTTTAGTTCTTAGCCTCTTTGCCTTTGAACCCTTGCTTTTCTTCTTATTCGAGCTTATGGCTCCCTTTTGCCACTGGCAAATCTTTTTCTCTTTCCTTTGAGCATTTAGCTTTTTGCTTTTACTTTAAGCCTTCTGAAAATACCTCGTCCGACACGGGTTACTGCCTAGGGAGTTTTGCTCCACTTGACGAGTCTCAAATTCGAAGGCGCCATTTACATTCTCTTTATGCTTTTTAGCCACTTTTAGCTTGCTTTTAAACTTTGCCTTTTTACAATAATTTACCTCTTATCCTAGGTCTCGCCATAAGGATAACTAGAGTGTCTCCTGGACTCTTAAACATTTCACCTTCATTTATTTAACTCAAATTGAAGTTAAAGTTATTGTCCATTTGCCCAGACACCCTATGACTTTCTAGGGTTATATTTATTTAATTCTTCAACCTTGGGATCTCATCCCACTTTTCTGATTCCTCACTGAATCCTAGAGTTAACTTAACCCTATTCTCTGACTTCACTTTTAACTTAGAGTTACACTGACTCTAATTTTTTGTTTTTCCTTTCATGTCTCCACACTTGATCCATTTTTCCCTTTCCTGATTCCTTATTGAATCCTTAAGTTAACTCTTTTTCCTGTTCCACTTTATCTTAGAGTTACTCTGACTCTAATTTCCTGTCTGTGAGTTAAAACTCCTCTAGACCATCTCAGGTTTTCTTTACCTATGTTCCATGTGATACTCATCCTAGAGTTCCTTGACTCTATCTTGTTCACTAGTTCACCTTAGGTTGCATTTACCTACGTTCCATGTGATACTCATCCTAGAGTTCCTTGACTCTATGTTGATCACTCTATCCAGTGTTCTTAGGTATCCCCTAAGACAATGCCACTCGTCCAATCCTAGGATAACTCCTAAGTTGATGTCACTCGTCAAACCCCTATACTAGGTTTTCTCCTAGTCTTACTACCAACCCGTTCCCTTATGTCAGATGATTGCTAGGGTTGTACCCTAACATGATCACAGTCATCACATAATTATTCATTTCTACGCATGGAATTATAACATAATATTTTTATTCATATTCATCATAAAAATAATATTCATCCTCTATGCATGCAATTATCATCAATTTAGATAAGTCAAGAATTGCATTTTTTTCCTAATTCTTTTTACACATGCAAATTAATTATCTCCTTTTTGGCAACCAACAGTCGCATTTTTTCATCTGTGTCCATCTACACATACCAGTTTATCGCCTATTTGGATAAATCATAAATGTCACTTTTCTTCTAAATATCTTTACACACGCACACTTATCATCTATCCTTGGCAACCAACAGTTGCACTTTTCATCTGTATCTCTCTACCCATGCAATAATAATCATAATTACCTAACGCCTCTAACAGGCTACTATCATGTTTCTAGATCGAAAAGCAAAGGAGCAAGGGGAGAGGTCACCCAATTTCGGCAGAATTCCCCACCTTGTGGTGTACCCAATTGCTTGTAGACACTGGCAATTGGTCTCCGCGCGATTCCACTTGTCCCCTCGAGCTTGCACGCAAAACGGTGCGCATCCCTCGAGTCCGCACGCAAAACGGTGCACGTCCACCAAACCTGAACGCAAAACGGTGCACGTCATTAAAAATCCGCACGCAAAACGGTGCACGTACCTCAAATCTGCACGCAAAACGGTGCACGTTTGACTGTAGGGTTGCACGCAAAACGATGCACATTTTTTTTTCTTGCCCTACACGAAGACGATGCAAAATATTAGAATCTGCACGTAAAACGATGCACATTGGTCCATCCTGCACGCAAAATGGAGCACATACCGCGTATTGGCACGCAAAACGGTGCACTTTCCAATAGCCCTGCACGCAAAACGGTGCGTCATATTATAGACTGCACACCAAAACTACGCGTTAATTCGATCGGCATGCAAAACGGAGCACGTACCTCAAATCTGCACGCAAAACGGTGCATGCTTAACTGTAGGGTTGCACGCAAAACGGTGCACGTTTTTTCTAGCCCTGCACGAAAAATGATGTTTAATATTTGACTTTGCACGTAAAACGGTGCACAGCAACTCAATCTGCGCGTAAAACGGAGCACGTACCTCGGGTTGGCACGCAAAACGGTGCACTTTTCTTTTGCAACGTTGCGCGCAAAACGATGCGCATTTTCTGGGTTTGCGCCCAAAACTGCGCAATTTTGCCGAATCCGCACGTAAAACGGTGTATTTTTTTTCTACAACTGGCATGCAAAACGAGGCGTGCCAAAACGCCCCCGACAGTTCACGCAGTAAAACGGTACAGTAAAACTCGGTCCCTAACACGCAAAACGGTACAGGGTCAAATTTAATGTCCGGAATGAGGCCAACAAATTGTGCCAAAAATACCGTAAAAACGACGAACGGAACCTACCTCGACAGCGTCGCGCCGCCCCACGTGTATACACGCGATCCCCAGGCTGTTTGGAGCATCTTGCCCGCTCCACGAGGTCGTCGATGCGCCAAAAATTTCCACAAAATTCCCTCTCCCTCTCTCCCCTGCGCTCGGTTGGGGAAGAAGAAGAAACAGGAGAAGGGAAATGCTGCGGGGGAGAAAGGAAGAAGAAGAAGAGAAGAAGGAGAAGGGGAGGGTGGTCCATGGACCGAGTTCACGGAGGCATCCAATGAGGAACTTCCGTGTGGCGGTTCACCACCCAAGGGTGCGTGCACCCGGTCCACGTGCAAACGTGGCACGCGTCCCGCGCAGGAAGGCGCGCTTCCCCAGCGCGCCAGCTGCGTGCCTTGCGCATTACGGCACCACTCGAGCCGCATGCCGCCGCCACCACAGAATCCGTTTTTATCCCGGTTTCTGTCCATTTTTCATACGTTTCCGTCCAAATTTGACAGGCGGCTTCGTTTCAGCTTAATTTACCACAGAAAAATTTAAATTTTCACTTTGGGCCATTTCTGGGCCACCAAAAGCCTCCCTGTATCCAAAATCGCTGGCGGACCCCATTCTCACAATCCGGGTATCCGATCAACACGAAAGTTTTACTGTAACCTTAAAACATAATTACGAAACTCCCTTAATTTTCTCAGAATTTTTCGACACTGTTGTCGGCGCCCGTTCTCACTATCCGGCCTCCGATCAACGCGAAACTTTTTCTGTGGTCTTAAAACATATTTACGGGGCTCCCGTAATTTTCTCGGAATTTTTCGACACTGTGAATTTTCCACTAAAAATCTGGGCCCCTTTCTCCAATAAAATTCCAGATCTTCATATTTTATCCCGATTTGGGCCCAACTCGCTTCCACATATTCTTTACTCCCTTAACTTTCATAACAATAGTATTTCATACCACCTTTATTTATATTTATTTATGTGCCGAAAATCCGGTACTTTACAAAAATGGTTAAGTCTTGAAGATTGAAGAAGAAGAAGTTTGGATCATATACCTCAATCTCAAGAAAGAAGAATTCAAAAGGATCAGGTACGTTTAACTAAATATTTTTGGTGATCCGAATACTTCTTATAGTGTAGAAACACTTGGATGAATGTTTAATTGCATAAAAATCAAAAACTGGACATACTATATGTTCACGATCCGGATCAGGCATTACAGTCCGGACCCCGAACATAGGGTAGTTCATGCGTAATTCCAGTCCGGACCTTGGTTACTACAGTCCGGACCCCGAACGTGGAATTTGCAGGAATTGCATGAACAGTCCGGACCGTGGATATTTCAGTCCGGACCCCGAACGTATGTTCTTCTGGAAATAGTCTGTTTAGTTACGACAGTCCGGACTGCCGAAATTCCAGTCCGGACCGTCGTCCTGTAAAATTCCATAAAAGGTTAGTTTTTGATTCTTATCTTCTTCCAATGGTTTCTAACCTATAAATAGCCCCTACGATTCATTTTCTAGGGCAATCCAAAATAGATCCGTATACGACCGAAAAATAGAAAAATTCACATATAGAGAAGAAAGGAAATCAATAGATTTAATTCTATGTTTCTTCATCTATACTGATTAATTTGATTCTAGGTTTTCAAACTCAGATTTTGAGTAGAATCAAATTAATGAATACTTACATGGTATTTTCGATCTATTTCTAATCTAAGTATTTGGTGGATCATCACCACCCAAAAACAACGATTTTTTCAAAATCGGCGCGTGGACTCGCGCGGCCTTGTGGATTCAAGGTGCAACCGCTCTCGTGGATTCGGAGCAAGGTATGTTGGTGGATTCGAGACGTGCTACTGGGTGAAGACCGTGGATTCGGTCAGACGTCATGGACTCTGTGATGATCCGGACTTTTGTAGAAGCTTTTGCAGCTTTAGGAGTGATTACAGGAAGCTTACACAGTGTGTCGGAGCTCGTAGTGTCGAAAATGGATCTCAGAAATGGATCCGGCGCGAAAACCGAATCAAGTGGGCCTTCCGAGGGCTTTCGGCAAAATTTCGGATGAGAATTTGGCAAAACGGACGACGGATTTGGACTCAGCGCGCGAAAACGATCAAAATGGTGTATTTACTTGAAATTTTTGGCAAAAGTTACTGTTCATGCCGGAACAGTAACTCCGGCGAGGCGGCGGCAGCCGGCGGGCGGCGGCGCATGGTGGAGCGCGGCGGCACGGCAGGCGGAGCGCGGCCGCGGGCAGCGCGGGCAGGCGCGCGCGGGCTGCCGGTCCACAAGCAGGCGTGCACCGGGTGCACGAAAAATACAATCTGTCACGTGGCATCCTCTCATTGGTCGGACGGAGTAAAGGATTGCGGCTTGTCTGTGACACGTGGCAGCATCCCATTGGCCGACAAGATCCGAAAGACCCGGCGCATAGACCGGGCGCGTGCGCCACGTGGACACGTGGCCACTGTTCATTGGCGGGCGCAGAGCCGCCCACGTGTGCCGGGCGCGTAGAAAACGTGGGCGGCGGCTGACACGTGGCACATTCCTATTGGCCCGTATGACTGTTTCGTGTTCTGGGAGGCGTGGCGTGGTTTGATTTGCCGGATTTTGTGTTTCCTATTCTGGGCCCGGATCTGGTGTGGAGCCCGAATAGGAATTTGGCCCATTATAAATACCCCTCCCTCTCTCTTTGCAAATTTCAAATTTTAGAGAGAGAAAGTGAGGTTGAGGCCTTAAGGAAAGTTGTTCCTCTCTCTGTCCTCTACCTCAACAGAAAGTTTCAGAATTTTTGGATCTTCCGACAGCGAGTTATCTGCGACACGGCGCACTTCGACATTTACCCTTTTTGGGCCCGTTTGCGTCGCAGTTCAGTCAGAAAATCCCTGTGTGCTAACCAGGAGGAATTTTTGAACGATTTCTGTGGCAGCGCGTTCCTAAGAGATAAGGCTTCGTTTTTCATGTTGATCACTTTGCTCCGTTTCACACTTTTGGCATGGTTCCCGAGGCACCTTTGACCCCCCTTTTTGCTGTAGTACTTTCTGGACAGCAGTGACTTCTCCGAATTATATCTTGGGCTAGGATCATCAAATCAAGGCGTATAAGTAGTCGATTTCGGGCTACTCGTCGCAAGGAACGTAACCGTAATTTTTTTGGATTTTTCGGAGCACTGTACAGAGGTGAAAATCCCTCTTTTTTTTGTGCTGTTTGGAAAAACAGCAAAGGCTGTATTTTTGGGATTTGTATTTACACTAGGCGTGTTATTCTGTACAGTTATGCACTGTTCTCGACGAATTGCTGGAATAGAGGACTATGGATAGCAAGGAGGCTTTTTGGGTGTGGATTGCGCTTTTCGAGGTGGGTGGTTGTTGCTTACCTCACTTTTGACTTGCTCACTAGGATTATTAGAATTCCCCAAATTAAACCTGACAAATGATATCCTATTTGAGAACCATACATGTTGACCCCACAGATTATATGATGGCTTATTTATGTTAAATCGGGACACTGTTGTCGAGACAAAAGGTGTGAGGCCCCGGAATTTCCCGCGTAGGGTCTGCTGGTTGTTGGGCAGCTTTTAGTGGCCGTTGGGTGTGTTTGTGCGCTTGTCGGGCCCGAGAAATGGATTTGTGGTGCAATTTGGGATTTAGCTTGCATCACTGGAGGCCTGCGTGGTGTGTCGGTGATGGTTTCGCGCAATTTGGACAAGTGGTGGAATTCGGGCTTAAAAGGAGACCCCGTGGGAATTTGGAAGACCCGTCGGGTGTTTAGAAGTGGTTTCGCGCAATTCAGATGTCAAAATTGGGCTCCGAGCAAAGTTTGGATAAAAGATTACCTCTCCGGTTGCCTTCGGGAATTTTTAGAGTTGGGTTTGGGCAAATCGGACTTTAAAAATAGACCCGGCGCGAAAATGGGATCAAGTGGGCATTCCGCAAATTTTCGGATGAGAATTTGGAGAAACGGACATCGTTTTTGGTTTCAGCGTGCGAAATCGCTAAGAATGGACTATTTACTTGTTTGGTTTGGAGCCCGGATGAAGTGCGCGTTTTTCGAGGCGACGCGGCACGAGAATCGAGGTGTCGGCGCGGCACGAATCCCGAGGGTGTACGGCTCGGGATGGCGCGGCAGGCAGGCGCGCTTGGGAAGCGCGCCTGCGGCGTGGGGCGCACGCGGGGGGGCCGCCACGTGGCGGGCCCCCACTGGCGCCCGCTCGGGCGCACGTGACACCGCGCCCGTGTGGCGCGCCTGCGCGGGCGCGGTGTCACGCGCCCGTGTGGCGCGCGAACTGCGCGCCCGCGTGGCACGCATGGTTGCGCGCCACGTGGCGCGCTGGGCGCGTGCGTGGACCCAGCGCACGCGCCCGGCCTTGTGGACCGGCGGTTGGGGCTTCCGGATTGGTCGGTGCACCGTGGACCGGTGCACCATGGACCACCTTCTCTCTCTCTCCTTCTTTTCTTCTTCTTCTTCCTCCCCCGCACGCCATTTCTCCTCCTTTTCTTTCTTTCTTCTTCACCCGAGCGAGAGAGGGAGTGAGGGGGGGATTTGTGGGTAGTGCGGCGGTGCGTCGTGGGCCTCGTGAAGCGCGCGAGGTGTTCCAACGGAGCGTTTCGGCGGCGGCGGCGCAGTCGGGTAGGTTCCGTGTGTTAATTTTACGATGTTTTTGCACAGTTTGGAGCGTTCTTTTGGACAGTTAATTAACCCTCTTGCTCTTATCTGTGTTAGGGACCGTGTTTTACTGCGTCGTTTTGCGTGCGGTCCCCGACGCCGTGCACTGTTTTGCGTGCGGACTCCGTTTTGCGTGCGAACTCCGTTTTTGGTGCGGACTCCGGCATCGTGCACCGTTTTGCATGCGGATTCTAGCACCGTGCTCCGTTTTGCGTGCGGACTCCGTTTTGCGTGCGGACTCCGGCACCGTGCACTGTTTTGCATGCGGACTCCGTTTTGCGTGCGGACTCCGGCATCGTGCACCGTTTTGCGTGCAGACTACGGCGGCATGCTCCGTTTTGCGTGCGGACTCCGGCGGCGTGCTCCGTTTTGCGTGCGGACTCCGGCGGCGTGCTCCATTTTGCGTGCGGACTCCGGCGGCGTGCTCCGTTTTGTGTGCGGACTCCGGCAGCGGGCATCGTTTGCGTGCGGATCGCGTGGAGGCCAATTGCAAGTGTCTACAAGCAATTCGTGGCAAATCCAGGTGGGTGGCCTTATCTCCAAGTTTTATGGACTGTACAGTAATTCTACTGATGTAGGACTATGCATGATAGTTTATTTCATTGTGTAGCATGCTATATTGTAGGAATTGTTATTCCTTCTATCATATGTTAATATAGTTATATTGGAACTTGACCTAGCACCCCCGTCATATGTTGCATGTGTAACCAGACCAGTAGAAAACTCTCACTTGGGCTAGGGTTATTTATTGTTTAGACACCCACACTGTTTTTCTATTCCTGGACATAGTGTTATCCTGGCCCGGGTAGTGGGCCGAGAGGTCGGGACTTTCTTGTAGTGTGGGATGCTTTGGCACTCGTGCTTGGGAGCAGAGTGGAGTCTGGTATTTGTAGTGGGTTGCTTATCTGTGCCCGGAGCCGTTTGGGTAAACGGTAGTCCCGGAAGGTCTTGTATTCCTGTTGTGCTGTCGTGGGAGGGAGCCGTTGGGTAGACGGTAGTCCCTGGCCGTCGAGTATCTTCCGGTCCGTGTTGTTGGGAACCGTTGGGGTTGACGGTGGTCCCAGGTCGTTGAGTGTTGTCCGACCGGTATTGTTAGCCTGAGTTGTGGGTCGTTCCTGGCTGTGGAGTACCTCCAGCCAATGTGCTTGTGCTGCGAGCTATTGGAGAGGCTAGTGACTCGTGTTTCGAGTTAGCCGATCAGCTGAGTCGTCGAGAGTGCTCCGACTGTTATGCGAGATATTTGGGGAGTCTTGAGTCCTACCGTTCTGAGAGTGAGCGTGGTTTTGTCTATAGCCTGCTTTTGCGAATGTTTGTTACTCTATGCCGCGCCGTTTTCCTCAGTTGGAGTCGCGCCCCTGAGATGCCGCTGTGGATACGATGGTTGGCCTGTTGAGGCAGTTTTCCGCAGTGGAGGCAACGATGGGCCTGTTGAGGCAGTTTTGCGCGAGGGATGAGTTAGTCGGACAGGACGCCCCACGTAAATCCCGTCCTCATGTGGATGTGTGGTAGTGGGCAGGTGCGTTCCTAGTCGACAGGCGCAGGCTTGACTGGACCCTTTGAAGCAGTCAGTTCGATTGGGTCGATTGAGCACCTTGGGTGCGAGTGGTCTCATTTACTTTCCTCTGTTCCACTTTTTGAGTATCTAGATAGAGGCATGGTAACTGTAGAGTAGTTCCAGCTTTTCTTGTTCAGATTTCATTGCACTGTTATCTTTTACCTCTAGTAGACTTAGTGGGCAGACCGTTGGGCTTGTTGACGGCACCCACTGAGAACTACTGTGGGAAGTAGTTCTCACACCCGTCGTGGTGTCTTTTCCCCAGGGACTTCTTCTTCTGTTCCTGTGCTCCTGTTGCTGATCCTTCTGACCGAGGCGAGGGAGTCGCGAGCTAGTTCCCTACCCGTCGTTGGAGTGTAGCGGTACCCCCTTCAGCGGAGAGCTTCAGTAGACTAGTTTACTATTTTTACCTCTGTTGAGAGAACTTTGTTGTGAGGTATAGAGTTATATTTTATTTTTACAGTTTGAGAGACTGTTGTAGTGAGGATATTTTTGTATTGAGAGTTTGTACACTGATGTATTTTTTGGAGATATCTCCCTTTTGAGTTTTGTATCAGAGGACTTTGTATACGATTGTATTTGGGAGATGGATATGGTATTATTTTCAGTTGTACAGGGTTTGGATTTCAGTTTTTAGTAGTTTACTTTCAGCTCTGATATCTGTATACTGTAGTTGATTCTTTTTGCAGGTTAGATGCTTCGTCTGTACGGCAGTTTCCGTACAGATGGCGGATCTGTTAGCGAGCCCGGGTCGCAGTTTCGAACCCAGGGCGTGACAGATTAGAGTGGTATCAGAGCCTAGGTTGTAGGTCGTGGTGGACTTAGAAACCCTAGGTTTGTGGTTGGACATTAGAATGACTACGTGAGAGTCGTGACTTTTAGCGAGAGTCCTGATTGAGTTTTTACTTCTACCAAGAGACGGGATGAGAGATTGGCATGTTTACTTTCCTAAGCGATTATGTTGGCTGCCGACAACATAATACTATGGAATGGATGACATGTCTTAGACTTTCGCTGGATTGGGTCGTATGGTTGTTGTGTCATGACGTTTGTTATTGTGCAGCGGATTGCGATACCCCTGAGACGTCTTGTTGCGAAGAGGACACACCCCGCACCTGATGAGTACCCGAGCAGCGGGAGACAGAGCTATCAGAGCAGAGCGAGACCCAGGAGTTTGTGCGTTGAGATAGTTTCCTACTTTAACCGAGAGGGGCCGAATCGCTGAACGGTAAAGGATCGAAAACTTCGATAGGCTGAGCCTAGAATCTGTTCTTCTTTGATTGGGGTTCTAGGCACCGGTCTATCGGGATTTTCGGATTTTTGCCGCGTCAGTCGGTTCTTCTCGCCTAGGAGTGGAGTGTTGTTGTGGGAGCCGTTTGGAGTGACGGCGGTCCCAGCTGTGTGGACATTTTCCCTGGCTGAGTTACCAGGAGGGCATTTTTCCCTGGCTGAGTTACCAAGAGGGCATTTTCCCTGGCTGAGTTACCAGGAGGGCATTTTTTCCTGGCTGAGTTACCAGAAGGGCATTTTTCCCTGGCTGTGTTACCAGGACGGCATTTTCCCTGGCTGAGTTACCAGGAGGGCATTTTCCCTGGCTGAGTTACCAGGAGGGCATTTTTCCCTGGCTGAGTTACCAGGAGGGCATTTTTCCTGGCTGAGTTACCAGGAGGGCATTTTTCCCTGGCTGAGTTACCAGGAGGGCGTTTTTCCCTAGCTGAGTTACCAGGAGGGCATTTTCGCTGGCTGAGTTACGAGGAGGGCGTTTTCCCTGGCTGGGTTACCAGGAGCGTATTTTTCCCTGGCTGAGTTACCAGGAGGGCATTTTTCCCTGGCTGAGTTACTAGGAGGGCATTTTTTCCTGGCTGAGTTACCAGGAGGGCATTTTCCCTGGCTGAGTTACCAGGAGGGCATTTTTCGTGGCTGAGTTACCAGGAGGGCATTTTCCCTGGCTGAGTTACCAGGACGGCATTTTTCCCTGGCTGAGTTACCAGGAGGGCATTTTCCCTGGCTGAGTTACCAGGAGGGCATTTTTTCCTGGCTGAGTTACCAGGAGGGCATTTTTCTCTGGCTGAGTTACCAGGAGGGCATTTTCCCTGGCTGAGTTACCAGGAGGGCGTTTTTCCCTGGCTGAGTTACCAGGAGGGTGTTGCCCCTGGCCGAGTTACCAGGTGGGCACATGCCCTGGCCGAGTTACCAGGCGGTTGCTTTAGTGAGATTGAGATGGTCTGACAGAACGCCGAGATTTGGTGGCGTCGAGTTCGTCCTGTTGGACTACCAGGAGCGCAGTTGTTGACTTGGAACCAGTTTCGTGCTTTGCTGCTCAGGGCCTTCTTTCCTGACAGTGTAAGCAGAAACTAGATGGGGATCTTAGACACCTACAGCAGGGGAGTCGACATCTTCTGGAGTATGTTCGCGAGTTTTGCGATTGTTGAGCGGTGTACCCCATGTCGCCTGGATGAGGCCCAGGAGGTTGAGCTAGTTGAGAGGGGACTGCATCGAAATATTTATCACTTGGTGTATTCTCGGCGGGTGCCGATGTACGATGCAGTGATTCAGCATGCTTAGCGGGTTGACCGAGGATCAGTGATTATGTTAGAGATAGACGGAGCGCCAGGGACCAGCTCCGGGGAGAGGCATCCAGTGCCGCCTGTGTTTGGACAGTCGAATAGATCGAGACCCCCGGGGCCGCCACGATCCCAGTCTGAAGGTCGTGAGTCTCAGAGGAGACAGAGATCAGGAGGTTCTCCACAGCCGGTGTATCAGCAGCAGCGGGATGAATGTGTCATTTGTGGTGGGCCGCATTCTGCGCCGCAGTGTGACCAGAGGCAGGGCACAGATCATGGTCTTGTCCTAAAGCGGGATCATCAGTCGCATTGGCAGCTTCGGCTCCTCCTCCTCCGCTCTTCCAGACAGGCGGAGCTTCGACAGGTTATGGCCAGATAGTTAGGGCCACTTCTTCACGGCAGTCCGACGGACGACCACCCCCGAGCGAGAGCGTCTATGTTGCACAGGATGAGGATTCGGGGGCAGCTAGCCACGTGGTGGCAGGTACTAATCTTATCTCCCCTTCACGCACTTGAGCGTTATTTGTTACCGGAGCATCGCATTCATTTCTTCTGTAGGGCATTTGCATTGTTGCATGGGCTAGAGATAGGACCCTTAGCTTGTGCTCGTGAGGTTCAGATACCTGATCACGTGTTGCACATAGATGAGTGTTGTTGGTCCTGCCCAGTGCAGTTGGGGCCCTGGTTTTTGCCTGTTGATCTTTTGGCCCTTCCTCAGCTCCGGAATTTTTCGAGGTAGTGTTGGGTATAGGACTGTGAGGATCTGAGGCCTTGATGCTTGAGTGATACCACACTGTTGATACACGGTGGTGATGCCACACCGTTGATACACAGTGGTGATGCCACGCCGTGGGTGCACAGCAGTGATGCCACGTTGTAGGTACACAACGATGAGAGTTTGTTTTTTTGGATGTTTCGGACTTTTGATCGCGAGTTTGGGCATCAGCTTTATGATCACCTTGCGAGCCAGTTTTCAGTCCCGTTCACCGTCGGTTTGGTCCCCATCAGGGTGTTCTTTATTAGTTGAGGGATCGACTTCGACCCGTGGGTCCGTTGGGGTTATGATAGCATGTTGAGTGACCAACTGTGGCATGGGATTGTGTCTCTTGAGGATCCCTTTTGAGGTTAGCCTGCAGTTGAGTAGTCCACTCGGGTTGTTTTGGATCGGGAAGTAACCGAGTGAAGACCCCAACTTATTGGATTCCCTTTTTTATTGGTTGAATGTGCGGGTATGCTTCAGGTCGCCTTGTTGAGGTTGGCACCATGATGTGGTTTGGTGCGTGTTGAATTAGTGGTTATTTCCCTTTTCCCCAGCCTTTGATTGGAGCCCCTTGGGTATTTCACATCTCAGCTCAGGAGTGATGTGTTTTTCCTCGCCCGTGATTTACTTGCCCCTTTGAGATCTGTGATTGTTGGAGTACGAGGGACGCCCGTTGAAATTTCTGGCTCGAGAGATGAGAGAATTGCACATCGGGCCATACCGTACTTGTTGTTGTTGTTGTTGTTGTTACGGAGTAATCACGGGGAGTGAGTGATGTTTCGGGAGCTGGAGGCGTATTGATGGAATCTACCCGCGGTAATTGTGACTCCTGATGGACTTGATCTAGTTTCGAGGACGAAACTTTCTTTTAGTGGGGGAGAGTGTGAGGCCCCGGAATTTCCCGCGTAGGGTCTGCTGGTTGTTGGGCGGCTTTTAGTGGCCGTTGGGTGTGTTTGTGCGCTTGTCGGGCCCGAGAAATGGATTTGTGGTGCAATTTGGGATTTAGCTTGCATCACTGGAGGCCTGCGTGGTGTGTCGGTGATGGTTGCGCGCAATTTGGACAAGTGGTGGAATTCGGGCTTAAAAGGAGACCCCGTGGGAATTTGGAAGACCCGTCGGGTGATTAGAAGTGGTTTCGCGCGGTTCAGATGTCAAAATTGGGCTCCGGGCGAAGTTTGGATAAAAGATTACCTCTCCGGTTGCCTTCGGGAATTTTTAGAGTTGGGTTTGGGCAAATCGGACTTTAAAAATGGACCCGGCGTGAAAATCGGATCAAGTGGGCATTCCGCAAATTTTCGGATGAGAATTTGGAGAAACGGACATCGTTTTTGGTTTCAGCACGCGAAATCGCTAAGAATGGACTATTTACTTGTTTGATTTGGAGCCCGGATGAAGTGCGCATTTTTCGAGGCGACGCGGCACGAGAATCGAGGTGTCGGCGCGGCACGAATCCCGAGGGTGTACGGCTCGGGATGGCATGGCAGGCAGGCGCGCTTGGGAAGCGCGCCTGCGGCGTGGGGCGCACGCGGGGGGGCCGCCACGTGGCGGGCCCCCACTGGCGCCCGCTCGGGCGCGCGTGACACCGCGCCCGTGTGGCGCGCCCGTGTCACGCGCCTGCGCGGGCGCGGTGTCACGCGCCCGTGTGGCGCGCGGACTGCGCGCCCGCGTGGCACGCATGGTTGCGCGCCACGTGCCACGCTGGGCGCGTGCGTGGACCCGGCGCACGCGCCCGCCTTGTGGACCGGCGGTTGGGGCTTCCGGATTGGTCGGTGCACCGTGGACCGGTGCACCATGGACCACCTTCTCTCTCTCTCCTTCTTTTCTTCTTCTTCTTCCTCCCCCGCACGCCATTTCTATTCCTTTTCTTTCTTTCTTCTTCACCCGAGCGAGAGAGGGAGTGAGGGGGGGATTTGTGGGTGGTGCGGCGGTGCGTCGTGGGCCTCGTGAAGCGCGCGAGGTGTTCCAACGGAGCGTTTCGGTGGCGGCGGCGCAGTCGGGTAGGTCCCGTGTGTTAATTTTATGGTGTTTTTTCGCAGTTTGGAGCGTTCTTTTGGATAGTTAATTAACCCTCTTGCTCTTATCTGTGTTAGGGACCGTGTTTTACTGCATCGTTTTGCGTGCGGTCCCCGACGCCGTGCACCATTTTGCGTGCGGACTCCGTTTTTTGTGCGGACTTCGGCATCGTGCACCGTTTTGCGTGCGGATTCTAGCACCGTGCTCCGTTTTGCGTGTGGACTCCGTTTTGCGTGCGGACTCCGGCACCGTGCACCGTTTTGCGTGCAGACTTCGTTCTGCGTGCGGACTCCGGCATCGTGCACCGTTTTGCGTGTGGACTCCGGCGGCGTGCTCCGTTTTGTGTGCGGACTCTGGCGGCGTGCTCCGTTTTGCGTGCGGACTCCGGCGGCGTGCTCCGTTTTGCGTGCGGACTCCGACAGCGGGCATCGTTTGCGTGCGTATCGCGTGGAGGCCAATTGCAAGTGTCTACAAGCAATTGGTGGCAAATCCAGGTGGGTGGCCTTATCTCCAAGTTTTATGGACTGTACAGTAATTGTACTGATGTAGGACTATGCATGATAGTTTATTTCATTGTGTAGCATGCTATATTGTAGGAATTGTTATTCCTTCTATCATATGTTAATATAGTTATATTGGAACTTGACCTAGCACCCCCGTCATATGTTGCATGTGTAACCAGACCAGTAGAAAACTCTCACTTGGGCTAGGGTTATTTATTGTTTAGACACCCAGACTGTTTTTCTATTCCTGGACATAGTGTTATCCTCGCCCGGGTAGTGGGCCGAGAGGTCGGGACTTTCTTGTAGTGTGGGATGCTTTGGCACTCGTGCTTGAGAGCAGAGTGGAGTCTGGTATTTGTAGTGGGTTGCATATCTGTTCCCGGAGTCGTTTGGGTAAACGGTAGTCCCGGAAGGTCTTGTATTCCTGTTGTGCTGTCGTGGGAGGGAGCCGTTGGGTAGACGGTAGTCCCGGGCCGTCGAGTATCTTCCGGTCCGTGTTGTTGGGAACCGTTGGGGTTGACGGTGGTCCCAGGTCGTTGAGTGTTGTCCGACCGGTATTGTTAGCCTAAGTTGTGGGTCGTTCCTGGCTGTGGAGTACCTCCAGCCAGTGTGCTTGTGCTGCGAGCTATTGGAGAGGCTAGTGACTCGTGTTTCGAGTTAGCCGATCAGCTGAGTCGTCGAGAGTGCTCCGACTGTTATGCGAGATATTTGGGGGTCTTGAGTCCTACCGTTCTGAGAGTGAGCGTGGTTTTGTCTATAGCCTGCTTTTGCGAATGTTTGTTACTCTATGCCGCGCCGTTTTCCTCAGTTGGAGTCGCGCCCCTGAGATGCCGCTGTGGATACGATGGTTGCCCTTTGAGGCAGTTTTCCGCAGTGGAGGCAACGATGGGCCTGTTGAGGCAGTTTTGCGCGAGGGATGAGTTAGTTGGACAGGACGCCCCACGTAAATCCCGTCCTCATGTGGATGTGCGGTAGTGGGCAGGTACGTTCCTAGTCGACAGGCGCAGGCTTGACTGGACCCTTTGAAGCAGTCAGTTCGATTGGGTCGATTGAGCACCTTGGGTGCGAGTGGTCTCATTTACTTTCCTCTGTTCCACTTTTTGAGTATCTAGATAGAGGCATGGTAGCTGTAGAGTAGTTCCAGCTTTTCTTTTTCAGATTTCATTGCACTGTTATCTTTTACCTCTAGTAGACTTAGTGGGCAGACCGTTGGGCTTGTTGACGGCACCCACTGAGAACTACTGTGGGAAGTAGTTCTCACACTCGTCGTGGTGTCTTTTCCCCAGGGACTTCTTCTTCTGTTCCTGTACTCCTGTTGCTGATCCTTCTGACCGAGGTGAGGGAGTCGCGAGCTAGTTCCCTACCCGTCGTTGGAGTGTAGCGGTACCCCCTTCAGCGGAGAGCTTCAGTAGACTAGTTTACTACTTTTACCTCTGTTGAGAGAACTTTGTTGTGAGGTATAGAGTTGTATTTTATTTTTACAGTTTGAGAGACTGTTGTAGTGAGGATATTTTTGTATTGAGAGTTTGTACACTGATGTATTTTTTGGAGATATCTCCCTTTTGAGTTTTGTATCAGAGGACTTTGTATACAATCGTATTTGGGAGATGGATATGGTATTATTTTCAGTTGTACATGGTTTGGATTTCAGTTTTTAGTAGTTTACTTTTAGCTCTGATATCTGTATACTGTAGTTGATTCTTTTTGCAGGTTAGACGCTTCGTCTGTACGGCAGTTTCCGTACAGATGGCGGATCTGTTAGCGAGCCCGGGTCGCAGTTTCGACCCCGGGGCGTGACAAAACGCTAAATCATAATCTCGCATGCAAAATGACTTATCATGTTGGAACATTTAAACCACCTTTTTCCCAAATAAATATCAAACACTTTTCTTCAGTTTCTTTTGAAGAGGGTAATTGCATGCTTGTATGAACATCTAGTTAGGCCATTATTTATTGCTACACTATCATACTGGGACTTGACTTAGGAGAAACCATGATTGCTTCTTTTGAAGAGGGTAATTGCATGCTTGTGGGGCATTGTTGTAACCGCGGACATCAGGCGGTTGGCTAGTTGTTGATTACTTTATCAGGCTTTGGACTTATGGGGTATTGCGGTAACCGCGGACATTAGGCGGTTGACCGGATGTTTATCTTTGCATCAGATTGGGGTTGAGTCTTGTCGATCTTTGCATCAGATTGGGGATCGGGCTTTTGCTAGTGGATGGAGTTTCCCACTTATTGAGTACCATTGAATCTGATTGGGTATCAGGTTTCTTTAGTGGATGGTTTTTTCCACTTTGATCATAGTCGTGATCCAGTCCTGCTGTTTTTATGGCACTTATGATACTGGTTACTGAGATACTTCACTCGTGTGGGTCGCTCCCCTCGAGTGCCACTCCGGAGTGTGCGACAGGCAGGCTTTGAGTCCGTGAGACTCCTTCTTTTCATCGGTGTTATGCGTCGGCCAGCATACCCGATACGGCAAGGCACAGCAGGCAGTACCAATCCTTACTGGTTCATTGATTGGGTTATTTCAGGCAGGCATGTTAGATATTGATGCATACATTCAGTCACTTCGTTCGGCATGGCATTTAAAGGCTTAGTAGTGGTAGTTTCCTTTTTATCAGTAGCCTTTATAGCTTACTACTATTCTTTCCTTTTTGCCTCTAGTAGTCCTAGTGGGTACGTCAGTGGTTGAGGCTTTACCCACAAGGGGAGGCTACTGGTTTACTAGTGGTTCTCACCCCCACTGTTGTTCCTCTCTTTCTTCTCCTATGTTTTGCAGAGTCGTCTGCGGGAGCTGCTAGGCCATCGACAGCTGATCGAGGTAAGGGGATCGCTGAGTAGATAGATCTCCTGTGAGGCTGAGAGTTGCTGTTGGATAGATGTTGTACCCTCCACTAAGACTGTAGTATTTTCCTTTTATTTTTGGGTCTGGCTTTAGCCTGCTGGTTGTACTATTTTGGTGAGCTGGGAGATTGTTGTATTTATTACAGCTTTATTTTATTTCCAGTCTAGGATACTATGTGGTTCTTCTATTTCAGCTCTGTATTATGCTCTTTTATTGTACATCTTATTTCTGAGCAGGTTACCAGCACTTCGTGTACGCGGGAAATTTCGTGTGCACGGCGGATCTGTAGATGGGCCCGGGTTCTGGTTTACACCCGGGGCGTGACAGATTAAGTTGGTATCAGAGCTTAGGGATAGGTCAGTTGGGACTTAGGAAACCCTAGGCTTTTGGCAGACCCTAGGAAGACAAGGCGTGAGTGACGCGACATTATGCAAAAGTCGGCAATTTAATTATGTATTTGTTTGACTCTTACAGAGAGTGAAGAGGGATTGGCATGTCCTATTTCTGGCGAACTACTATATTGGCTGCAGACAACATAAGGTTACAGAAATAGGAGGATGCCTTTGACTTTCGCTAAATTGGGTCGAGTGTGGTTTCGTTTACTGATCCGTGGTTCCTGGTGTGACAGGATGCCTCCTAGGCGGCGGATTCCTACCCGGGGTACTCCTACACCCCCGGAGGAGCCGCAGCAGTCCGGGCCTTCAGAGATTAGCGAGTTGAGGGCCATGGTGGCCCAGCTGGCAGAGAGTCACCGCCGGCAGGAGCAGAGGATTGAGCAGCTGCTCGCTCAGGCAGGGGCACCTCCCTCTACTACTGTTGAGGCCCCCGTACCACCAGTTATACCGCCGGCTATACCGCTAGTGCCTGCGGCACCATCTTCGAGCAGCGGTGCTCAGGGAGCGATCCGGCCATTGACCCCTGCGGAGGAGCAGGAGATTGCTGACAAACTCATCCAGTTCTGTCAGCGGGGACCGCCTAGGTTTTCAGAGAGGAGTAATTAGACTTGGGAGATCGGGACTTGGCTTTCAGCAATGGAGAAGTTATTTCGGGACTTCTTCATTGACCAGAGGTACAGGGTACATATAGCTGTACATTGCTTGGACGGGGATGCAAATGCGTGGTGGCGTCGGGTAGAGCCTCTGGAGTTTCAGATCACTCGACAGCTACCCTGGTCAGAGTTTAGGAGGATGATTCTGGATACGTACTTTTCCACGTGTGAAGAAAAAGCTAGAAGATGATTTGAAGAATCTTCAGCAGGGCGACCGAACAGCATTGGACTACTTTCAGGAGTTCACGCGGTTGCTCAACTGCGTACCCTATGTCGCCAGGGACGGACCGCACCAGGTGGAGCTCTTTGAGTCGGGGCTGCGCCCAGAGATCTATACTTTGGTGCATGCTCAAAGGCTACAGACCTTGGAGGAGGCAGCAGAGCATGCACAGTGGGTTGAGAGGGGAGACCACGTCGTTGCCGGACGTGGGGGCTTGGTCGCTCAGAACTATGACAGGAAGCGACCAGCGCAGGACAACGGGGGGCAGGCCAGTTCCTGGAGGCCGCCCCGACCGCCACCGCCTCAGTTCATAGGCCGTGGGCGTTCGGAGCGGCGAGGGCCTGGTGGATCCCAGAGGCCCCAACAGCACTCACAGCAGTAGAGGCCGCAGCCGAGACAACAGAGGTCTCAGCAGCAGTCTCGAAGGTCGCAGCAGCAGTCCAGGCGGACCCAGCCACTGGAGAGGTGTGTCTTCTTTGGGGGTAAGCATCCGGCAGACACGTGTGATATAAGATTTGGCCGCTGTTATCGATGTGGACAGCCTAGTCATGTTCGAGCTATGTGCCCATTTTCGACACCAACAACACCTTCAGCATCTGTCTCTTTTTCATCCCAGCAGCGATCGACGGCACAGCGGCCATATGCCCCAGCGAGTAGGCCATTTGTCACGCCTCGGGTGTAAACCAGAACCCGGGCTCGTCTACAGATCCGCCGTGCACACGGAATTTCCCGTGTACACGAAGCGTTGGTAACCTCCTCAGATATAGAGATATAATAAAAGAGCATAAAAACAGAGCTAAACTAAAACTAGTACATCTCAGACAAACACTGGAAAGGAAAGTACAACATGACTCTCATAAAAATACAAATGTCTCTCCCAGCTCACAAAATAAATACATCCAGCTGGCCGAAGTCAGACCCAAAAATAAAAGAAAAATACAACCGTCTGAGTGTAAGGGGGGTACATCGAGATCTACTGGACTCTGTATCGGGGAAGCAGCTAACTAGTCAATGATCCTCTTACCTCTGTCCTGGGTAGAGGGTCCCGCCGCTCCTGCAGAGGACTCTGCAAAAAAAAGGGGGAAATGAAAAAGGAAAAGAGTGGGGGTGAGAACTACTATAAAGACAGTAGCCTCCCCTAGTGGGTAAACCTCAACTCGAACATGCCCACTAGGACTACCAGAGGCGAAAAGAATAAATGTGGTAAACTATAAGTATGGCTACTGATAAAAGCTACCACTAATATGCCTCTACATGCCCAGCTAAAAAGATAGCTAACTATATATGCATCAGAATATCAAAGCCTGCCTGAATAAACCCAATCTATACTCCAGTAAACACTGGTACTGCCTGCGGTGCTTGCCAAATCGGGTATGCCCGCCTACGCATAACACCGATAGGGGATAGGAGTCTGAAGGACTCAAGTCTGCATATCGCGCACTCCGGAGTGGCACTCGAGGGGAGCGACCCACAGGAGTAAAATGCCTGAGTAATAAGTATCCAAGGAGAGTAAGTTTGCAGGACTGGATCATGACACTGATCTTAATGGAACAGAACTATCCACTAAAAGAAGCCCAAATCCTCTCCCCGATCTGATGCAATAACAACTGTCCGGTCAACCGCCCAAAATCCGCGGTTGCCGCAATACCCTGCCGTCACAGCCTGCCCGTCCCGAATCCCAAGTATCTGACTACACTATCCCGGCCCCTGCTCTAACCCGAGCATGATATCCCCTATGTCTAGGTAACTGGAGAAAGTAAAAATCATGGTTTCTCCTAAGTCAATACCAGCATGATAGTGCAGTAGAAAAAGGTGGCCTAACTAGGTGACCATTCAAGCATGCAAAAGTCCTTTCTTAACAGAATAATTTCAGTGTTCTAATTCTTACAAGATTTACAGTATGCCTTTATTTGAATATCTGAAGTACTAACCTACCACAAGCCAAATTATACACATGCTTAAGTCTCCCTATTATACATAAGTATGATAGGATTTAGCCGATTATTACCAAAAGGTTTAAGCAATAATTCCCAGGGATTCTAATCAACTTAACACAAGTAAGAATTAACATTTATTAGTATGTAGTCCTCTAAAGATGCAAGTATCAATCACAAGTCCTTTTCTTTTCATTAAGCATGCTATATTCATTCTACTAGTATAATAGTAACATTACACAGGACTAGCTCCAATATGCCTAGTGGGTTATCCCAAGTAAGAGGTTAACAACGGTACCCACCTCGAGCGCTAAAATCCTTGTCCCAAAAGCGAAACCCGCGCTCGATCCAAAAGCTCACCGCAACGCTGTACAAAATATCCAAGAAGAACATACATGCATTTAATCCTTCAATCAACACAAAATCTGTCCCAAATTATTCGGTCTAAAGTTCTCTGATTTTCACCTGCGAAGGGTGCTCAGAAAATTCCAAGAAAAATACCGTCGCGTTCCTTGCGACGAACCCGTCGAAACGAGTACATGCACGTTCAAAACCGAGCTTCCTTCGCTGAGATACAAATTCGGCAAGGGGGACACCCCAAACAAGACTGTGCAGAAATTCTGTACCAAAAGACTACAGAGAAAGGAGATTTCCACCTTCGAAAAATATTCAGAAAAATCTGAGAAAATTCCAGGAGATTCCTTGCGAGATGTAGATGAAAAACGCCTTTTGAATCGCCTCGATCCGTCGCCTGAGCGCGAAGTTATAGCCAAATCAAACAGGTGCTGTCCAAAACTTCGCGAGGAAAAATGGGTCACAAAGAAGCTCGGGAAACTCAAAATCCACATGAAAACCAGGGGCAACTCAATATCAAAAATGAAGCCCTACCTGTCAAGAGTCCAACGGCGCAAGAATCACCCAAATCGGAGGTCGGGGTGAGTCGGGGGAGCTTGAACACTGCAAAGGGACGAAACGGTTCGTCGGTGAACGAGCTTCGCGCCGCGCCGAAAAATGGCCAACCTCGAAAAACGCGCTCCTAAAAAATCCCAGGGAGGCTCAGCAAGAAAGTTCTCAGGTGGAGGAAGATTTTTCCTTAAGGGTGCCCTGTGAAAATCCTCACAGAAAAGTGTAAAAAGGCCCCCCAATAGGCCTATTTATAGGCTGCCTATCACCCCCCCCCCTCCCCCGCCCCCCTTTATTGGATTCGGGCGCCACTTTCGGGCGCCCGAATCCTCAAAGCGGGTCGGACGGCCCCCCGTCCGACCGCCCGAATCCTTGCGGTGCGGCCACGTGTCCCCCGCACAGCAAACAGCTGTGCGGGGCGACCGGGCGGCCGCCGCGTGGCAGGGACCCGCTGGGGGCGGTGCATGCGCCCGCCCCCTGGTCGGCCGACACGTGGCCCGCACTTGAGTGTGGGCCATGTGCGGCCGACCGGCCGCACTGTGGCTCTGCGCTGGCGCGCTCCCCGAGGCACCGCCATGCGCGCCCGTGGACCGCGCCTAGGTGAGCCGTCCAATCCCCGGGCGACGCGTGTCGTGCACCCGGTCCACAAGTTCCACGCCACTCCCTGGACCGCGCCGCGCACTCCCGCCAATCCGGAAGCGCCACGTGGCCCGCCGCGCGGTCCATGCACCCGCCGCGCCTCCCCGTGGACCGAGCGGTGTGAACCAGCCAATAAAAGGCTGCCACGTGGCCCCAGCTGGTCCACGGTCCACCCCCATGCACCGAAACACCCCGAAAACTTCCGGAAGCCCCTTTTTGGTCATCCGGACTCCAAATTTGACAAATAAATAGCCATTTTCAAGCGTTTTTCCACACTGAATCCAATAGCCTCGCGCTCGTCATGACCGCTCCAGAGAATCTTCACATAAGGGATGGTCCGACTGCGCAGCTCTCTAACCTCGCGGTCCAAGATCCTCACTGGCCGCTCAATATAGCTTAGGTCCTCAGCAATCTCCAATGGGGTGAAGTCGATGATGTGTGACGGGTCATGAACATACCTCCTCAAAGTTGATACATGCAATACATCGTGAACACCAGCAAGCCTGGGAGGAAGTGCAAGCCTGTAGGCAACTGGCCCTATGCGCTCCAATACCTCAAAGGGTCCAATATAACGAGGGCTCAGTTTCCCACGAATCCCAAATCTCCGGATACCCTTTGAAGGCGAAACTTTCAAAAAGACATGATCTCCAATCGTAAACTCAAGGTCTCGCCTCCGCACATCTGCGTAGCTCCTCTGTCTGCTCTGAGCTGTCTGAAGATGTTGCCTGACTATCCTGACTTTATCCTCTACCTCTCGTAGTAACTCTGGCCCCAAAGTCCGCCTTTCACCCACATCGCTCCAACAGAGTGGAGAACGACACTTGCGTCCATACAATGCTTCAAACGGAGCCATCTGGATGCTCGCTTGAAAGCTATTGTTGTACGCAAACTCTGCCAGTGATAAGTGTCGCACCCAACCTCCTCCAAAGTCTAGCGTGCAAGCCCGGAGCATGTCCTCAAGAATCTGTATAGTCCACTCTGACTGTCCGTCTGTCTGTGGGTGAAATGCCGTGCTGAAACTGAGCTGTGTCCCCAAAGTGGCCTGTAGACTCCTCCAAAAGCGCGAAACAAATCTCGAATCTCGATCAGATACAATGGAGACAGGCACGCCATGCAATCTCACCACCTCGTCTAAATACAGCTGCGCCAGTCGCTCAAGTGGCCAAGTCACCTGTACCGGTAAAAAGTGAGCGGACTTGGTGAGTCTGTCCACGACTACCCAGATCGCATCTGCTCAAGTCTGTGCCCTCGGCAACCCAGTGACAAAATCCATGGTAACATGTTCCCATTTCCATTCAGGGATTGGGAGGCTCTGCAACTTGCCAGCAGGTACACGATGCTCAGCCTTTACTTGCTGACAAGTTAAGCAATGTGCCACAAATCTCCCAATGTCTCTTTTCATCCCGTTCCACCAGAACTGTGCCTTGAGGTCCCTATACATCTTAGTCCCTCCAGGATGGATGGTATAAGGTGTATAGTGGGCCTCCCTCAAGATTTGCTCTCGAATCTCTGTATCCATGGGCACATAAGCTTGGTCCCTGTACCGAAGTACTCCCGAAGCATCAACCGAGAAGTCCCCTGTTGAATCCGTCTGAATCTGCTCTCGAATCCTCATTAAGTGGGGGTCCTTACTCTATTTCTCTCGAATCCTGTCCAACAGAGTGGGCTGCACGACTAGAGACATAAGTCTAGCAGAGACCCCACGGGACACCACCTCGAGCTCTAACCGCCTCATCTACTCCAGTAATGGCGCCTGATCAGTGATCATCAAAGATAGGCTCTGTACTGCTCTCCTGCTCAGGGCATCAGCAACCACGTTGGCCTTGCCAGGATGGTAGAGTATGTCCACATCATAGTCCTTTAATAATTCTAACCATCTGCGTTGCCTCAAGTTGAGCTCCTTCTGTGTGAACAAGTATTTCAAGTTCTTGTGGTCTGTGTAAATCTCACAGTGCTCCCCATACAGATATTGGCGCCACAACTTCAACGCGAAAATCACTGCAGCTAGCTCTAAATCATGGGTAGGGTAATTCTTTTCATAATCCTTCAGTTGCCCGAGAGGCATAAGCGATTACCCTACCCTCCTGCATCAGCACGCAGCCAAGTCCACTGTGCGATGCATCACTGTAAATCACATATCCTTTCCCCATAACAGGGAGGAAAAGGATAGGAGCCGACATCAATCTGTTCTTTAATTCCTCAAAGCTCCTCTGGCAATCCTCACTCCAAATAAACTTAATCCCTTTACGAGTCAGGCGAGTGAGGGGTGTGGAAAGTTTCGCAAAACCTTCCACAAACCGACGGTAATATCCGGCTAGGCCCATAAAACTGCGAACCTCAGATACCGTCGTCGGTCGGGGCCAATCTCGGACTGCCTCAATCTTCGTCGGGTCTACAGCCACTCCTGCGGCGGAGATCACATGTCCCAAAAAGACAACCTCCCGAAGCCAAAATTCGCATTTAGATAATTTGGCATACAACTTCTTTTCTCTGAGAAGTTGCAGCACAATCCTCAGGTGCTCCTCGTGCTCCGCATCACTCCGTGAATAGATCAGGATATCATCAATAAACACCACGACGAATCGATCCAGGTATGGTCGAAAAATCATATTCATTAAATCCATAAAAGCAGCAGGGGCATTTGTCAATCCAAAAGGCATGATGGTAAACTCATAATGCCTATACCGCGTCCTCAATGCTGTCTTCGGAATGTCCTCGGCCTTCACCTTCAATTGGTGGTAACCAGACTGTAAGTCAATCTTGAAGAAGACACAAGACCCTTGCAGCTGATCAAATAGATCATCAATGCGCGGCAAAGGGTACTTGTTCTTGATGGTCACTTTATTCAGCTCTCGGTAGTGAAAACACAGTCGGAGTGAACCATCCTTCTTCTTCACAAATAGCACCGGCGCTCCCCAAGGCGATACACTTGGTCTCACAAAACCTTTATCCATCAAATCCTGAAGTTGCGCCTTTAACTCTCGCAGCTCAGCCGGTGCCATACGGTAAGGAGCCTTAGAGATTGGCGCAGTTCCTGGGACTACGTCAATCAAAAACTCGATCTCCCTGTCTGGCGGCATGCTAATCAGCTCAGGTGGAAACACGTCCGGGAACTCGTGGACAATAGGGATATCCGCGAGTCCCGGTGCCGCCGTAGACTCCTTAACCACACAAGCCAAAAAGGCCACGCATCCACTGCGCATCATCTGCCTCGCCCGAGAACTCGAAACTACTGAGGCAAAGAAAGCACTCTGGCACCCCCTATATACAAATATCTCCTGGCCTGTCTCGCTAAAAGTCACAGTCCTCGCGGCGCAATCAATCGTCACGAAGTAGCGAGCCAGCCAATCCATCCCAAGCACTATGTCAAAATTCCGCAGCTGACTAAGGACCATCAGGTCCGCTGGCAAAATCCATGACTCAATCTGTACAGGGCAAGACCAACAACACTCCTCTACATGCAATGTATGCTCGAAAATCTGTACCACTAATGCATGTGGCAACCGACCCAACTTTAGTCCATGGGATGATGCAAATGATCTACTGATAAAGGAATGTGATGCACCGGTATCAAATAAAGTGCGAGCTCTAGTACCAAAAAGTAAAGTGATACCTGCCACCACATGGTCGGCTGCTGCGGAGTCCTCTACCTGGGCGGCGTAGACTCGCCCACTCTGTGCCGGGGGTCTGTAGTCTGCAGGATGGGATGAAGGAGCCCTGCTCGCTGGAGAATAGGGCCGCTGCTGGGGCACCGAAGGAACTGATGCCGAACAAGGAGCCGGCGATGTCGAAAAAGGGCAAGTAGCGCGAATATGGACGGACTATCCACACCGAAAACAGCGGCCATACCTCTGATTATAAGTATCCGACGGGTGCTGTCCCCTACAAAAGATGCACCTGACCGCAGACTGGGGCTGCCTCGACTGCTGCTGCTGCTGCCTCTGTCGCTGTGACCCCTGCTGTCGCGACTGCGACCTCTGCTGCTGCGAGTGCTGCTGCTGTCGCTGGGGCTGCTGCTGATTCTGCGGGGGCCTCTGGGATCCCCCAGGCCCTCGCCACTCCGAACGCCCATGGTCCGTAAACTGAGGCGGTGGCAGTCGGGGCGGCCTCCAGGAACTGGCCTGTCCGCCATCGTCTGGCGCTGGTCGCTTCCTCTCAGAACTCTGAGCGACCGAGCCTCCACGTCTAGCGACAATGTGGTCTCCCCTCTCGACCCACTGTGCATGATCCACTGCCTCTGATAAGATCTGAAGCCTTTGGGCGTGCACCAAGGTATAAATCTCAGGGCGCAGACCCGTCTCAAAAAGCTCTACCTTGTGCGGCCCATCCCTGGCAACATAGGGCACGCAGTTGAGCAACTATGTGAACTTCTGAAAGTAGTCCCATACTGCCCGGTCACCCTGCTGGAGATTCTTCAGATCATCTTCAAGCTTTTTCTTCACGCTCGTGGAGAAGTAGGTGTCCAGAATCATCCGTCGAAACTCTGACCAAGGTAGCTGTCGGGTAATCTGAAACTCCAAAGGCTCAACCCGACACCACCAGGCATCTGCATCCCCCTCTAGACAGTGTACTGCCATATGCACTCTGTATCTATGGTCAATGAAGAAGTCCCGAAATAACTTCTCCATTGCTGCCAGCCACGATCCTATCTCCCACGGGTGTGTGCTCCGCCCTGAGAACCTAGGCGGTCCTCGCTGACAAAACTGTGAGAGTTTGTCAGCAAACTCCTGCTCCTTCGCTGGGGTCAATGGCCTGAACATCCCCTGGGCCCCACTGCTCGACGACGGCACCGTAGGGACGGGTGGAACAGCCGGCAGTACAACCGGTGGTACATGGGCCTCTACAGTAGTAGGGGGAGGTGCCCCAACCTGGGCAAGCAACTGCTCGAACCTCTGCTCCTGTCGGCGGTGACTCTCTGCCAACTGGGCCACCATGGCCCTCAGCTCGCTAATCTCAGATGGCCCGGACTGCTCCGGCTCCTCCGGGGGTATAGAAGTACCCCGGGTAGGGATCCACCGCCTAGGAGGCATCCTGCCACACAAGAAACCACGGGTCAGAAAATAAAACCACTCTCGACCCAATCCAGCGAAAGTCATAAGCATCATCGCATTTCTGTAACCTTATGTTGTCTGCAGCTAACATAATAGTCCTCCAGAAATAGGATATGCTAGTCCCTCTCCACTCACAGGAAGAGTTTAATAATAAATTGCCGACTTTCGCAAAATATCACGCCACTCACGCCCTGCCGTCCTAGGGTCTGCCAAAAGCCTAGGGTTTCCTAAGTCCCAACTGACCTATCTGTAGTAACCACGGGTCTTTTTGCCCTATTGGACCTTCCCTTGAATTTATTAAACCGCTTACCGACTAAGGGGTCCGGGGGTGACTGATAATTTTCGTATTTTCTGGGTAGGCCGTCGGGGCTCGCGGGTAATTTTGGGAAATAAAGCTCGCGAAACGGAGACCGGCGGCGCAATCGGTTTTGAATTCCGACTCCGGAATCTCCCAGAATAAATTCCGGAAGTTTTGTACGACCCAGGTGACTAACCCAGAATATCGGGGCGGACTGGACCCAGGTTCGCACCCTGATCGACCCTCCTAAATAATTTGGGGATTAGTCCGATTGAGCCCAGTGGGATATTTAATCTGGTTGGGGTTTGGGTTTGGAGGAAAACCCCCCCCTTCGTATTATTTTTCCCCCTCCTTGCCCTAGGCGTACGACATCGAGCGAAACGAGGAACCCACTTCCCCAACCTTTCTCTTCCCCATCCGATCGCGTGGAGAACCAAGGCGAAGCGGTCGAGAAAAGGGAAGATCGCCGGCACGCCCTTCGGTATCAAGCGCGCAAGAACAGGACGATCCCTTTTCCCCCATTATCCAATCCTAAGCCGACGAAACCAAGGTGAGCATAATTAGGGTTTCATGGTTTGAAGTTCCCATTCTTGTTCTTGGGGGGGGGGGGGGGAAAGCCACCGGAGGCCGGCGCGAGCGGCACCACGCCCGCGCCCGCATGCGGGCGGCCCCGCGTGCGGCCGGCCCCGCATGCTGGCGGCGCCACATGCGGGTAGCCCCGCATGCGGCCGGCCCCACATGCGGGCGGCTCCGCATGCGGGTAGCCCCGCATGCGGCCGGCCCGCCTGCGGCCGGCCCCGCATGCGGGCGGCGCCGCATGCGGGTAGCCGCATGCGGCCGGCCCCGCATGCGGGCGGCGCCGCATGCGGGTAGCCCCGCATGCGGCCGGCCCGCATGCGGCCGGCGCCGCATACGGCCGGCCCCGCATGCGGCCGGCGCCGCATGCGGGTAGCCCCGCATGCGGCCGGCCCCGCATGCGGGCGGCGCCGCATGCGGGTAGCCCCGCATGCGGCCGGCCCGCATGCGGCCGGCGCCACATGCGGCCAGCCCGCATGCGGGCGGCGCCGCATGCGGGCGGCGCCGCATGCGGGCAGCCCCGCATGCGGGCGGCCCCGCATGCGGGCGGCGCCGCATGCGGGCGGCGCCATGTGCGGCCGGCGCCGCATGCGGCCGGCCCCGCATGCGGGCGATGCCGCATGCCCCCGCGTGCGGGCGGCGCCGCGTGCGGACAGCGCCGCGTGCGGGCGGCGCCGCGCGCGGGCGGCGCCGGGTGTGGGTGACGCCGTGTGCGGGCGGCCGCGCACACGGGCGGCACGCCACCCAGCCGCGCGGGGCGGGGTATGCTCGTGCGGGCGGTGCACGAGGGGTAGGAGTCGGGTGTTCCAGTTTTGTTAGCTCAGCAAACTTTTGAGTTACTAACTCCCGTACCGCAGGTTCGTGTAGGTCCGGGCGGACTCACCGAGACGCGAAGGAACCTAGCATCGATCGGGAGTGCGTCAACGAAAAAGGTGGGTTTTTCTCATGTGGCATAGTGTAGTGTTAGTAATTAAGAAAGAATATGAATTATATGTTAATCGGTACTAACGCTGACGGTTTCTGTGGTTTAATGAATTACCCCGTGTCTGGGTTACTGTGCTCGAGATGCGACACGCGCACCCGCGGTCTGGCCACCGCAAAGGGTGCTCTTTTCCGGAAAGGCGGTCTTTGACCCGTGTTTACCCACGAGGTGATGTAGTGGGGGCCCCCGTAGGTGTGGGGTTTGAGGCACCAAGGTGTGAGCGGTGCGACCCGTCGGGATTGGTGCCCGACGAGGTCAGGTGTTACAGGTGTTACAAGTGTTACAGGTGTTACCGGGTTTACAGGTGTTACAGGTGTCGCAGGGGTTACGAGTTATGTTTTGAGTAGGGTGGTCTCCGGCTAGTCTAGCTGTTGTGGCTCGGTATTACTTTACTTGTTATTATTTCATCATGATAGTGTCGCTGACTACCCACTCTGTGACAGGTACTTCCAGGGGTGAGCGGTAGGTGACGGTGAGGCCGAGGTGGGAGCAGTCGGGCTGTTGGAGCCCCAGTCTGCCGCTGTATCACTCTCCCTGCATTTCATTTTATTTCATACTGTAGGCTACTGTGTGGTTCTCGATACCCTCGTGGGGTCGCTGTGATTGTGGATGTTGGGACATTGGATGTGAGACTTGGTGTCTTCCTTTTATATTCTTCCGTAGGCCAATTTCAAAGGAACAAATGACTTATGAACGATAAGAAAATGATTGTGAAAACCGTTTTAAAAATGCAGGTGTCGTGTGGGCACCCCTTTCAAAACCCTGTGGATTTATGCATTGCGACAACGGCTTTCAAAACCTAAGTGCCGTGTGGGCACGATTTCTAACTATGTGGTTTTATGCTAAAGGAATCGAACGACCTCGGATTTTGTGTTTCTTCCGTATGTGTACCTTGTCTGGCTTGGTTGTGATTAAAGAAATGCTTGCCTTACACTATCGTATGGTCTGCGATGCCGTGCATATACAGAGGAGACTCTGCCCGGTTGCCGAGTAAATCTGTATATGCGGCGGGTCTGGGCACGCGCCGGGGAAGAAGGTTTTCAACAAAAAAAAAAAGGGGTACGCGCCAAACGCTTACCCTGGTGCATCGTTTCCGCTAACTAAAACCTCCGGGGCGTGACAGATTAAGATGGTATCAGAGCGAATTCCTTTAATCACAACGGTGACGGTCCAACATCCACGGGAATACCACATTTTAGCCACTAATGAATGAGATGCACCGGGCTTATAGGTGTAGGACGTGAGAGATCGGGGAGGGGATAGGTGGATAATGTAGTCTTTTCCCTCTCGATAATTAGGGTGGTCCTTTCTAGCGTAGACTAGAGCTAAGCTTATGACAATATGCCGTGCAGACAATGGTCCGAACCAGAGCGTCGGCCGAGGAGGTAGGGGCGGATGCGACGACATCGACGGCCGCAGAGAACCAGCTCCTGCGGCAACAACTGAGGGAGATGTCGGGGCAGTTAGCGACCCTCACGGAACATGTGCGTCAACTGACGCAGCAGGCGCAACCGGTCGCTCCCGCCCCTCCACAAGGGCCAACTGCACCGGCCGCAGCACCGCAAGTGACGGGGACTGGGGTAGAGACAGCCCCTCCACCGGTAGCAACGGCTGGGCTAGCACCCGCCCAGACCACGGCGCCGACGGCAGCGCCTGTATCAGCGCCAGCGGGGCCAGTGCCGGGGGCCCTCGGCGGAGTACCTCCGCCGCCGCCGCCGCTGGGGAAGGGACAGTTACACTGACGGAGCGGGAACGAGTGCGGGCCAACCTGGCGGATTTCATGAAGTTCGAACCACCCACGTTTGAGGGGGAGACGACTGATCCTTGGGTCGTCGAAAGTGGGTAGGATCGATGGAGAAGTTATTCGAGGACTTACTCATCGAGGACCCCGAGCGCGTCCCCCTAGCGGTTCACTTCCTGGAGGGAAACGCTCGTTTATGGTGGAAGACGGTGCGTCCTGATCCCACCAAGGGCACCGTGCTTCTGCCATGGACGACGTTCAAGCAGGAACTGTTTGGGGCTTTCTTCACAAGTAGCACCAAGAAGAAACTGGAGGACGACCTGAACCACATTCAGCAAGGGAGCAAGACGGTTATGGAATATCAGCGCGAATTCGTGCGCCTGGCAAATTGCGTCCCGTTTGTCATAAGGGACGAATCCCACAAGGCGCAACTGTTCGTGGATGGGTTGCGAAGTGATATCTTCCAGGTGGTCCAGGCCGCTGACTTACATACGTTCCAGAAAGTGTTGACGGGCCACTGTCGTAGAGCGCGGGTTCGCCGTTACCCGTGCTAGGAAAGAGGCCCCGGCTCAGCATGAGGATAGAAAGCGGCAACAGCAAAGCTTCGGAGGGGGGTCATCTGCGGGGAGCCGACCCCCAAAGCGGTGGAGGTCACAGTCGGGAGCACGGAGCGCACCTACGGGAGGGCCGAGACCAAAAGACAGGCCCTGTGTGATCTGCGGGGGGGCGCACTGTAGTACCCCGAACCCCCATGCAGCTTTTTCCCGTGAATCCACTGTTTAGACACCTGTTGATGGTGTATCTGGCCCATAGTGCATCGAAGGGATGCCACAGATGGACCCTGTGAGCTTTGGTTAGCTGTTTTGGCCCTCGGTTGCTTTTGCCGAATTTTAGAAAAGGATTTAGGCCAAACGGAGGATGGATTTGGATTCAGCGCGGAAAAACACTTGAGATTGGCTTTTTGTTTGCCCTATTTTGAGTCCGGATGTCCAAAAGCGGACTCCCGGAAGTTTTGACAGTTTTTGGCGCTTGCGGGAGCCTCCGGCAAATTTTGGAGGCGGAATTTGGCAAAACGGACCTCGTTTTTGGAATCAGCGCGCGAAAACGGTCAAGATGGGCTATTTGCTTGTTAATTTGGAGCTTGCGGGTACTGTTCACGCCGGAACAGTGTCGCCGGCGATCGCCGGCGGCGGCGCGGCAGCGTCGGCGGGCGGCGCGCCGCCGCGGGCAGCGCGGCTGAGGGCGCGGGCAGGCGGCTGAGGGCGCGGGCAGGAGCGCGGTCCACCGCGGGGGTCGTGCACCGGAGGCGGCCACGTGGCGCCTTCCGGTTGGCCGGCGCAGCAGACGCGGTCCACGGAGTTTGGGCCGGGTGCACGGTGGACCGGGTGGACACGTGGCGAGGTTTGGTTGGTGCGGTCCTGTGCTCCCGGTCCACGCGGCTAGTGGGGCAGGTGACCGGGGCAGGTGCCGTACGCGGGCAGGTGGCCGGGAGACAGCCGGCGACGTGCGCGGTGCACGGCGCGGCGTGCGCGGTGCACGGTCGCCGGGGACACGTGGCGCGCCGCCATTGGTTGGCGCAGGTGCTCCGGGTGCAGCGGGGTCGGGGGAGTGTGGACTGGACTGTGCGGTGGGCCGGGCCGCACTGTGCGCGCCCGGAAATCCTGGGCCGGCCCGTTACTGTAGCAGCCCGAAATCTGGGGAGCGCCCGGAAGTGGGGACATGATGGAATTACTTGAATTGTTTTTCAGCCTATATAAATAGTTCAACCCGAGCCTCCTTCTTTCTCCTTATCTCCCAAACCGAGCCTCTTCAGCCCAAGCACATTTTAAGCAAAATCTTCATCTCTAAGTCCTGGATCTCCCTGCCAAGTTTCAAGAGTTTTGGAGGCACGAATCCCGAGGTTCCCCATTTTACGGTGCGGCGCGACGTTGCTTCCTAGTGTTCTTCTTCGGCGCAGCGATCGTATTTTTGCTCCCCTGGGCTACCCCGACATCATTTTCCTGCGATTCTTGGACCAGTAGACTCCTAAGAGGTAGGACTTCATCTTTCGTTTTGGTCGCGCTTTCCCGTTTCGAGGTTTTGGCACGGTTTTCGAGGCAGTAAGTGACCCCTCTTTCTGTATGGAATTCCTTGACAGCAGCGGAGTGTTTCGGCCATATCTTTGCGCACGAGCGTCCGACGGAAACGAGCCTATACAACTTTTTCATCTACGGATCGCAAGGAACGCGCTCGTATTTTTATTGGATTTTTGTGAATTTTCTTTCGAGGTGAGAATTAATGATTTCTCTGTGAACAGTAATCAGTCCTTAATCCAGATTATTGTATGAGAGTGCTCTCTTGCCGAATTTTTATCTGGACTTACCGAGCTCCGATTTGGACGTGCAAGGTACCGTTTCGAAGCTATCGACGCAAGGGTCGCCGTGATATTTTTATTGGAATTTTCTGGGCAATTTCTGCAGGTGATAATTAAGCAATTCTGAATTCGAGGTTGTATGTGATTAAGTGCTGAATTTGGGAGTCTAGTGTAATTAGTGGATTTCTTGATGTACCAGGAATGCTTCGGGTGTGCTGAAATTGTGGGAGCGAGGATTTGGAATTTTGGTATTTTCTGACTGTACGAGTTTGGAGAGTTGCGCTTCAGGTGGGTGGTTGTTGTACTCCTCTCTTTGTATGCCCACTAGGAATATCAGAGTACCCTTGCTATGACAAAGCCAAATGTGTTGATTGGTAGACTTGCATGCTCTAGGAAATTGATTATTGGTTATCAGACCTCTAATAAATTGTTGTTAGATTAATCACTGGATTTAATCGCTTATTGATTCTGGAACTGTATACTTGGAGACAAATAGAAATAGAGGACTGCAAAACTGATGTTTGTTCATGTGAGACGGTCTGTAGTGCACCGATTTCTGCGAAATAGCAAAACTCGGTAAAAATACCTGTAACGCATTTCAAATATGATTACAAGTGGGTTTGAAGCGTTTTGAATCAACGCAAAAGCCGTTGAGTCGAAAAGTGAGTTGTGGTTGAGAAACGAAGCCTCAAATTGCAAAAATTGGGACTCGTGTTCGCCGAGTTCGCAAAATGGCAAAATTCGGCGAGAGGACTCGTAACGTGTTTTAAACATGATTACAGTCGAGTTCGGTGCGTTTCGGGCTGACGCGAAGGGCATCGGGTCGAAAAGTGACTTGAACCCGAGGACTTAGCCAAATCTGGAATTCTGAAAATTTTAATCGCGAAGCATTTTCGGAGCCCTGGTTCGAGGGCTTAGAGTGCCCCAAATTTTAAAAGAAATCGGGGTGTCTCACAAAAGTTTTCGTATTAAAAGGGGCGAAAAACCTAGGTAAGTTATTAAGGGAAAATGGGAAGAACGAAGCGAAGAAAATGCTCCGTGATTGCTGAAACTGCAGTTTTGACAGCACAAGTCAATCGCGAAGCATTTTCGGAGCTCTCTTTCGAGGGCTTAGAATAGTCCAAAAGTTTAAACAAATCGTGGGAAGTTTTAGAAAAATTTGTAGATTAAAGGGGCGAAGAGAAATTACATTTTGATTTCTCAGTTGACGGAAAAACGAGGTGAAAGAGGGCTATCCGATTAGGCTCACTGCAGGAAAACTGCAGCATTTTAAGAGGGCAATTAGGTAATTTGGGGTTAGTTTGGGGGTGTTTTTGTAAATTCACCCTTCCCTCCCAGCTACCCCCCTGCAGAGGCATTAATGTCCTCTCTCTCTCCCTCATTTTGAAACCACCATCTCTCTCTCTCTCTCTCTCAGCTGGGAAAGAACGAAAGAAAGAAGAAGAGAAAGAGAAGAAGAAGAAGAGAAGAATAAGAAGAAGAAGAAGAAGAAGAAGAAGAAGAAGAAGAAGAAGTAGAAGGAGAAGAAAAGGTATTTTCCCTTCTTTTTCTCTCTCTCTTATCTCTTCTCCCCCCTTTTTCCCCCTTCTTGCGCAGGAACACAAAAAATGGGGGGGCTGCAACTTGCTGCTGCCAGCAGCAGCTTGCACTAGGTGCAGCTGCTGCCAGCAGCAGCAAGCTTGCGCACCTGCTGCTGCTGCTGTGAGCAGCAGCAGCTGCTTGCGCAGCTGCATTGTGCAGCTGCCCTGGCAGCTGCTGAGCAGCTGCCTTGGGGGCAGCTGCTGGTGCTGCTGCTGCTGCACAAGGCAGCAGCAGCCTGCTGGCTGCTGGCTGCTGCAGCCAGCTGCTTGCTGCCAGCAGCAAGACTGCTGGCAGCAGTCCTTACAAAAAAAAAAAAAAAAAAAGAAAAAAAAGATATATACAATATGTATGTTATACCTATATATATTATATATATATATAGTGGGGGGGGGGAACAGCAGCTTGAGCTGCTGCTCAGCTGCTGCTGCTGCTAAGCAGCAGCAGCTGGGCAGCAGGGCTGCTGCGCAAGGCAGCTGCAGGCTGCCTTGCGCAGCTGCTAGTGCTGCAGCAGCTGCTGCTGCTACCAGCAGCAGCAGCAGCTGCTGGTTCTGCTGCTTGGGCAGCAGCTTGCAGCTGCTGCCCAGCAGCAGGGGAAGCTTACAAAAAAAAAGAAGAAAGAAAAAGAAAGTGAAGAAGAAAAGAGAAAGAAAAGAAAAGAAGAAAAGAAGAAAAGAAGAATGATAGAGAATTCTTTCTCCTCCTTTCTCCAATGAGAAAAGAATGCAATTTCTCAATTTCGCCAAATGCAAAAATTTCAATTTCTCGATTTTGCAAAATGCAAAATTGAGGAATTGGGGGTGGGGAATTGCTTAATTGGAGCTCCTCTAAAATTTAGAGAGCATTGAGCTCCTTCCAATATAAAATTTGCAATCCTCGACTTACCAAGTGCAAAATTGACGAATTGGGAGGAATAGCTCAAATGAGCTTTTCTCAAAATTTGGGGGGCTTTTTGACCCCGGATCGAGTTGAGCAAGTTTCTTTTTGGCAATAGGCCATGTATGATCATTTTTCTCCTATTTTTGTAAACAATCAAAAAGTAGCCTTTTGATGGGGAAAATGACCAAATAGGAATTTTTCCTTTAAGTTATCAAAAGGGGAGTTTAGTTTGAAATGTTTATGGATTTAGAGATTTATGAGAATCCATTGTTCATGATTTTCTTTCCTTACAATTTAGGAAAAAGTTGGAGACCGGAAGAGTGGAACTTGTCTCCTTCAGGACCGATAGAACACACCGAGGTGGGGGATTCTATCGAGCGAGGGTGACCTCTCCCCTTATCTTTTGCTTTTCTTAGAAGCATGTTAATAGAGTGGCTAGGATAGTATTTTCATGCTTATGTAGAAGTGGTTGTGGTTTATGGAAATCTGACTTAGGGAAAACTTAGATTAGGCTCTAATGTGTGGCATTCACTATAGACTTCACGAGTGGCATGTTTGTTCGAGTCAAATAAGGGGTGTGATGGAATTAGGGCATAATTTAGAGTCATGTCTCTAAAGAAAGCATAGTTTAGTTGAGGTTAGAGTCCAAAGTATTTGAAATCCCTAGAGTTGTCATAGGGAGCTGGGTTAATATACCTACACTTTAACTTCAACTTGAGCATAATGAAAGTCAAGAATTGAGTCTAAGGGACTCATGTATCTTAAGGCATGGACCTAGGGTAAATGCATGAGTATATTAAAAAGACAAGCTAAAAGCTTAATTGCAAAGAAGGAAAAAGGGCTAAGAGGCAATGTGAGCTATAAGCTCGATGAGATGGAAGCTAAGTGCTAAAGAGTAAAAGAAAGGCAAAGGCTTAAAAGAGCAAAGAGGCTAAAGGCAAAGCAATAAAAGAAATAATAAAACGAGCGTACCAACGGGTGAAACGTGGGCCCATGTTGGAGTAGCAGGCAGTGTCCCTCTCCCGGGTAGAGGCCGTTCGGGACGTTTCCCGTAGGGCGGGCGGGAAAGGTAACACTTGCGGTGTTATCGGCACCTTAGAGGACTGTATTATGGAAGATGTATGCGGGCTAGGGCCCGTTGGGCAAGTTCTCCGCAGGGTGTAGCAACTTGGAATTGTAAACAACAAAGAAAGTTAATGAAAAGT